>CM035421.1:5644085-6844085 GCA_020310875.1 Ceratopteris richardii | reverse complement strand
TTACACAGAGTCACCAGAACACGTAGAAACATATCATTATGATAGCCCACCAGTGGAACCTAGTTGGGAGCCAGACTATGCTAATATGATGTACACAAACCCAAACCCACGGCCCCAATTAAGACAACAGAGACCACAGGGCCCTAGAGGACCATGCTTTAGGTGCCAAGGAGATCACTTCATAAAGGATTGTCCACATCCTCCTATAGCAGGACAATCACAGTACTATAACATACAAGGCTTTTGTGCCGATTGTGGCAAAGAGCACATAATCAAAGATTGCCCTAAGAACCCTGTTAATGCTTCGAATGTGACACCGATCAACGTGATAGGTATTGTAAATAACGCAGATGGATCCAAACCTACATACGTGCCTATCCAAGCTATCACAAGAGCCCAGGCGCTCTTACAGAACCAACATCTTAATCAAGGGAAAGTAGCTGGAAGTAGTGAAGTTGCAGAATCTAGCAGTAAAAAGACAAAATCTTGGAAAGATTCTAGAGAAAGAATTAAGAGAAAATGGAGTAAAAAGATAACTGAGTTGGAAGGAAGTTTAAAGGAATCTAGAGCCAAAATCCTAGAATTGACTTCACAGGACTTGAATCAAGAGAATCCAGCTCAAAAATCAGGATCAGTTTTAGCGGAACCCATACCAGAAAATCTAGACATGATGTTTCGTGCATATCAAGCTAGATTAAAAGAGGGACCTCAGGTAGCTGAAATGAGCAAAAACTACCCTCGAGCTGATCTAGAAATTGAGAGAACTAAACTTTGCATGAAGATGGTAGAACTAGCACAAGCTTTGTTCAAAGCCTCTAGATATCTTAATTGGAATAACATGGCAAAACCGGAACTACACTTTCAAGGACTAATGGAGAGGCTAGAATACTTGATAGAGAGCAAAGAGAAAAAGGATCAGCATAGGAACCCCATTGTCCCAGAGACACAGGAAAGGAATGCACCATCCCTGTCTCAAGTACCCAATACAGAAAGTCAAGACAACCTGTCTTCCATACATAGGTACTCACATGAATTTTTGAGAGAAATCCAAGAAGAGAAATGGAGAAAAGAACAAGGAACTCATCCTCCTATTCAAGAAATAGACGACTTGCAGGAACAATTTCCCCAAGATATTCCCTCTATTTACGATGATGTAGAGGAGGAACAACTGAGTGAACACACGGGATTTGAATCCAATTCTTTACAAGAATTACCTCAGTTCACAGGACCTTGGGAAGCAAAGTCTATTAGTATGAGAGCACCCACGATAATAGTGAGGAATGAAGAATCAATAATCCCTAGAAACACGGAAGTGATCAAGAATACCAAAGTACAATGTAACCTCACTCTAGAGGAGTTGCTGAAGATAAAACCAGAATTGTGGAAACATGTAGCAAATCGATTCCCCGAGCTTGCTACTACTTCCTCACAAATAGGATCACATAAGAAGGTACCGGAAATACCCGTAGAAAAGATTGGAGATGTAAGGGAAGGAGAGGAAGGTAACACTTATCTTCCAATAACCCATCAGGGCTACACCACGAAAGCCATCTTAGATTCAGGAGCCGGAGTAGCCATAGCTACCACCGCTTTATGGAAACGTTGGGGTAAGCCAGCATTAAGACCCACCTGGATGAATCTACAAATGGCTGACGGACACATAGAAAAACCATTAGGCTTACTAGAAGGCATATCTCTCACCACTTGTGGTGTAGAATTTGAGCATACTTTCGCCATTTGTGACTTTGCAAAAAATCATGCTTATGAGATGATATTGGGACGACCATTCATGCGTCAGTTGCAAATTGTACAAGATTGGGGAACCAATTCTTTGTACTTGCAACATTTAGGAGTGACTACCAAAGTCAATCTTAAAGACTATTCACATCGAGATGTACCCCCAATACAATGGAATACCATCCATAAGACACCAGTAGAGACGGAATCCGTGCACTCATTAGAATCAGATCCTTCTTGGTTGCATGAGCATACTCATTTATGGATGTGTAAGGTAGCCAAACAAGAGGAAGAAAGATTAGAAGCAAGGACCTTAGGTGCAGAACAACATCCACGAACTCTTCAAGACCCAGCTTACGCGCCTGTAGTATTCCCTGACGAAGAGTTTGAACCCCATGGTTGGGCAGAAATCCTAGCAACCATGGACGTAGCCATCAATGAAGAACAATGGACACCCCATTGTGACGAGGATGGCTATGACATATCAGTTTTCACGATAGAGCCAATCATGTGCGATGCAATTTTAGAAGAATGTGAACCTAACACTGATGCATTTGAGGATGCAAGCGATTTCGATTTAGAATCAATTATCATGGACCCACCCTTTGCATCAGAAGAAGAATATTTTTACGAAGTAGAAACTCACCCTCAGAAATAGGAAGAAGTTATGAATGATGTGAGAATAGCCACTCAAGTGACTAGCAAGAGTGAAGGCAAGAAAAGAAAGAAGAAAGCAACCATGTCAGAAAAAGAAGAATCTTTGTTTGAAGTACCCGAGAATTTCAAGAAATATGAAATTGAAGATAGAAGAATCATGGTACGAATGCCTAATAGAAAGGCGAATGACGGACAAGTATATGATAACCGAGAGAAAACCAAGAAAATAATAGTAGCCATAGAAGGAGAAGAAGAAAAGTGTACATACATAGGGCATGACTTGACGAAGGAAGAAGAAGAAGAATTAGTTGCCCTATTGCGCAAATATAGAGATGTTTTTGCGTAGAGTTACAAAGATTTGAAAGGAGTAGATCCAGATATATGTTCTCATAGAATCCCTATGACTCCAGATGCAAAACCTACGAAACAGAAACCATACACGTACAATGATAACTACGCTGCGAAGATTAAAGAGGAGATAGATCGGCTGATAGAAGCAGGATTCATCTATGAGATTGAGCATACCGAATGGGTATCTCCCATTGTGGTAGTGCCCAAGAAGAATGGAAAATTGCGTGTGTGTATTAACCTTAAAAAAGTTAATGCCGCCACGATTAGAGATAGCTATCCTCTTCCTATCACGGAACATCTATTAGAAAGAGTTGCGGGCAAGGAAGTTTACAGCTTTCTTGATGGTTTTTTAGGCTATAATCAAGTAGCCATTGCTCCAGAAGATCAACACAAGACGGCATTTGCCACTGAATGGGGCATATTTGCATTTCGTGTGATGCCATTTGGCTTAACAAATGCACCCGCCACTTTCCAGCGACTCATGTGTCATGTTTTTAAGGAATTCTTACGCAAGAGTTTGGAAGTATATGTCGATGACATATGTGCTCATTCTAATATCAGGCAGACGCATATTCCCGAGTTAAGACAAATATTTGACAAATGTCGAGAATATCAGGTTTGTTTGAACCCATAAAAATGCGTTTTCATGGTCAGACAAGGCAAAATTCTAGGACACATAGTGTCAAAAAATGGAATCTCTACGGATGAGGAAAAAGTGAAGGTAATTGCAGAATTACCTAGACCAACTAATGTGAAAGAGGTACAGGCATTTATGGGCCATTGTGGTTATTATAGGAGATTCATACACATGTATGCAATCATAGCCAAGCCTTTGTACTCTCTTTTAACCAACTTTGAATGGACAGATGAATGTGAGAATTCATTCAATGAACTCAAACGATGCTTGTGCTCAGCACCTATATTGACTACACCAGATTTGAGTAAGCCATTCCATGTACATGTGGATGCATCCAATTACGCCATAGGATGCGTTTTAGCACAACCCACGAATGAAGGTAACATAGATCTCCCCATAGCTTACGCGAGCAGACAATTGAACGCAGCAGAAAGAAATTACACCACGACGGAACGAGAAGGATTAGGGATGATCTACGCAGTAAAGAAGTTTAGGCACTACTTGTTGGCCAATAAGTTCAAGTTCTTTACAGATCATCAAGCCCTATTGTACCTAGCCAACAAACCATGTAACACAAGACGATTGATACGTTGGTTTCTATTACTCATGGAGTATGATTTTGAAGTCGTAGTCAGGAAAGGAAAGACACATCTTAGAGCTGACCACCTTTCAAGATTAACCTCAGGAGAAGCTCCTCAAGGAGTAGTGGATGATCTACCAGATGCATCCTTGTTTAATCTTGAGATAGCACCAGAATGGGCTAAGCCTATAGTCCCTATTCTGGCATACGGACCCAAGAATCCTAGGATAAAGATCAAAGAAGGAGAGATTACCAAGTCTCAGAGATATCAAATCATAGCAGGAAGCATATATAAACAGGATAATCAAAAGATTCTTGCTTGTTGTGTAGATGAATCAGAACATGCGAATTGGTTGCAATTAGCACATGTAGCTGCACTAAAGCAACATCATTCAAAACATCGTACATTACAGACTCTGCATAGACTAGGAGTATATTGGCCTTCGATGGAAGCAGATGTCTACAAGTTGTGTAAAGAATGCCATGTTTGTTGTGAAAGACCACCAGTAGAACATGCTACATTGTATCACGTGTCTCTCACACCAGACTGGAGTGAACCTTTAGTGACATAATTGAGGAGGAACACATTCCCTCAAGGAATGACCTTAGCGCGACAACGAAGTCTGGAGCAGGAAGCTCAAGATTATTCACTTATTGGCGATAATCTATACAAAAGAGGACGAGATGGATATCTAAGACAATGTGTTCATGAAAGTGATTATCTAAGCATACTAGAGACTGCACACCAAAGTGTTGTAGGAGGTCATTTTGGACCTGATAGGATAATCAAAGCCATCCTCTTTGCAGGATTTTGGTGGCCCACTCTTCACATGGATGCTCATACCTATGTTAAGAGATGTGATGTGTGCCAAAGAACTCAGTTTCCTACTCGCAGAGATGAAATGCCATTGAAACCCATGATGGGCGGACGTGCATTTTCAAAGTGGGGTATAGACTTTGTAGGACCCATTAACCCCCCTGCAAAAGGTACGCATGCTGAATACATCATTGTTGCCACAGATTATCTTACGAAATGGGTAGAGGCAAAAGCCACAAAAAAGAATGATGCACACACAACTGCAAAATTCTTATTTGAGAATGTCTTTACAAGGTATGGATTGCCTATAGAGTTAGAGAGCGATCGCGGAACTCACTTTCTAAACCAAGTCATTGAATATTTGTTACAGGATTTTATGGTGATTCACAAGAAATCCGCACCATATCATCCTCAGGCCAATGGTCAGGCTGAAAGCACTAATAAGATCCTTTGTAACGTACTGACGAAACTCGTGAACAACAAACGTTCAGATTGGGACAAACAGCTACACCACGCTGTTTGGGCATATCGAGTGGCCTACAAGACCGTACTCAATGCAACTCCCTTTCAGATGGTTTTTGGTCAGAATGCAGTGCTTCCTTTGGACTTCTTGATACCGACCCTTGCACAAGAACATCAGTGGACCGGCCATGAATTATCAGCAAGAATAATGGACTTGGAACGACTAGGAGAAACCAGGCTAAAGGCAGCAGCAGGAATATATGCAGCGAAGAAGCGACAGAAAGCATATTTTGATGCACATGTGAAAGATAAAGGCTTAAAAGAAGGAGATTTAGTTCTAGTATATACGCTAAAGCAACACGCACGGAAGTTAGAAAAGCGAGGTTATGGACCTATGATCATTAACAGACTCTCAACAAGTGGAGCAATACAGTTAGCCACCTTAGAAGGAGAGGTAATGCCTAATTATATTAGTGGCTGTAGAGTCAGGCTATATCAGGAACCTCTTACTGAGGATATGCTTAGACGACTCACGTTGGCAAAGAAGCGTAAGGAGGAAGAAAATATAATACGAGCGGAAGCTCAGGCAGAAGCAATAGAACGCATTAAACGCATGAAGTTAAGAAGATAAGGACTAGGGAGAGAACATTATAACCATCTGGAAACTACACCCAGATATCCCATGGCCATGTGTCAAGTCAAGTCAACCACTCATCCTAGTATAGTGGACAGGAGACCATTCATTACAGTCAGGCTAGAGCACGACAACCCTTGCCAAGAGCTTAGGGCTTTAATTGACTCAGGTGCTGCGACTAGTGCGATTAGATGGTCCCACTATAAGGATTCAGGAATAGAAATGCGGCCAATTGAGGCATACCTCATAGGGCTAGGAGGCATGGAAACCCCTTGCATGGGTGAGGTGGACCTTCCTATCCTCATTAAGGAAGTGACCATGACAGCGAAGCTACTAGTGTGCCATGATGACGACTTGATAGAACCCCTAATCCTTGGCCAAGATTGGCTATACGATCACTCAGTGGACCTAAATCTTAGACAAGGCTCCTTACAGATTGGAACCTTAGAACAGAAGCGAGTGATACCGCTTGACTTCCCTAACGGGATTCCAACTGAGGTTTGTAACCCTAGACCCTATGAAATGCATGCGACGGAAGACCGGGAGATCTTGGGTCAGATCAGTCATGTTACGTCTACACCAACCCACTCGGGCTTGGCTATGGACAGTTGTCAATCAGAAGGACGACAGGAGATCTTCCCTGGGGCTTCTTGCAAACTAGAAGGGGCAGCTACCCAACCGCTAGGGCAGATGGACACAATCAGCGGTCAGGTGGGTTGCATCAGCGACCAAATGAGCACAACACCCTGCGGTGCTCATCCTTCCAAACTTGCTGCGGACTGGCCTAGATTAAAGATAAATAACGAATCACTTCCTAATGGGCAGGTCACGCAAGTGTTGGATCTCCCTTCTTTTCCAAAGCAGAGCGTCCAATGGACCTCTCAAACCCAACCACGAACGAGTCAACCACAACAGAGGAACCTAGACCGACGACACCACCAGACAAGGCAAAGAAAGCAACAGTATCAACATCATAGAACAAGTGGCACGAAACAAATATGGGTGCCAAAAGGACAGCAACCACAGGCTATTGGCAACACTGCAGACGAGAATAGGACAAAGTTTCAACAGAAGCAGAGTCAGCATCCAAAGTCCCCTCGATCTTCTTCCCCAAGTACAAATACTCGGCAGATTTGAATCGCCAAGAAGTATCTTATCAATCGACCCACACCCATGCAGATTTGGGTACCCAAACAATGTATTATAGCCCAACCCTCAAGCCATGTAATATATACCCCTCAGAAATCTTTCCATCCTTCAATACCACCAAACCCGATACCACTTTTCGTCCCTCAGCAGAAACACACCACCCACTCAAAGACTCTTAGGAAGTGGATACCAAAACGTATCCAGACGTCTTCTTGTACCCCCTTATCTAACAATTCTCCCACCCCGTTTAAACTCCACCCTTATAATAATTCACCCTCAACCAAACCTTGTATAAATTCATACACCAAAACCCCACATCATGCATAATAAAAGCTCATCAAGAAATGTATGCATAATCTGACAATGTAGGCATCTAGAGACCTGCATTAGTTTTGCAAATAATCATTGCATGAATCACTTCATGACACTTGGCTACACGGGTTACACATCGGTTATGGAAATGGATTGCGGTCTCATCTTAATGGGATCATAATTAATTTCCATGCTAATGTGTTAATCTTTTGTAGCAGATCCTTTCCATTAGCTCGTCAGTCATCATGCAAACCAAAGAAGGACCATCAGAAGCTGGCCCAAGCACACCAATGGCCAATATTGGAGAATTACTCGCGGAATCTTATCCGACGATGCAACCACCAAAGTTTCAAGGTTTTCGAGGACCCATGCCAATAGACGATCCTCCTAGAGGATACACTGAGAAGATTCATCGTAACTCTCACTGGTTTCAAGGCCTAGCAGGACCCTTAGCAGACGCTGATTTCATATTTGAGGCCAATTTGGCATTTGATCTTCGCACATGGGCCAAGTACCAGTTCTTTTCAAGAGAATTTGAAGGACTACAGAATACCCAAGATTTAACGCACGTTTGGGCACGAGCGGGATTTACAGAATATTTTAGTGACCCTCTGCCTAAACCCGATTTTTACAGATGCTTTTACCTAGTAACCACCTTGACAGCTTCGGAGAACAAGGATCTACCCGGAACATTCATGTTACCATCCTTGGTAAATGACCCTCCATTCAGAAGGTTTTATTTGTCCAAAGATTTAATTCGTGCAGCTCTCAAAATACATGGAACGCATACTCCGACGGAGCGAGAACGACTAGTCCCAGAGCAGATGAAATGTGGCGACGTAACTAAGTGGGAGGATATTTCTGCTATAACACCTGAGCTCTCCAAGCCATTACGGATATGCATGCAGCATTTTGCTTTCCCAGCTCAGGATCGTTTTACCATGCCCCACAAGAGAATCTGGTTTGGTTTATACTTAGCATGTACTGGACCCCAAACGGTTGATCTAGCTAGCTGGATAATTGATCAGCTCTATTTGGCACAACATAGATGGGAACGAAAGAAGGTCATCAATGGATGTTGTGCACTTACAAGGATTATATACATGTGTTTGGCATATGATTTACCCATAGAGCGCGCCATGACTAGTGAGGAACTGAAGGCATTTAAAGGAACCACAAAGAAAGCTAGAAAGGCTAGCAAAGGCAGAGCCGAAAAGTGGATGAGAGGCACTATCCCATGCCTACAAGTCCCAGAATCACCCTCACCACAACCATCTCCAGAGCAGTCACCGACCGCAGCCACTCCCACGGTACCACCAATTCGTATACGATTATCAAGACCAGTTACGCCTGAGGGCACCACCAGTACTGTTGCACCCCAAGCAGCCACAACCACAGAACCTATCACCACGGCAGCAGAACTTCCGACCACTATTGGTGCGGAAGCGTTCTCTTTTCCAATACCCCATTTAGAAGCAGAACAAGCAGAGCCACTGAACACAACATTCGATTTTGAGATGCCCGATGCATTCTCCAATGAGTTCCAATTTTCAGAAGGACAACTATTTTCTCAAGAATTTGAAAGGCCTAGCTATCCCACCACACCCTGGGATCAGCCACAAGGACAGATTGTGTCTAGCTCTGATGACGAAAGAACAGCAACCGATGACGACGAAGGAGACGACGAAGCTAGCCAGGGAACTCAGGAATCCCAAAAGCATGAACAGACATATGGCCAAGGACAACAAACAGACACACATGGTGATACAAATACCCATGAAGATGAAACTTGTGAAGCAGTAGCTTACACACTGGCTATTAAGAAGCTGTATAGAACTATGGAAAAAGTTTGGGCACGCAAAAAGCTGACCGAGGAAGAGAGTTAAGCCATAATAGAACAGGAACTTGTCACAGGTGGATTCGAAGACGCATACATCAAAGGATTCAGAGACTTAGTCAAATCCGTAGGCTCCAACGAAGCCCTCAGGTACTTGCAAAGAAAGCCACTACCACAATTTGACCCCCGCAGAGTACGACTACTTTCAAAGCCCGGCGAATACATTCGTGTACCAACAAGAGCACAGTCTTCAGAACAAGCCAGGGAGGCACGCCTCGTCCCCGAAAGTTCGTTGGCAGCAGAAACCATCCTTGTAGATTCCCCACCCCGCGCTACAACTGTACATACCTCAGTAGTCACTGAAGTACCGACCACCCCAACCGCTCCTCCATCACCGCCCGTCCATCCAGCCTCCCCTCTTCACCCTCCTTCCCCCAGACCAACATCTTCATTCGTCGGTGGCGTAGCAGAAATCGTCTTTACGACCACTCACCCCACAATTCCTGCACCCATTAGCCCTAGTCTACCCCCTCCCACACCCACCTTTCTATCCAACCCATTCGTCCATCCATCTTTTCCATCCTTCCCCACAACTCCAAGACCCCTTTTTCCATTCCCACCGCCCTTAACCTTCTCCCCCGTCTCACCTCCCCGACCCATGGTAACCCCTATTTCCCCTTTCCACCAAGCTGCACCAGCCAGCCCCCCTGTAAATTACTCCTCAACCTTTGTAAATCCCGTATTTACACCAGCACAAGCACCCACAATCACACCCATATTCACAGTCACCGCACTGGACACGTCCAATGACATGGACATCTCACCACCCACTGCACCATCACTCACTTCACTCACAGCACAAACATATTTAGGCACCGCACAATTTTCCACAATCACCACAGCATCCATCTTCCCACCCCCATTCCCCATTACCGTTGCATCTACACCCACTGCATCTTCATTTAGCACCCCTTTAATACTATCACCCACTGTAGATAATGCATTTCGACAGATGTTCATGTGTATGATGCAAGTCAGAGATGAGTTCACATCTCTTGGCGATAATTACCAGTAGCTGCAAAGGACAACCAATGACTTACAGTCGCAGCTTAATTTATTGTCTATTGAGAATGCCTCACTGAACAGCCGATACCAGGAATTACGAGAGGCCTATCATAAATTAGAACTACAAAGCGAAGAAAAAACCAAGGAAGCCACTGCTGACCTGGATAACTTATTAAGAGCCCAGACAGTTCGCAATGCAACGCTAACACGAAACATGGGCTTACTCAGAAGACATCTAGCAGCAGCAAAGGAGGAAAACCAGCGCTTACAGGACCAGAATCGAGAAAACTTAGAAGCGGCCCTAGACCATCCAGACCAACCACTCAGTCCTAGTCGGTTCAAAGCCATTCCCTCAGACTCCATGAGGATGCTGCTAGAAGATCATGTAAGATTGCTAGATGAATACGATCGCATGAACGAGGAGTTACAGAAACTCAAAGAAGATCACAAATTACTCCAGTTACGAGCACCGACACATCAAGACATACCAGCACCTATGGACCCCTCTCCTGACATCTTAGAGGAACTCAACGCATTACGGGCCCAGGTATCAAACCTTGAATCAAGGATTGCAGTATATGAAGCACCACCAAGGCCAGATTCCCCACCTGAGCTACCAGTTGAGGAAGAAACTGTCACCATCCCGGTGGAGGAAACGTTTGAAGAGGCGTACGAGCCACAACCCATCCCAGGCAGATGCGTCACGGCTGAAGGCCAGATGACTTACAAACTCCCGACCCTCGCGTGGATGAAGACTATTGAGGAACTTGGGACAACGCATTCAGCTAGAGTAGAGGCACAATTACATGCCATGGTGATGATAGAAGAAAGAATTTTACAATCTCCATTCTTTGCTCATTTGGCCCCGCGACGATACATATCTGGGCACGAGCTACAGTATAAACCGTATTTTATGTTAATGGCCGAATACCTGTTAGCCATTGAGAAAGAAACAGGTAAGAAACCATCGCATGCGACTCAGTTCGAGGAAGACGATTTGTCACTAGATGTGCAGCAAGGAGAGATCTATCAACCAGAGTGGCACAAAGATTTACTACAGAAGTATCCAGAAATGATGAGTACATGGGTAAAGGCACCTTTGCATTTAAAGTACAACCCATGTTGGGGACCAATACCACGACACCGCTGCTGGACTGCCTTTGCTATTAAGGTACAAAACAATAAGCAGTGCCAGGACTGGTTGAATTACCCCTACTTTAAGCCACCCATCGAGTTACCAACTGTAGGCTACATGATGGCTACAATTTGCCACTGGCTCCCTCGACTAAAGCATATGGACGATATAGCGGCGCACATGACTGTCAAAATCTTTGACATGATGCAAATGATTTTTAAAGGCTTTCGAGGCGTCAAGGCACCTCATGTAAACACCCCGGGCTTTGAGCATGGCAATTTCGATCTGGTATATGATATGAGTACAACGCCATCGCTACGGGTGTGTTATGCCTGGCACTGCAGAATAAAGTACCTACCGGCGTGCTACAAGCAGACATTCGAAGAGATGTTCACAACCGGATTCTGGGAATACCATTCAGAGGTATTCATAAGCAAGCCTACACATTTATTACACTTATTTGCCTGTGAACGAATGGTCTATTCCACACACTATCAGCTCCCGCCACCGGAAGAATCGCAACCAATCGACTGGGAGAAACTCGAGGCAGATCTGGCCCGAGGCATTCGTATCTCCGAGCACACCCTCGCTCAAGACCTCCTACAGAACTATATCCGGCAAACCTCACAACAAGGTTCTGTTAGGGACGACAGAAGCGAGAGGGAGGGGGGTGTTGGAAGCAGCCAGAGGCATAGAAGACGCGGAAGCATGTAACGACGGAGCAGGGAGCCAGTCAAATCTTTTTTCAAAGAATTATGTTTTCAAATACTTTCCAAAAACCTCCAACAGTGATTTTTATCACTATTGTAACATATGTAACATAGAAAACCCCATTTTGTAATCCATAGCTCCATTTTGTGCAAGCCGAGGAGTCCTCGAGCTTGAGGAGCTTAGGTAGAACAAGCGTATCAATTTTCGTTATTTTTAGACATCGTTTACCCTTTCAAATAGCATCTAGGACCTATTTTTTAACTATGACGGTCACTAGATGTGAAACCGGTCAAAACTAGTCTAGAAACTATAAAAAGAGCTAGAGAGCTCATTTTTGAGGTTAGCTTGTTTGAGGTTAGAGTTCTTTTGAGCTTGTAATAGTGTTCTTGAGTAATAGAGTTGATTTCTCACCTTCCATTGTGTCTTGCTTGTCTCTTCGTAGTGTGTGTGTATGTGTGTGTGCGTTTCTATGCTTCTCACCTTCACTCTCACTTCATCTCACATTCACGATCTTCATATCACTCCTATCTCTTCCGCGGATTGACATTAAGGAGGTGGAGCTTCTTAACGTGGTTCTCACCATTGTGCTAGAGCAACATAGGGTTTTGGCTCTCCACCACTCACAAGTCCCCACAAACCTTTCCCCATAAAAAAATTGCTTATTCTAAATCGCCATGGTTGGTAGTTTCCTTTCTCGAGCTTCTCAATCTGAGCATTGAGATCAGCCATGGTACCTCCTAACTCTTTTGAACCTTCCCCTTGATGCAATGAAGTTGAAAAGGATGGCTCTGATACCACTGTTGGAGGATAAACACTCCTATGTGCACAACAAAAGCAAATGAACCCTCCTAGGATCCTGAAATTTTTCAGACATAGGTTCTGTATTTTCTGAGTTTCTCTGAGTATATGTAGAGAATGAAAATGAAATTTTGCAGGCATAAACAAGACTTTAAGAGCTTTCAAATGAGAGTAAAATCATTCCATGTGGATACTGGATGATGCCTTAACCAGCTGCAACAAAACAGATAACTTGATCTCTTCACAGAGTATGAGCTAACTAGACAGACACTGTTCTGGACATTTCTCTGCACATGTGCAGGCACTGAACTTCAGACTTATACCAGACAAATTAGAACTTATAAGCTTTCCAACAAGACAAAAAAACATTGCAAATGGATTCCGGATGAAGGAGAAACAACAATTACAAGACGGGGGGTCTGCCAAAAACATCTAGATAGATAGAGTGTGTAAAAGTGAAATTTCTGCAAAATATGCAGAGAACAGCTAGTAGGGAGTGTGCTTAAGCAAGGGGGCAGCTTGGGCACGTATTTCCACAACTCTATGTCATAATACAACTCATTAGAGGTTTTAAAGACCACATACTAACCTCTTTAACCAATCAAAAACATATACATGTCAAAAATGAGGTCCAATCACATCAAGAGGTGAGCTAAATCTTCTCTAATCAACTTCTTTCCATTATGGGCATAATTGGATGCCTCCAACTCGTGGAAATCAGCCTCCTTTGATTGTGGATGATGTGGAAGGTTCAATTTGGGGCATGTTCCCACACTCTTGAGCTTGAAAAACTTTCAACAGAAAGATGGGAGCACCGACCTAAGGGATAAAAGCCATGGAACAAAGACCCACACATTTGTGGATATTAATCGTGTGGACATTGAAGAGGAGGTTAGGCTCATACATCAACTTTTCTATTTTCCCAACATGCACCGCTACACAGCACCTCAAAAGATTATAGTACAACTACTATCTCATGCCACCAAACAAATTGGAAATCAAATGAATCTTACAGCCTATGTCCAACAATGCTTATTCGAAGCTAAAAAAGCAATGGGGTCAGAAGAAGTTCCTGAATGGAAGTGTGGCATTGACAATTTTGATGTATCATGCGTTAGGTATTCGAGAGCACCTTAAGGAAATGCCTTCATTTGTGGAAATGGCAAGGTATGCAAAGCCAACCACTGTCCCAAGAAAGAAGTTGGAACAAGCTCTCAGCCCAGAATTAGAGGTGCAAAGAGAGTGAGAGAAATATTGAAGGCGAAGCCATGGAAGATACTCACAAATATATGGAAGGACAAGTAAACTTGCCAGTACAAGGGCACCACTATCATCAAACTCATACAGAAACTTTGCAGGGAAAGAGGTTGATGAAATTCCATAGATATAGAGAACTGGGGTTGGTGAACTCTAGTTCATCTTCTGAACTCCAAGAGTGAAGATTCCTTTGAAGTGGAAGGCACAAAACTGGATAAAATGCCGGATAACACAGTCATCAAGACACCAACCAAAGGATCATCTCAAGGGGAAGTCCATACAATAAGGATGAATAAGGAAACAATGATTCAAATTACGGAGACCCACTTGGATAGAGAAGCTACATTGAAGATTGTAAAGGAAGAAAAAGATCAGGATGACGTGGAAGAGAAAGAACCATTTACACCCATAAGGATTGTAGGAGAACCTTCTCCACTAGATGTCACATTTCAAGGAAGTGCTACAAAGCCTACCACACATGAAGAAAAAGAAATTCAAATTCATCTCCAAATTAGACAAACATATAATGAAACTATACATGTGGACAAGCAAAAAGTTGTACTCACAGGTGAAACACCAAGCATCCCAAAAACATGGTTGAATGTGGATGTGGCTCAACTCAAACCCTTAGTAAAGCAAATGATACAAACATCCATGGATACTCAGCAAAAACTTATAGAAGCGGGTAGCAATTATGACAAGGCTTTAGTGGAATGCAATCAATTCAAGGTATTGAGTGAGAAGTTATTTGCACAGGTAATACAAGTTCAACAAGCACTTACATTGTCATAATAGCTATAAGAAGAGCATACCAGCACAAAGGAGCAGTCATGCACAATCCGACAACAAGGCCTAATCATTTTTTCCATAAACTATTTCCAACTCAAGTGATTTTCATCACTACATAAACATTTTGGTAGAATAGACTCCATTTTGTTCAAGCCGAGGAGTCCTCAAGCTTGAGGAGTATTAGGCTTAGCTACATGCCAATTTTCATAATTTTCAGATTCTGTTTGAGCCCTCAAATAAGCTCTAGAACATAATTTTTAACTATGCCGGACACTAGGTTTGGACAGGGCCAAAGCTAGTCAAAAAACTATAAAAAGAGCTAGAGAGCTCATTTTTCAGGTTAGATTGTTAGTGATTTGAGCTTATGTAAGAGACTTTTTGACTAATGCAAAGGACTCCATTGTTCCTCTCCTTGTTCTTGCCTTGTGTGTGCGTGTGTGTATGTGTGTGCATGTTTGTGTGCTTCTCACTCACGCACTTGTGCCATCACTTGCTCATAGTCTTCATACTAGTCCTCACGTCTCCACGGATTGATAATTATGAGGTGGATCTCCTCACGTTGGTACTTGCCATTGTGCTAGAGTGAGACCAAATTTGGCGTTGTTGTCGGGGAGAGAGGTTCGAGGACCAACGTAAAATGGTAAGACATAGAGTTGAGACATTGGAAACATAGGTAAAATCTATACTTTTCCTTATTTTTCTTCATTTTTTCTTGTTTTTTGCATCACCATCCTCATCCTCACCCATCTCCACCTTCACCAAAAGTTTCAATTTTTTATCATATTCCCCTCCCCACCTCATTTCCCCCATTTCACTTATGAGAGAGAGCAAGAGAGAGCTTGTGTGCAATCTGTTTTTTGTGTATTTTTGAGTGTTTGCTAGAGGTTCTAGCTGTACCACCATCTCTAGTAGCTTGCATAAGTATGATAGAACTCTGCACAGGTCCTGAGACAACGACCTCTATCTATCGCGATAGACTGAGAAACTCAATATTTTTTGTTTGCATGCTTGGCGCGACAACCTACACCATTAGAGCACTCAAAATCACTAAAAGTTTCAAAAAAAAATTGTGTTTCACCAGTCTATCGCGACGGACACTCATCTATCATGACAGACAACACCCCACGATAGAGACCGGCTATCACGATAGACACCATCTATTGCAACAGACAAAAACACGACATATGATAGATCTTGTCTACCACAACAGACACTCATCTATCACAATAGACAAAGCCCAATGACAAATAGTGTCTATTGCAATAGACACCGTCTATCATGATAGATTAAAACAGGACAGACGATAGACCTTGTTTATCACGACAGATAGAGCCCCACGACAAATAGTATCTATCGCGAAAGTCACAATCTGTTGTGATAGAACAAAACATGATAGATGATAGACCTTGTCAATCGCAATAGACACCCATCTATCGCAATAGACAAGACCCCACGATAGGCACCATCTATCGTGATAGACCAAAACATGACAAACGATAGACCTCGTCTATTGCTACAGACACCCGTCTATTGTGATAGAGAGGACCCTATGATAGATACCATCTATCGTGACAAGCACTGTCTATCACGACTGATAGGCCCACGGGACAGTCAGCGTCTATCGTGATAGACAGGCATTTTCGACAAAAATCAAAGTGCTAATTTTTTGAAAAAAACTGGGCTAAATTTTGGGCATATTTGCACACTCAATTACCCATACAATTACAAAGGCCATAGAAAAATGCAGTAAACTTCTGAACGGTCCTAATTGTCTATTTTAACCCCCTAAACCTTGAATCAACATAACTTTTTCATATAGAATCTGTTTTATGAGCTCTAGAGCTTGTTGGTAAGATCGTGGTGAATACTACATGTATTTCATAAGAATAATGCATTGATTTTCAGATAGGGTATTTTGAAGTTGACCCTCTATGGGGTGGGTACACCAAGGGAGCTCTAGAGAAAATTTTTTGGCACTACAAAAGGGGGGGAAAGGGTCTTTAAAAGTGTCTGTATCAAATTGTTTGTCAATTGAAGGTAAAAACTTGAGCTAAATTTGGAATTTTTACAAGATTATAGAGAGCTTTTGGAGAAATAGAAGCAAGTGCCATTGTGTGTAGGCTTGGGAATGCACTTCTGGGGCTAACAAGTGAAGCAAAAGAGAAGCTACTTGAGGTTGGAAGATCTCTCAACCCCCTCAGTCCATTCTTAGCTTAGGCTAAGTGTGAGTAGTTTTCTTGATTGACTAGGGGTATGATAGGAATACTCAAGTTCTAAGAGCCTCTAATTTCTCAAGTCTAAGAATAGGTTAAATTGCAGTCAAGGGACAACTTAAGGGAAAAGAACTTAAACTAAGTGGACGAAGAACATCAAGTACGAGACACTTAAGTGCTCTTGACAATGCTTAACTAAAGACAAGAAAACAAGTACTCGTGAAGTTAAAAAGAACAAGTGATTGGTATCAATGAATCAGCAACGTGGTTGTACAAGGATCATTGGGTTAATTGGAAGGGTGTTGGTGCAGACCAATCACCAATTGAAGATTTGAAGGACAAAGGATGGAGATGAGATCAAATTTTGAAGCAAAGAAGATGGACACATTCACAGGATGAATGTTATGTACACATATGTACATTAGTGAAGACATAGATCACTTAGAGTTTTGAATAGTCATAAACTTGTACATATTTGCCTATAAATACTTGGAAAAAATGTCGGGGCAAATAGGGAGAGACAATAGGAGATCATGAGAATAGTGTATTGAGAAGTTGAGAATGTCATTAGACATATGTGAAGTGAGTTGAATTCTCCATCCTCACTCAGTTGTAAATTTCTGAGAAATAGAAGGAAAAATTGCGCCCGATGTTTCTGTGTTTTCTCCCTGTGTGATAGATCTTTTGTGAATTTCTTTTGGAGATATCTAAGCCCATAGTTAATCAATCTATGGCTAGAGTTTGAGAGTCTAATTGTGATCAGGCTAAGAGAATTGTATGTAGGAACATTTACATGTGAGAAAGTACTCACTGGTTCCTGAAACAGGCGCAAATTTTGATCTTAATGATTTGATCATTCCTCACTCCACAGTTTAAAGTTTTGTGCAAGTAAGCACTTAATCTTTAAGTTGGAAGGTAAGCTACTCGTGGCTAAAAGCATTTGCTTAAACGGGTTCTATACTGAGAGAATTTAAATTAAGAAGTTAGGGGTGTCCAAATCGACTTCTCAGAAGTGCAGATTTAGACATAGCTAACTTGGTAAGTAGATTTCTCAAGATCTACTGAACCTTTTGAAGTAATTTGACTTGGAGAAGGTGCGCAATCTTTAGGTGACACCTTGTGCAAAGTTTCATCAAAAACTTTACACATTTACTCAGTCAATGAGCAAGATCTATGCAGCAGACTTTCTGAGGAATTTCCTTCTTCACAATTTAGTCAAGAAATTGATATTTGGTCATTGATCTTTTAAATTGGTGAAGTTTTTCACTTACTCTTGATATAGAGGTGTTCTAAATTCAAGAGTAGGTTGTTCTTTTGGAGATTAACACTCTCCATCAGTGGTATCAGAGCAGGAAACATCAAAATCAAGGAAAGGAGGATCCCGACTGCTGCAGATTCAAGAAATTCAACAATTGAAGAACTAAAAGGTGAAAGCTTGAAGACAAAGCTTGAGGAGAAGACCATACGACATCAAGAAAGACAAAAGGACTCTAATTTGAAGTAAAGGTACATATATTATTCATAAAGCTTGAAGATTTCAATACACAGGTGGACACAAGATGGGAGATTCTCTACAGATAGAGAAATTGGATAGGGAAAACTATCCTGCATGGTCAATGAGGATGGAAGCTCATCTTATGAGCAAAGATTTAATAGCTTACATCACAGGAGAAGAAGAGAAGCCACAGTTCAGAGATCCTAGTGTTCCAGCTAGGGAAGAGTTAGCAGATTTGAAAAATTGGATGAAGAAAGATGCTCAAGCTAGGAGCATTATCTATATGGCAGTCAATGATTACTTGTTACCTCATATTCGAGGTCTTAAAAGTGCAACTGATATTTGGAATGCTTTGGAGGAGCATTTCCAGAATACTACTAAGTCAAGGAAGGCATCCTTATGGGCAGAATTTACAACCTTCAAGAAGAAGGCCTCTCAATCCATTTCAGATTATGTAACAAGGATGAAAGACATTGCAGATGCATTAGGAGCTGTTGATGAAGACATTGAGGAGGATAAATTGGTAAGACAAATTCTTACAGGTTTAAGAGGTGATGACAAATGGAAGCCATTCATTTTGTCTACAGAGTTATCACTTGATCATTTCACTCCTGATTTAAATCAGTTGTTAGGTCATATGCTAACATTTGAGCAGGATGTTAAAGGAGATGGTGACAAGAGTGCAGGTCATGCAATGTACTCAAAGGACAAGAAGAAGAATAGCAAAGGAAAGCAACAAGCAAATGAAGATGAAGGAACAACTAGTCAAGCCAACTTCCTAAGAGGAAGAGGAGGTGGCAAAGGTAGAGGAAGAGGCAGAAACAACAAAGATGGAGGCAAAGCTTGTTGGATTTGTGGTAAGACAAATCACTTAGCTAATGATTGTTGGCACAATACTCAGAGTAATAATGGATATAGTCAAAACTATAATGCAAGAGGAAGAGGTGGCAGAAATCAAAGAGGTAATTTCAGAGGCAGAGGTAGTAGGGGTTATTTTGGAAGAAATGCAGGTAGAGGTTTCCAAAGTCAACAATATAACAATACCTACTACAATTATGCTTCAGATCAAAAGGAAGATTCAACATTGATAATGAATGCAACTTGTGAAAGGCAGAGTGAAGATCAAAGAGTCTTCTACATTGACTCAGGGTGTAGCAATCACTTGAGTGGTAATATAGCCTTGATGACTGATTTGGAGAATAAGGTATCTAATCATGTTGTTCAAACAGGTGACAACACAAAGCACAATGTGAAGTCAATTGGATCAGTGAAGGCCAAGGATGGTAGCACCTTATTGAGTAAGGTCTTGTATGTTCCTACAATTCCTAAGAATTTGATAAGTATAGGACAAATTGTGGAAAAAGGTTATGAAGTAAGGTTTACTAATGAAGG
Organism: Ceratopteris richardii; assembly: GCA_020310875.1. Taxonomy (NCBI): domain Eukaryota; kingdom Viridiplantae; phylum Streptophyta; class Polypodiopsida; order Polypodiales; family Pteridaceae; genus Ceratopteris; species Ceratopteris richardii. The sequence goes on along the minus strand of CM035421.1, from coordinate 6,824,057 downwards.
AGTGTTTGTGGAAGATCCTAGCAATGGGTATAAACAAATTGTTTCAGGGAAGAAAGAAGGAAGATTGTTCACATTGAAGATTCAAGGTAATATTGGTCATGCCATGTTCACATATGGAGGACATAAGATTTCTGAGTTAGATCTTTGGCGCAAGAGGCTTGGACATTTCAATGAAAGAGGTATTAAAGACATGATTAATAATGGTTCAGTGCTTGGTTTGCCTAATGTTGCAGGTCAACATATGACATACAGATGTGAGGCATGTCAATTAGGTAAGGCTCATAAGCATTCCTATTCCAAGCATGGTTTTATGTATTCAGAGAAACTTGAGTTGGTACACACAGATGTGTGGGGACCATCAAAGGATTTCAGTATAAATGGGTCAAGGTATTATGTGATTTATGTTGATGATGCTACTAGATGGATCACTATTTATGTGATCAAAGATAAGTCAGAAGTGTTTAATACATTTAAACACTATCATGCATATGTAGAATGAATTACAGGACATAAGTTGAAAAGACTAAGGTCAGATGGAGGGGGAGAGTATTTCTCTAATGAATTCAGTGATTACTTGTGGGATGCAGGTATAAAAAGGGAAGTTACTTGCAGGTACTCTCCTCAACAAAATGGTGTAGCAGAAAGAAGAAATAGAACTCTTGTTGAGTTTGCAAGGTCCATGATGAAGGAGAAAAATTGCCCTAATTATTTGTGGGCTGAGGCTGTAAATACAGCTACTTATTTGGTCAATAGGTTACCATGTAAAGCTTTGCAGGGAATGACACCTTATGAGGCATGGTGGGGTAAGAGACCTACACTAGACCATTGCAAAGTATTTGGATGTTTGGCCTATGCATATGTGCCATCACAATTAAGGCACAAATTGGAACCTAAAGCTGAAAAATATGTGTTTATTGGTTATGATGATAAGCAGATGGGATACAGGTTGTGGAATCCATCCACAAAACATTTTCTTGTATCAAAAGATGTTACATTTGATGAGCAAGGTACTTGGTATGCAGGTACTATCAATATTAATACAGATGATGAAGAAATTGTGAGCCAAAGGAAAGGTAAATCAAAAGTTCAGATATTTGATGAGCAAGAGAATAATGAAGTGCAGGTTGAAGTGGAAGAAACACCAAGATTTGATCCTGAATATGAAGAACCAGAAACCTCAAGAAGTGGAGAACTTAGGAGGTCTACAAGGAACAAATGGCAACCTACAAGGTATAGCTATGATACTTCATTTTTGGCTACCAAAGATTATGCTTACATGATTAAAGCAGATGAAGACCCTTCTACATATGAAGAGGCAAAAGGTAAAGAAAATTGGGAGAAAGCTATGCAGGAAGAATATGATGCATTGAATCAAACATGGGATTTGGTTCCAAAGCCAAATAGTCAGAAGATCATTGGATGTAAGTGGGTTTATAAGACAAAAAGATTTGCAGATGGAAGTGTGTCTAGGTACAAAGCTAGACTTGTTGTCAAAGGGTTTGCTCAGACATATGGTGTTGATTATGATGAGACTTATAGTCCTGTGGCAAAGATGACAACTATCAGAACACTTATAGCTATTGCTGCATGTAAAGGTTGGAAGTTATGTCAGCTTGATGTAAAAAATGCTTTTTTGAATGGTTATATTTCAGATGATGTGTTCATGGAGCAACCTCAAGGGTTCAGAGATAAAAGATATCTAGATCATGTGTGCAAGCTCAAGAGAGCTTTGTATGGCTTGAAGCAGGCCCCAAGGGCATGGAATTATAGACTTGTAAAGTTCTTGAAAGAACTTGGATTTCAGGTGTCTAAAGCAGATAGTAGCTTGCTTATCAAAGCAAGTGATAATGGTTTCATATACATGTGCATATATGTTGATGATATAATCCTTACAGGTACAGATGAGGAAGGAATACAAAGACTAAAGAAGCAAATGGAAAAGGAGTTGAAAATAAGTGACTTGGGAGACTTGTCATACTTCTTGGGCATGGAGATTACATATACTCAACATGGAGTATTTGTGACCCAAGAAAGGTATTTAAAGAACTTGTTAATCAAGTTTAAAATGAATGATTGCAGGGTAGCACCTACACCAATGGAGGTGAATCACAAATTGAGTAAATTTGGAGGTGAAGAATTCAAGGACATGGGACAATATCAGAGTTTGGTTGGTAGTCTTATCTATGCTACTTTAACTAGACCTGATTTATCATATACAGTAGGGGTTTTGTCTCAATTTATGCATTGTCCTAGGAAAGAGCATTGGATTGCAGGTCAAAGAGTGTTGAGGTACATTAAGGGTACACTCAAAGAAGGTTTGTATTATGGTTTTACATCAGATACAAATATCAAGATCTATAGTGATGTAGATTGGGCAGGTAATCCAGATGATAGAAGGTCAACCTATGGATACATGTGTTATGTGGGAGATAAGTTAATCTCTTGGTGCTCAAAGAAGCAACATACAGTTGCTTTGTCATCGACAGAAGCAGAGTACAAAGGCATGGTTGAAGCAGCAAAAGAAGTGATTTGGCTTAAGACTCTCATGAAGAGTTTTGATACTATACAAAGCATACCTATCATTTATGGTGATAACATGAGTTCATTATATCTAGCTGCTAATCCTGTTTTTCATGCCAGGACTAAACACATTGAGATACAGTATCACTTTCTAAGAGAGAAGGTGATGGATAAGGAGATTGAAGTCCTACATACTTCAACAAAAGATCAGATAGCTGATATGCTTACAAAGAGCTTGGATGGACCAAAGCTACAAAAGTTTAAAGACATGGCAGGTATAAAGAAGATAAGAGAAACCTCAATTGATGATTGAGGGGGAGCTGTTGGTGCAGACCAATCACCAATTGAAGATTTGAAGGACAAAGGATGGAGATGAGATCAAATTTTGAAGCAAAGAAGATGGAGACATTCACAGGATGAATGTTATGTACACATATGTACATTAGTGAAGACATAGATCACTTAGAGTTTTGAATAGTCATAAACTTGTACATATTTGCCTATAAATACTTGGAAAAAATGTCGGGGCAAATAGGGAGAGACAATAGGAGATCATGAGAATAGTGTATTGAGAAGTTGAGAATGTCATTAGACATATGTGAAGTGAGTTGAATTCTCCATCCTCACTCAGTTGTAAATTTCTGAGAAATAGAAGGAAAAATTGCGCCCGATGTTTCTGTGTTTTCTCCCTGTGTGATAGATCTTTTGTGAATTCCTTTTGGAGATATCTAAGTCCATAGTTAATCAATCTATGGCTAGAGTTTGAGAGTCTAACTGTGATCAGGCTAAGAAAATTGTATGTAGGAACATTTACATGTGAGAAAGTACTCACTGGTTCCTGAAACAGGCGCAAATTTTGATCTTAATGATTTGATCATTCCTCACTCCACAGTTTAAAGTTTTGTGCAAGTAAGCACTTAATCTTTAAGTTGGAAGGTAAGCTACTCGTGGCTAAAAGCATTTGCTTAAACGGGTTCTATACTGAGAGAATTTATATTAAGAAGTTAGGGGTGTCCAAATCGACTTCTCAGAAGTGCAGATTTAGACATAGCTGACTTGGTAAGTAGATTTCTCAAGATCTACTGAACCTTTTGAAGTAATTTGACTTGGAGAAGGTGCGCAATCTTTAGGCGACACCTTGTGCAAAGTTTCATAAAAAACTTTAGACATTTACTCAGTCAATGAGCAAGATCTATGCAGCAGACTTTTTGAGGAATTTCCTTCTTCACAATTTAGTCAAGAAATTGATATTTGGTCATTGATCTTTTAAATTGGTGAAGTTTTTTACTTACTCTTGATATAGAGGTGTTCTAAATTCAAGAGTAGGTTGTTCTTTTGGAGATTAACACTCTCCATCAAAGGGCATATCAACCTTAGATCGGGAAGACACCTAGGGAGAGACCGTCAAAGTATTAGATCATCCGAGGCTAGTTTCAACCATATAGCTAGATCTTCGGCCCAGTAGTTGAGTGATTACCCCTAAGCTTTAGACTTAGAAATTAGTGACTCTGAGATGTCTTATAACTTGGAAAGACCTGTAGGTAGCTCAGGAGTGGCATACCTAGAAAAACCCGAGGGTCCGTGTGTACCTAAGTCACAAGGTCTTAGGGACTTGTGTCAAAGAGACTAAATCTCCTTTGCCACACAAGTACATATAGTGGTGGATTGACACACGCTTAATTATCAATCCGAAAAACCGACCTAACCAAGTGTATGAAGTGGATGAGGAGGTAGCTAGGACCTTTAGACAATTGGTTATCTTATCCGATGAAGAGTCCTTCGTGTGCTGTCTCTCTTCTCGACTTGTTTTGCTTCACCGCCTCCTCCTGGTGGATGAGGAAGCTATGTGCAACCTCCCATGAAATGTCATGGTTGTTATCTTTCTTTAATTCCACTCCTCAGGACCTGGTTCTTTGGTGTTGTCGCTTGATGCGTGCCCCTGCGGGGCTTTGGGCAGAGAGTTGTTCTTTTTCTTTATAGACTTGGTTCTTTATTGAGTAGTTTTACTCTTTGACCTTCTTCTTCTTCTCTTTTTACTTGATTCCCCTTCCACACGTCCCTCCTCCTTAACTCTATCATCCACGACAGGCTTTTTGTGGCGACGGGAGTATGTCTGGATGACTTGCTGCTCTCGTTGATTAAGCAGATTGGCATGACATAGCATGAACTCCTTCCATTGGTTGGACTTGACGCCATCATCTAGTGCTTGTCTATGATCCGCAAAGAAACTTAACTCATAGGCCACTAGCCTGGCATTAAGATTCAAAGACATTTTTACAAAAATTTTTGAGTCTATTTCAAAAAATCCGATGAAAAAAGCTTCTTCAAATGTCTGCTTGTAAGTACTTGGCAAAAACATTAGTCGTGAGTATATGGCCATGAGTGTTAACCTGATAGGTATTGTTGATAGATTAAAAAATGAGGGTGTCTTATCCCTGATTAATGCCGATGAAGTTCAAAAAATTATATTGAGCATGCTCGAACACTTTGATGACCATAAGTAACATACTCAAGATCTTATTAGTCATTTTGATAGCTAAATCAGGTACAGTTGAATATCGAGCGATCCAAAATTCGATGGTTTTGATCATGTATTCTTCGGTCTATAGATAGTCACGAGGTGGACTTGGCAGTAGTGGATAGTTGAGCCACTGATTATTGATGCTTCCCTGGCACTATCCTTCCCAAAATTGCATCCAGGAGTGTCTTCTGGGCACTGGAAAAAAAAGATGGATTTACTTGGAGTGTGTATGGTGATGCTTCCCATTGTACCCGTAGCGTAGGGTTCTTCTCCAAAAATTTCCTCCTCCATATAGGATCAACTTTGTCAAATTCCTCTTGTGTGTAGGTGAATGTATGCATGCTAAACTAGAGGTTGCTATCTGGCTCTTTATTTGTTGTGTTCTTTATATACTACCGTGTTTGCTCTTTAAGTAATCCATACGGTACATTGAATGGTCTCATTACCTGTTCTAGATTGTTGCTTTCAATCTTCGCTTCCTTCATGACCTGGACTACTTGATCTTCAAAATCTGTAGTAAGCTGGGACACCAGTAGTGCTCGCTCATGTCGGCTTAGTTATGCAATATCCTGAGTATGTCGTTCAATGTGGGTCTCTATTTCCTCCCTTATCGGTGAATGTAAGGGGGGAGAAAGAGGACGTACCTCAGTCTCCTCAGTAGCCATTGTGGAGTGTGGAACTAGTGGTGTCCCCTCTTTTACCTTCTGTGCTAGTTGATCCTGTAATTGCTTGATTAGTGCATCTTTGTCTTTAATCTCTTTGGTGGCTTTCAAAATCATTTCTTTGCTCGACTCCTATGATAGCGAGTTGATCAACATCTTCTTTGCATTGTAGTATATACCGATTTTCGGCTGCCTTCGACTTCTTTCTTAGTTTGGAGGTGTCATCCATATACCTTTTCTCCCATTCTACTATGATGGTCTGCTCTTTCTTTAGTTTATCTTCATATTCTGCTATCTTTTCTTCCAATGCTTTTGTGTCCTTTTCTGTCACTTGAGGAGCTTCAATTGGTTGATTGCATAGAAGTGTTGTCATCATCTCTTTGTTCTTGTTTCGTAAGATATCTGCTTCGTCCATGTATACTTTGATTTGCGATTCAAGGATTTTTCTTCTAGCATTCATCCGTGTTTTGTCGGCTTTGCTAGCTTCATATTTACTTTGTAAATCCTTTAATTGTTCTTTGAGTTTCTGATTTTTTGTTTCTACTGTGTTACATTGCTGCTTGGCCTCTTGGACTACTGTCTCTTTCTCTACTATGCTCTTTTGTGCTTGAATCGATTGGGCAGAGAGATTTTCACCTATCTCTTGGAATTGACATTTTTCCTTCATTGCCCTGTCATAGTCGGCATCAGCCTCAAGCATTAACTGTTGAGTGTCCATGGCAGTTTGTATCATGTGTTGCACCACTAGCTTGAGCTGAGTGACATCCATATTTAGCCCATTTTTTGGGATGCTTGGAGCTTCCCCTGTTCGTACGTCCTTGCCTTGCTCCACATGTAAGGTCTCGTTATGAGGTTGCCTTATTTGTAGCTGTACTTCACGTTATTGGGTTTCTTCTTCCTTAGTAACAGTCTTTGTGGCACTCCCTTGAAATTTGGAGATGGTTCTGCCACTACCCTTATTGGTGTAAAGGGTTCTGATTCTTCAATTGTATTTTCCACTTATTCTTCCTTGGGATTCTTGAAAAGGACCTCTCCTGCAAGCATAGTCTCTTGGATTTGAATATTAGATGCTTCATTCAATTTAATAACATGAGTCCGTTCTTGGGAAGCTTCCTTCCTTGTCATGTCTTTGCTCGAGTTTATGGGCATTTGATCCACCTTCATTCCTTCCATGTCTACATCCCCCTTCACTTGATTTAACTCCTCCCATTGTCCATCATCTGTGGAATCACTTCGAATGTCTCCATTTAACATGGAGGTGTCTGGTTCTTCTTGTGCATCTGATGATGAGCTTGAGTTTATTAAACCCAATTACCTGTATCTATGGACTTGGGTCAAGCTCTTCCTTTGTTCCAAGTCTTGATGTGTTTGTTGGTAGTGGTGCCCTTGCACTGATAGATTGATATGTCTTTCGGTATACTGATGGGTAGCTTCCATCGCTCTTGTCAATTCTTCTTCTGTGATTGGTCGACTGTCTTCAAGTCTCGTCCTTGGGATTATGTGTGCCCTCTTGGTAGCTAGCACTTTTGCTTGTGCTTGCATCATTTCCCTTAGCCTCTTTGTACCTCTCATTCTAGGCTGGGAACTTGTTTCTGCTTCCTCTATGATTTTTACTCCTTTCTTTTTCCTAGGGATTGTAGCGATCTTCGCATATTTGGACATTTCTTCAGACGACCGCATCTCTTTTAGATGCTCTCTAATGCCTAAGGCATGATATATCAATATAGTCAAAGCAACACTTCCATTTTAAAACTTCTTGTGATTCCACTGCTTTTTTGCCTCGAATAGCCATTCTTGAATATATGGGGTCATATTGACTTGATTTCCAATTTGTTTTATAGCATGCGAGAGCATTTGCACAATGATCTTTTGCGGAGTAGTGTACCTGTGCATGTTGGGAAAGCAAAAGTGCTGATGGATGAGTCTCACTTCCTCTTCAATATCAATGTGATTAATGTCATTGAATGTTTGGGTCGGTGCTCCTCGACTTTCCTCCTTCAACATCGTGTTCCCATCCTTCTCCCATCCAAAAGCTTCCTTAATTAGGTCATGTGTAAATTGGATAATGACCCATTCGCCGACTGCGTCCAAGACTCTAGCCTCCGGTACCAATGGATCATGCAAGGCAGGTTGCAAAGTGTTCATAACTTGCGTACATCGTTGAAAATCAGGTTTTTATATTGGCAATTCAAAATACTTGTGAATTCTCACCTTCTTCATAATGTCCATGGTTGATAAGAGTTCATGCACTACCTTGAAGGCTTTGGACATTAGGGAAGTGATGATCCGTATCCACTATTTTCATGGTCACTAGGAACAAATAACCCCCTGCACTCGTAATGATCTTCAGAATCTTTGGAAGCCATCTGCACTCGTAATGAAAAGAGCATTAGCTTCTATAGAAGACATGTCTAGTGATGTGTGTTGTAGTGACATTTTGTTCGTTGCGTCACTCCGTTCCCCTAGCTTGCATAAGTAAGATCTCTTACGACATATTTTTTCATTTTCACTCCTGAAAGAAAACAAGAATTTGAATAGGCAAAGCACTTATTTATTTACATAGTAGGTCCATTCCTATGGAAGTAGAATCTATGTCCTATTCCCAAGTGGGGAATGTGCACCACTACTTTTGTTACACACATCATGTGTCGAATGCATGGCCTCGTAATATGGCCCTATCATGCATACTTTAGGTGCATTTGATGCTTCATGTGTGCAATTGGAATCTTTTTGGTCTTGGTGTTCCGGTTCCTACTGCCTCTTGGGTTGCCACATCCATCTTGTAGTTTAAATGTGAGGCTTCGTCTTCTCCATGTTTTGTCACGCTCCATGTGTTTCCTCTTTCGTTTTTGAAGTTTTTGTTGGGGTCCTTATTTTCCGATATCTTTGATGAGTCTTGTTTGGCTTTATGGTCCTATTGTGTCGATATAATGTTTCTATCTCTTGAGTGGCCACTTGTCTAACCTTCTTCAGAATCCATATTTATTGCCGTGTTTTCTGAGCTGCTACTAATGAATTTGGGAGCCATATTCTCAGAAGTCCCTTTGGTCCTGACTGTGATGAAGATAATCCTCTATTCTCCCTTGTCTCCTTATGATGAATGACCGGTATTGGCATTGCCTTCTCTGATTCCCTCACTCGATCCTTGTGTACCCATTGCATCTTAGCACTACTTGTTTGTGATAATCAGGAAGTGGACTTCTCCACTGATGCTCTTCTTCTATTGTGGGTGACTTTAGTAGTGTTGTCTTCCTCATTTCTCGTTGCTTGTTTGTTTTTGTGGGATGCATCCATTTCCACAACTGATGCATTGTCGTTGGAAATCTCTCCTTTCTCGATAGACTCCTTGGTTACATGTTCTATTGGTAAGTCTGCTACTTCTTTCGCCAGGGTTTCTTTGTCACTCCTGATCGTTTCATGCATGGGATAGTGTCTTTCTTCTAACAGGCTAAAGATCTCTTTGTGCCCTATTTTGGCTGAGATATATCCTTGAGCTAGGTGAATGCTTACTTCATTCTCAATGATCCAGTCTTGTCCTAGGATTAGGTTCTCAATTAGATCCTCGTCTTTACACACTAGGACTCGTCGTTCCATAGTGGAATTTCCTAGGTGGAGGGATACTCTAGCTTCTCCAATGCATTCTATAACTTGACCTCCTACACCTATCATGTGTGCTTTAGTGGGTGATATGTTCGTTTGGAGCTTCTTTATGCTTGTACTTCGCATGCAACTTAGTGCTGCTCCCGAGTCTATCAAGGCATCTATTAGCTGGTACTCTGTTATTCCAATCCCTAGGTTCAAGTATGGTTGGGATATGCTGAGATTAGTTGTGTTGTTCTGGTGAACTTGATAGTTGGCCATGGGAATAGGCTCTTCCCGTTGTAGATATTGCTCATACCTTCGTCTTATCCACTCTTTTTATTTCTTGATATGCTCTAGGGATTCTTGTCTCGCCTCCTCTCTAATCCTCTCTTCCTCTCTCTTTCTATTATGAGACACCTACAAGTCATGCTAACATTTGGTTCGTCAATGGCTCCATATAACTTTTTACTCGACATCCACTTATGTAATTAGGAAGAACGTCTCCATCTAGAGTGGCTAGATTAACTACTCCACTAGTGAAAATCCTATTGATTACTAGTGGTCCATATCCGCGCTTTTGTAGATTCTTGGCATGTTACTTCAAGGTGTAGACCAGAATTAAATCTCCTTCTTTTAATCCTTTATCTTTTATGTGCGCATCATAATATGACTTTTGTCTTCTCTTGGCCGCATAAATTCATCCAATAGCTTGTATCCTAGTCTCATGTAGCTTCTCAATCTGGTCTAATTGCTTGGATAATTCATGCCCCGTCCATTCATACTATTGGGCCACTCTTAAGGTGGGTACTAAAAAATCAATTGGCGGGATTGCGTTCTGTCCATACACTAGGTTAAATGGGGTAGTTCCAATGGCTGTCTTGTAAGTGACACGGAAGGCCCAAATTGCATGATGCAATTGTTTATCCCAATCCAGCCTTCCACTATTGAATATCTTTGTCGATAGAGTGCATAAAACCTTATTGAAAGTTTCAGCTTGCCCGTTGGCTTGGGGGTGATAAGGGGTTGATTTTTTATGGATCACTAAGAATTCATTCATTAAGGACTCTATTACTTCATTAATGAAATGCGTTCCTCGGTCACTTACAATCTTGATCGATAATCCAAAGCGAGTGAAGATGTGCTCAAAAAGAAATTTAGCTGTGGTATGAGCATCATTTTCCTAGTAGCCTTTGCCTCTACCCATTTAGTCAAATAATTTGTAGCTACTATTATGTATTCGGCATGTGACCCTTTGGCTGGTGGGTTAATGGGTCCTATAAAATCAATACCCCATGTGGAAAATTCCCTAGCACAAACCATGGGTCTCAATGGCATGTCATCTCATCTAATCGAATACTTGGCCCTTTGGCATGTCTCGCAACTTTGTACATAGGTGCCTGCATCCATATGTAGTCTTGGCCACCACAAGCCTGCAAAGAGGATCATTTTTACGGTTCTTTCGGCTGAGAAATGTCCTCCTGCTGCACCTGAGTGTGCCATTTCTAATATGGGTAAGTATTCTCCTTCATGCACACATAGTCATAATTGATTATCTTTCCCTCTCTTGAATAATTGTCTTCCCATAATTACATGGTGCTTGCTCATTTCCTCTAGGGATCATTTCCTTGCTAGGCTAATTCCTTCCTCATGTTCTCGTGTCTTTAAGAATTTCACTAAGATCTTACTCTAGTTGGGTGCTATTGTAGAGAAGGGTAAAGATGTGTGATCATCTGGAACAGTCTCCTGACATTTTGCGCAATTACTGACATATCCATGGACATCTTTAGGCATATCCGACCAATATACTCATAACCGTTTCAACTCTCTTAGAGTTCCAAGAGTTCCTTTGTGCATCTTCCGTTTGTTTACATGGGCTTGTTCAATCAACTTCTTTTGCTCGTCTTCCTCTACACATCTCGACAGTATGCCATTGGGTTCCTTATAATACACACTTCCTGCGATAATGTGTAAGTTGCATGATTGCATAATTTTCTTTTTACTCTCCTTATTAATTGAGTGTTGTGGGCCATGAGTGAGTATTGGAATTAGCTTTTCTACCCACCTGGGACACACTTCCAAATTAAACAAATAAGTGTCTGGCAAATCGTCAGGTACTCCGTGTGTACCTACGTCAAGAAGACTCAAGGACTTGTGCCAAAGAGACTGTACCTCATTTGCAACACAAGTGCATATAGTGGGAAATTGACACACGCTTATATGTCAATCCGATCAAATGACCTAACCAAGTGTATGAATACATGTGCACACATGATGGAAAATGAAGTGGCTCAACTGATATGCATGAGAAAAGACTAATCCACCTCTCAAACTCATTGAAAGACTGAAAGTGTCTGCCGCGATACCTCTTACAGTAGTTTTCAGTAAATCAAGGATTTCTCCCAGCTTGGAACTCTGAATATAGTGAATAGGGTACTCTTTTCAAAGCTCTCGACGAGACGCATCTATTGGAAGTACTTTCACTCGATTCTGACAACCTTGCTTCATGTTATGACCAAAATAGTGAATAGCAGGAAGCACCCATACTCACGCCACAACTCCTACAAGCTCACACACACACTACAGTAGCTCAAAAACAGTGGGGAGGGGTAGACAACAGTCCTACACACACATTCCAAGCATTAAACACACATACAAGATCAATGAAAAGATGGAAATCTGCAGGAAAGAGGCAAATTCGAGATTCAAGAGCTCCTTCTTCACAATGGCAAAAAGTCTCTACAAAGAGTCACAAAGTGACTTATATATATGTGCCCTAAGTTTGGTCCTTTCACACAAGAGACCGGCACTTTATTCCAAAAAAGTGAATTTCCTACTAATTTACAAGGGATATTTTACAACAAGTCGGGATTATGCAACTAGAGGACTCCTCTAGTGCATTTACATGGCTTTTAGGGAATTCTCTAAGACCTCGAAGAAGAAAAATTATGCCCATTAATTTGAAAATTTTGGGGCTCTTCTCTTGTGCTTCTTTACTCTGCAACACTCTCCCCCTCTTTGTCTTTGTCGTCTCTTGGCAGCCTTTACTTCTTGTCTTTAGCTTGTTTAAGAGGTCTGAATGCACGCACCCAGCGGTCGAAGCGGCAACAAGGACTGTCAGAGAATTTGTTATTTTATCCGATGTAAGTCCTTTGCTTCTGTTTTCCCCTTGATATCCCATACATCACAAATCTGGGTTGCTGCATTCAGTCGGGCTGCCACACACGCCACCAGTGACTAGGAATGTGCTGTTCTTAGTCATCTCTTTCTAGCTTTTGGTCTTCTGATTTGTCCTGGTTGCACACATCTAAACTGTTGTATTATTCTGAGCCTGTTTACTTTGTTGACCACGCACGCTATCAGTGGAAGGATTACTGCCTGCCAAATATTGTCTTGCACTTCTTCATGTATGGTTCCTAGGCCTGGTCCATCCTTCCCATGAAAATTTCCTGGTTCTGATTGATCTTTAATTGCAATCCTCAGGACCTGGATGATTCGCGTTGTTGCCTGATGCATGCCCCTGGGGGGCTTTGGGCAGAGGGTGATTCTTCTGTATTATGATCTTCATTCTTTATTGAGCCATTTTCGACTTTGATCTTCTTCTTCTTCTTTTCTTGCTTGATTCCCCTTCCACACGTCCCTCCTCCTGAACTCTGTCATCCCCGACAGGCATTTTGTGGCGACGTGTATAGGTCTATATGGCTGCTTGCTCTCGTTGGTTTAGCAAATTAGCGTGACATATCATAAATTCCTTCCACTGTGTTGACTTCACTCCATCCTCTGGTGCTTGTCAATGCTCCGCAAAAAAGCTTGTCTCATAAGCCACCAGACGTGCATTAAGGTTCGAAGTCATTTTAACAAAAATTTCTGAGTCTATTTCGAAGAAGCCGGTGAAAAATGCTTCTTCAAATGTCTGCATGTATGTTGTCGGCAAAAACATAAGTCGATAATAATACGCCATAAGTGTTAAGCGGCTCGAAATAGTAGATAGATAAAAAATGAGTGCTTCAGAGCCTTGTGTAATGCCGATGAAATTCAAAAAAGTATATTTTGCGTGTTGGAAGACTTTGATTACAGTAAGTAGCATACTGAATATCTTATTGGTCATTTTAACTACTAAGTCCGGGACTGTGGCATATCTGGAAATCCAAAATTCCATTGTTTTTACCATATATTCTTCTGTTGGTAGGTAATTATGAGGCGGACTAGGTAACAAGGGGTAATTCAGCCATTGATTATTGATGCTTCCCTAGCGCTGTCCTTCCCAAAATTGCGACCAGGAGTGTCTGCGGGGTACTGTGTAAAAAGATGGGTTTACCTGAAGCACGTATGGTGATGCTTCCCACTGTACCCGCAGTGTAGGATTCTTTTCCAAAAGCTTCCTCCTCCAGATGGAATCAGCCCTCTCGAACTCCTCTTGAGTGTAATTGAAAGTATCTTTGTTGAACTGGAGGTTTCTGTTAGGTTCTTTATTTGTCGTCGTCTTTATATATTGTCGTGTTTGTTCTGTAAGTAGTCCATATGGTACACTGAATGGCTTCTTCCAAGTTTTTGCTCTCTATTTTAGCTTACTTCATGATTTGTATTATTTGATCTTCAAATTCAGCAGTAAGCTGGGACACCAGTAGTGCCCTTTCCGGTCGGCTCAGTTCTGCAATGTCCCGAGTATTATGTTCAATTTGGACCTCCTGTTCCTCCCTTACCGGTGAATGATGTGAGGGGGGAGAGAGAGGACGTATCTTAGTCTCCTCAGTAGCCGCGACGGATTGTGGAACTACTGGTGTCCCCTCAATTGTTTGCTGTGCTAATTGCTCTTGAAGTTTTTTAATCAATTCATCTTTCTGCTTTATTTCTTCAGTAGCCTGTGCAATAGTATCCTTGTGTTTGGGAAGTTCTTTAGCAACGATATCAAGATGATCTGTGTCTTCTTTACATTGCAGGAGATAACGATTCTCATCTTTTTTCCATTTAGTTCTGAGAGCTGCAGTGTCATCCATGTACCTCTTTTCCCATTCCGCAATGGTGAGTTGCTCCTTCTTGAGCTGATCTTCATACTTAGCTATCTTTGCCTCCAATTCTTTGATATCTTTTTTTGTTCTTTCTTGAACTTCCATTGGCTGATCACTGAGAAGGGCTATCATGAGCTCCTTGTTCATTCGTGCTTTCTGAGCCTCGTTAGCTTCATATCTCTTTGTGAATTCCTGAAGTTGTTCTTTCAATCTGGCATTCTCTGTCTCTAGAATTTTGTACTGCGTTTTGACTTCTTGAACTTCATTTTCTTTCCTTAAGATCTGTTCCTTTGCTATCTTTAACTCAGTAGAAAAATTCTTACCAATTTGTTGAAGTTCATTCTTGTCTTGCATCGCTTGATCATAATCTTCATTAGCCTCAAGCATTAATTGTTGTGTGTCCAGTGCAGTTCTGTTCATGTCTTGTACGACAGGCTTGAGTTGAGCAATGTCGACATTCAACCATGTCCTTGGTATGCTTGGAGCTTCGCCGGTTTGCATATCTTTTCCCTGCTCCACATGGATGGTTTCGTTGTGTGGTTGTCTAATTTGTAGGTGTATTTTTGGTTCGTTTTCTTCTTTATCCAAATCAATCGATTTTGTGGCACTCCCTTGAAATGTGACATCCATGGGGGAGGGTTCTGCCACGACCCTTATTGGGATGAAGGGTTCTTCTTCTTCTACTGTCGCTTCGTGAGGCTCTGTCTTTGGTATTTTGATTGACTCTTCCCTTGAAAGTGTTGCCTCCTGGATCTGAAGAGTGGAACTTTCATTAAGTTTAATCACATGCGTTCCTTCTTTGTTGGCGACTATGCCTTCGGTGTTCAGCTCTTGGTGGGTAGAGTTGTTATCCACTTTTTTTTCCTCTTCTTCATTGTAATTTACTGCATTTAATTCCACCCATTGTCCATCATCCTTGGATTCATTTTGAATGTCCACATTCAATAATGAGGTGTTGGGTTATTCTTGTGCATCCGAAGATGAGCTTGAATTTTCCAACCCTAATTCCCTATAGCGGTGTACTTTTGTGAGCTTCTTTTTTGCTTCTATCTCCTGTTGGGCCTGCTAATAATGATGCCCTTGTACTGGCAAATTGACTTGCCCTTCTATATATTGATGTGTATCCTCGATGGCTTGAGTTAAATCTTACTCTGTAAGCGGCCTGTGCTCTTCAATTCTTGTTTTTGAAAGCACGTGTATTCTTTTCGTGGCTGGAACTTCCTCTTCTACTTGCTTGACTTCCCTAAGTCTCTTCGTGCCTCTCATTCTGGGTTGAGAGCTAGTTTCTGCCTCTTCCACAATCTTGACTCCTCTTTTCTTTTTAGGAACAGTGGCGACTTTGGCATATTTGGCCATGGCCGTTGCTGATGGCATTTCTTGCGGATGCTCTCTAATGCCTAAAGCATGGTAAATCAATATAGTCAGAGCCACGCTGCCATTGAGGAACTTCTTATTATTTCATTGCTTTTTTGCCTCTAATAACCTTTCTTATTATTTCATTGCTTTTTTGCCTCTAATAACATTGAGGAGTCAGATTAATCTGATTGCCAATCTGCCTGATGGCGTGTGAGAGCAATTGAACAATAATCTTTTGAGGGGCCGTGTACCGATGCATATTTGGGAAGCAGAAGTGATGGTGAATAAGCCTTACTTCCTCTTCTATGTCAATTCTATTGATATCCAGGAATGTTCGTGTTTTTGCGCCTCGACTCTCTTCTTTCACTACCGTAGTTCCATCTTTTTCCCATTCAAAAGCTTCCTTAATCAAGTCATGTGTGAATTGAATAACGACCCATTCGCCTACTTTATCCATCACTTTAGCCTCTGGCACTAAGGGATCATGCAGAGCTGGCTGTAATGTATTCATGACCTGTGTGCATCTTTGAAAGTCGGGCTTATAGATTGGTAGTTCAAAATATTTATGTATGCCCACTTTCTTCATGATGTCTATTGTAGACGGGAGTCCATGCAACACTCTGAAGTCTTGGGACATGATTGGAAATTGATGATCGGTATCCATGTTTTTTATTGTTGCCAGGAAGAGATACTCCCCAGCCGGTTGATCGTCCCTGAACTAGTGTCCCTTTGCCTTGGTGATACTCTGGAGTGGAAATTCCAGTACTTCCTCTTGTATCGTTGCTTCTGAATCTTCAGAAGCCATCTGCACTTGTAAGGAAAAGAACATTAGCTTCAAGGGAAAGTATAGAAGTTGTGTAGTGCATTGCAGTGATTTGTTGTCGTTCCATCACTCTGTTCCCATGGTTCTATAGGTGAGATCTCTTACCCCATCTTTTTATTTCTGTCCTGAAAGAAAACAATCATTAATGTAGCCGAAGCATATATTTATGTACATAGTAGGTCCATTCCTTAGAAAGTTGAAGCTATGATCTTATCTTAATTGGAGAATGTGCACCACTAATTTTATCATGTACATCATGTGCCGAATGCTTGGCCTTGTAATGTGGCCCTCTCATGCATACTTTAGGTGCATTTGATATTCTATGAGTGCAATTGGAATCTTTGTTGTCTCGATGGTCCACTCCTTGCAGTTGTTGGGGTTTCCAAATCCATTTTGTTGTCATGATGTCCCTTGTCTTCTCTCTGGTCCGTCGATCTTTGTGTGTTCCCTTTGTATTGTTGGGTAGCTTAGCAATAGAATTGTTGCTCTTCATGTTTTTAGGATGAGTCTGTCTTTGCTTTGTCGTTCAATTGTTTCGAAGTACTGTATCCTCCAGATTGCTTATCTCTTGCTTGGCGGGCTGCCTGACCATCTTGGGGATCCATATTTGCTGTCGTGCTTTCTGAGTGTCAATCAAAGACTTAGGAATCCATACTTGCAAGAGTAGTGTTGTGTCAGATGGTCGCGATGTTGACTTGTTATTTGTCTTATTCTCCCAATGATTTGGTGATGATATTTTCGATTTCTTCGCTCGATCTTTGCGTACCCATTTGAATTTGTTCTTTCCTTGATGTAAATTTTTGAATGTCGTCCTCCACATTGGTGATCCTTTGGCTGGGTGAGAAGCTCCATGAGGGTTGTTTTTCTTAGTGTGTGGCTGTTCCTCAGCTGAATGAGGTGATGTCACCTCTTCTTTGGACATTTTAGGGTTTGCACTTTCTACTTCTTCTAGATTGGTTTTTGAGATATTAGGATTGTAATCAGGTTCCAGTAGCTCTTTTTTGCATCCTTCCGCACTCTCGATGGTTGTTGGTTGGAGTGAAGACTTCTCTCCTAATAAACTAAAAATTTCCTTGAGCCCTATTTTGGCTGAAATAGCCTTGAGCTAGGTTGATGCTCACTTCATTCTCAATGATCCAATCCTATCCTAGGATCAAATCTTCTATTAAATCCTCATCTCTGCACACTAACACTCGTTGTTCCATAGAAGAATTTCCTAGGTGGAGGGATACGTTAGTGGTTCCCATGCATTCTATGATTTGACCTCCAATTCCTATCATTTGAGCTTCTATGGGCGGCATCCTCAGTTGAAGGTCTTTTATGACCATATTACGTATGCAACTAACTCCTGCTCCTGAGTCTATCAATGCATCTATCAATTTGTACTCTGTCGTTCCAATCCCTAGGTTTAGGTAAGGTTGTGACTTGTAAGCTCCAATTGCATCAGATGTATGGACTTGATAGTTAGCCATAGGGATAGGTTCCCCTCCTTGGAGATATCGTTCATCTCTTTGCCTAATCCACTCTTTCCTCTTCTTGATGCGTTCTAGGGCTTCTTGTCGTGCCTCCTCTCCAATCCGTTCTTCTTCTTTCTTTCTATTTTGAGCACCTACTAGGCGTGCTAGCATTTGATCCGTCAATGGCTCGATGAACCTTTAAACTCTGCATCCACTTATGTAGTTAGGAAGAATATCTCCATCTACAGTGGCTAAATTAACTGCTCCACTAGTAGAGATCCTATTGATGATCAGAGGTCCATATCCGCGTTTTTGTAACTTCTTGGCATGTTGCTTTAAGGTGTACACCAAGACTAAGTCTCCCTCTTTAAGTCCTTTGTCTTTTATATGTACATAATATGCCTTTTGTCTTCTCTTGGCTGCATAGATTCCTGCCACCGCTTGTAACCTAGTTTCATGTAACTTCTCGATTTGGTCTAGTTGTTGGGATAACTCATGTCCATTCCATTCATACTGCTGGGCTACTCTCAATGTTGGGATTAAAAAATCAATTGGCAAAATTGCATTCTGTCCGTACACTAAATTGAATGGGGTAGTTCCAATGGCAGTCTTGTATGCTATTCGGAAGGCCCAAATTGCATGATGCAATTGTTTGTCCTAATCAGACCTCCCATTATTGACAATCTTTGTCAATACTGTACATAATATCTTGTTGGAACTTTCCGCTTGAACATTGGCTTGGGGATGGTATGGGGCTGATTTTTTGTGGATCACTAAAAATTCATTCATTAGGGATTATATTACTTCGTTAAGGAAATGCATTCCTTGGTCACTCACAATCTCAATTGGTAATCCAAAACGGGTGAATATATGCTCAAAAGGAACTTAGGAGTGGTTTGAGCATCGTTCTATCTCGTAGCTTTTGCTTCTACCCATTTAGTCAAGTAATCTGTGGCTACTATGATGTACTCAGCATGTGATCCTTTGGCTGGTGGGTTGATGGGCCTTATGAAGTCAATACCCCATTTGGAGAATGCTCTCGCACACACCATAGGTCTTAATGGCATGTCATCTCTCCGAATTAGGTATTTAGCCCGTTGGCATGTTTCACAACTTCGCACATATGTTTCAGCGTCCATATGTAAAGTTGGCCACCACAAGCCTACGAAGACAATCATTTTCGTTGTTCTGTCGGCTGAAAAATGACCTCCTGCTGCACCGGCATGTGCCATCTCTAATATGGGCAAATATTCTGCCTCATGAACACATAATCGTAATTGGTTGTCTTTTCCTCTTCTAAGCAAGTTTCTTCCTATGAGAACATAGTCTTTGCTCATCTCCTCTAGGGATTGTTTTCTATCCAAGCTAACTCCTTCCTCATGTTCTCTTGTCTTTAGGAATTTCACTAATGTTTTGCTCCAACTGGGTGCTATGGTTGAGAAAGGTATGGACATATGATCATCCGGGATTGTTTCCTGGCATTCTGCACAGTTAGTTACGTAGTCATGGACATCCTTGGGCATGTCCGGCCAGTATACTCCTAATCTCTTTAATTCTCAGATGGTTCCATGAATCCCTTGATGTGTTCTCCATTTGTTCACATGTGCTTGTTCGATTAGCTTCTTTTGTTCATCCTCCTCGACACATCTTAGCAAAACTCCATTGGGTTCCTTATAGTACACGCTTCCAACAATAATGTGAAAATTTCTCGATTAGAGAATTTCCTTTTTGTTAACCTTATTGATTGAGTGTTGTGGGCCATGGGTGAGTATTGGAATTAATTTCTCTGCCCACTTTGGACAAACTTCCAGATTGAACAAATACGTGTCTCGCAGATCATCGGGTACTTTGCTTGGTGGTTCTCCGTGTGTTAACCTAGAAAGGTGGTCTGCTCTTACATGCGTATTTCCTTTTTTTACTACCACTTCAAAGTCGAACTCCATTAATAGTAAGAACCATCTTACTAATCTTCTCGTGTTACAAGGTTTATTGACTAAGTACAATAAAGCCTGATGGTCTATGAAGAACTTGAATTTGTTGGCTAAAAGATAGTGTCTAAAGTTCTTCACTGCGTAGACCATTCCTAATCCTTCTCCTTCGGTAGTGGTATAATTCCTTTCAGCTTGATTCACTTGTCTACTTGCATAGGCAATTGGATGATCTAGCTTTCCTTCATCAGCTGGTTGGCCTAAGATACATCCTATTGCATAATTAGAGGCATCAACATGAAAATGAAAAGGCTTGTTCCAATTTGGCGTTTTCAGAATTGGGGTTGTGCTAAGTCTCTTTTTTAACTCATTGAATGCTTTCTCGCACCCTTTTGTCCAAGTGAATTGAGTTAAGAGGCCATACAAGGGTTTGGCGATTATGGCATACATGTGGATAAATCGACGATAATATCCACAATGTCCCATAAATGCTTGTACTTCCTTCGCATTCTTAGGTCTTGGTAGCTCTAAGATGACCTTGATCTTGTCCTCCTCCATGGATATTCCATTTCTAGAGACTATGTGTCCTAGGATCTTTCCTTGTCTCACCATGGACACATTTTTTCTGGGTTTAGGCAAGCTCGATACTAGCCGCATTTATTAAATATTTTTCTCAACTCAGGAATATGATCTTGTCTTTGATTCGAGTATGTACATAGGTCATCTACATACACTTCCATGCTCTTTTTCAGGAATTCCTTGAAAACATGACACATCAATCGTTGGAAAGTAGCAGGTGCATTAGTGAGTGCAAAAGGCATCACCCTGAAAGCATAGACTCCCCATTCGGTCGCGAAAGCAGTCTTATGTTGATCCTCAGTAGCAATAGCTACTTGGTTGTATCCGGAGAATCCATCTAAGAAGCTATAGACTTCCTTTCCTGCTACTCTTTCCAATAGATGGTCCGTGATGGGTAATGGGTAGCTATCACGTATGGTGGCTGCATTGACTTTTTTCAAGTTAATGCACACCCTCAATTTTCCATTTTTCTTAGGCACAACTACTAATGGCGATACCCACTCGGTGTGTTCTATCTCGTATATGAATCCTGTTGCTAATAGTTTTTCTATTTCTTCGTTAATTTTAGCAGCGTAGACATCATTATATGTATATGGGCGTTGTTTTGATGGTTTTGCATCTGCCGTCATTGGTGTTCTATGAGAACAAATCAAAGGTTCCACACCCTTGAGATCCTTATAAGTCGATGCGAACACGTCTCGATATTCTTGGATCAGTTGTATGAGTTCCTCTTCCGCCTCTACTGATACATCTTTGCCTATGTATGCGTATCGTTCTTCTCCGTCTTCCACTGTTACTATAATTTTTTTTGTTTGTTCTTTGTTGTCGTACGCTTCTCCGTCTCTAGCCTCTCGTTTAGGCATTTGAATGGCTACCTTTCTCTCTTCTACTTCATATCTTTTGAAATGTTCAGGAACTTCAAAAAGATCTGGGTCCGGTTCTGTCTTACTCATGTCGGTTTCTTGTTTTTGTGCTCTAGGAGCGGCTTCTATTGCTAAGATCTTTGTCGGTTCCTGTTTCGCTTTGGTTCGAATGGTGTCTAGATAGCTCTCTTCTGAATCAAATTCGGGTTTCATTTCTATACTCTCATATTCCTCCTTCCACTCTTTTTCCAAGATTTCCCCTTCTTCCACTTCTTGAAGGACAACCATATAAAGATTTACATCATAGCCTTCCTCGTCTATGCACTCGTTTATTGTCAAGACTTCCTCATTTACACACACATCTAAGGTTTCTAGGATTTCCATCCATCCATGTGGTTCAAAGGTCTCATCTGGGAAGATTTGAGGTATGTACCTTGGGTCCTCCACAGGTCTGTAGTTAGGATGTCCGATAGGCCACATTTGTCCTTTACTGTCCTCTTTCTTGGCTTCTTTGCACATCCATAACTGAGCGTCCTCGTGCATCCATGATTGATCACTTGATCCAGCACTGTGAATGGATAGGTCATCTTCCTCCTTGTGTATGGGATTCCCTTGTAGTGGAGGAACATCTCTATAGGAAAAGGTGTGCAAGTTTATTTTAGTGGTATTTCCTTGATGTTGTAGGTACAATGAATCTCTTCCCCAATCTTGTACTACCCGCATTTGTGTCATGAAGGGTCGTCCTAATATCATCTCGTAATTATTAGCCTTTTTGAATTTACAAATGGCTAATGTGTGTTCAAATTCAACCCCACAGGTAGTCAATTTAACTCTTTCCAGTATTCCTAAGGGTTTCTCCACATGATTGCCTGCTAATTGGAGTTTCATGCGTGTGGGTCGTAAGGCAGGTTTTCCCCATTTCTCCCAAATCTCCTTGGTGGCAATTCCTACCCCGGCTCCCGTGTCTAGGATAGCCTTGGTCATGTACCCATTGTAAATGACACATAGACACGTATTACCTTCGTCTCCTTCACTAAACTCTCCCACTTTATCAACTGGGATTTGTATTTTAGAAGTGTTTTCTTTTCCCTTAACTTCTTCCTCTTCCTTTTCTTGCCCTAATTCCATTTGGCTTGCTATTTGCTTCCATAAATGCGGCTTAATTCGAAGTAGTTCTTCCACAGTCAGTTTGTATAGTACTTTTGTCTTCTCTAGTTTCGTTAGATTGTGTGAACTCTTTTCTGAGTTTTCTTTTCCTTTTCCATGTACTATGGGTGCTCATATTATCATGGATTCCTTTTTGTATTCTCCCATGTAATTAGGCAATGTTGAAATGCTCTGGGTTTCTTCTCTATTTCTATCGAGTCTTGATATTTCTTTGTATACTTCTTCTAGGTTGGGGTTGGGTTGATAGACTGCCACGTCTATTTCCTCAAAAGGAGGCTTCGATACTCCATTTTTCTTCCATTCTTCTTCTCCGATTCTATTCCATAACTCCTTTGGCCATTCTGCCTCTAAGTCCGGTATGGTTGACAGTGGTTCATCCTGAGTTCTAGTTCGCTCGCGCTTGTCATCCTTCCCTCTAAGTTCTTTATCCAAGGCCCTGACGTGTTCTTTATATTGATCATCTGGTATTCTCGTCTTTGGTAGGGCTAGAATAGTCTTTTCTAGGGTAGCTTGTGCAACCTCTATAAGCTTTCGACATATTGCAAGCCTCTCTTGTTCTAATTCCCCTTGTGGGTAAAGTTTTTCATGTTGCTCTACATTCGGTCCAGTCTTAATTCTAGCTTGGTAGGCCTTCAACCCCATGTCTAGATCGTCGGATTTCGGGTCAGCTAAAATGGATTCTGGTTTCTCTATTTCTTGAATAGGTGGAATGGGTACTCCCTTTTGAATTTCCTGTTTTTCTTGTTCTTTCATGCTTCTAGTTTGTTTCTTATTATCTTGACTTTTGTTTTTCATCCATTTATCTTTGATTTTTTCTCTTCTTTCCTTCCATTTGTGCTTTAATGTTTTGGGTGTTCTCACGTGGGTCCTTTGAATCTTCCATCATTCGATTTTTGAGACTTTCCTTCCTAGTGTCTTCTTGTTCCCGATCTGGTTGCTTTCCTTTTCGTTCTTTCATTTGAGCTCGTGTGATGGCCTTTAAAGGCACGGTGTATTCCTTATCACTTTCAGATCCTTCTATTACTTCAACTACGTTGATTGGTGCAGTATCTTGGACTTTGGTTGGATTCTTAGGACAGTCCCTGAAAAGATGTTCCTTTCCGCAGTCATTGCAATATCCTTCCCAAATCCTAGGTGATGGTGGATTGTAAGTTCGAGGGCACTCTCTAATAAAATGGTCTCCTCCGCATCTATAACACGGTCCTCTTGGCACAGGTGGTCTAATGGTTGGTCTCATGGGTGGTTGTGCTCTAGGCGCAACATACATCAAAGTTGCTACCTCCGTTCCATAAGCCTGATCATAACCATCATATCCAGAGTAAGCCGAATTATATGATGATTCATACTCTAACATGTTGGCTTCATATGGATAATAATCTCCAGAGGTGAGCTCATATTTAGGGTTTGTTGATTCTACAGTGATCGTCGTCGATGCTGGCACTATGGCTCTTTCCAAATTTTCTTCTGGCTGAGCATACTTCACAGGTACCACTTGTTGAGGTTGTGACAGTTGTGGTCCTAACACTGGTTGGGGTGGTGGATATGGTGTTGGATAGGGGTTGTATCTGGGCATCTCTCTGCCTAGCTCTCTAGGTGGATACCCGTATGGTCGATACTCTGGTGGCTGTAAGGGGTGTGAATGCCTATTGAATGGACAATTTTCTGTAGTGTGGTTGGTGTATTTTTGTTCTATGTGGCAGTACAGGGCACTCCCTTGTTGGAGCGGTCTGTTGTAAGGATATGTCGGATGTGCACGAGTCTCTCCTCGCACACACATGTGTGTCAGGTGATCTCCTCCACATAGGCTACACCTTCGTAACATTGGCACTCTTAGGGCTGGGTGTTGGTAAGTTCTTTGCCCCTAGACTCCTAGTTTCTTTGCTAATAACTCCGCTAATTCTTCCATATTACTGGAGTTGGATATAATGGTTACCGGTCCTCACGTCTCCGCGGATTGACAAGTAAAGGAGGTGGTTCTTACGCTTGAGCTACACCAAATTTTGGCACCGTTGCCGGGGAGAGAGCGTCGAGGACGAGCGTTGTGATGGTAAGATCGTAGATTTGCGACGTTGGAAGGTAAAAAAACTGTCATTTCAGTTCATTTTCTGTTTTTTTCCTCTTCATCTTCATCATCATCATCATCTCCACCTTCTTCCATCTTCTTCTTCATAGAAATTTCTTGTTTTTTAGTGCATTTTCACCATTTTCATACCATTTTTCATGCATCATTGTGTGGGAAGGAGTTAGGAGGTGCAAGGGAGAGCAAGCGCTGTGTTTTTTTCATGATTTTCTGCTCATACGGAGCTCGCCATTGCCGGCACTCAGAAATTTGAATTTCCCGCCAAAAAACGCAATTCTGTGATGAAAATCGCGATTCTGTGAAAATTCAAATTTTTTTGAAAAATCATGATTTTCTGTTTTCCCACCTAAAAGTTGGCTGAAAGAATCACGATTCTGTGGTCATTCTCAAAATCGCGATTCTGTGATTGTGCTCAAAATCGTGATTCTCACAAATCACGATGTTCAGCCAAAAAATACGATTCTGTGAAAACACGATTCTCTGCTCAAAATCGCGATTCTCACCAATCACGATTTTCAGCAAAAAAATATGATTTTGTGAAAAAGTGATTCTGTGGTTGTGCTCAAAATCGCGATTCTCACAAATCACGATTTTCAGCCAAAAAACACGATTTTCAGCAAAAACACGATTTTGTGAAAACGCGATTCTCTAAGACAAAATCGCGATTTTCATGTCAAAAAAACACGATTCTGAGAACCACGATTTCGTGAAAAACACGATTTTGTGAATCATAATCCTCTTAGACAAAATTGCGATTTTCAAAAACACGATTCTGTGCTCAAAATCGCGATTATCACAAATCACGATTTTCAGCCAAAAAACACGATTTTCAGCAAAAACACGATTTTGTGAAAACGCGATTCTCTGAGACAAAATCGCGATTTTCATGTCAAAAAAAAAAAAACACGATTCTGAGAACCACGATTTTGTGAAAAACACGATTTTGTGAATCACGATTCTCTGAGACAAAATCGCGATTTTCAGAAACACGATTTTGTGCTCAACATCGCGATTTTCAGAAACACGATTTTGTGCTCAACATCGCGATTTAAAAAAAACACGATTTTGTGCTCAACATCGCGATTTTTTGACTTCACAGCATCGCAATTCTCTAAAAGTTCACAAAATCGCGATTCTCTTGAAGATCACAAAATCGCGATTTTCTTGAAAAGGTCCTGTTTGCCTGTTTTGACCCCCAGGAGCCTGATTTGACATAACTTTTTCATCCAAAGTCCATTTTTTGAGCTCTATAACTCGTTGGAAAGCTCGTTTCAAATCCTCGTTTCAAATCCATAGGATAATTTGAAGTTGACCCTCAAGTGGGACTAGGGAACCAAGGGGGCTCCAAAGAATTTTGAACCATACCAAAGGGAAAATTTGGACTCTTGACTAAAGCATATGAACCTGAGATCTGGTAGACATTTAGGCAAGGATAAACAAAGCATTAGATCTTCTGAGGCTAGTGTCAACCATACATCCAAGTCTTGGGCACAACAACTAAGTGGTCATCTTTTACTAAGTTCAGACACAAGTGATTCAGAAATGTCTTTTAGCATGGGAAAACCTGCAGGTGGCTCAGGGACTGCCCATCTACAAACACCAGAAGGTCCCTATAAGACACAGTTGGAATATATTCGGACCAACCAATTAGGTGCTCGCATCTATGAGGATGGTCTGAGGCGATCAGTGGTCCAACTCAAAAATCCAGATCAATCCTTTGGACTTGAACACCCTGTGGTCAAGTTCGAAGAGGGTTCATACATTGATAAGGAAGGAACCATGTATGTGGTCACCAACCTACCAGATAGGACCGATGAGTTTGGAAATTTCATTCCTGAGAATGAAATAAGAGACCTAGAACAAGGAAATGTAGGACAAGGACCCCAGACTCCTAGAGGTAAGTCAGTTTTGACCCGAGTGATCACTTTGGACTGGATCCCTCAAGACAACAAAAGCATAGAACTATTTTTGAATAGAGAAAGAGAGGAAGCCTTTTGGAGATTCAAGCCAGATCAACCTAGCCAATTGGGCATAGTTATCATCTATGAATTCAAAGATCCTGAGATACCAGGCAAAGTTGTCTACCTGGATAACACATCAGAGAAGATATTCTTGGTAACAGAACATGATAGACATGCATATACTTGGAAGAATGAATTGATTTTCCTCCACCAAGATCCAATGTTTCCCATGGCCTTCAAGGAGTAGGATCATCCCAAGCTCATGAAGCCCAGATAGAAAGAACTAGAGAGAGACCTGAGGTAAGTTTTGCACACACGGTGGGCAGAAATAGAGCAGGATTTGAAAATGAAAGACCTGAAAGAGAGAGACATCAAGCACATAGGCAACAAAGAGGTGAACATGATTTTCCATTGCCTAGACCCCAAGAGCACCCAAGAACCCTTAGACTCACTCAAGTGATCAAGGCAATGAAGAATTATTTTGACGGGTCAGGAGATCCTTATGATCATGTGGCCGAGTTCAAACAAGTGTTAAGAGCTGAACAGGTTGAGGATTTGTTCACCCAGTACGAGGCATTTGGTCTGACTCTTAAGGTCACTGCCTTAGCTTGGTTTCAACCACTGAGTAGTCGCAATTATCGCGACATAGGTCAACTGCTAGACGAATTCATTGTAGAATTTTCCAAGAGTGGTATCAAGCATAACACATTGTCCTTGATCCACAGTTTCAAGCAGACACCCCAAGAAATAGTGTGACTAGCAGGTAGAAGGTTCAGACAGTACCTAGAAAGATGCCCTACTCCAGAGTTACCCACACCAGCCAAACAAGTGGCTTTGTTCTTAGATGGCTTACTGAGCACAAAGTTAAGATCATATGTGTACTTGAAAGAGCCTAGATCCATAGAAGAGTGTGTGCGGACATGCATTGACATAGAAGATAACTTGGGTGAGGAGTTAGGATTATCCAAACTCTATAAGGATTCAGATAGTTCTACTAGTCATACTTCAAAAATCTCCACGGAAATAGAGGAGATAGCTGAGCAAGTTGCCAAGAAGCTGGGAGTCCAAAATAAACAAACACAGAGAGTCACTCCAGTGAATCGGTGTTATACATGCGGAGGCGACCACATGGCTAATGTATGCCCAATGAAAAACCAAAACATGAGAGAAAGGAATGCTCCATATTGCACTATTGAGAGAAAATATATGAACCACACGGCTCAAGATTGTCCCTATAATAGGCAGGCCGTTAGACAGAATTATCAACAACCTTACCAACCAGGTAGGTATCAAAACCAATACCAACAGCCATATTATAGACCACAACAGCAATATCAGGCACAATATAGGTCACAACCAGTCTTGGAAAACCAACCACCAGCTCCTGCCAACGTGATTCCAGTCAAGTATGCCGTGGGAGAGGAAAATCCAAATAGAGCATTGGTGCCACTAACCACATTGATACCAGATAATGACTCTCATGCTAATAGTTCAGACTACTCCCATGAAGGTAGTCCACATGCTTATTACACAGAGTCACCTAAACATAGTGAGATTTACTCGTATCAATATGAGGCACCACCTATGGAACAAAATTGGGAGCCAGAATACTCCAATGTCATGTACACAAATCCTAACCCTAGGCCCCAGTTGAGACAAATGAGACCACAAGCCCCTAGAGGATCTTGTTTCAGATGTCATGGTGACCATTTCATTCGTGACTGTCCCCACCCACCATCTCCGAGTCAAGGACAGGCTATCACAATACAGGCTTTTTGTCCTGATTGTGGCAAAGACCATCTCCCCAGAGATTGTCCAAGAAACCCCTCTAGTACACCCAAGATTACACCCATTAATGTGGTAGGCTTAGTGGCAGATTCAAGTTCAAGTAGTAGCAATGTGGCTCCTATACAAGCTGTCACTAGAGCACAAGCCTTAAAATAGGATAAACCAGTAGAACAATCAGAGTCGAGTGAATCAGGAGAGCCTAGTAAGAGGAAAACATGAACATGGAAGGATATCAGAGAGAAGGCCAATCGCAAGTGGAATAAAAAGTTATCGGAACTAGAAGAAAGCTTAAAAGAAGCGAAAACAAAAATAGAGAACATTGCATCTCAAAGCCCCTCGCATGCCGAAACTCCATCCACTCCACCTCATCCCACCCCACCACCCATTGTAAATAGTCCGCAATCAGGGTCTGTTCTTGCAGATCCAACCCCAGAAGGCTTGGACATGATGTTCAAGGTGTGAAGAGATGGATAGGTATGTGCTTGAAGATGAAGAGATGTTGCAAAATCATTGATCTACACCAGCCAAATGAACTCCAGAAGTATATGGTGGGCCCTTTCAGCTTGCCAATGGATGTATTAGACACCCTATGTACCTTGGAAGATCACTCTCAAAAAGATAGATCAAAACAGATAAGTTGGAGTTAGCTCAGAGGTGAAAACTTGCTATTCTTGGTTCATACACTTGTCCAGTGTTTTACATAATTCTTTGAGCACAGCAGCAATTACCTTAATTCCTCTTGGGGAAGTCTAGGTAACTTAAAGATCTAACTTTCAAGAGTAATCTCATCAAAAATAATAAACCACACACTGAGAATGAGTTTTAACAAGTGATGACATCATCCCGATTTTCACGGGCTGCTACAGTTTCAGACCAGTGAGCAGAAAAATCAACCTAACTCAAAATGTAGGCATCCAATGATTATGAAAATTTGTATGGTTATACTAGACAGTAAGATGCAATTAACAAGCTTTAAATCACTGAATTTGGATAAGTAACCACTGAGAAACACCTCTGACAAGATGAGTGAAAAAGTCAGGTACTTGATAGAGAAGTGAAAATGCACAGACACTGTTGACTTCAACTGAACATAAATGAAGATTGCAACATCCAAATGACATGAACATTTGTGAGCATATAGTAGACTTATAGAGCTAACGTTACCAAGTTAAATCACTGAAAATGATGCACCAAGCTCAGAGAAAACATCTTTGCAAGCTGACTGAGAAAAACTGAGAGTAATGGCAGTTAGTAGTACACTTCACAAGAACATGGAAAGATGAACTCAAATAATCATGAAAATGAAAGTATATTGCTTGTACAATACAATGACTTACTGATACATATGTGTGCCTTGTAATCACACCTTGATATGGCATAAAGCTCAGCTCTTGGAGGTCTTCACATAGGTCTCTCTAACCACGACTAAAACTGCCATCTATTTATAGTTGAGTTTGGGAGGCTAACTTCCCTCAATCACTCTCCAATCAATCATTGATTGATTTGATTCTCTACCTACCACAAATCACACATTCGTGGCTCCTCTTTCCATTCTTGATCAAGTGGACTCAACCACTTAAGATTCTCTTAATTTTACATTAAGTAAACTCTTCAAAAGTTACAAGAGGTAGTTCACAAGTGAAGTTTACATAGTCTTCATTTTAAGGATTTTTCTATGACTTTGTGGGACTCAAGCCAATACTTAGGCTTGTCATAGACTTGCTCCAACAGCTCCCCCTCAAGCCAAGTATGCTTGAGGTCTTCAATCTTCCAAGATTACCTGCAAACCAATCATAGCCTTGAATTTGCAAAGCTTTGTACCATCCAATGCTTTGGTTAGAATATCTACACATTGTTGATGAGTGGACACATATGATATTTGAATCTCTTTGCTTAGAACCTTTTCTCGTACATAGTGGTAATGAACTTCAATATGTTTAGTCCTTGCATGAAAAATAGGATTAGCAGCCAAATGAATAGAACTCATATTGTCACTGTAGCTCAGTGATGAGTAGAACCTCCTTTAATGTCAATCTGGGAAGACATGAGGATGGTATGAAGACCTCGAGCAAGTGAAGGAACAAATGTGTGAGTGCGAAGCACACTAACATGCACGCACATACACACACACGTGCACACACAGCAAGAACAAAGAGAGTAAGACAATGGAATCACTTCTATTGCAATGAAGTTCTCATCCAAGCTCAAACTACAAGAAGCTCTCCCAAAAATGAGCTCTCTAGCTCTATTTATAGTTTTTGACTAGCTTTGGCCCTGTCCAGACCTAGTGTCCGGCCTAGTTAAAAATTGAGTTCCAGGGCTTATTTGAGGGCTCAAACGAGATCTAAAAA
Source organism: Ceratopteris richardii (assembly GCA_020310875.1). NCBI lineage: Eukaryota > Viridiplantae > Streptophyta > Polypodiopsida > Polypodiales > Pteridaceae > Ceratopteris > Ceratopteris richardii. Next base: position 6,793,413 of record CM035421.1, on the reverse strand, counting down.
ATATGAAAATTGGCAGGCAACTACTTCTAAGGCTCCCCAAGCTCGAGGACTCCTCGGCTTGTACAAAATGGAGCTACAAAAAGGTGAAATGATATTTACAAGGGTTTTTAGTGATAAGAATCACTTTTAAATGGTGTAGGGGTTTGGAAAAAAATAAAGGGTTGCCTTAGTGCTAGATCTGCATGTATGCCCGTATTTGCTTCTTCCCGTATACTGCCAACACTCTCCCCCCCCCCTAGCGTCTGTCGCCTCTGACAGACCTTTGATCTGCGGTTTGGTCAATATAGTCCTGGAGAATGTCAGCTGCCACATCATGTTCTTTGATTCGTAGCCCTCGGATCAGGTCTCTCTGAAGGGTATCCCAATTGACTGCACCCGATATGTCCGGTTGTGGCGTTGTGTAGAGTTCTGAGTGCATCGTTTGTTCGCATGCAAAGAGGTGTAACAAATGGGTGGGCCTTGGCGCCAACACCTCTGAGTGTGCTTCCCAAAACCCTGTGGTGAACATATCATCGAAAGTTTGCTTGTAGCAGGCAGGGAGATACCTCATGCGTGCGTGCCATGCATAAGCAACGCGTATGCTTGGGGTGGTTCTCATATCATATAGCAGGTCATAATTACCATTAACAAACCCGGGAATCGGAGGTTGAATATGACATACATTGCGGAAAGTTTTGAGCACAACCTGCATCATATCGAATATCTTGAGCATCATCTGGGCAGCTACATCTGGCATGGGGTGGAGGCGTGGCATCCAATGTCTGATAGTTGCTATCATGTATGATACTGTGGGGGTGCCGGTTGGGGGTGCAATGGTGGGGTAATTGAGCCATTCTCTACAGTTTACATTGTTCTGAACCTTGATGGCGAAGGCTTTCCATGATCTTCTTCTTTGTACTGGCCCATAACAAGGGTTATACTTCAAATGCATGGGAGCGTGATCCCATGTTCTAAGCATTTCCGGGTATGTTTCAAGTAATCTTTGCCTCCAAGTAGGTTGGAATATCGCCCCTTTTCTGGCTGCCTCTGGTATATCTTCTGGTTCGAACTGGGTGGCGAAAGTAGGGCACTTGTTGGTGACTCTTTTGATCTCTGCGTTGTAGTGGCCAACAATACAAAATATGGTTTATATTATAATTCTGAGCTCGTGATGAGTCGTCTAGGAGCAAGGTGCCTGAAATACTCAGATTGAAGTATGGTTTCCTCAATGGCCTTCATTGCTAGCATGTGAGTGGAGACACGTTCCTGATGAGTTTTCCCCATTTCTTCTACTTGTTTCATCCAGGCTGATGGGGGTTCCTCATAGGTATCTTGCCCTTCCTCCGTGATTCGTCCTCCTGGAAGTGGTTGAGGCTCATAGTTCTCTTCAAATGCTTCCTCCACTGGAATAATAACTGCTTCTTCTTCTATGGGTTGCTCAGGTGGGGAAGGAGGTCGTTCATATTGTAACAACTTGATTTTCAACTCTGCAATCTTTTGCCGTAGCTCAAGTACCTCACTGTTCGTTGAAGGTTCAGGTTCTGGCGAAGTAGCGGCATCGACCGTCTCTTTAGGTGTGGGTGGGTGTGTTGTCGGTACTTTGGATCCTTGTAATTCCTTTATCTGGTCTGCCAACTGATCATGGGCTTCCAAGAGGGTTGCATAACCTTCTAAAATCTGTTGAATATGCTCTAAGGGGACAGCTTGGAATTTTGCAGGGTCTATAGGTGCTCCCAGGGTGTTTTCCATGGCCGCTTCTAGGTTCTCCTGGTTTTGTTGTTGTAGCCTTCGGTTCTCTTCTTGAGCCGTTGCTAGATGACGACGTAGTAGGCCCATGTTGCGTTGAAGTCTCGCATTGCGGCCCATTTGTTCTCTGAGTTGTTCGTCCATAGCTTTGCCTGTCTCTGCATACTTAGCTTCAAGTTCTGTCTTCGGTTGATGGAGGTCAGTCACCTGGTGTTGTAGTGCTATATTACCTAGTTCCAAGGCATCAACTCGTGCCTAGAGTTGAGCCGAGAGATTGCACAGCTCTAAGTTATTTTCCTCCAATAACTTATATTCTTGCTTCAGTTGAGTGGCCACTTCAACCATGGTATCTAGTGCATTACTAAATGATGAGGGTGCATGGGTAGAGGTGGAACATGCAACGGGTCAAGAAATGGGAAAGGGAACAGTGGATGGCGTGCCTATGAGTGAAGTGAGATGTGATGATAGTGGAACAGACGTGGTGGTGGGTGCTCCTGTGGATGGTGAAATATCCATGGGATCGGATGTGATAGTGTGTGAAGTGTGAATTGTGAACACGGGAACGGTAGGTGGTGTGTTAGTGGGGGCAGTGAATGTGGGGGAGTGGGGTTGGGAAAGGGACTTTTTATTATAGTTCTCAACCTGTTGGAGTATATTTACAAGGTTTGTCCAGAATGACGGGTGTGTGACTTGGGTTGAGCCTGAGGCAGTTACAAGGGAAGTGGTGGATAGGGTTTGGGAGAGGGGAAATGTGTGGGTGAATGGAAAAGGATGGGATAAGGTATGGCTAGTGGCAAGTGGTTGTCCCAGGGCGGGGAGATAGGAAGGGTGACCTATTATGGTTTGATCGGTGGCAGGATGACCGGTGTGAGGTTCAAAAATTTGGGCGGAAGTGATGGATGTGGGTAAAGGGAAGGATGTAAAAACGGAGGTGTGTACAATGGTTTCATGTTGGGTGGATATCGGTTGTTCAGAAGGAGTAGTGGAGAAGGGTTCTGAGGGTTGAATGGAAGGTGACGGTGGAGATGGTACCTGTGTATTTACATCTTGTTCGTCAGTGGGACTTGGGCTAGTCATGTGGACATCCTCTGAAATTGTGGTAGGCAAGGCAGTAGAGACTTCCATTTGAATCATTTTTCCTCGCCGTGGCCGTGTATCAATCCTTCGTTGATCATAGGTAGGGTTCTCCCGATAGACCATTGTCCTCAATGCTTCCCCGATCCCACATGTGTCCTCCAATAGATTCAATGATTCAACAAAATGTGAGTCTACATTCTCGGCTTGAAGCATTTGGTTCACTAGAGCTCTATTCGCCTCTTTTGTCATCTTATGTCTTCTCTGTACCTGCTTGATTGTCTTGTATAGCCGTTTGAGTTGTGTCGTGTAGGCAGGGGCCTCCTCTTCACTCTCCTCTGGTTCATTTCCCCGTTCTTCTTCCTGATTTTGTGTGCTTGGATCATGACGATGTTGTGCCTCATCTCCCCAATGTACCCTGCTTGCGTCGCCCTGTGGCTGCTCTCTTTGGAATGATGGTCCCAGATCGGCATTGTTAGGAAAATCTTCACTATCAGATAAGTGCACCGTCTGCAGGAATCTTTCAAAATCAAAATTGGGATCCTTAGTTAAGGTGGCCATAGATGCAAACTCGGCATCGGTCGGTAGTGGAGGGGCGGATGGAGTGGGTTGTACCACGCCCCCTGATTGAGTTCCTTGGAGATGTACCGTGAAAGGCGCTACATGGGCTTCTTCTCTAGGGGGAGCTTCGGTTGTGGCCTCGTGAGGGATCATGACCTGGGAGAGTGATCCACGCATTCGTTTCGCAGGTTGATTCCCTGACTTCCGCCCCTTGAAAAACTCCAGTTGTGAATATTTAAGGGCCCTGGCTATTGGCACGTCATATGCAAGACATCTATAAATAATTCTCGTAATCGCATAGCAGCAATGTAACGTATGCTTCCTCACACCCCGCTTGCCTGCTTCATATAATTGATCCAGAATCCATACAGGCATCTTAATTGGCAAGCTTCCAGTCTCTGCTAAATATAATCCATACCATATTTTCTTGTGAGGTTGGGTAAAGCGGTCTTGAGCTGGAAATGCGAAGTGTTGAAGGCACATTCGCAGGGGTATGGCGATGTTAGGGGTGAGGGCACACATGTCCTTCAACTTCTTGATTTTGTTGCTCTTCATTGACTCTGGTATTAAGGGATCGCGATCGAAAGGCACATGGGTGCCATACATCTGAAGGGCTTCCCTGATTACAGTAGTATTTAACTCAAATTTCTTCATTTCCTCCTGGTTCGATAGGGAGGGTACCCAGAATGTGCCTGAATGATCTTTATCTCCTGTCGGCTTCAATGTGGCAATCAGGTAGTAGCACCTAAGAAAATCCGGTCTAGGCAAAGCTGCACTAAAGTAATCTTGCAATCCCGCTTTCTGCCAAATATCCTGAAGAGGAACTGCATTTTGCAATGCTTCAAATTCTCGTGAGAAGAACTGAAAGGTCCACCACACTCCTCCACATTCCATCTTGGATTCCCAGATATGATCTGCGTCTCCCAAATCTCCTGGCATCTCATTGAACCAATGAGAATTCCCCTTTACTCTTTCTGTTAGGCCACTTGGTGGATCCGAAATGGGAATTCTTCTTACGTTCAAAAGCTCCTCCGGCCTAGCTGTTAGTGGAACCTCCACAGGCATGGTATCCCAATTGATTTGAGTGTTGGTGCCTGCCTGAGAACTCGTGCCTGCTGCTGCTGCCATGGGAATTGGGTGCTTATCTGCTAGAAGAAGAAAGGCACATTAGTGTTGCATAGGAAACAGGATGTAATGGTGTTCCCTTCACAATACTAACATGACAATCCCAAAGGTTAATGGTCAGAGGTGAAGTGCTTGTGATAGATGTGAGTGATGATTAGAGGTCAGTATCATCCTAGATGCCTACTTTGGTTATGCAATGGACTCAGAATGCACCTATGTCAGAGTGGATAGATTTACAAAAATTGGGTCAGGGGGTTTGATACATGGTTTAAGTCTCCAAACTTTGCTAGAGGGTTCGTAGCTCTTAGAGCTAAAGATAGGTAGAGATTTATGAACTAGAGTGTGATGGAGTTGGGACCTTCTGGGCACCCATTTCCAGACATTCCTTGGTTTGACTGAGTGTGGTTCAGGGTGGTATTTAGGTAGAGTTCCTGCGTTGTTAGTCGAGAGGACTTGTGAATGTTGAATTATGCCAATAACTAGAGTTGGAGCTATTTGGGCTCGTAAACAGGCCTTGGGCACCCATATGTGTCTAGCATTGGGGCTAGCCTTCATTGACCGCTTAGGGACCCAAATAGACGTGGTGTGCCTAGGAGGTTGCCTAGGGTACTCCTTCACTTGTGTCCGTGATGGTGTGGCTTGTTTGTGGCCTCCTCGAGAGTCTGCTATTAGAGTTGTGGGTTTTCCATCCTTGCGTATCCAGATCTCCTTCGCGCCACGAGGTACTCCGTGTTGCACGGGTTGGCGCTCTTGCCTCTTGATCAGCGGCCTCCTTCGTGTCGAGTGATGTTCGGTCTGCTTGTTTAGAATCTTCTTTGGATCAGCTGGGAACTCCTTATTGGCTCCTGTACCTTCGGTAAAATTGACAATCATCTGCACCATAGAAGTTTGGACAAGAACAGCATCATTATCTTTATGTGGATTCCTGGAGGGACCAGGAGTTGGTGCTTGTTCTATTGGTTTGAGTGCTCGATTTTCTAATTCAATCGTAAGACGGCTTTGGCCTACCCAAGCCTGAAGAAGTCCACTTCTTAGGTTGAGGTTGGCTGCGTGATCGTAGATCCAGTCTTGGCCCAATACCAGAGGTTCAGTAAGATCCTCGTCTCCACATACTAGCACTTTTGCTGGCATGAGGACCTCTTGTATGTAGAGGGGAAGTTCCACCTCTCCCATGCAAGGGGTTTCAACACCTCCTAATCCTATCAGATATGCTTCTAGGGGTTTTACCTCCAAGTGCAGCTGCTGGCAATAAGAAAGCCGAACTGCACTAGTGGCTGCACCTGAATCAATTAAAGCTCTTATGGTCCTTGTACTGTCTCCTTGTCCAACTTCTAGGGTCACAAAAGGTCGTCGATCCACTATCCTACGGGCACGTTCACCTGAAGCCTCACACATGGCCATGTGATAGCCTAGAGACTCTTGTGTGTCAATCATAGGTTGATCTCTCCCTTGCCTCCTCAATTTCATTCGTCGAATGCGCTCTAAGGCCTTTGCCTGTGCTTCTTCTCGAATTCGTTTTTCCTCCTCTTTACGTTTCTTGGCAGTGTTGAGCCGATTTAACATCTCTTCAGTCAGGGGTTCTTGGTATAACTTGACTCTACATCCGCTTATGTAGCTAGGGAGAATATCACCTTCCAAAGTGGCTAGTTGTACTACCCCACTAGTTGAAATCCTATTTATAATCATAGGTCCATAGCCTCTTTTCTCTAATTTTCGGGCATGCTGCTTCAATGTGTAGACTAGGACTAGGTCTCCTGCTTTCAAGCCTTTATCCTTCACATGTATATCAAAATATGCCTTTTGCCTCTTCTTTGCTGCATAGATTCCTGCTGCAGCTCTCAATCGTGTCTTGCCTAGACGTTCAAGATCAAAGATTCGAGAGGAGAGTTCATGGCCTGTCCAGTCATGCTCTTGTGCTACTTTCAATGTTGGTATCAAAAAGTCCAAGGGTAGCACCGCATTCTGACCGAACACCATCTGAAAGGGTGTGGCTTGGAGTACCGTTTTATAGGCCACTCAGTATGCCCAAACAGCATGGTGTAGCTGTTTGTCCCAATCAGAACGTTTATTATTCACTAATTTCGTCAGTACATTGCATAAGATCTTATTTGTACTCTCAGCCTGGCCATTAGCCTGAGGATGATAGGGGGAAGACTTCTTATGTACTACCAAGAATTCTTGGAGCAGATTTTCAATAACTTCATTCAAGAAGTGAGTCCCTCTATCACTGACTAGCTCTATAGGTAATCCATATCTGGTGAACACATTCTCAAACAAGAACTTCGCTGTTGTTTGTGCATCATTCTTTGTTGTGGCTTTTACCTCTACCCACTTAGTTAGATAGTCAGTGGCAACAATGATATACTCAGCATGGGAGCCCTTAGCTGGGGGATTAATAGGACCAACGAAGTCTATTCCCCACTTAGAGAATGCTCGTCCACCCATCATGGGTTTCAGTGGCATCTCATCTTTGCGTATAGGAGGCTGAGCTCGCTGACAGACGTCACACCTCTTCACATAGGTATGTGCATCCATGTGAAGGGTCGGCCACCAAAATCCTGCAAATAGAATTGCTTTGATCACCCTATCTGGACCAAAGTGTCCTCCTGCTACACCTTGGTGAGCAATTTCCAAGATCTTTAGATATTCACTCTCATGAACACATAGTCTCAGGTAACCATCTTTTCCGCGCTTGTATAGATTATCACCAATGAGTGAGTAATCTAGGGCCTCTTGTTCTAGACTTCTTTGTCTCGTCAGGGTCATATCTTGAGGGAATGTTTTCGTCTTCAGAAACGCCACTAGTGGCTCGCTCCAATCTGGCACTAGAGACACGCGATAAAGGGTGGCATGTTCCACTGGTGGCTTAGTGCGACAAATTGGGCATTCCTTGCACATTCTATGGACGTTTGCTTCCATAGTTGGCCAGTACACTCCAAGTCTCCTCAATGTTTGTAGGGTTCGTTGTTTTGAGTAGTGTTGCTTTAATGCACCTACATGTGCTAATTACAACCACTTCGCGTGCTCGTCCTCTTCCACACAACAAACCAAAATCCCTTGATCTGTGTGCTTGTACATAGTTCCAGCCATGATGTGGTACTTTTGGGCTTTTACTACCTCTCTATCTTGTGTGGCTATTACTGAGTGGTTAGGCCCGTAGGTTAGTACTGGCACTAATGGCTTAGCCCACTGCGGTACAACTTCCAAGTTAAACAAGTAAGCATCAGGTAAGTCATCTGACACTCCTTGTGGGGCTTCCCCTGATGTGAGCCTTGAGAGATGATCTGCTCTCAAGTGAGTTCTGCCTTTTCTCACTACTACCTCAAAGTCATACTCCATTAGTAAGAGAAACCATCTTACTAATCTGCCTGTACTACATGGCTTGTTTACCAGGTACAGTAGAGCTTGGTGATCAGTAAAAAATTTGAGCTTATTTGCAAGAAAATAATGTCTAAACTTTTTAACCGCATACACCATGCCTAATCCTTCTCCTTCGGTGGTTGTGTAGTTCCGTTCAGCAGCATTCAATTGTCTACTGGCATAGGCAATAGGGAGATCCATATTACCTTCACCCGTAGGTTGTGCAAGTACACATCCAATAACATAATTGGAGGCATCCACATGAACATGGAATGGCTTATTCCAATCTCGTGTGGTCAAGATTGGTGCTGAACATAATCTTCGTTTAAGCTCCTGGAAGGAATTCTCACATTCATCAGTCCACTCAAGATTGGTGCTGAACATAATCTTCGTTTAAGCTCCTGGAAGGAATTCTCACATTCATCAGTCCACTCAAAGTTAGTCAGAAGTCCGTACAGGGGCTTTGCAATGACAGCATACATGTGAATGAACCGGCGGTAGTAACCACAATGTCCCATGAAAGCTTGTACTTCCTTGACGTTCTTTGGCCTAGGTAGTTCTGCGATGGCTCTCACTTTCTCTTCGTCAGTGGATATGCCGTTCTTAGACACTATGTGTCCTAGGATTTTGCCCTGCCTGACCATGAAAACACACTTTTCTGGGTTCAGGCAGACTTGATATTCTCTGCATTTATCAAAGATTTGTCTGAGTTCAGATATATGGGTCTGTCTAATGTTGGAATGAGCGCACAGATCATCAACATAGACTTCCAAATTCTTCCTCAAGAACTCTTTAAACACGTGGCACATCAATCTTTGAAAGGTAGCAGGTGCATTAATAAGCCCGAACGGCATTACTTGAAAGGCAAATATGCCCCACTCCGTGGCAAAAGCCGTCTTATGCTGATCCTCTGGAGCAATGGCTACTTGATTGTAGCCCGAAAACCCATCTAGGAAGCTGTACACTTCCTTGCCTGCTACTCTTTCTAACAGATGCTCTGTGATAGGAAGCGGATAATTATCTCTAATTGTGCCTGCATTGACCTTCTTTAAGTTAATGCATACATGCAGCTTTCCATTCTTCTTGGGCACCACTACAATGGGGGATACCCACTCAGTGTGCTCAATTTCATAGATGAATCCAGCCTCAACTAATCTATCTATCTCCTCCTTGATCTTAGCAGCATAGTTATCGTTGTATGTGTAAGGCTTTTGCTTAGAGGGTTTGGCATCTGCGGTCATGGGAATAGTGTGTGAGCATATGTCAGGGTCCACTCCTTTCAAATCCTTCTAACTCCAAGCGAATACATCTCTGTATTCTCTTAGCAAGGCTATTAGCTCTTGTTCTTCCTCTTCTGTCAGGTCATGGCCTATATAAGTACATCTCTCCTCTCCCTCTTCTAGGGCTACCACTATTTTTTTGGTGGTTTCTTTGTTATCATAAGCCTCTCCTGATTGTGCCTCCCATTTAGGCATTCTGATCATGACTCTCCTGTCATCTATCTCATATTTCTTAAAATTTTCCGGGACCTCAAACAAAGATTCTTCCTCTTTTGGTGTGACTGCTCTCTTCTTTCTTTTCTTTCCTTCTTCCTTCGGGGTCACATGTGTGGCTAATCTTACGTCATTTGTAAGCTCTCTGTGCCTTTGGGGTTGAAACTCTACTTCATAGAAGTATTCTTCATCTGATGCAAAGGGTGGGTCCATAATGATTGACTCTAGATCTGAGTCACTTGCATCCTCAAATGCATCCCGGTTAGGTTCACACTCTTCTAACACTGCCTCTCCCATGATGGGCTCTATGGAGAAGACTGAAATGTCATAGCCATCTTCATCACAGTGGGGTGTCCATTGTTCCTCATTGATGGCTACGTCCATTGTTGCTAGGATTTCTGCCCGCCATGGGGTTCAAATTCCTCATCAGGAAAGACTACAAGTGCATAGGCTGGGTCTTGAATTGATCTATGGTTTTCTTTTGCACCTATCTCTGTGGCTTTCTCTCTCTTCTCTTCTTCTACTGCTACCTTACACATCCATAAGTGGGTGTCTTCATGCATCCATGAGGATCCGGATCCTATGGAATGCACAGACTCAGTCTCCTCTTTGGCTCTATGGATGGGATTCCATTGAATAGGCGGTACGTCTCTATGAGAGTAATCCTTAAGATTGACTTTGGTTGTAACACCTAGATGTTGCAAATACGAGGAATTGGTTCCCCAATCCTGGACTATGTTGGAGAAACACTCACTAATTGGACATATATTTGAAGGTCAAAGCTTTAGAAGAAAATCCCATGCCTATGTGAAGGGACAAATTCACAAATGTATCATATTTGTAAAGTTAGTTCACTTTAGTTCTAGAAGTTTTTTAAAATCACGAGAATACGAAAATCTATATAAGTTAGTTTGTATCAACTGACGCGGAGAGTGAGAGAGAAGTAAGAGAGAAGGAGTTCATTTTATACGACTGAGTATAGTCGGGCTTCTCTGAGTGAGAAAGCATCTGTAAAACTTCTGAGTTTTTATAGCTATGAGAAAGAACTGAGTAAAGTTCTGTGTATGAGTCTCTCTCCATCATCTCCATGCTTGCCTACTGTGTGATGAATTCAAAAGTTCAAGTTTTTTGAGCAATTCGATGCCTGGCATCGAATCTTGGCTGATAAGTCATTGTTTTCATTCTCTGTGTGTTACGTGTTGTTGAATCTTCTAAAAACATGAAGTTTGTGGAGCAACTCGATGCCTGGCATCGAGTTTCAGCATAAAGTGGATGCTTGGCATCGACTTCTAGCATACAAGTGGTCTTCTTCATGTGTGTGTAAAAGAGAGTATTTTTGGTGCAGAAAAAGGGCCTAAAAAAGCTCAAAGTCGATGCCCAGTATCGACCTTGACTGAAATTCGATGCTAGGCATCGAATTTTTATTTTTAGACACCCAGAAATACTAAAACAGGCAAAAATTTCAAGTTTTGGAAGGTCATACAGGGTCATCTTGTGAAGGCCATAACTTGCGTTCTAGAGATCCGTTTGATGCATATGATAGCTTGTTGGAAAGCTCTACTCTTCTTTTTTGATCCTTTAAAGTTTCATGGAGAAATAATACTTGAGCTAGGAGAAATTAGCAAAATACTGAAGGTATGTCATTTCGGTGACTAGGAATTTCTGTAGAAGCAAAGTTCTCACTTTAGGCTATCATTTCTCAAAGTTTGGAGTGGCAATGAGTTAATGGTGGCCATAGAGTTGTTCTAGTGTCACATTAATTCATTTGTGGTGTTTCATACATCAACAAGTGGTATCAGAGCAGAAAGATTCTCGAGAGCAGAAGACGACAAAGGTACGAGAAGTTTTGGAAAGTTTTCCATTAAAGTTTCAAAGGTGAAGCATTTGAAGACACAAGGCATCAAAAGGTTACTTCAAAAGTATCTTCATACACAAAGAACTCCAAAAGGTATTATTCTTTATCCTTTAAGCTCACAGGTTGCAGCAAAAGGAAAGGAGTATGGCAGATCATATCTCCATTGACAAACTGGACAGAGATAATTACCCCGCATGGGTAAATGTACATGAAGAACAAGAAGAAAGGAGATAAAGGTAAAGCAAAGGATGAAGAGGAGTCTAGTTCTCAAGCTTATTATGCAAGAGGTAAAGGCACTGGCAGAGGAAGACCAAGAGGTTTTGGAAGAGGAAGAGGTAATCAAAATAACAACAAGAAGGCTTGCTGGATCTATGGATTGAGTAATCATTTGGCTCATGACTGTTGGCATAACCAACAAGGATCAAACCAGAATTAAAACAATAATAATAGAGGTCGAGGTGGAAGATATCAAAGTAATTTTCAAAGAGGTAGACAAAGTCAAAGAGGAGGCTATGGTAGAGGTGGAGGAAGAAGTTGGGGACAGAATCAATCCTACAACACCACCTACTACAACTATGCAAATGACACACAAAATGAAAGTCATACATCATTGATGATGAATTCAATCAGCACATCAGATAAAGAAGATCTAAAGGTATCTTACATTCACTCTGGATGTTCTAATTATTTGTCAGGAAACATAGAATTGATGTCAGAATTGGAAAAAGGCATTTCTAGTCACACAGTTCAAACTGGTGATAATACAAGACATAGTGTACATTCAATTGGAAAAGTGAAATGCAAGAGTGGAGCAGATTTGCTAACCAATGTTTTGTATGTTCCTACAATACCTAAAAACTTGATTAGTGTGGGACAGATAGTTGAAAAAGGTTTTCAAGTCAGGTTTACAAATGAAGGAGTATTTGTGGAAGATCCAAAGAATGGATATAATCAGATTGTCTCTGGTAAGAAAGAAGGTAGACTCTTTACTTTAAGAGTGCAAGGGAACATTGGTCAAGCTTTGCTCACACATGGTGAAGCAGTGATTACAGAACTTGATCTCTGGCATAAGAGATTAGGTCATTTCAATGAAAGAGAAATTAAAGCTATGGTTGCTAATGAGTCTGTACTAGGATTACCAAATGTGCAAAGTCAACATATGGTTTATAAATGTGAAGCATGTCAAATGGGTAAAGCACACAGGTTACCATTTCAAAAGAAAGGATTCAAACATGATGGACTACTAGAGCTCATTCATACAGATGGATGGGGACCAACAAAAGAAGGATCTATCAGTGGCTCAAGGTATTATGTTCTTTTCATTGATGATGCTATAAGATGGATAACATTATATGTTTTGAAGGAAAGATCAGAAGTGTTTGGAGCCTTCAAGCATTTTGATGCATATGCAGAGAGAGTCACAGGTCAAAAGCTTAAGAGACTGAGGTCTGATGGAGGGGGAGAATACTTCTCCCAAGAGTTCAATGATTATCTTTGGAATGCAGGTACTAAGAGAGAAATAACTTGCAGGTATACACCACAACAAAATGGTGTAGTAGAAAGAAGGAACAGGACTTTGGTTGAGTTTGCTAGAGCTATGCTAAAGGAGAAGAACTGTCCAAATTATCTTTGGGCTGAGGCTGTAAATACAGCCACATATCTTGTGAATAGATTACCATGTGCAGGTCTGAATGGAATGACTCCATATGAAGCTTGGTGGGGTAAGAAACCAACACTAGATCATTGTAGAGTGTTTGGATCAATTGCATATGCTTATGTGCCATCACAACTTAGGCATAAACTTGAACCAAAGGCAGAAAAATATGTGTTCATTGGTTATGATGAAAAGCAGATGGGTTACAGATTGTGGAATCCTCTAACCAAAAAATTTATTGTTTCTAGAGATGTTACATTTGATGAACAGAAAAGTTGGTATGCAGATCAAAGTAATACAGATGAGGAATTTGAAGAAGAGGTAAGAAGATGTGAGAAAGGAATATCAATTGTGCAAGTGAATAGAGATGAAGACTATATGCAAGCAAGTACATCCAGAAGTGGATTAACAAGAAGGAATGAAGAAGCTCCTATATTTGATGAAGAAGTGTATCCAGACACTTATGAAGAATGTGAACCAAGAAGGTCAAGCAGGACTAGAAGACAACCAGAACGGTATTATTATGATACTTCTTACATAACTCAGAAGAACTATGCATATATGGTCAAAGATGATGAAGAACCTCAGAACTATGATGAAGCTAAAGGTAAGAAGCAATGGGAAGAAGCAATGAAGGAAGAGTTCAATGCACTGGAGGAGAACAAGACATGGGAACTTGTTCCTAAACCAAATGGTAAGAAAGTAATTGGAAATAAATGGGTTTATAAAGTGAAGAAGCTTGCAGATGGAAGTATAGCCATATACAAAGCTAGATTGGTGGTGAAAGGCTATGCCCAGACCTATGGCATAGATCATGATGAGACATTTAGTCCCGTAGCTAAGATGTCAACTATAAGGACAATCATTGCTATTGCAGCTTCAAAAGGATGGACTCTAAGTCAATTGGATATAAAGAATGCATTCTTGAATGGATACATACCAGATGAGGTATACATGGAACAACCTCAAGGATTTATAGATTCCAGGTATCCAAATTTTGTTTGCAGGTTGAGAAGAGCATTGTATGGATTGAAGCAAGCTCCAAGAGCTTGGAACTATAGACTGGTGAAGTATCTCAATGATCTTGGATATCAAAGTTCAAAAGCAGATTCAAGTCTACTTATCAAAAGAACAGAGGAAGGTACAATCTACATTTGTATTTATGTAGATGACATTATAATCACAGGTACTTCAGATTAAGGAATCAAGGAGGTAAAGAGATTACTTGAGAAAGAGTTCAAGATCAGTGACCTAGGAAAGTTGTCATACTTTCTTGGAATGGAAGTTACTTATACAGATCATGGCATATATGTGTCACAAGAAATGTATCTTCTGAACTTGTTGAAGAAGTTTGATATGGAAAATTGCAGAGAAGCTTCAACTCCACTTGAAGTTAATCACAAGCTCAGTAAATATGATGGTGCAGACTACAAAGATATAAGGAAGTATCAATCTCTTGTGGGTAGTTTGATTTATGCTACACTAACAAGACCTGATCTTAGTTATGCAGTGGGAGTCTTGTCACAATTCATGCATTGTCCAAAGGACCCACATTGGATTGCAGGTCAAAGAGTTCTCAGATATATCAAAGGAACTATAAAGGAAGGATTATATTATCCTTTTACATCAGATTTGAAGTTGAGAGCCTACAGTGACTCAGACTGGGCAGGTAACCAAGATGACAGAAGATCAGCTCATGGTTACATGATATACATTGGTGATAAGCTTGTAACTTGGTGTTCAAAGAAACAACATACAGTAGCATTATCATCAACTGAAGCAGAGTACAAAGGACTTGTGGAAGCAGCTAAGGAAGTCATATGGATGCAGACATTGTTCAAGAGCTTAGGCATTGATCAAGGTACACCTACAATACATGGAGATAATATGAGTCCACTTTATCTTGCAGCAAATCCAGTATTTCATGCAAGGACAAAGCACATAGAGATACAATATCATTTTCTCAGAGAAAAGGTAATGGAGAAGGAGATTGAAGTGGAGTACATTTCTACCAAAGATCAGTTAGCGGACATAATGACAAAGAGCTTGGATGGTGTGAAGACCAGCAGATTCAAAAGCATGGCAGGAGTAAAAGAAAAGAAGATGATATGAAGAAACAGTGAATGTCAATTAGTGATTGAGGGGGAGCTGTTGGAGAAACACTCACTAATTGGACATATATTTGAAGGTCAAAGCTTTAGAAGAAAATCCCATGCCTATGTGAAGGGACAAATTCACAAATGTATCATATTTGTAAAGTTAGTTCACTTTAGTTCTAGAAGTTTTTTAAAATCACGAGAATACGAAAATCTATATAAGTTAGTTTGTATCAACTGACACGGAGAGTGAGAGAGAAGGAAGAGAGAAGGAGTTCATTTTATACGACTGAGTATAGTCGGGCTTCTCTGAGTGAGAAAGCATCTGTAAAACTTCTGAGTTTTTATAGCTATGAGAAAGAACTGAGTAAAGTTCTGTGTATGAGTCTCTCTCCATCATCTCCATGCTTGCCTACTGTGTGATGAATTCAAAAGTTCAAGTTTTCTGAGCAATTCGATGCCTGGCATCGAATCTTGGCTGATAAGTCATTATTTTCATTCTCTGTGTGTTACGTGTTGTTGAATCTTCTAAAAACATGAAGTTTGTGGAGCAACTCGATGCCTGGCATCGAGTTTCAGCATAAAGTGGATGCTTGGCATCGACTTCTAGCATACAAGTGGTCTTCTTCATGTGTGTGTAAAAGAGAGTATTTCTGGTGCAGAAGAAGGGCCTAAAAAAGCTCAAAGTTGATGCCCGGCATCGAGCTTGACTGAAATTCGATGCTAGGCATCGAATTTTTATTTTTAGACACCCAGAAATACTAAAACTGGCAAAAATTTTGAGTTTTGGAAGGTCATACAGGGTCATCTTGTGAAGGCCATAACTTGCGTTCTAGTGATCCGTTTGATGCATATGATAGCTTGTTGGAAAGCTCTACTCTTCTAGTTTCATCCTTTAAAGTTTCATGGAGAAATAATACTTGAGCTAGGAGAAATTAGCAAAATACTGAAGGTATGTCATTTCGGTGACTAGGAATTTCTGTAGAAGCAAAGTTCTCACTTTAGGCTATCATTTCTCAAAGTTTGGAGTGGCAATGAGTTAATGGTGACCATAGAGGTGTTCTAGTGTCACATTAATTCATTTCTTGTGGTGTTTCATACATCAACAGACTACTTGCAATTTCCGCATAAACGGCCTTCCCAAAATCATCTCGTAGGCTTGGTTTTTGCTAAAGTCGCATATAGCAAAAGTATGCTCAAACTCCACCCCACATGTAGTGAGAGTTATTCCTTCTAGCAATCCTAAGGGCCTTTCAATATGACCATCGGCCATCTGCAATTTCATTCTTGTTTGTCGGAGTGCTGGCTTGCCCCAACGCTTCCAAAGGGAAGTTGTAGCAATTGCAACTCCTGCACCAGAGTCCAAAATTGCCTTGGTTGTGTAACCCTGATGGGTAACTGGGAGATAGGTATTTCCTTCTTCTCCTTCACTCATGTCTCCTATCTTATCCAATGGTATTTCAGGCACTGTTCTATGGGATCCTACTTGGGAGTGCGATTTCGCTATGTCTGGCACTTGTTTGGCTACATGTTTCCACACTTCTGGCTTAACTTTGAGTAGCTCTTCTAAAGTGAGATTGCACTGCACTTTAGTGTTCTTTACTACCTCTGTATTCCTAGGTATGATAGAATCTTCATTTCTTATCATGACTGTGGGCGCTCTCAGACAAGTAGACTTGGTTTCCCATGGGCCTGTGAAATGTGGTAATCCTTGTAGAGAATTAGACTCAAAGTCTAATCTCTCTTGAGAGTGGGTGCTCTCATGCTCCTCATAAATGGATGGGATGTCCTGTGGGAATTGCTTGTGTGCATCATCCACAAGTTCAATGGGAGGAGGGACTTCACTTTATTTAGCCCATTTGTCTTCTTGAATCTCTCGTAGGAATTCTGGTGTGAACCGATTCATAGAAGATGATGTGTCTGGCTCCGTAGAGTTAGGCACGTAGGCTTCCTGGGGAGGTAGGCTCCCGTTCTCACTTGCCTTGCCCTTATTTTGAGAGGCGGGTTCCTTTTCTGATTGTGCAATTAGCCTCTCTATTCGTTCTAGCAGTCCATCAAAGTGTAACTGTGTCTTAGCTGAACTAGAGATGTTAAAGAGGCGACTGGCTTCAAACATAGTCTGAGCCAATTCCACCATCTTAGCACAAATTTTGGTTCGTTCTAGCTCTAGTTCTGCTCTAGGGTAACACTTTTCATGATCAGTTACGTTTGGCCCTTCTTGGATTCTGGCCTGATATGCTCTAAGAATCATGTTTAGGTCCTCGGGAGTGGGATCAGCTAGGACGGATCCTACTCTAGGTGGTGGGTGGGTTAAGGGTGGTGTATGGAAAGGTTGGGGAATGGAAGAAGATGGATTGGCGGTTAAAGGGAGAGGTGGTGGAGGGGTGGTGTGAGAGTGGTTTTGAGATGCGAGTTCACTTATCTTTGCTTTGGTTTCTCTCAAGCTTTCTTCAAGTTCACTCATCTTTTTTTCCCATTGCCTTTTCATTCTTTCACGACTATCCTTCCAGTCTCTAGTCCTCTTTTTGGTTATGCTCTCTGTTTCACTCACCTCGGGGCTCTTTTCCTGACCAACACCTTGGTTTTGCTGTAGTGCTTGGGCTCTTGTGATCACTTGCACAGGTGCAGTGGAAGTCACACTCCCTGTGGAGTCTACAACTAACCCAACAACATTGATAGGAGTGAGTTTAGGCATGTTATTAGGGTTCTTTGGGCAATCTCGTAGGAGATGCTCTTTTTCGCAGTCTTGACAGAAACCCTGAATTGTCGCTGGTTGGGATTGTGTAGGGGCAGGCAGTGGACAATCACGTATAAGGTGATCTCCCTGACATCTGAATCATGGTCCTCTAGGAAATGGGGGTCGTACCTGCCTAGGTTGAGGTCTAGAGTTGGGGTTTGTGTACATGACATTGGCATACTCAGGCTCCCCACTATTTTCACTTGGGTCCTCATAATAGTATGACTCATTATGCTCAGGTGACTGCATGTAGTAAGCATGTGGGCTATCAATATGTGTGGAGTCAAAACTATGGTCACTTGGATCACTGTCTGATAGCAATGGGGTGACTGGGACTATGGCTCTGTTTGGATTTTCTTCAGCAGATGCATATTTCACTGGGATCACATTGGTTGGAGCAGGGGGTTGCTGCACTAGGACTGGTTGAGGTCTCTGCTGCCCTTGATAAGGTGGTTGATAAGTTTGCTGGGGTCTGTCGTATTGTTGTGGTGGGTACTGATTTTGGTATCTACCCTGTTGTGGATATGGTTGAGGGTAGTTTTTCCTAACAGTTTGTTTGTTATATGGGCAGTCTTGCGTAGTGTGGTTGGTGTACCTTCGCTCTATGTGCAGTACTGGCTACTAGGGTTCACCTGGGGTTGCGCCATAATGGGGCATACATTTGCCATATGGTCACCTCCACAAGTGTAGCACCGCTTAGCTGGGGCAAATCTCGGAATTTGTTTCCTAGAGACACCTAGTTTTTGAGCTACCTTCTCTACAAGTTCCTCAATGGATGTGGATTGACCAGTTGTGAGGCTACTAGCGCTATCAGAATCCTTATAGATTTTTGATAGTTCTAACTCCTCACCTAGATTGTCCTCAATGTCTATGCACATGCGCACGCACTCTTCTATCGTTCTGGGGTCCTTCAGATACACATATGACCTGAGCTTGGTGCTCAACAATCCATCTAAGAACAAGGCCACTTGCTTGGCTGGTGTGGGTAACTCAGGCATCGGGCATCTCTCTAGGTATTGCCTAAACCGTCTTCCTGCTAGTCTGACAGTCTCTTGAGGTGTTTGCTTGAAGCTATGAATTAGTGAGGAAGTGTTTTGCCTTATGCCACTCTTAGAAAACTCAATGATAAATGCTTCTAGGAGTTGGTCTATGTTTCTGAAATGCCTCTCGTTCAGTGGTTGAAACCACGTAAGGGCAGTGTTCCTAAGGGTTAGCCCAAAAGCATTATATTGTGTGAATAGGTCCTCTACCTGTTCAGCTGTCCAGACTTGTCTAAATTCTGCCACGTGGTCATAGGGGTCTCCAGTGCCATCGAAGTAATTCTTCATGGACTTTACCAGTTGAGTTGGTCTTAAGGTTCTAGTGTGTTCTCTCGGTCTTGGCAAAGAGATATCGTGAGCATTCCTTTGATTCCATGGGGCTCTATGTCCCTCAGGTTCCACTCTATTTCTTTCTATTCCCGTTCTTTCTCTTCCCAGGGAGTTAGCAAAGCTTACTTCAGGTTTGTCTCTACCTTTATCTCCTTGAGCTCCATGAGCCTGGGAGGTCCCGGCTCCTTGGTGACCAAAGGACACATTAGACCGAGGTTGGGGAAAAACAAATTCACCCTTCCATGTGTAGGCATGTCTGCCATGCTCGGTGACCACGAAGATCCTCTCTGATGTATTGTCTAGGTAGGTGACTTTGCCTGGGCTATCAGGGTCTTTCAACTCATAGATTGTGAGAGCACTTACTTCCTGAGGGTGAGCAGGTTTATATCTCCAAAAGACCTCATCCGTTTCTCGGTTTAAAAGCAAGTCTATGCTTTTATTATCCTGTGGGATCCACTCTGGAGTCATGATTCTGGTCAAGACAGATTTACCACGGGGAGTTCTTGGCTCTCTCTCTAAGTTCCCTTGCTCTATATCACCCATGTCGGTCTCCGCAATCACATTTCCAAACTCATCAGTTCTATCAGGAAGAGTGGTGACTACATATATAGTCCCCTCTTTATCTAGGTATGCTCCATTCTCAAACTTGACTATTGGGTGGTCTAGTCCATGGGGTTGATCGGGGTTCTTAATCTGGACCACCGATCTTCTCAGGCCATCTTCATAGATGCGAGCACCTAGACGATTAGTCCTGATGTATTCCAGTTGAGTCTTGTAAGGCCCTTCTGGCTTTTCTAGATAAGCCAACCCTGAACTTCCTACTGGTCTCTCCATGTGATAGGACATTTCAGAATCACTTGTTTCTGATCGTGGGGTGTATGGGTAATCACTCAACTGCTGGGCCCAAGACCTAGCAGTGTGATTGACACTAGCTTCAGAAGATCTGAGGCTTTGTCTGTCTCTGCCTAAGTGTCTACCTGACCTAAGGTTCATATGCCTGGTTTCTCTACCCCCTTGATCCCAAGTACACTCTCGTTGCAGGTTATTTAACACCAATCACTTTGTTCTTTTTAGTTGATTATTTTGTTTATGATCTTGTCTGATATCACGTCCTCAGGAATGCTTAAGTGAATTTCGCACTTGATAAGTGATCGATTCAAGTTTACTTTTGTCCCTTAGGGTTTTCGCACTTAAGTCCTACTTAATGCTTGCACTTAGTTGCTTAGTTCTCTTGGACTTGATGTGTGCCTAGTGTTGTCCTAATTAATTACCACACCTAAGTCGTACTTAGCCTAGGCTAGGAATTGACAAAGGAGGGTTGAGAGATCTTCCAACCTCAATTAGCTGGTTGACCAGACTGCTACACAAGCCCAGGAAGCCTTCTCCCAAGCTTGGTACTCACCCTTGCTAGCTTTCCTTGGAATGCCTTGCTTGCACACAATGTTCCTGCAAAAGTTCACAAGTCAATATAGCTCTATTACCACAAGGGATTGAAAGACACACATCAACATTTACAGGCCCCCCCTTGGAGTCACTCACTGTACCCCCCAAAATCTTATGACCACCTAGTTCAACCTAAAGGCCAACTTAAAGATACATGTTCTAAAACGAGACCAAAATCTCCTCAATCGGAGTTCATATGGCAAAGTTATGACCAATCAGGCACCTAGGGGTCAAAACAGGCTCTCAGGGTTCAGGAAATTCCTCCCTGGTTTCTAGGTCTTTTGCCCACTCCTAAGGCTCTAATATATCCCAATGTGTCCAAAATTAGGCCCAATTATACCTCAATTCACTCCATTAATTTGACTTTAAAATTTTATGCGTTAGCCCATGTATCGCGATAGGTCGGGACGAGGTGTCGCGATAGGTCGGGGTGTCGTGATACTTGGGAGTGTCGCGATAGGTCGAGGTGTCGCAATACTTGGGAATGTCGCGATACTTCGAGGTGTCACGATACTTGGGAGTGTCGCGATACTCCGAGGTGTCGCGATAGGTGGGAGTGTCGCGATAGGTCAGGGTGTCGCGATACTTGGGAGTGTCGCGATAGGTTGAGGTGTCGCGATACTTGGGAGTGTCGCGATACTTCGAGGTGTCGCGATACTTGGGAGTGTCGCGATACTCCGAGGTGTAGTGATAGGTGGGAAGTGTCGCGATAGGTCGAGGTGTCGCGATACTTGGGAGTGTCGCAATACTCCGAGGTGTCGCGATAAGTCGTGAGTGTCGCGATACCTCCAGGTGTCACGATAGGTCGAGCTCTGGCGAATTTTGTGGTTCTATCTTGTGATCCTAGGTGCTCTCGGACTGCGCAGTGTCGTGGTGCACTCAGAAACGTGATTAGTCAAAATTTTTGAAGTGCCGTGATAGCTCGAGCTCAACGCCTCGGGGCCTGTGCAGAAGGATTCTGTACCTGCTGAGCTTGCTGGAGATGGTGATGGAGTTGGTACCTGCAAGAAACATGCAAAAAACACACAACACAAATGCACGCGCTGGCTCTCTCTCAAAATCGCACACAACAAATGAGGGGAATGACAAGGAAGAGGGAATATGTAGTGGAGAAGGAGGTGGAGGTGGAGATGAAGAAGGAGGTGGAGATGGAGATGGAGATGGAGAAAAATCAGAAATTTACCTACTACTTACCATTCCAACGCGTCCTCTCTACGTCTTACCATCACATGCTCGTCCTCAAAGCTCGAATCCCCGGCAATGGCGCCAAAATTTGGTGTAGCTCAGTGATGAGTAGCACCTCCTTTAATGTCAATCCAGGAGGATGGTATGAAGACCTCGAGCAAGTGAAGGCACAAATGTGTGAGTGCGAAGCACACTAACATGCACGCACATACACACACACGCGCACACACAGCAAGAACAAAGAGAGTAAGACAATGGAATCACTTCTATTGCAATGAAGTTCTCATCCAAGCTCAAACTACAAGAAGCTCTCCCAAAAATGAGCTCTCTAGCTCTATTTATAGTTTTTGACTAGCTTTGGCCCTATCCAGACCTAGTGTCCGGCCTAGTTAAAAATTAGGTTCCAGGGCTTATTTGAGGGCTCAAACGAGATCTAAAAAATATGAAAATTGGCAGGCAACTACTTCTAAGGCTCCCCAAGCTTGAGGACTCCTCGGCTTGTACAAAATGGAGCTACAAAAAAGGTGAAATGATATTACAAGGGTTTTTAGTGATAATAATCACTTTTAAATGGTGTAGGGGTTTGGAAAAAAATAAAGGGTTGCTTTAGTGCTAGATCTGCATGTATGCCCGTATTTTCTTCTTCCCGTATACTGCCAACAGTCACCAAAAATAGTTGGAGTTCCAAACTCCAATCCAAGATCTTTGAATAATGTCTTCATCCACATAGCTTCTTGTGTAGCTATGGCAAGACCTCTATATTCAGCTTCAGTAGAAGAGAGAGCAACTGTGGGTTGCTTCTTGGATGACCATGAAATAAGCTTTGAACCTGCAAAGGTAAGATAACCTGAAGTGCTCCTTCTATCTTCCTTGGAGCCAGCCCAATCTGCATCAGAAAATAGCTTCAAACCTAAATCAGATACATAAGGATAATAAAGTCCTTCATTTATGGTTCCTTTGAGATACTTGAGAATCCTTTTGGCAGCATCCATATGTGGTTTCCTTGGTGTGTGCATAAATTGACTTAGCACACTCACAATGTAACATATATCTACTCTTGTCAATGTGGCATAGTTGAGACTACCCACTAGACTTTGATATGATGTGATGTCCTCTATGAGTTCACCTTCATGTGAGCTCAATTTGTGATTGACCTCCATTGGAGTACCTGCAATCTTACAATCTTGCATCTTGAATTTTGCCGACATGTCCTTAATGTACTTCCTTTGAGTGAGAAATAAACCGTGATCTTCGTAGACAACTTCCAAACCTAGGAAGTAGGTAAGTGAACCCAAATCACTTATCTTGAACTCTTCTCTCATCTGATCTTTGATCTTCTTCATACCATCTGCATCATTTCCTGTCAATATAATATCATCTACATATACACATAGGTAGATGACCTCGGAATTACTCTTTTTAATAAAGAGTGAAGGATCTGCCTTGCTTGGTTGAAAGCCTTTCTCCTGCAAGAATGAAACAAGCCTGAAATTCCAAGCTCTTCGAGCTTGCTTGAGACCATACAATGCTTTGTTAAGTTTACACACATAATCAGGATAAACTTGATTCTCAAAACCAGGTGGTTGTGCCATATATACCTCTTCTGTTATCCAACCATTCAAGAATGCATTCTTTACATCTAGTTGAAGTATCTTCCAATTCTTGGAAGAGGCAATACTAAGCAAAACCCTAATAGTAGGCATCTTTGCCACAGGAGAGAAAGTCTCCTCATAATCAATTCCCTGAGTTTGTGCAAAGCCTTTTGCTACAAGCCTTGCCTTATACCTGTTAATTGAACCATCAGAATTCTTCTTGAGTTTATAGACCCATCTTGAGCCTATTACCTTCATGGATGAAGTCTTGGGCACCAAATCCCAAGCGTTGTTTTCCTCAAGTGCTTCAATCTTTTCCTTCATTGCATGCTTCCATTCTGATTTTGCTTTGGCCTCTTCAAATGATGATGGCTCCTCTTGGTTTATGTCCTGTACTATGTAGATAGAATGTTTAGTTACTAATGAGGTGTCAAACCCATACCTTTCTGGTTTTTTCTTTTCCCTCATAGATCTTCTTAGGCCATGATGTGATGATTCTGCCTCATGTCCAAGTTCCTGCAATTTTGCTTTACCTTTAGACTTTCATGCTTTGATCTTTTCCATCTGAGATTCTTCATCATCCTCTGAGGTGTCTTGTTCTTCAATCTTCGGCTGTTCTCTACCAAGCTTTGGAAAATCTTCTTCAAGATTATATGGTAAATTGACCTTCCTGCATGAATCTTCATACCATGAATTGCTCTCATCAAAAACTACATCTCTGCTTACCAAGAATCCTTTGTTGGTAGGGTTGTATAACCTGTAGCCCTTTTGATTGTTGTCATATCCAATAAATACACACCTTTCTGCTTTTGGATCCATCTTGCCTCTAACATGTGAAGGAACATGAGCAAAAGCAATACATCCAAAAATTTTACAATGATCTAAGCTTGGTCTTCTTCCATTCCAAGCCTCATATGAAGTCATCCCATATAGGGATTTTGAAGGCAACCTGTTAATCAAGTAAGTGGCTGTAGATATAGCCTCAGCCCATAAGTAATTAGGTAAATGATTTTCATTTAACATAGACCTTGCAGCTTCAACAATTGTCCTATTCCTCCTTTCTGCCACTCCATTTTGCTCAGGAGTGTACCTTGTAGTTACCTCTCTTTTGATTCCTCTTTCTTGAAGAAAAGAATCAAACTCATGGGAGAAGTATTCTCCCCCTCCATCTGACCTTAGCCTTTTTAGTGATTTACCTGTTTGATTCTCCACAAGAGCCAAATATCTTTTGAAACATGAAAAAACTTCATCTTTGTGTTTCATAAAGGATAGGATAGTCCATCTGCTGCAATCATCAATAAAGGAAACATAATACCTTGATCCAGATATTGAAGCTTCCTTGCTAGGTCCCCATACATCTGTATGAACCAACTCCAAGAGATCTCCATGCATATAAGCTTTCTTCATGAATGGTAACCTGTGAGACTTTCCAAATTGACATGCACTACACTTATAAATCATATGTTGTTTTGACAAATTAGGAAGTCCAAGTACACTTTGGTCCCTGCAAATTTGCTTTAATGACCTTTCACCAATATGTGCTAACCTTTTGTGCCATACTTCCAATTCTGTGAGTGTCTGACTACCATAATTAAAGAGAGCAATGTTTCTAGTGTCATGTAATTCAAATGTGAACAATCTACCTGTCTTTTCACCTTTTGCAATTCTTCTGAATCCTTGAATTGGATCTTCAACAAATGCTCCTGCTTTTGTGAACCTGACTTGCAACCCTTTCTCTACTATCTGCCCAACACTTATCAAATTCTTTGTAATGGTAGGGACATAGAGTACCTTACTGAGTAGGTTGATGTTTCCATCAGGTGCTTTGACATTGCCTATTTTCTCCACAAGATGTTTTGTATCATCTCCTGTTTGTACCTCATGCTTATTCCTTGGATCTTCTAAATCTGATAGGAGTGCCACATTTCCTGCCACATGATTTGAACAACCTAAATCTATGTAGAAAACATGCTCATCAGATTTACCTTGTGGCATAGCCATGTTCATGATCAATATTGAATCCTCTTTGTTTGAGTCTTCTATGTAGTTATTGAAGTCTCTCCTTCCTTTGTAGCCTCCTTGATAGTTTGAATAATTGTAGTTGTTGTAGTTGCCATGGTAGTTGTTGAACCTTCCTCTTGAGTAGCCATAACTTCCTCTATTGTATCCTCTATCTCTTTGATTCCTCGAATTCCTAAAGCAATTTTCAGTTGTATGATTAGTTAATCCACAAATAGAACATGAGTTGGAGTCTTGGGATCTCCCCCTGCCTTGTCTACCTCCTCTTCCTCTACCTCTGCCATGTCTTCCTCTACCTGCATAGTTAGCTTGATATGTACCTACTTCATCATCCACTTTCTTTGCCTTTCCTTTGTTATCTTTGGACTTGCTTTTATCAATGTATAAAGCTGAAGATTGATTACCTTTAGAGCTTTCTCCAATTTTGATAAGCTTTGCCTCTTGAGTAAGTAGTTGTCCAATGAGTGTATTGAAATCAGGTACATGCATGTCCATGTACAAATCCATAGCTGTGGTGAATGCTTCCCACTTGTCATCTACCTTCAAGCCATTGATCACGTGCCTTACAATTTGCTCTTCATCTATTACCTCTCCAATGCTTCCCAACTGATCCGATATGTCCTTGAGCTTTGTGATAAAATCAGTCACATTTTGTTTGGGAGCCTTCTTGAGAGTTAAGAAATCCAGCCATAGTTGATGCTTTAGTACTTGAAGAAAAGAAAGCTTCAAGTGCATCCCACACTTCCTAAGATGTCTTACAACTTCTAATGTGAAGCAACAAAAAATCTGAGATAGAGTTGAGGAGATAAGACCTTGCAAGTGCATCCTTGGAGCACCATGTGCTCAATCTTTCTTGCTCTTCTTGTGTTGGTTGACTTTTGTTCCTGAAACTTGGCATAACTTCATCTCCAGCCACATAACCATATAAACCTCTACCTTGGAGATAGGCTTCCATTCTTAATGACCAAGCTGAGTAGTTACCTCTGTCTAATTTGTCAATTGATGAAGGAAATCCATCTGCCATGTTGTCCAACCTTGCTCTGATACCACTGTGAAGAGATGGATAGGTATGTGCTTGAAGCCTTGAAGAGATGTTGCAAAATCCTTGATCTACACCAGCCAAATGAACTCCAGAAGTATATGGTGGGCCCTTTTAGTTTGCCAATGGATGTATTAGACACCCTATGTACCTTGGAAGATCACTCTCAAAAAGATAGATCAAAACAGATAAGTTGGAGTTAGCTCAGAGGTGAAAACTTGCTATTCTTGGTTCATACACCTATCCAGTGTTTTACATAATTCTCTGAGCACAGCAGCAATTAGCTTAATTCCTCTTGGGGAAGTCTAGGTAACTTAAAGAGCTAACTTTCAAGAGTAATCTCATCAAAAATAATAAACCACACACTGAGAATGAGTTTTAACAAGTGATGACATCATCCCGATTTTCACGGGCTGCTACAGTTTCAGACCAGTGAGCAGAAAAATCAACATAACGCAAAATGTAGGAATCCAATGATTATGAAAATTTGTATGGTTCTACTAGACAGTAATTTGAAATTAACAAGCTTTAAAGCACTGAATTTGGATAAGTAACCACTGAGAAACACCTCTGACAAGATGAGTGAAAAAGTCGGGTACCTAACAGAGAAGTGAAAATGCTCAAATACTGTTGACTTCAACTGAACATAACTGAAGATTGCAACATCCAAATGACATGAAAATTTGTGAGCATATAGTAGACTTCTAGAGCTAACTTTACCAAGTTAAATTACTGAAAATGATGCACCAAGCTTAGAGAAAAAATCTCTGCAAGATGACTAAGAAAAACTGAGAGTAATGGCAGTGAGTAGTACACTTCACAAGAACATGGAAAGATGAACTCAAATAATCATGAAAATGAAAGTATATTGCTTGTACAATACAATGACTTACTGATACATATGTGTGCCTTGTAATCACACCTTGATATGGCATAAAGCTCAGCTCTTGGAGGTCTTCACATAGGTCTCTCTAACCACGACTAAAACTGCCATCTATTTATAGTTGAGTTTGGGAGGCTAACTTCCCTCAATCACTCTCCAATCAATCAATGATTGATTTGATTCTCTACCTACCACAAATCACGAATTCGTGGCTCCTCTTTCCATTCTTGATCAAGTGGACTCAACCACTTAAGGTTCTCTTAATTTTACATTAAGTAAACTCTTCAAAAGTTACAAGAGGTAGTTCACAAGTGAAGTTTACATAGTCTTCATTTTAAGGCTTTTTCTATGACTTTGTGGGACTCAAGCCAATACTTAGGCTTGTCATAGACTTGCTCCAACACAAGGCTTACCAGGCTCGTCTTCAAGAAGGGCCAACAGCTGCAAATCTAGACAAGAGTTACCCTAGAGCGGATTTAGAGATTGAACGAATGAAGATGTGCATGAAAATGGTAGAACAAGCCCAAGCTATACTTGAGACTAGTCAAAAGTTCAATCAGACAAACTCTGTCAAACCAGATTTGCATTTCCAGGGCTTACTAGAAAGATTAGAGCAATTGGTAAACAAACCACAAGTTTCTTTACCTCCACAG
This sequence comes from Ceratopteris richardii, assembly GCA_020310875.1. Lineage (NCBI taxonomy): Eukaryota > Viridiplantae > Streptophyta > Polypodiopsida > Polypodiales > Pteridaceae > Ceratopteris > Ceratopteris richardii. Next base: position 6,765,549 of record CM035421.1, on the reverse strand, counting down.
GCTCAACTAGTTAGTGAAAGAGGAAGCTCACCACCAATGGGAGCTTATGTTCCTAATTCCACAGATGCTGGAATACCTCCTTCAATTCAACAGTACTCTCAAGAGTTCTTGCGGGAAATACAAGAAGAGAAATGGGCCAAGGAGAAGGGAAATTACCCTCCTATTCCTGAGATTGATGATCTTCATGATCAATTTCCTCAAGACATTCCATCTATTTATGGAGATGAAGCAGAACAACAAGAAGATGAAAGGTTAGATTTTGAATCTAATACCTTAGAGGAACTGCCTCAATTTCCAGGCCCATGGGAATCTGAATCTCTCCTGATTAGAGCTCCCACAATACAGGTAAGAAATGAAGACTTAGTGGTTCCAAGGAACACTGATGTCGTGAAGAACACTAAGGTTTAGTGTCACCTCACTATAGAAGAGCTGCTCAAAGCAAAACCCGAGCTATGGAATCATGTGAAGGATCAGGTTCCAGAACTTGAGTCCAATATGCCAAAAACAGGCTCTAAGCAAAAAGTACCAGAGATACCTCTAGACAAAATAGGGGACATGTGTGAGGGTGAAGAAGGTAATACTTATCTTCCAATCACCTACCAAGGTTACACAACCAAAGCAATCATAGATTCAGGTGCTGGTGTTGCTATTGCGACCACCTCCTTGTGGAAGCAATGGGGCAAACCCACATTAAGACCAACTAGAATGAAGCTTCAAATGGCTGATGGTCATTTTGAAAGACCTCTAGGATTGCTCGAAGGGATAACTCTAACCACTTGTGGTGTAGAGTTTGATCACACATTTGCTATATGTGACTTTGAGAAAAATAATGTTTATGAGATGATCCTAGGAAGACCCTGCCTACGACAATTGCAAATAGTACAGGATTGGGGAACCAACTCCTTGTACTTATAGCACTTAGGGGTCACCACCAAGGTCAATTTGAAGGATTACTCCTTCAGAGATGTACCACCCCTACAGTGGAATCCTATCCACAAAGCGAAAGAAGATTCCATCTCCGTGCATTCTGAAAGTTCACCAGATTCATCATGGTTGCATGAAGATACTCATTTGTGGATGTGCAAGGTCGCAGAGGAAGAGGAAAAACGCTTGAAGGCAAGAGAAGAAGGAACTTCGCCAGGAGATAGACCAGTTAGAGACCCAGCCTACACACCGATGATCTTTCCAGATGAGGAGTTTGAAATCTTAGCCACCATGGACATTGCTGTCAATGAGGAACAGTGGACACCTCATTGTGATGAGGAGGGTTATGATATCTCAGTGTTCATGTGTCAGCCCTTGCTAGAAGAATGTGACCCTAGTGATGTCATAGAAGAAGAAGAGAATGACGATGATCTAGAGTCTATTGTGATGGATAGTTGCTTTAACTCAGAGCAGCACTATCTAGAAGATATAGGAGTGTTCACCCAGAAAGAAGAAGAACCTCTCACAAGTATCAAAACAGTAAATTCAAAGGATGGAAGTGAGAGTAGTCAAAAGAAAAAGAAAAGAAAAGCAGTGAAACAAGAAGAGGAGGAATCATTGTTTGAAGTACCAGAAAACTTCAAGAAATATGAAGTTGACGACCACGAAATTTTGGTACGAATGCCTAAGAGAGAGGCCATCATAGGAGAATCATATGATAATAAAGAAAAAACTAAGAAAATTGTAGTGACCATTGAAGAGAACGAAGAGAGATGCACATATATAGGAGATGACCTAAGTGCAAGAGAAGAAATGGAGCTTGTAGCTCTATTAAGGGAATATAGGGATGTGTTTGCGTGGCACTATAGAGACTTGAAAGGGGTAGATCCAAGAATTTTCTCTCATACTATCCCCATGACTGCTAATGCCAAGCCCACCAAACAGAAGCCCTACACATATAATGATACCTACGCAGCCAAAATAAAAGAAGAAATTGATAGGCTGATTGAAGCTGGATTCATCTATGAGATTGAGCATACTGAATGGGTGTCCCCCATTGTAGTGGTACCCAAGAAGAACGAGAAGTTGCGAGTGTGTATTAACCTTAAAAAAGTTAATGCCTCTACGATCAGAGATGTTATCCACTTCCAATCACGGAACACCTATTGGAGTGTGTTGCAAGCAAGGAAGTTTATAGCCTCCTTGATGGATTTTCAGGTTACAATCAAGTAGCCATTGCCCCAGAAGATCAACACAAAACAGCTTTTGCCACAGAATGGGGAATCTTTGCATTTCGTGTTATGCCATTCGGGCTCACAAATGCACCTGCAACATTCCAACGGCTCATGTGTCATGTCTTCAAAGAGTTCTTGCGAAAGAGCTTAGAAGTATATGTGGATGATTTATGTGCTCATTCCCAAGAAAGAAGATTTCACATCCCTGAACTCAGACAAATCTTTAACAAGTGTAGAGAATATCGAGTGTGTCTGAACCCATAAAAGTGTGTGTTCATGGTGCGTCAAGGTAAAATCTTAGGTCATAGTGTTTCTAAGAATGGAATCTCAACAGATGAAGATAAGGTACGAGCCATAGCAGAGCTGCCACGGCCAAGGAATGTTAAAGAGGTACAAGCCTTTATGGGCCATTGTAGATATTACCGTAGGTTTATCCACATGTACGCGATCATAGCTAGACCCCTTTATGCCTTGTTGTCTAATTTTGAGTGGACCGACGAATGCGAGAATTCTTTCAATGAACTAAAGAAACGTTTGTGCACAGCACCAATATTGACAACCCTAGATTGGAGTAAGCCATTCCATGTCCATGTGGATGCCTCCAACCATGCCATCAGATGTGTGCTAGCACAACCCACAGGTGAAGGGAATTCAGACTTGCCCATAGCATACGCTAGTAGACAGCTCACTGTAGCTGAACGGAACTATACCACAACTGAGCGAGAGGGCTTAGGCATGGTATATGCTGTGAAGACGTTTAGACACTATTTATTGGCCAACAAATTCAAGTTTTTCACTGATCATCAAGCTTTGTTATATTTGGTCAATAAACCTTGCCATACTGGACGCTTAGTAAGATGGTTCCTCTTACTAATGGAATATGACTTTGAAGTTGTTGTCAGGAAAGGTAGAACGCATCTTAGGGCAGATCACCTTTCTTGCATCACTTCAGGAGAGTCACTGCAAGGAGTGTCTGATGACCTACCGGATGCCTATCTGCTCAATTTAGAAGTTGCTCCTAAATGGGCAAATAAGTTGGTGCCAGTCCTAACCTTCGGCCCCGCAAATAAGAATGTGAAAACATCACAAGAAGAAATTGTTAAATCACAAAAATATCACATATTGGCAGGAAGCATGTACAAACAAGATACTGAGGGTGTATTAGCTTGTTGTGTCGAGGATGATGAACATAGTAGTTGGTTGCAGCAAGCTCATGAAGGATTTCTAGGAAATCACTATTCTAAACAACGAACATTGCAGAATCTGAAGCATCTAGGAGTGTATTGGCCTAGCATGGACAAAGAAATACATGAGTGGATTAAGAATTGTCCAATGTGCAGAGAGAGACCCCCAGTGGAGCATGCAACCCTTTATCAAGTGTCATTAATTCCAGATTAGAGTGGTTCATTGGTAGAGTTTATGAGGTCGGGAAAATTACCCAAAGAGGCTAGTCTAGCAAGAAGACGAAACATGGAGCAAGAGGCTCAAGGCTATGCCTTAGTAGGAGAGAACCTATACCGAAGAGGCAAAGATGGTTACTTAAGACTGTGCGTTCATGAATCAGACTATTTAAAGGTCTTAGAAACTGCACACAGTGGTGTTGCAGGTGGACATTTTGGTCCTCACCGAGTGATCAAGACCATTCTATTCTCAGGACTTTGGTGGCCCACTCTTCATATGGATGCACATACCTATATGAAGAAATGTGACACATGCCAACGTGCACAATATCCAGTTAGGAAAGACGAGATGCCCTTGAGGCCAATGATGGGAGGGCATGCATTTTCCAAGTGGGGCATAGACTTCATGGGTCCTATTAACCCCCCAGCTAGAAACTCCCATGCAGAGTATATTATTGTAGCCACAGATTACCTTACAAAGTGGGTAGAAGTGAAAGCCACAACAAAGAATGATGCTCAGACTACGGCTAAGTTCTTATTCGAGAATGTGTTCACGAGATATGGGCTACCAATAGAGTTGGTGAGCGATAGAGGCACACACTTCTTGAATGAAGTCATTGAAAATCTTCTCCAAGAATTCTTGGTGATACATAAGAAGTCTGCCCCCTATCACCCACAAGCTAATGGACAAGCCGAGAGCACCAATAAGATCCTCTGTAACGTATTGACAAAACTGGTAAATAATAAACGCTCTGATTGGGACAAACAACTTCATCCTGCTGTTTGGGCTTATCGAGTTGCCTACAAAACGGTACTCAACGCCACCCCATTTCAGATGGTCTTTGGACAGAACGTTGTGCTACCATTAGATTTCTTAATCCCTGCCTTAAAAGTAGCACAAGAGTATGAGTGGAATGGGCATGAATTGTCCTCTAGGATCTTTGATCTCGAACGCTTGGGTGAGATGAGGCTACGAGCGGCAGCAGGCATCTACGCTGCAAAGAAGAGGCAAAAGGCATACTTTGATGCACACATCAAGGATAAGGGATTGAAAGAGGGAGATCTAGTGTTGGTTTACACACTAAAACAACATGCCCGTAAGTTGGAAAAAAGAGGATATGGACCCATGATCATTAATAGAATTTCCACTAGTGGTGCAGTTCAGTTGGTCACTCTAGAAGGAGAAACTATATTAGTGGCTGTAGATTCAAGCTATATCAAGAACCTCTTACTGAGGATATGCTAATGAGACTCAACACTGCTAAGAAGTGAAAAGAAGAAGAGTTAAGAGTGAGAGAAGAAGCATAGGTAGAGGCCAGAGAGCGTATTAGGTGAAATAAGTTAAGGCGATTAGGCCTAGATGTCAACTCAAAAGCCCCAAAATATCACATGGATATGTGTCAAAAGTCAGGCATAGCGACTTCTCAGGTCATTGACCGAAGACCCTTTGTGACCGTAGAGATAGGACAAGGGAAGGGTGCAAGGACGGTGAAAGCATTGATTGACTCAGGTGCAGCAAGTAGTGCAGTTAGACTTTCCTACTACCAAGACTTGCAGTTGAACATCAATCCCATAGAAGCTTATCTCATAGGATTGGGAGGTGTGGAAACCCCTTGTTTGGGTGGAACTTCCCATCTACCTTCAAGATGTTCCAATGAAAGTCAAAGCGCTAGTATGTCAAGATGAGAACCTTACAGAACCACTTGTCTTGGGTCAAGATTGGATCTATGACCATGCAGTTAACTTAAACCTAAGAAGTCAAATTCTTCAAGTTTGGGTACATGAACAATGCATTACATTAGAATTAGAGAACTGCATGCTCCTAGATCATGGCACCACACACTCTCTTAGTTCTTCCAAGACTAATCATATGAAAGAAGATGTTGTATGTGTTAAGCTCTATGATGCAGAAGGAGTCAATCGTGGAAGACCAGGTTCGAAGGCAGGTGGATCTTTCTTCTTCTCCAAAGAATCAAGTAGCCACAGTAGTGAGTCCACCACACAAGCAAACACAACCGTTCACGACAACTGCTACATCAAATAGAAAGACACCATTCAATAAAAAAGCAGTTCCGAGCATGAAGTAGATATGGGTACGCAAAGGAGAGCAACCACCAGCCTTGCCCCCACAAATCCCATCCAGGCAAGCCAACCAGGCCAGAAGATGAAGGAAGCAGCTCAGACAAGCTCAATCACAAGGTATCCAACAAGTTTGGGTGCCTAAGAAGTTAGCTGTAGCTCAACAAGGGCAATTACAGATGTGGGTACCTAAGAAGCTCCTACATCCACAACAACCTTTGTTCTCCCACATGCGAAAGGTTTCAACAAAGAAGCAAAAAAGAGAAAAGGGTAAGAACCACGTACAGAGACCAAAGGAAGACCAAATCAGCTCTTCAACATTAGTAGGAAGACATGCAAAAAGGATATGGGTTTGGAAGCCAAAAGTGCAAGTAGCCTCCACCGAACCAAAGCGTCAACCACACTGGATACCACAGTTCAGAAAGCATCCAAAGAGAAAGACGCCTGAAGTGACCTCTACAGTGCCAAATGATGTTCTAAAATGGACTCCAATAAGGAGGATTACATCAGTTCGAGACTCAATGGATACCTCCACCAAGGTCGTCATCAACCTCCGCAAATAACATCGAAAGCCTCGAACGAGCGACAACCACGTGCTCCTTGCACAACCTTATCTTTTGCACCATTCAGGTCATGCATTTCCAAAGTATGCATTAATATAGGGCCACATTACACGGCCGTGCATAGACACACTTGAGAATCCCACGCACAAGAGCACAGTGACATATGTCAAATATTTCTATTGATACTAACTTTTGTGTTCTTGTTTTGTGATATCTTTTTCCTCAAAAAAAAAAAAAAAGGGAGAAAGAAAAGCGGGAGAGAGCTTGTTCCCAGGTTTGGCTTATGAAACATGAATGAGTCATGCTTAGTTGAAGGTGGAATTGTTGATTACTAGGCATTTATCAATTTGGATAGAAGTGTGTCTCGGCCAGCAGTGATATTATTGCTGCCTTATCTGGTAGATGACAAGCATTTGGCATGAACATGGCATCTACAACTATGATTTTCTCTTACCATGGTAGGAATGAAGAGCTTGAAGGTCTGCAACTTGAGTGATGCTTAACTACTTCATGTACCAGAGCATCCAAGGAGATTTCTGCAAAGGGTAGTTCTGGAGGAGAAGACTTCTGCTTATGGTGAGCTAAAGAGAATATGTGAAACTCAGCTTGGTGTAGTTACCCAATGTTGTTTGCCAAGGAATATAAAGAAATTCAATTCTCAGTATTTGGCAAATTTTGCTTTGAAAAGAGGAGAGAGGATCAATCACTCAAAAGATCTCATCTGTGGACCATCAACATGGACATTCATCAACAATGTTCCATCCCAAAGGCCGAGTGTACAACACGAAGAGATAAACATCGATCAACCTTCTCCATGGTAAGTATCTTTACTCTGGAAACACCATAACCATGATAGCTTAGGAAACCTCTTCGTCGGCATACCCTTGAGCACTTAGCTCAAGACCCCAATTTTTGCACCATACTTCTTCCAATGCATTTCCGAAGTAAGCATTCATAGGGCTACATTACAAGGCCGTGCACAAGTGTTAGCAGCAGACAAGGAACTGAAGGACTGACGAGGCATGGCAGTCAGAGAAGAGAGTCAGAAGGGAGAGAAGGCACAAGCAGACAAGGGAGTCAACGACGATCTCGCAAGTAGGCCAATAATTTTCTTCATGAAGAAGCAAGTATGAGCATTCACGCAGATCTAGCACTAAGGCAACCCTTTAATTTTTCAAAAACCCTTACACCAATTAAAAATGATTCTTATCACTAAACACCATTGTAAAAACCATTTCATATTTTTGTAGCTCCATTTTGTGCAAGCCAAGGAGTCCTTAAGCTTGAGGAGCTTTAGAAGTATCTACCTGCCAATTTTCGTATTTTTTAGATCTCGTTTGAGCCCTCAAATAAGCCCTGGAACCTAATTTTTAACTAGGCCGGACACTAGGTCTGAACAGGGCCAAAGCTAGTCAAAAACTATAAAAGGAGCTAGAGAGCTCATTTTTGAGGATAGATTGTAATTGAAACGAACTTGTAAGAGCTTTTTGAAAGTAATCTAAGAACTCCATTGCTTCTCACTCTTTGTCTTGCCGTGTGTGCGCGTGTGCGTGTATGTGTGTGCATGCTTGTGTGCTTCTCACTCATGCACTTGTGCCTCCACTTGCTCGAGGTCTTCATACCATCCTCACATCTTCCCGAATTGACATTAAAGGAGGTGCTACTCATCACTGAGCTACACCAAATTTTGGCGCCGTTGCCGGGGATCGAACTTTGAGGACGAGCGTGTGATGGTAAGACGTAGAGTTGATGCGTTGGAGTTGTAGGTATTTTCTTCACTTTCATCTATTTTCTTGTTTTTCCTTCACCATCTTCATCACCATCATCATCATCAACATCTCCCACCTCCATCTCCATCATCGCAAAAATTTTTGTTTTTTGATTATATCACCTTCTCCACCTCATTTCCCTCATTTCACTTGTGAGAGAGAGCGAGAGAGCGATATTGCGTGTGTGGTTTCTTGCATGTTTCTTGAGCATTTTGCAAGATCTTGCTGAATCATCATCCCCAGCTCTATGCGCAGGTACAAAACTCGTCGAATCTGTCTCGCAGTCGCCAGCCTCTGTCGATCGCGATCGACAGAAAATTCGATCATTGGGTAAAACAAAGTGTACCACTAGCACAAGCATGATGAGCACATCCCAAATCACCTAAAACAGTAGAAAAATTCCGTGTTTTTCTGTCAATCACGACCGACAGACCCTGTCAATCACGACCGACAGACCCTGTCGATCGCGACCGACAGACTTCACAACCGACAGACTTCACGACCGATAGACTGCCACGTAGGACCCTGTCAATCGCGATTGACACCGTCGATCGCGATCAACAGCCACGACCGACACCTCTGTCAGTCGCGATTGACACCGTCGATCGCGATCGACTGAAATTCAACGATTGATTGACTTTTACGCGTAGCCACGTATCCATCGCGACTGATAGGCCCCCGATTGACTGAAATTTCGGTGAAAAACCCGAAAAACGTGTCGATCGCGATTGATACCGTCGATCGCGATTGACAGCCACGATCGACTCTATCGATCGAGATTGACACTGTCGATCGCGACTGACAGGCCCGACGGACACCTCTGTCAATCGCGATTGACAGACCTGTCGATCGCGATGGACAGGCTTTTCGGCCAAAAATTAGGGTTTGCTTTTGTTCAAAATTTTGGGATAATTTTGGGGCAAAATAGTCAATCCATTAGCATTTTCGGAGGTTCCTACACTTGAGATTTGGGAGAGAATCCTAGGATCTGTCAGCCAGATTGAATCCTGTCTTAACCCCCTAAACCCTGAACAGTCATAACTTTTTCATACGAAATCAATTTTTTGAGCTCTAGGGCTTGTTGGAAAGCTCATGGCATATACTACACGCCCTCAACTGTTTTTTATAAAGATAATGCGTTGATTTTCAGTTAGGGTATTTTGAAGTTGACCATACCCAAGGGGATCAAAGTCCGGGGTCTTTAGAATTGTTTTCCTAAAAATCACTATGCAAGTTAGTGTTTGTGCTACAGGAATGAAAATCATTGGTTCTGTCTTTGGAATTTAAATCTTAAAGCTAACTTTGGAACTCTTACAGATCTATTGAGAGCATCGAAAGGCGTTCTAAGCAAGTGTAAGTGCAAGCTTGGGAACACACTTCCTGGGCATTCAAGGGCAACCAAGCAGGAAACAAAAGGTTGGAATATTCTCAACTCCCTCTGTCATTTTCTAGCTCAGGCTAAATACGAATAGTGCTAGAGGTAAGTTAGGGCAACGATAGGCATCAATCAAGTTGAAGACTACCTATGCACTCAAGTCCAAGATTAAATATAATCTCTTTGTGATGCGATGACCATAAAGAAAAGAATCTAACGTGGAACGATCAACCTAAAAGCATGAAGAACATTCAAGTATTCCTGACGACGTAATATCAGACAAGACCTTAAACACGAGAAATAACTAAAAAGAATCAAGTGACTGATACCAATTGATCGGCAACGAGGTTGTACTCTGGGCAAAAAATTGGGCTACTTAAATAGGCATATGAACCTTAGATCAGGACGACATCTAGTAAGGGATAGACAAAGCCTTAGGTCTTAAGAGGCTAGTGTCAACCACACTGCTAGGTCTTGGACCCAGCAGTTGAGTCACCACTCATACTACCCAAGTTCTGAGACTAGTGAATCAGGGATGTCTCAAGGCATGGACAGACCTACGGGAAGTTCAGGAGTGCCATACTTGTACAGGGTAGAAGGCCCTTACAAAACACAGTTGGAATACCTTAGGACCAACCGATTAGGTGCCAGCATCTATGAGGACGGTCTAGGAAGATCTGTGGTACAGATTAAGAATCTTGATCAATCCATTGGATTAGAGCACCCAGCGGTCAAGTTTGAAAATGGAGCATACTTGGATAAAGAAGGAACCATATACGTAGTCACCAGTCACCCAGATAGGACGGACGAATTTGGAAATGTGATCCCCGATGCAGACTTAGGTGACTTAGAGCAAGGAAACATGAGTGCAGAACCTAGAACCCCTCGAGGTAAATCGGTTCTTACTAGGATTATCACACCGGAGTGGATTCCCCAGGATAATAAGAGCATAGATTTGCTCCTCAATCGAGAGACTGACGAAGCCTTTTGGAGGTACAAATCGGATCAGCCAACTGATATAGGAACAATCATGATCTATGAGTTTAAGGATCCTGATAGCCTAGGCAGAGTGACCTACTTAGATCACGCTTCAGAGAGGATCTTTGTGGTTACGGAAAATGATAGGCATGCTTACACTTGGAAGGGTGAATTCATTTTCCCCCAACCAAGATCGAATGTATCCTATGGTCACCCTGGTGCTGGAACATCCTAAGCTCATGGAACTCAAAGAGACAGACATAGAGAAAGGCCGGAAGTAAGCTTTGCCAACCCAGTGGGCAGAGAAAGAACGAGGACGGAAACGAATAGAGAAGAACCTAAGATACTTAGAGCTCACAGGAATCAAAGAAATGCGGGTGAGTTCCCTCTACCACGACCTAGAGAGCACACAAGAACCTTGAGACCGACTCAGCTAGTTAAGTCCATGAAGAACTACTTCGATGGCACTGGAGATCCATACGATCATGTGGCTGAGTTTAGACAAGTCCTGAGAGCTGAACAAGTAGATGATCTATTCACGCAGTACAATGCCTTTGGTCTGACCCTTAGGAACACTGCCCTGACATGGTTTCAGCCACTAAATGAGAGGCAGTTCAGGAGCATAGACCAACTCCTAGAGGCTTTCATTATTGAATTCTCTAAGAGCGGCATAAGGCATAATACCTCCTCGCTAATTCACAGCTTCAAGCAAACCCCTCAAGAAACTGTGAGACTTGCAGGAAGGAGATTTAGGCAATATCTTGAAAGATGCCCTGTTTCTGAGCTACCCACACCAGCCAAGCAAGTGGCTTTATTCTTGGATGGATTGCTAAGTACTAAATTGAGATCTTATGTGTACTTGAAGGACCCTAGGACCATAGAAGAGTGTGTACGCATGTGTATTGACATTGAGGATAACCTAGGGGAGGAGTTAGAGCTTTCCAAGATATACAAAGATTTGGATAGTGCCTCTCACATCTCTTCCACGCAATCCACATCAATCGAGGAACTTGCAGAGAAAGTTGCTCAGAAACTAGGTGTCTCTAGCAAACAAATTCCGAGATTTGCCCCTGTAAAAAGATGTTATACTTGTGGCGGCGACCACATGGTGAATGTTTGTCCCATTATGGCTCAACCCCAAGTTAATCCTAGTAGCCAGTACTGCACCATAGAACGGAGATACACAAATCACACAGCACAAGACTGCCCCTACAATAAGCAGGCAATTAGGCAACCCTACCCTCAGCCATACCCTCAACAAGGAAGATACCAGAACCAGTACCCACCTCAGCAATATGCTAGACCTCAACAAACCTACCAACCCTATCAAAACCAACAAAGACCTCAGCCTGTGCTAGCACAACAACCCCCAACTCCAGCTAATGTGATTCCGGTAAAGTATGCTATTGCAGAAGAAAACCTGAATAGAGCTATAGTCCCTATAACACCATTGCTTTCTGAAAGTGACCCCAGTGACCATAGCTTTGATTCTATACATGTTGATAGCCCCCAGGCCTACTACATGCAGTCTCCTGAACATGGTGAGTCCTACTATAGTGAAGAGCCACATGAAGCTAGTTGGGAGTCAGATCACACAAACCTCATGTATACAAACCCCAATCCTAGGCCTCAACCTAGACAAGTAAGACCTCCATTCCCTAGAGGACCATGCTACAGATGCCAAGGAGATCACCTCATTCGAGATTGTCCCTTACCTCCACCTACACAACCCCAGTCAGTGACGATCCAAGGCTTTTGCCAAGATTGTGGAAAAGAGCATCTCTTACGAGATTGCCCAAAGAATCCTAATAATATGCCAAAAATCACTCCTATCAACGTTGTTGGGTTAGTGGTAGACTCCACAGGGAGCGTGACTTCCACTGCACCAGTACAAGTAATCACTAGAGCCCAAGCACTGCAGCAAAACCAGGGTGTAGGTCAGGAAAAAAGCCCAGAAGTTAGTGAAACAGAGAGTACGACAAAGAAGAGGACTAGAGCGTGGAAAGATAGTAGGGAAAGAATGAAAAGACAATGGGCTAAAAAAATGAGTGAACTTGAGGAAAGCATAAGAGAGACCAAAGCCAGGATAACTGAACTCACATCTCAAACTCCCTCTCACACTACCCCACCACCACCATTCCCATCGCCATCCGACCAGCCACCTTCTAACCCGCCTCACCTAATTCCACCACCCCCTAAAGCAGGATCAGTATTAGCTGATCCCACTCCCGAAGACCTTCATATGATGCTTAAAGCATATCAGGCCAGAATCCAAGAAGGGCCAAACGTAACTGATCATGAAAAGTGCTACCCTAGAGCAGAACTAGAGTTAGAACGAACCAAAATTTGTGCCAAGATGGTGGAATTGGCTCAGACCATGTTTGAGGCCAGTCGCCTATTTAACATCTCTAGTTCAGCGAAGACACAATTGCACTTTGATGGACTGTTAGAAAGAATAGAGAAGCTGATTGCACAATCAGAAAAGGAACCCGCCTCTCAACACAAGGACAAGGCACGTGAAAGATTAAGCATTCCTGCTCAAGAAGCCTATGTGCCTGAAGCCTATGTGCCTAACTCTACGGAGCCAGACACATCATCTTGTATGAATCGGTTCACACCAGAATTCCTACGAGAGATTTAGGAAGACAAATGGGCTAAAGAGAGTGAAGTCCCTCCTCCTATTGAACTTGTGGATGATGCACATGACCAATTCTCACAAGATATCCCATCCGTTTATGAGGAGCAGGAGAGCACTCAATCTCAGGAAAGATTAGACTTTGAGTCTAACTCTCTACAAGAATTACCCCACTTCACAGGCCCATGGGAAACTAAGTCTACTTGTATGAGGGCACCCACGGTCATGGTACAAAATGAGGACTCAGTCGTACCTAGGAACACAGAGGTAGTGAAAAACACTAAAGTGCAGTGCAATCTCAAGTTAGAAGAGCTACTCAAGGTTAAACCTGAATTATGGAAACATGTCGCCAAACAAGTACCAGCGATAGTGAAACCTCATTCCCAGGTAGGATCACATAGGACAGTGCCAGAGATACCCTTGGATAAGATAGGAGATATGTGTGAAGGTGAAGAAGGTAATACCTATCTTCCCATTACCTACCAGGAGTACACCACCAAGGCAATTTTGGACTCAGGCGCAGGAGTTGCAATTGCCACCACTTCCCTATGGAAGCATTGGGGCAAGCCTGCACTCAGGCCAACGAGAATGAAATTGCAGATGGCCGACGGTCATATTGAGAAACCCTTAGGATTGCTAGAAGGAATAACTCTCACCACTTGTGGTGTCGAGTTTGAACACACATTTGCCATATGTGACTTTAGCAAAAATCATGCCTATGAGATGATTTTGGGAAGACCATTTATGCGACAGTTGCAAGTGGTACAGGACTGGGGAACCAACTCCTTGTATTTGCAACACTTAGGTGTTACAACCAAAGTAAATATCAAAGATTACTCTCATAGAGATGTACCTCCTATCCAATGGAATCCCATCCATAGAGCCAAAGATGAGACGGAATCGGTGCATTCCATAGGATCAGGATCCTCATGGATGCATGAAGACACTCACTTATGGATGTGCAAAGTAGCAGTAGAGGAAGAGAAGAGAGAAAAAGCCAGAGAGGTAGGTGCAAAAGAAAACCCTAGATCAATTCAAGACCCAGCCTATGCACCTGTAGTCTTTCCTGATGAGGAATTTGAACCCCATGGCTGGGCAGAAATCCTAGCAACAATGGATGTAGCCATCAATGAGGAACAATGGACACCTCACTGTGATGAAGATGGCTATGACATTTCAGTCTTCTCCATAGAGCCAATCATGGGAGAGGCAGTGTTAGAAGAGTGTGAACCTAGCCCTGATGCATTTGAGGATGCAAGTGACTCCGATCTAGAGTCAATCATTATGGACCCACCATTTACATCAGATGAAGAATACTTCCATGAAGTAGAATTTCAACCCCAGAGGCATGGAGAGCTTACAAATGATGTAAGATTAGCAACACATGTGACCCCGAAGGAAGAAGGAAAGAAACGAAAGAAGAGAGAAGTCTCACCAGAAGAGGAAGAATCTTTGTTTGAGATCCCAGAAAATTTTAAGAAATATGATAGATGACAGGAGAGTCATGATAAGAATGCCTAAACGAGAGGCACAATCAGGAGAGGCCTATGATAACACAGAAACCACCAAGAAAATAGTAGTGGCCCTAGAAGAAGGAGAGGACAGATGCACATACATAGGCCATGACCTAACAGAGGAAGAAGAGCATGCGTTAATTGCCTTGCTAAGAGAATACAGAGATGTATTCGCTTGGAATTACAAGGATTTGAAAGGTGTTGACCCGGACATATGCTCACACACCATCCCCATGACCTCAGATGCTAAACCCTCTAAGCAAAAGCCCTATACATATAATGATAATTACGCTGCCAAGATCAAAGAGGAGATAGATAGACTGGTTGAAGCTGGATTTATCTATGAAATTGAGCACACTGAGTGGGTATCCCCCATCGTAGTGGTGCCCAAGAAGAATGGCAAGCTGCATGTATGCATTAACTTGAAGAAGGTCAATGCAGCCACAATTCGAGATAACTATCTGCTTCCCATCACAGAACATCTTTTAGAAAGAGTAGCAGGCAAGGAAGTGTACAGCTTCCTTGATGAATTTTCGGGCTACAATCAAGTAGCCATAGCTCCAGAAGATCAGCATAAGACAGCTTTTGCCACGGAGTGGGGCATATTTGCCTTCCGGGTAATGCCATTCGGGCTTACTAATGCACCTGCTACCTTTCAACGATTGATGTGTCACGTATTTAAAGAGTTCCTGAGGAAGAACTTAGAAGTCTATGTTGATGATCTTTGTGCTCATTCCAACATTAGGCAAACCCATATTCCTGAACTCAGACAAATCTTTGGCAAATGTAGAGAATATCAAGTCTGCCTAAACCCAGAAAAATGCGTTTTCATGGTCAGGCAAGGCAAGATTCTAGGGCACATAGTGTCAAAGAATGGCATATCTACTGACGAAGAGAAAGTGAGAGCCATAGCAGAGCTACCTAGGCCAAAGAATGTCAAGGAAGTACAAGCTTTCATGGGGCATTGTGGTTACTACCGCCGATTTATACACATGTATTCCATCATAGCAAAGCCTCTGTATGGACTTTTGACTAACTTTGAGTGGACTGACGAATGTGAGAACTCCTTCCAGGAGCTTAAACGAAGATTATGTTCAGCACCAATCTTGACCACACCAGAGTGGAATAAGCCATTCCATGTTCACGTGGATGCATCCAATTATGCTATCGGGTGCGTGCTTGCACAACCTACTGGTGAAGGTAACATGGATCTTCCAATTGCCTATGCTAGTAGACAATTGAATGCAGCTGAACGAAATTATACCACTACAGAGAGACAAGGCTTAGGCATAGTATATGCAGTTAAAAAGTTTAGACATTATCTGCTTGCAAATAAGTTTAAATTTTTTACTGACCACCAAGCATTGTTATATCTAGTGAACAAGCCATGCAATACAGGAAGATTAGTAAGATGGTTTCTCTTACTAATGGAATATGATTTCGAGGTTGTGGTAAGGAAAGGTAGGACTCACTTGAGAGTGGATCACCTTTCTAGGCTCACATCGGGAGAAGCCCCACAAGGAGTGTCAGATGACCTTCTTGATGCTTACTTGTTTAATTTGGAAGTTGTACCGCAGTGGGCTAAGCCATTTGTGCCAGATTGACATACGGGCCTAACCATCCAGTAGTAAACACACAGAACAGAGAGGTTGTGAAAGCCCAAAAGTACCACATCATGGCAGGAAGTATGTACAAGCACACAGATCAAGGGATCTTGGCTTGTTGTGTGGAAGAGGATGAGTACGCTAAATGGTTGCAATTAGCACATGTAGGTGCATTAGAGCAACATTACTCAAAGCAACGAACCATACAGACGCTAAGGAGACTCGGAGTACATTGGCCAACTATGGAAGCTGATGTCCAAAAGTTGTGCAAGGAATGCCCAATCTGTTGCACTAAACCACCTGTGGAACATGCCACTCTTTATCAAGTGTCCATAGTGCCAGATTGGAGTGAACCACTAGTATCCTTCCTGAGGACAAAAACATTCCCTCCAGACATGACTTTGGCTAGGAAAAGGAGTTTAGAACAAGAAGCCCAGGATTACTCACTCATTGGTGATAATCTATATAAGCGTGGTAAAGATGGTTACCTGAGGCTATGTGTCCATGAAAGTGAATATCTCAAGATCTTGGAAACTGCTCACCAAGGTGTAGCAGGAGGACACTTTGGACCAGATCGGGTAATCAAGGCAATACTATTTGCGGGCTTCTGGTGGCCGACCCTTCACATGGATGCACATACCTATGTGAAACGGTGTGACGTCTGTCAGCGAACTCAGTATCCTATACGTAAAGATGAGATGCCACTGAAACCTATGATGGGTGGACGCGCATTCTCTAAGTGGGGAATAGACTTCGTAGGTCCTATTAATCCCCCAGCTAAGGGTTCCCATGCAGAATATATCATTGTTGCAACAGATTATCTCACCAAGTGGGTGGAGGTAAAGGCTACGACAAAGAACGATGCTCAAACAACTGCTAAATTCTTGTTTGAAAATGTATTCACAAGATATGGGCTACCTATAGAGCTAGTTAGTGATAGAGGCACTCACTTCTTGAATGAAGTTATTGAAAATCTGCTCCAAGAATTCTTGGTAATACATAAGAAGTCTGCCCCCTATCACCCTCAAGCTAATGGACAAGCCGAAAGCACCAACAAGATCTTATGCAATGTACTGACAAAATTAGTGAACACTAAACGCTCTGATTGGGACAAACAACTACACCATGCTATTTGGGCATACCGAGTCGCCTACAAAACGGTACTCCAAGCCACCCCCTTTCAGATGGTATTTGGCCAAAACGCGGTGCTACCCTTGGACTTCTTGATACCTACATTGCAAGTAGCTCAAGAGCACGAATGGATGGGTCATGAACTCTCCTCTAGACTTTTTAACCTTGAACGATTAGGAGAAACAAGATTGAGAGCAGCTGCAGGGATATATGCAGCAAAGAAACGACAGAAGGCATACTTTGATGCCCATGTTAAGGATAAAGGTTTAAAGGCAGGCGACTTAGTTTTAGTCTACACATTGAAGCAACATGCAAGGAAGCTAGAAAAGAGAGGCTACGGACCTATGATCATCAATAGGATCTCCACGAGTGGAGCAGTACAACTAGCCACTTTAGAGGGTGATGTTCTCCCAAGCTATATTAGCGGATGCAGAGTCAAGTTGTATCAGGAACCTCTCACAGAGGAAATGCTAAGTCGACTCAATACTGCCAAGAAACGCAAGGAAGAAGAAAAGCGGATTCGAGAAGAAGCTCAAGCAGAAGCTTTAGAACGCATCATAAGGATGAAGTTGCGAAGGCAAGGTAGAGATCAGCCTAGAACAAATGACTATGCAGATCAAGGATATCATATGGCGATGTGTGAAGTCGCAGGAACAAGCTCACATAGGATAACTGATCGACGTCCTTTCATAACCTTAGATATAGGACAAGGAAAGAATGCAAGGACTGTAAGAGCCTTGATTGACTCAAGTGCAGCCACTAGTGCTGTTAAATTGTCTTACTGTCTAGAGTTGCAATTAACTATCAATCCTGTGGAAGCATATCTCATAGGATTGGGAGGCGTGGAAACCCCTTGCATGGGCGAGGTGGAACTTCCCCTCTATATTCATGATGAGACAATGACAGTTAAAGTACTAGTATGTCAAGATGAGGACCTCACGGAACCCCTTGTCCTAGGTCAAGACTGGATTTATGACCAAGCAGTCAACTTAAACCTAAGAAGTGGACTTCTTCAGGTATGGGTGAATCAGACTAGAATTACAATGGAGTTAAATAATGGAGCACTCAAGGAACTAGGAAAGGCACAGACTCCTGGTCCCTCCAGGGGTGCACATGAAGTTGACCATGATGTTCTTGTCCAAGCCTATGTGATGCAGAAGAATGAAGATCTCAAAAAAGGAGTCAGAACCACAACGGAACTCCCTTCTTTTCCAAAGGCCAAAGGGAGGCAGCAACCAAAGGTGGATCAAAGGCAGAAGAAGCAGAGTACTACCTATGTCGGAGATCAAAAGTACCTGCGCAACAAAATGTCTCAGCTAGTGAAACAAGTGTGGGTGCGGAAAGGCAAACACCCGGTTGCACTCAAGCCAACCACACGGGCAAAGCCTCTTATTAGTAACCAACAATACGACACTAATAAGAAGTCTTTCCGAAGTTCTTCTGCTAACGTGAAGTCTATTTGGGTGCCCAAGAAGTCGATGAAGGCTAGCCCACAATCAAGACAAATTTGGGTGCCTAAGGCTTGTTTGCAGGCTCAAATAGCTACACCAAGACCACACCCTACACAGCATGATCCAGTCACTCGCACAGCCGATATCCACATGTTTTCAACACTCAGGAACACACCAAGGCCCATGAGCACGAACATAATCACTTGTAAATGGGTCCCTAAAAGGCCTCATTTTCAAGCCGACATACCTATAAAGCTCTCGAGAGTCTCTACGGAACCAAGAGCAAAACATATCCACTGCATTTGGCAGCCTAAGACTTGTAACAAACCCCCGGACCCCATTTGTAAATCCATGTCAACCTTCTAACCACATCACTATCACACTACATCATTCCACTTAGCTCTTAGGTCTTCTGAACTCCTAACCACACACACACTCGCACCGAGCACTTACTAACCTATTATTCGCTCCCGACCCTCATGTTAATGTTGTAATGGGAACAACAACGGTTCTCTCTTGTCCTGTACAATGTTAACACATGTTTGTATATTCTCACAGAGACAGGCAGCAAGAAGTAACATGGCAGACACGGTAGGAACGAGCTCCCAGGCAGGCACCAGCCCCCAAGTTGTGGACATTGAAAGCCTTCCGGTCGAGGAGGAATTAAAGAAACGACCAGCGGCATTAAGGGCATTACATGCCATACCGATTCAGAATCCTCCACAGGGTCACACAATGCCGGTGGGCAAAACCTCACACTGGTTCAGTGATGTTGCGGGACCTCTGGGTGAAGGCACATACATGTGGGAGTCCGAGGTAGAATTCAATGGACGTTGGGGCAGGTACCACTTCTTTACCAGGGAGTTTGAAAAGCTACAGAATAACGAAGGACTGAAGCCGATATGGAAGAAGGCTGGGCTCTATGATTATTTCAAGTTCCAACTACCAAAGCCCGATTTTCTAAGGTGCTCATACTTGATTAGCACCCTCACTCCAAGCAAAGACAAGAAAGGATACAGCTCCTTTGTACTCCCATCACTCACAAGGGGCAATGAGCTAAAGCGTTTCCGCTTGACTATCAACTTGGTAAGAGAAGCTCTCGACATGAAAGGTATGCACATTCCTACGGAGAAAGAGACAATGGTCCCCGATAATATGAAGAACAGGAATCTGACGAAGTTAAAGGACATGGTCGCGATGACACCTACGATCGCCGTTCATTTACGCATGGTCATGCAACATTTCGCATTCCCCGCGCAGGAAAGGTTCACAATGCCTCCCAAAAAGATCTGGTTTAGCCTCTACTTAGCAGATGCCTTTGATTTGACAATCAATATGCCCCACTGGATTATCGACCAGATTCATTTGGCTCATCAAAGGTGGTATAAGAAACAAAAATCTGTACTGTATGGTTGCTGTGCGCTTACCAGAATTGTGTATAGATGTCTCGCATATGATGTACCGGTGCAAAGGGCTCTCATTTGGACCAGAGCACAGGAGTTTCAACGCAGACTGTCAGCCGTAGGGCCTCCCTCAAAGAAGATGAGAGGCGCTGTCCAGATGCCTTGTGCACAAGCTCGCGGTGCAACCCTAACACCTGAAACAACCCCAAGGCTTCCCAGACGAGTACAACCATTTACTATCAGGTTACCCAGGCACAGCACAGATGGCCCTAACCTTGTGTTTCCACCAGTACCTACTGATCTGGAATTTCCTCATGGATTCACTTTGGAAGATCTAACGGATGAAGAAGTTGCCAGAATCATCGAAGCTGTTAATGCGGAAGTCGAAGCAGAGCAGGGTAGTGGACAACAAACGGCTACAGAACAACCCCAGCCAAGACAACCAGAAGTGGTGGAATTGGAGGATGAAGAAGAAGAAGGCCAAGAGGATGAACAGGAAGGATTTTCTGATGAGGAGGCGCATGACTATGAGCAAGCAGTTATACAGGAGCTAGAGGGTGCCCCAGTATATACAAAGGAGTTGAAAAAGCTCTACGATACCATTGACAGGGTCCAACAACAACATAAGTTATCCCTTGCAGCAGGAAAGGCTATCATGCACCAAATCCTTGAGGAGGAAGGAGTTGACGAACAGTATCGTGCCACACTAGATATGATCTCTGATGCCTTAGGAGTATCTGAGGCAGTGAGGACGGCCCTGGCACAATCACGCAGAATGGAAAGGAGATACGGAAGACGTCCCCCACGAGCAGGGAAACAAATGAATGTATTAGGATCAGGACCACAAGGCACCCCCACAACCACGGGCACTGCACACACCGCTCATGACACCGAGGAAGCCCATACATCAAGTGCACCTCCATCACCTCCCTTACCACCTTCGCCCCCACACCCGCCACATTCACCTCCCCTTACCAATGTAACAACCACCGTTACCGCCTCCGAGTCCACCACCATGACTGAAGCACAAACCGCCAATCAACCCACACCTCTCAACACCTCCCGTGTATACACCTCCACTAACACTGTAATCCTAACGGCAACTACTGACATCTCCATTCCCCCACTCACACTTTCGGGCAGTTCACATTCACAACTACACACACCACTGTACACATTCACCACAATCACTGCACCCACAATTCCACTATTCACAATCACTCCCACTATTGCTTCCACCATGGATTTTATGGACATATCACCCTCCACTGCACCTCTCCCTCCCCCCATACAGCCACAATCTCCCATTCCCCCACCACCCACTTCATCACTTTCCAGCACCGCATTCACACTTCCCTTTCCCTTTCCCTTTCCCTCTGCATTTAACACCCTTCCTGCATCCACCCCCATTAATAATGTATTTAATAACATGTATCAGTGCATGTCTCAGTTACAACAACACTATCAGCACCTCGATGCTCAGCATACAAGCTTGTTCAGGAGTCACGAAGCATTACAAGGAAGATTCATTGACTTAGAGCAAGAGAAGAAACAATTACAACAGTAGTTTAGCACATTGCAGGAACAACATGAGCAATTAGTGGCAAATCCACCGCAGCCAGATGCCGAAGAAAGACAACAAATGGATGATCTGCTACACTCCCAAATCACAGAGAACCTCAAGCTCCGCCGCAACATGGCTCTATTACAGAAGCATATGTCTGCAGCCCTGGAAGAAAATAGACGGCTTTAGATACAAAACGAAGAGAACTTGGAAGCAGCCATGGAAGGGTCCCCACAAGAAATTGACCCGGAGAAGTTTAAAGCCATTCCCTCTGACAATATGCAAATCATATTGGAAACCCATGCTGATCTCCTCGAAGCCCATGCAGCCTTAGAAAAGGAAAGAGACGAACTACGAAGGCAATTGGCAGCTCAACCAACACCACCCAAAGAAGTCCCAACCATAGCTGACACAACTGACGAAGTAGCAGCGCTCAAAGCACAACTCTGTGTACTTGAGCCGAGACGACTCAAGGACTTGTGCCAATGAGTCTATACCTCAATTGCCACACAAGTGCATATAGTGGGTACTTTAACACACATCTAATTGTCAATCCTAAGGAACGACGTACCAAGTGTATGAAGACGTGTGCACACGTGATGGAAAATGAAGTGGTTCAGCTAGCATGCATGAGAAAAGACTACTACCTCTCACACTCGCTGAAATACTGAAAGTGTTTGCCGCAAGCCTCTTATAGCAGTTTTTAGTGTTTTGAGGTTTTCTCCCAGCCCAGAACTCTGAATATAGGCAATAGGGTACTCCTTTCGAAGCTCTCGACGAGACGCATCCAACGGTGGTAGTCTCACTCAATTCTGACCACTTTGCTTCAAGTTATGGCAAAAACAGTGAATGACGGGAATCACAAATACCCGTGCCACAACTTCTCCTAGCTTGCGCACGCACTACAGCAGCTCAAAACCAAGGGGAAGGGGTAGACAACAGTCCTACACATGCATTACAAGCATAACACACACATACAAGAGCGAACTGAAGATCAAAATCAACAAGAAAGAGGCAAACTCGAAAATTTGAAGAGCTCCTTCTTCACAATGGCAAGAGTCCTTTACAAAGAGCCACAAAGTGACTTATATACATGAGCCCTAAGTTTGGTCCTTTCACACAAGAGACCGGCACTTTATTCGCTAAAAGACTAATTTCCTACTATTTTACATGGGTAGATCTCTAATCTTCTGTGGGGATGCATCTAGAGGACTCCTCTAGTGCATTTACAAAGGAAAATATATTACAAGAGTGGTTATGATACAAAATATGATGTCCAAATCGGAAAAATTTTAGGGCCCGTCATTTTCTCTGCTTTGTGCTCTCTTTAGCTTTGCAACACTCTCCTCCTCTTTGTCTCTGTCGTCCCTTGACAGGCTTTAGCTTTTCGTCGGCTGTTTGCTTCTTTTCTCCGCACGCTTCCCTTGGTCAGTTTTGTCTGTAATTAAACAGACATGCAGATTTGATGGCCTTCTTGATTCAAGCTCTACTACTCGAGAGCCTGCTGCATTTGTCTTGCCTGTTGACTTGGGTTGCCACGCACGCCACCAGTGACTAGGAATGTGCTGTTCTTAGTCACCCTCTTAAACTTTTCAGCCTCTACCCCTTTCTAACTTTTGGTCCTCTGATTTGTCCTGGTTGCACACATCTTACCCTGTTGTATTGCTTTGAGGCTGTTTGCTTTTCCTTGGTGTGTGCGCCCCTGCGGGGCTCTGTGCAGAGATGGGTAATGCGCCCCTGCGGGGCTTCTTGCAGAGATATGTCTTCCAATATCATGTATCTATTGCACCGTCTTAGACTTTGATTTTCTTCTTCTTTTCTTTTTGCTTGATTGTCCCTCTACACGTCCCTCCTCCTGAACTCTGTCGTCCTCGAGAGGCTTTTTGTGGCGACGTGTGTATGTTTGTATGGCTTGTTGCTCTCTTTGATTTAGCAAATTCGCGTGACACAGCATGAATTCCTTCCATTGCTGAGACTTTACTCCGTCTTCTGGCGCCTGTCTATGATCAGCAAAGAAACTTGTTTCATAGGCCACCAGTCTTGCATTCAAATTTGAAGTCATTTTAACAAAAATTTCTGAATCAATTTCGAAGAAGCCTGTAAAGAATGCTTCTTCAAAGGTTTGCATATACGGCGATGGCAAAAACATAAGGCGAGAATAATATGCCATAATAGTAAGTCGGCTGGGAATGGTAGATAAATAACAAATTAAGGCTTCTAGACCTTGCGTAATTCCAATGAAATTCAAAAATGTGTATTTGGCATGTTGGAACACTTTTAGCACTGTTAGTAGCATGCTGAAAATTTTATTGGTCATTTTTACCGCTAAATCTGGCACTGAAGCGTATCCGGAAATCCAAGATTCCATTGTCTTTACCATATATTCTTCGGTTGGTAGGTAATTATGTGGCGGACTAGGTAGTAAAGGGTAGTTGAGCCACTGATTATTGATATTGCCTTTGTGCTGTCCTTCCCAAAATTGCGTCCAAGATCGTCTACGGGGTACAGGACAAAAAGATGGATTGACTTGAAGTTCATATGGTGATGCTTCCCACTGTACCCGCAACGTTGGATGTTTCTCCAAAATCTTTCGTCGCCATATCGGATCCGCCTTCTCGAACTCCTCTTGAGTGTAATTAAAAGTGTCATGCCTGAATTGAAGGTTGTGGTCCGGATCTTTATTCGTTGCAGACTTTATATAATACCTAGTTTGCTCTTTAAGTAGTCCGTATGGTACATTGAATGGCTTCAAAATTTGTTCCAGTTGTTTATTATCTATCTGAGCTTCTTTCATGATCTTGATGATCTGATCTTCAAATTCCACCGTGAGTTGGGACACCAGTAGTGCCCTTTCTGGTCTGCTCAGTTCTGCAATTTCTCGTGTATTAGGTTCTAATGGAACCTTCTTTTCCGCCCTTATTGGTGAATGATACGAGGGGGGAGAGAGAGGACGTACCTCTTCCTCCACAGTAGCCGTGGTCTCTTGTAGAACTACTGGTGTCCCCTGTTTTGCTCCCTGCTCTAGTTGTTCCTGAAGCTGTTTGATTAAATCATCTTTTTTCTTGTTTTCCTCTTCGGCCTTTGCAATAGTTGCCTGATGTTTAATTAGTTCCTGGGCCACAATATTCATGTGGTCTGTGTCTTCCTTACACTGTCGCAGGTAGTTATTCTCTGCTTTTTTCCATTTCATTCTGAGTGCAGCTGTGTCCTCCATGTATCTCTTTTCCCAATCGGCAATTGTCTCTTGCTCCTTCTTGAGCTGATCTGCATACATAATCACTTTCTCTTCTAATCCCTTGATGTCTGTTTCCGGTTGAGCTTGTACTTCGACTGGTTGATCACTTAAAAGAGCAGCCATAAGCTCTTTGTTTCGTTGTCTTAATGCCTCTGCTTCATCCATGTACACTTTAATCTGTGATTCCAGAATTTTACTTCTGGATGTCATGCGTGCCTTTTCAGCCTCTTTTGCTTGTAGTTTTTTGTTGATATCTTGTAGTTGTGCTTTTAATTGCTCATTTTCTGTCTCTAGCATGCTATATTTGCTTTTGATTTCTTTCAGTTCAGTTTCTTTTTGTACTACTTGTTCTTTTACTGTCTCTAGCTCAGTAGAGAGATTCTTACCCCATTTTTGAAGTTCGATTTTGTCTCGCATGGCTTGGTCATAATCTTCATCAGCATCAGCCATAAGTTGCTGTGTATCTAGGGCAGTTCTGATCATGTCTTGCACCACAGGCTTGAGCTGAGCTATATCTACATTTAGCCATGTCCTTGGTATATCCGGGGTTTCTCCCGTTTGTACATCTTTTCCTTTTTCGCTATGGATCGTTTCATTGTGGGGTTGCCTTATTTGTAGATGTACTTGCGGTTCTGCTTCATCTTCCACCACATCAAGAACCTTTGTGGCACTCCCTTGAAATGTAACATCCATGGGGGACGGTTCTGCCACAACCCTTATGGGTGTAAAGGGTTCTTCGTCTTCTTTTTGTGTTTCCTGACATTCTTGCTTTGGTGTCTTCAGGCGTAATTTTCGGGGTGGTGTGGCCTCCTTGATTTGGATGTTGGAAGTTTCATTAAGTTTTAAAGTGAGGTGACCTTCCATTTTTGCTTCCTTGCACCTGGTACCTTGATCTTCTTGTGTCACGTGATCTTCCTGCTTGAGGTCTTTGTGCTCTTCGTTATAGTCTACCTCATTTAATTCCTCCCATTGGCCGTCATCTTTGGATTCGCTTTGAATATCTACATCCAATAATGATGTATTGGGCTCCTCTTGGCCATCGGATCCAGAACTAGAATTATCTAGCCCAATTTCCCGATATCTATGTACTTTTGTGAGTTTGCCTTTTGTTTCCCTAGCTCGTTCGGACTGCTGATAATGATGACCCTGGACCGGTAAATTGACTTGTCCTTCTGTATATCGATGGGTCTCTTCCAGAGCATCTGTCAAGTCTTGTGTTGTTATTTCCTTCTTACCTTCAGTAGTAGTTTTGGGAAGTACATGGATCCTCTTAGTAGTTGGTGTGTCTTCATCATTTAGCTTGACTTCCCGGAATCTTTTAGTACCTCTCATTCTAGGTCGAGAGCTCGTTTCTGCCACTTCCACAATATTTGTGCCTTTCTTTTTCTTAGGAATTGTCGCCACTTTGGCATATTGGGCAATGACGGTTGATGATGGCAACTCTTGTAAATGTTCCCTCATTCCTAAGGCATGGTAAATCAGGATGGCTAGTGCCACACTGCCATTTAGGAACTTTTTATTCTTCCATTGCTTCTTGGCTTCAAACAATCTTTCTTGAACATAAGGAGTCAAATTGATTTGATTTCCAATTTGCTTGATGGCATGGGACAGTAATTGCACAATGATCTTTTGTGGAGCTGTGTATCGATGCATATTCGGGAAGCAAAAGTGTTGGTGGATCAATTTGACCTCATCTTCTATGTCCACCCGGTTGATGTCGACGAAGGTCCGGGTCTTTGCACCTTTACTTTCTTCTTTTACTATGGTGACCCCATCCTTCTCCCATCCAAAGGCTTCCTTGATTAATTCATGAGTGAATTGAATAATCACCCATTCGCCTGTCTTATCCATTACTCTAGCTTCCGGCACGAGAGGATCATGTAGTGCTGGCTGTAGTGTATTCATGACTTGAGTGCATCTTTGAAAATCAGGCTTATAGATTGGCAGTTCAAAATATTTATGTATGCCTGCTTTCTTCATGGTTTCTTCAACAGAAGGAAGTGTATGTTGCACGCGAAAATCCTGGGACATTATTGGAAACAGATGATCTGTGTCCATGATTTTGATTGTTGCGAGGAACAGGTAGTCCCCTGCAGGCTGGTCTTCGCGGAACCAGTGTCCCTTGGCCTTTGTGATACTTTGGGGAGGAAAATCCATCACTTCCTCGGGTACAGTTGCTTCAGAATCTTCAGAAGCCATCTGCACTCAATGTAGAGCATGAATTAGTTGCCATATATTATCAGAAATCCTCCTTTACATGTTGGTCATAAGCTCGATGTTGCTCCGAGTGAACGGTGTCGCCCCTTTCCCGTGTGTGTGAGAAAGGTAATACCTCGATTTTTTCACATTTTTATGTATTTTTATATTTTCATCTGAAAAGGAAAACAGAAAAGTTAGTTTATAGCCGAAGCGGTTATTAAATTTTTTGGAGTATTTTTCTTTAGTATATGTACAAGTGCTCTCCTATTTCCCAAGAGGAAAATGTGCATGACTATCCTGAAATAGAAGAAGGATGTGCCGAATGCTTGGCCTTGTAATGTGGCCTTATCATGCATACTTTGGGTCTCGAAGGCTCCATATGTGTGCAATTGGAAGTATTTGGTTGATGCAAGCTGTTTGTTTTGTCTTTCGGTATCCAAATTTGCTTCATTGTGCTGGGCTTCGTTGTATGTCGCCCACTTCCACTGAATGTGGCTCTTTTCTTCTTTTTGTAGGTCTGTTTTATCTGATTTGTGAATCTCGGAATGGCTCGGGTTGCCCTTGCAGACTCCTTCTTTCTCCAGTAACTCTTTTTCTGTGGCTGTTTTGCCTGTGGACCACATTGGTTCTTCTTGTTTTGGGGATCATCCTTTCGGTTTGGTTTCTTTGTAGTGCATGACTTAGGAATCCAGATTTGCAAACGATCCTGCTGAGCGGCTACTACTTTCTTTGGGATCCAGATTGTAGCAATTCGTCGGTGACTTCGTTGTTCAGACTGAGTTGATTTCTCCTTTGATTGTTTGTTCTGATGTCGGTTGTGCTTCTATCGTCGAAGATACTCCTCTACTTGATCTTTCTTTATCCACGCTTGATTAGAGTAAGGAATAGGGTATATTTTAATGGGTACAGATTTTGAATTACTCAGAGGACTAGTCTCTCTAATGCATGGTGCTTTGGTGAGGTTGGTTTCAGCTTGATTGACACTCTCAAGACTTGCTAGACTAGAACATGGTGTGCAAGCAGAATTCAATGTGTCCGCACATATAGTACTCGATGAAGGTGTCTCTATAGTGCTAGTGATCATACATTCAGGGCTTTGTTCATTAGAATGAGCTGTTTGCTCCATGCTCACAGATTTGACTGGTCGTTCGTCTAGCAGACTGAATACTTCACGATGTCCTATCCTGGCTGAGATGTATCCTAAGGCCGATTGAATGGTCACTTCGTATTCGTAAATCCAGTCTTGACCTAACACTACCTCTTCAAGTAAATCTTGATCATGACACACTAATAGCCTTTGTTCCATAGTGTTGTTGCCAAGATGTAAAGGTAAGGTGATCTCACCTATGCATTGAGTAATTGTTCCTCCTATTCCTATCAATTGTGCCATCGAAGGGCGTACTACCTCCTTGAGTTTTTGGGTCAATGAAAGCTTGATGCAGCTTACAGCAGCTCCTGTATCAATGAGAGCATCCACCAAGTGGTACTCCGTTTTACCAGCTCCCAAATTTAAATATGGTTGTGTTCTCTGCGATCCTAAGTTTTGAGTGGCTCTAAAATTAGCCATTGGGATGAGTTCTTCTCCTAGCCGATATCTCTCATCCACTCTTTCCGTTTCTTTATTCTTTCCAATGCTTCCCATCTCGCTTCCTCTCGTATTCTCTCTTCTTCTTTTTTTCTATTTTGGGCAACTACCAATCGCGCTAGCATTTGATCAGTCAAGGGCTCCGTGAATCGTCTTACTCTACATCCACTGATGTAGTTGGGAAGGATGTCTCCGTCTAGAGTGGCGAGATTGACTGCACCACTAGTAGAGATTCGATTTATGATCAAGGGTCCGTATCCGCGTTTTTGTAGCTTCTTTGCATGTTGTTTTAGGGTGTACACTAGGACTAAGTCGCCTTCTTTAAGTCCCTTGTCTTTTATATGTGCATCATAATATGCCTTTTGTCTCCGTTTAGCAGCATAAATGCCTGCTACTGCTTGCAATCTAGTCTCATGTAACTTCTCAATTTGATCTAGTTGTTGGGATAATTCATGACCGTTCCACTCATATTGCTGGGCCACTTTCAATGTAGGTACTAAGAAGTCAATTGGCAAAATTGCATTTTGCCCATACACTAAATTGAAAGATGTAGTTCCAATGGCCGTTTTATATGCAACTCGGAATGCCCATATTGCATGATGCAATTGTTTGTCCTAATCAGATCTTCCATTATTGACAAGTTTAGTCAGCACCGTGCATAGCACTTTGTTAGAGCTCTCAGCCTGTCCATTGGCTTGGGGATGGTATGGTGCTGATTTTTTATGAATCACCAAGAACTCATTCATTAATGACTCAATTACCTCATTGAGGAAGTGCGTTCCTCGATCGCTAACAATCTCAATAGGCAAGCCAAAGCGGGTGAAGATATACTCAAAGAGAAATTTTGCGGTAGTTTGAGCATCATTCTTCCTAGTAGCTTTTGCTTCTACCCATTTAGTTAAGTAGTCTGTGGCTACTATGATGTACTCCGCATGTGATCCTTTGGCAGGTGGATTGATAGGTCCAATGAAGTCTATCCCCCATTTTGTGAAGGCTCTCGTGCATATCATTGGTCTTAGTGGCATGTCGTCTCTCCGAATTGGGTATTTAGTTCTCTGACAAGTCTCACAACTTCGTACATACGTTTCAGCATCCATATGTAGAGTTGGCCACCACAAGCCCGCAAAGAGAATCATTTTCACAGTTCTTTCAGCCGAAAAATGACCTCTTGCAGCACCTGCATGTGCCATTTCTAATATGGGTAGGTATTCTCCTTCATGCACACATAATCTTAGTTGGTTATCCTTCCCTCGTTTGAACAATTGTTTTCCTATGAGAATGTAGTCCTTGCTCATTTCCTCTAAGGATCGCTTTCTTGCCAAGCTAGTTCCTAATTCATGTTCTTGAGTTTTTAAGAATTTCACTAATGTTGTACTCCAATTGGGTGCTATGGTCGAAAAAGGTAGAGACATATGATCTTCGGGAACCGTCTCTCGGCATTCTGCACAATTACTTAAGGTCGTGGACACTCTTGGGCATGTCAGGCCAATATACTCCTAATCTTTTCAGTTCTCGGATAGTTCCATGAATCCCTTTGTGTGTTCTCCATTTGTTCACATGGGCTTGCTCAATTAGTTGCGTTTGTTCATCCTCATCAACACATCTGAGTAACACTTCATTGGGTTCCTTGTAGTATACACTTCCTGACATAATGTGTAAATTCCTCGATTGAAGAATTCCTTTTTTGCTATTCCTATTGATTGAGTGTTGAGGCCCATGAGTGAGTATAGGGATCAATTTCTCAGCCCACTTTGGACATACTTCCAGGTTAAAAAGGTAAGTATCTGGCAGATCATCGGGCACTCCACTCGGTGGCTCTCCGTGTGTTAGCCTCGAAAGGTGGTCTGCTCTTACATGTGTGTTCCCCTTTTTCACTATTACTTCGAAGTCAAACTCCATTAGCAGTAGAAACCATCGTACCAACCTTCCCGTGTTACAAGGTTTATTGACTAAGTACAACAAAGCTTGATGGTCTATAAAGAATTTGAACTTGTTGGCTAAAAGATAATGTCTGAACTTCTTCACGGCGTATACCATTCCTAAGCCCTCTCGTTCCGTAGTGGTATAATTTCTTTTGGCTTGATTCAGTTGTCTACTCGCATAAGCAATTGGATGATCAAGCTTGCCTTCATCAGCCGGCTGGGCTAAGATGCATCCAATGGCATAGTTAGAAGCGTCAACATGAATATGAAAAGGCTTGTTCCAATTGGGTGATTTCAGAATTGGGGCAGTACTAAGTCTTTTTTTCAACTCTGTGAATGCCTTTTCGCACTCTTCTGTCCAAGTAAATTGAGTCAAGAGACTATATAAGGGTCTTGCTATTATGGCATACATGTGAATGAACCTACGGTAGTATCCACAATGTCCCATAAAAGCTTGCACTTCCTTTGCGTTCTTGGGTCTTGGTAAGTCTAAGATGACTTTAATTTTTTCTTCATCTGTTGAGATTCCGTTCTGATAGACAATATGTCCTAAGATTTTCCCTTGTCTAACCATGAAGACACATTTTTCAGGATTGAGACATACTCGATATTGTCGACATTTGGCAAAAATCTTTTCTAGTTCAGGGATGTGCTCTGATCGTATAGCTGAATATGTACAAAGATCATCCACGTATACCTCCATACTTTTTCTCAGAAATTCCTTGAACACATGACACATCAATCTTTGGAAGGTAGCTGGGGCATTCGTTAAACCAAAAGGCATGACTCTAAAGGCGTATACTCCCCATTCAGTTGTGAATGCTGTCTTATGTTGGTCCTCAGGAGTAATGGCTACCTGATTATACCCTGAAAAGCCATCCAAAAAGCTATATACTTCCTTCCCTGCTACCCTTTCCAAGAGATGATCAGTGATTGGTAAAGGATAACTGTCCCTTATGGTTGCGGCATTTACTTTCTTCAAATTGATGCACACTCTTAACTTTCCATTCTTTTTTGGTACTACCACCAGAGGTGACACCCATTCCGTGTGCTCAATTTCATAGATGAATCCAGCATCTAGTAACTTGTCTATTTCTTCCTTTATTTTGGCTGAATACACATCATTGTAAGTATATGGTCTTTGTTTAGAAGGCTTGGCTTCGGATGTCATGGGGATTCTATGCGCACATATAGAAGGATCTACTCCCTTCAAGTCCTTATAGGTCCAAGCAAAGACATCCCGATATTCTCTTATGAGACGAATTAACTCCTGTTCTTCCTCGAATGAGACATCCTGTCCTATGAAAGTACATCGTTCTTCTCCTTCTTCCATAGTTACAACTATCTTCTTGGTTTGTTCCTTATTATCATATGCTATTCCAGGCTGTGCTTCTCTTTTCAGCATTTGAATAGCGATTTTTCTCTCCTCCACTTCATATTTTTTAAAATGAGCTGGTACCTCAAATTGGTCTTGGGGTTTGTTTTCTTCATCTTCTGATTCCCTTTCAACTTCTAATTCCCCTTTCTGTGTGAGTTCCTGGTGTTTTCCATAGGTGGTGATATTTATGTTGGTGGTACCATTTCCTAGATTCATTGGTTCGGGTTCCATTTCAATGCTCTCATAGTCCTCCTTCCAGTCTTTCTCGATCACACCTCCTTCTTCAGCCTCCTGAAGGACTACCATATACAGGCTAACATCATAACCCTCCTCATCGATACATTCGTTAATGGTCACTACTTCTTCATTTACACAGACATCGAGGGTAGCTAAAATTTCCATCCAACCGTGTGGTTCAAATTCTTCGTCCGAAAATACTTGTGGCATATAAGCTGGATCTTGTACAGATCTCGCTATTCCTTGTTTTTGTTGCCATCCTTTTCTTCTCTCCTCTTCCTTCTTTGCAGCTTGGCATATCCATAGATGAGTGTCCTCGTTCATCCAGGATTGATCACTAGAACCTGCACTATGAATCGATTGATCATCTTCCTCTTTATGGATTTGATTCCATTGTAGAGGTGGAACATCTTGGTAAGTGTACGTATGTAGGTTTATTCTAGTGGTGGTTCCTGAGTGTTGTAGGTAAACCGCATCTTTCCCCCAATCTTGTACGACCTTTAGCTGTCTCATGAAAGGCCTTCCCAGGATCATCTCATAATTGCTTGGCCTTTCAAAGTGACATATTGCTAAAGTGTGTTCGAATTCCACTCCACACGTAATGAAGATTACTCGTTCCAACAATCCTAAGGGTCTCTCCGTATGACCATCTGCCATTTGTATTTTCATGCGTGTTGGTCTTAATGCTGGTTTTCCCCATTTCTCCCAAATTTCTTTGGTAGCAATACCAACACCAGCTCCTGAATCTAGTATGGCTTTGGTAGTGTAACCCCTGTAAGTAATTGGAAGGCAGGTATTTCCTTCATCTCCCTCACTAAAGTCTCCTACTTTATCCACTGGAATTCTCACTGTGTTTATTTCGTCAGCTATCTCTTTCTTTTCCTCCTTGACTTCCCATTGATTGATTAATTTCTCTTTTAAATGTGGTTTTACCTTTAACAGTTCTTCAAATGTTAGGGTACATGGGATTTTTACCTCTCTCAGGCGTTGTATGATCTCCGATGTTTGGACTGATGGGTTCGTTTCTCGTTTCCTCATTGATGGAATGCGATACAATTCTGAATTGTATTCGTACTCCCCTGTGTAATTGGGCAGTTCCTTTACATCTTCCTCTCCTTTGTCACTTGCATCCATTGGAAGAATTTCTTCTGAGTTTAGTTCAGGTATTGAACCATCTATTTTGTTTTCTGCTTCTAATTCTTCAAAGGGTGGTTCCATTCCTTCTACCTTCTTCCATTTGTCCTCTTGAACTCGTGCCCATAGATCCTTAGTCCATTCTCCTTCTACTTCAGGGACTATGGATCCTTCCCTTCTCTCAACACCACATTCGTCATTCTGTGTTCTATTTACTTCAGGCTTTTCATGAGTGTTTACACACTCTTGGAATTTTCCTTCAGAAATTCGGGTGTTGGGTAACGGCGATGCTGGTTTTTCTAAGGTTTGTTGTGCAACTTCTATGAGTTTCTTGCAGATCTCCAGTCTTTCCTTTTCTAAGTCGCCTCTTGGATATTCTCTCTCGTGTTGTTCTATGGTAGGTCCTGCTCTTATTCTTGCCTTGTATGCCTGAATCCACATGGCTAATTCTTCAGGCATTGGGTCTGCTAAAACTGATCCTACCTCCTCTTTTTTATACTGTTCATTTTTGTTCCCTTCTTCCTTCTTCGGTTCTTCTTTTGGTTTTTGTTTGTTTTCCTCTTTTTCCTTCTTCTGTAATAACTTCTTTTCTTTTAGCCTCTCTCTTCGGTGCTTCCATCTCTGGGTCCTTTTACTTGCAATACTTTTCTCCGGCTCTTCTGAATCTTCAACTCTTTGAGGGTTGGGTGTGTCCCTCTCCTTGTCACTTTGATTGTTCTCATCCGTTTTATCAGGGGTCTCTCTGGCTTTGGCTCTCGTTATTGCTTTCAATGGTACTGTGTATTCTTTATCACTCCCTGATGATTCTATTACTTCTATTACGTTGATTTGTACATTAGATGTAACCTTGTTGGGATTCTTGGGGCAGTCTCTGAAAAGATGTTCCTTACCACAATCACTACAGTAGCCTTCCCAGACTCGTTGTGGTGGTGGTGGGTTTGGCAATGTGCATTCCCTGATATAGTGATCACCTCCACACCTGTAACATGGTCCTCTGGGTACAGGCGGTCTGTTCATGGGTCGGGGTGGTATGGTTGCTCTAGGAGCTGTATACATCAATGACACATAGTCCTGCTCATAACCGTATGAACTATCTGATGCTTCCATGCCATAGGCATATGGTTCATACAATTGTCCATATTCCATCATTGAGTTTTCATAATTAGAGTATGTTCCTTGACTAGGGTCATAAAATGAGTCATATGGTTCATTACTAGTCAAAGGTGTGGCTGGCACTATAGCCCTCTCTAGGTTTTCTTCAGGTTAGGCAATCTTGACTGGGACAACGTTCTGAGGATGGGGCTTGTTGTCCTAGTACTGGTTGTGGTTGTGTGTATCCCTGATAAGCATATGGTCGTGGTGCTGGTGCCTGCGGCTGATAAGAATGATACCTAAAAGCTTCACCTCCCTGATGATTTTGAGGGTATCCGTACGGTCCCATGTATTGCTGTGCAGGTCTCACTTGCCTATTGTAGGGACAATTTTCTGTGCTATGATTTGTGTATTTGTGTTCCACACTGCAATATTGTAGAGGTCCTGGGACACTGGGTCTATTATAAGCATAAGCAGGTGGTGGAACTACTCCCCTAGTACACAAATGAGAAGGATGATCACCTCCGCAATGCATACACCTTCTGAGCATGGGTACTCTCATTGGGTTATTGGGGTAGTTCCTTTGCCCTTGAACATTCAACTTTTTCGCTAACAATTCGGCTATTTCCTCTACATTGTTTTTAGGTATGGATGCGTTACTGGTCGAATCTTCACTTTTCAAGCTTCCTTGTGGTATTTTCAGATCCTCAGCTAGGTTATCTTCTAAATCTATGCATTCCTTCATGCATTCTTGCAAGGTCTGAACCCTTTTTACATACACCAATGATCTCAAGGATCCGTTCAATAACCCTTCCAAAAATAATGACACCATTTTATTTTGTGTCGGCCTCTCTTCTACTGGGCATCTGTCTACATATTGCTTGAATCTTCTGGCCGCCAATCTCACTGACTCGGTAGGGACTTGCTTGAAGCTATGGATTAATGATGAAGAATTGTTTTTAATTCCTGATTTAGTAAATTCCTCAATCATTTCTTGATATACTTGCGCCATGTTCTAAAAGGTATTAGGGTCCAATGGTTGAAACCATGCCAACGCCGTGTCTGACAAGGTAAGGCCAAAAGACTCATATTGAATCAAAAAGTCTTCTACCTGTTCGGCTCTGATTACTTGTTTAAATTCCGCTATATGATTATAAGGTTCACTAGAGCCATCATAGTGATTTCTCATACATTTGGCAACTTGGATTGGCCTTAGTCGTCTTCCTGCTTCGGGTTGTCTAGGCATCACTGGGAGAATAGGTCTTCCTATAGGTATGCCTGGTCCTCTTACTACCGGCGGTCTGACTGGAGCATAAACTCCATGTCTGGGGTCAATAGTTGGTTGAGGTCGGTAGTTAGGGTTATTTACAAGCATTGCGAACTGTGCAGGAGGTTTGAAGGGGATTTGAGTTTGTTGGGTCTGTTGTGTTTGTTGAGTTTGGCCTGACTGTTGGTATGAATCATTATGGGAAGTTCCCAGTGGGTTTCTTGATGTAGTGGCTTGGTCCCTATGAGGGAACACTGGGATGTTTTGATATTTCAACTCGGCTCTTTCCGCTTCTGTCATGGGCCAATATCTTCTCTGATTTTTATCCAGATAAGTGATAATGGTGGAAAAATCAGGATCCTGCAACTCATAAATGGTGACTAGATTAGGAGCAGCTTCCCAAATTGAGGAATGTGCTCTAAGGAGATGCTCCATCCCATTGATTAAATATACATCCATTAAGGTGTCATCTTGGGGGATTAGATCTCCTCTCCATATCCTTGCGACTGTAGATCTTCCTCTAGGTGTAG
This sequence comes from Ceratopteris richardii, assembly GCA_020310875.1. Classification (NCBI taxonomy): domain Eukaryota; kingdom Viridiplantae; phylum Streptophyta; class Polypodiopsida; order Polypodiales; family Pteridaceae; genus Ceratopteris; species Ceratopteris richardii. The sequence continues at coordinate 6,729,345 of CM035421.1, read as the reverse complement.
TTACCTGCTCTTCATTCCCTCCTCCATTTAAGTTTGAAGCATTATTTTCTTCACCAATTTCATTAATGTTCTCTGGGTGTTCTGTGACAACATATTGGATATCTCTTTTGTCCATGTAAAGTCCTCCTACGTATTTGACTGCGGGTCTCGGCACTATGTAAGCCTCTGACGCTTTCTTTAACCTGGCCACAGATCTGTTTAGACCATCCAGATAAATGGGGACCTCATTGTGGTTGGTGTTCACATACTCCAAAGAGGTTCTGTACTCTCCCTCAATGATTGACATCATGCCAATCATGGGTACTGTGTTCTGCATATCCTCCGAAGCCATGGGAATTTCTTCCTCTGACTCACTAGAGGTCTCAGAATAATGTGAACGGTTACTTGGCTCTGCTACACTACCTACAGAAGAGATTACACTTCTTCGGCTTCCTAGGGTTCTTCCGGATCTCAGGTTCATTCACTTCCCCAAGTCTCTCTCTATGTCCCACAGGTTCTCCTTGGGTGGCTCTCCTTATGACTTAAAGTGTCTTGACAAAAGAAAGGGTCAATCTGGACGATACCACTTCCTGACGATACTGCTCTCGGGTGATACTGCTCTGACCGCGATACGATACCAAACACCAAGACGATACGATACCCAAATTCTAGGCGATACGATATTGGACCACCTCACGATACGATACGAGACTATGCTCACGATACGATACCAGGCACAGAAGCGATACGATACCACTATGGTATCGCGATACTACTTTGGAAAGTAGACGATACGATACCACGATTCACACGATACGATACCACAGTACCCAGACGATACGATACTTATGACGGTATCGTGATACTAACCAGGTGAGCAGCGATACGATATCGGAGTGGTGTCGCAATACCAAATGCCAAGTGATACGATACCCGAATTCTAGGCGATACGATACTGGACCACCTCACGATACGATACGAGACTATGCTCACGATACGATACCAGGCACAGAAGCGATACGATACCACTATGGTATCGCGATACTACTTTGGAAAGTAGACGATACGATACCACGATTCACACGATACGATACCACAGTACCCAGACGATACGATACTTATGACGGTATCGTGATACTAACCAGGTGAGCAGCGATACGATATCGGAGTGGTGTCGCGATACCAAATGCCAAGTGATACGATACGATACTTACCAAGGTCGACGATACAATACTTGAGACCCAAGGCGATACGATCTCAAGATGGTATCGCGATACAGTCTTCGGTTGGAGACGATACGATACCACCACAGTAAGAGCGATCGCGATACCAACTTAGCGACACGATACCCAAACGGTATCGCGATACTAAGACTGATACCCGACGATACGATACCACAGAAAATCTACGATCGCGATACCAACTCTGGGTCACAATACCAAAATGGTATCGCGATACCAAGTCTGGTATCAAGCGATACGATACTTCGGCGAGTATCGTGATACAAGGGAGTTTTGGTATCACGATACCAAACCTCAACCGATCGCGATACTCAAGCCAAAATGCAAGATTTTTTTCAAAATTTTTATGCCCCCTTGCTCTCCTTACTCCCCTCTTCTCTCCTAGACCTCTGTATCCCACAAAAAAATGACAACAATATCAGTTTCTCCCCCCCACGATACTGCGCAAACTTTTAATCACGTGTTCATGCATGTCTAATGTGTTTTTGTCAGATAAACTTGAGGGATCTTACCTTTGTGTAGTACTGCTAGCACTTTTGAACTTAAACCTAGCTCTGAAGGCCTGAAGCACACGATATCTCCCACGCAATACCAGTCGCTGCTCTCTGAGGATACCAGTAAGCAGTGAAGTATCAAATGAATCAATTTTTTTGGTTTTTATACTTTTTTTGGACAGAACTTGAATTTTGGGTAATTTTTGGTGATTTTTGGTGATTTTTTCCTATTCCAACTTCTCCTCTCCTCTTTATTCCTCTACTTCTAACCTAACCCTAACTCCTCCTTCTCTTCCCTCCTCCTAAACCTAAACCTGAAACTTATCACACACACCTCGGAGATGTGAAGTAACAAGTGCTGAAGTGACTGACTACTTGCCACATAACAATTTTACCTCTACAAGTACGATTCTATCACACTCGATCTATAACCATCACGAAGGCACCTTGGTGGAGTGTTCCCCGGCAACGGCGCCAAAAACTTGTGTACTTGAGGACTTGTGCCAATGAGACTATACCTCACTTGCCATACAAGTGCATATAGTGGGTACTTTAACACACATCTAATTGTCAATCCTAAGGAACGACGTACCAAGTGTATGAAGACGTGTGCACACGTGATGGAAAATGAAGTGGTTCAGCTAGCATGCATGAGAAAAGACTACTACCTCTCACACTCGCTGAAATACTGAAAGTGTTTGCCGCAAGCCTCTTACAGCAGTTTTTAGTGTTTTGAGGTTTTCTCCCAGCCCAGATCTTCGAATATAGGCAATAGGGTACTCGTTTCGAAGCTCTCGACGAGACGCATCCAACAGGTGGTTTCACTCAATTCTGACCATTCTGCTTCAAGTTATGGCAAAAACAGTGAATGACAGGAATCACAAATACCCGCGCCACAACTTCTCCTAGCTTGCGCACGCACTACAGCAGCTCAAAACCAAGGGGAAGGGGTAGACAACAGTCCTACACATGCATTACAAGCATAACACACACATACAAGAGCGAAATGAAGATCAAAATCAGCAAGAAAGAAGCAAACTCGAAAATTTGAAGAGCTCCTTCTTCACAATGGCAAGAGTCCTTTACAAAGAGCCACAAAGTGACTTACATACATGAGCCCTAAGTTTGGTCCTTTCACACAAGAGACCGGCACTTTATTCGCTAAAAGACTAATTTCCTACTATTTTACATGGGTAGATCTCTAATCTTCTGTGGGGATGCATCTAGAGGACTCCTCTAGTGCATTTACAAAGGAAAATATATTACAAGAGTGGTTATGATACAAAATATGATGTCCAAACCGGAAAAATTTTAGGGCCCGTCATTTCCTCTGCTTTGTGCTCTCTTTAGCTCTGCAACAAACTCGAAGAATTACAAAAGAAAGTGCTGGAATATGAACGCCAACCCTCCCCCTTAGTAGAACCAGAACTTGAAGACCTAGTACCAATCGAAGTAGAGGAAACCTTTGAGGAACCGTACGTTCCGATGCCAGCACCTGGAGGCAAGCGAACAGATGAGGGCATGGACACCCTTGAAATAGAGGCTCCGGAATGGATGCAGAAATTGGAAAAGGTGGCCACAACACATGATGATAGGGTGGCAGTCCAGATAGCATTGATGTCACGCTTGGAAGAGGTGGTCATAAAATCGGACTATTTTAGGAACCTCTCTCATCACAGGTGGATCGGCACTTCCGACGACTTGTATGTTCCTTTTTGTGTCTTAATGGCGGACTATAATGCTGAGATCAAGCACCACACCTCACGAGAACCAACCTCTGCCACACAGTTTGCACCAGATGACATCCCAGAAAGTGCCAAACAGGGAAATATTCACCAACCGACTTGGAGAATTCGACTGCTTGAAACCTACCCGGAAATGAATCGCACATGGAATAACATGCCCCTGTATATCAAGTACAATCCCTGCTACTGTCCTGTTTTCCGAAGAAGGTCGTGGCCGGAATACACAAAGATGGTGCTGACAACCAAAGGCTGCGAGAAGTGGCTCAACTATGTCTACTTAGCACCACCTAAAGGTCAACCTACCGTAGGGTATATGATATCGACAATTCGGCATTGGGGTGTCAGGTCAAAAACATACCAGATGTCATGACACAGATGTGTCTTAAAATTTTTGAACTCATGATAGTCACCTTCCGGACCTTCAAGAATGTTAAGGAACCTCACCTCTCTACGCTCGGCTTTAATGAAGGCAATCAGGATCTTGTTTATGACATGAGCACAACGCCCTCTATTAATGTTGTTTATGCATGGCATGCCCGCATAAAGTACCTACCGGCCTGCTTCAAACAGACATTTGAAGAGATGTTTGTCACCGGGTTCTGGGAATACCACTCAGAGATCTTCATTCCCAGGCCCTCACATTTATTACAATTGTTTGCAGTGGAACAAGCTCTCCACTCAGATAAGTTACGTATGCCACATCCAGAGGTTCCCGGGCCGGTAGATTGGGATGCTTTACTCACAGACTTAGCCAAAGGATTGAGGATTGCCGAACATCACTTAGCACACGATGTCGTTGAGTACTACATCCAAAAACCCACACAACAAGGGTCTGTCAGGGATGACAGACACGAGAGAGGGGGGGGTGTTAGCAGCAGACAAGGAACTGAAGGACTGACGAGGCATGGCAGTCAGAGAAGAGAGTCAGAAGGGAGAGAAGGCACAAGAAGACAAGGGAGTCAACGACGATCTGGCAAGTAGGCCAATAATTTTCTTCATGAAGAAGCAAGTATGAGCATTCACGCAGATCTAGCACTAAGGCAACCCTTTAATTTTTCAAAAACCCTTACACCAATTAAAAGTGATTCTCATCACTAGACACCATTGTAAATACCATTTCATATTTTTGTAGCTCCATTTTGTGCAAGCCAAGGAGTCCTTGAGCTTGAGGAGCTTTAGAAGTATCTACCTGCCAATTTTCATATTTTTAGATCTCATTTGAGCCCTCAAATAAGCCCTAGAACCTAATTTTTAACTAGGCCGGATACTAGGTCTAAACAGGGCCAAAGCTAGTCAAAAACTATAAAAGAAGCTAGAGAGCTCATTTTTGAGGATAGATTGTAATTGAAACGAACTTGTAAGAGCTTTTTGAAAGTAATCTAAGAACTCCATTGCTTCTCACTCTTTGTCTTGCCGTGTGTGCGCGTGTGCGTGTATGTGTGTGCATGCTTGTGTGCTTCTCACTCACGCACTTGTGCCTCCACTTGCTCGAGGTCTTCATACCATCCTCACATCTTCCCGGATTGACATTAAAGGAGGTGCTACTCATCACTGAGCTACAACAAGGCACATATTTTTTCAACCCAAGCACGAACACACTTACCCATCATTCATTATGGGTTATGACTGCTCTCAACATTATCTTTGGAAGAGCTAGCGGACGTCATGGGAACAACATCCATATCTCGAAAGCAAATTGAAGCCAGTAGTTGCTCCAAATCAATCTTGTCAACCTCTTTTGAGAAACTTGCAGTTTTGAAAGCTCACAACGACACATTCTCACTGGAATCCAAGGAACAAGCTCATACAAAGGATGGACACCACCTCTCAAAGCACTACATGGAACAACCCTTACAACAAGGGTCTGTCAGGGACGACAGACTCGAGAGGGGGGGGGAGTGTTGGAACTCAAGGTCAAGCATAAAACATGGAAGCACATCAAAGAAGTGGACATAGAAGAAGAGGGAGCAAGTAGGGAGCTCCAAGAAGTGTATGTCAAATTTTCAGAAGAATCCCCTACAAAAATAGTGATTTTCATCACGAAAAACCATTGTAAATACCATTATCTAATTTTATAACTCCATTTTGTTCAAGCCGAGGAGTCCTCGAGCTTGAGGAGTATTAGAAGTACCATCGTACCAATTTTCATAATTTTTAGACTTCGTTTGAGCCCTCAAATAAGCCCTGGAACCTAATTTTTAACTAGGCCGGACACTAGGTCTGGACAAGGCCAAAACTAGTCAAATAACTATAAAAAGAGCTAGAGAGCTCATTTTTGGGGTTAGCTTGTGTTTGTTATTGACTTTGGAGTTGTCCTCTCCAATCATGAAGTACAAAAGAATCAACAAATCATCTTTATTTTGTCAATCCTGGGAATATTCATAAGACCACAGCCCCTTCTAGATGATAGATTCATAGAAATAAGAGATTGATGGCTCGAATTCTGAGAAAATGAAAATGAAGAGGAAATATCTAGGGTTTACCTTATCTAGAGCAAATCTTCATCATTTTCTATGATCTTTGTGTCTAATTCATGTTATTTTCTCATCAGAATACAAATATGAAATCAGAATTGGAAAATATCACTTGTATCACAGAGACGAGACAATCGCGATTCTGTACCAGTAGACAATTTTCACATTTCTGCAACATTCTTCAATCCTTCTTCACTCAATACATCAGTAATCATCTCTATTCATACATCTTACTCAGCATTACACAAATGAAACTCACAAATCTCCATGATAAAGCAAGAAACAAGCTCTCACATCAAAGGAAACACACACAATAAGAGAAAACACGATTTCAGCAGAAACTCTCTCTTCTCTATTGATAGCATGTACAAATGACTAACCAACCTCTCAAAAATAGAGAAAATTGACTTATATACATTTTCAAGTGTCCTCTTTCACACTTGAATTTTGGTCCTTTCCTCTATTATTCTAAAAATATGCTATCTAAGAGTTTCCAAAAATTCTAGAAAAAATACATAAGATTCTATCCTACATGAGGAAGACTCTTCCTTATTTTTACAACAATTGCATAAATATTTCTACAAATTTCTATCATTTTACAATATTTTTCCTTCAAAAAAGGTTTCCAAAAATGCATCTTCCAACATCCTTCCCCTCCTAAGCCTTTCAGCTCCTGACGAAAGATTTTCCTGCTCCTCTGCACTGATCACTTTTCTTCATTTCTTCTTTCTTTGATATACTTGTGACAGCAAATCATGACTTTTTCTTTCTGTTACATTTAGATTGTTGACCATCTCGAATAAAGCCTTTCTCCACTGTACTGCAGCTTCAGGTTTATCTATGACATCCTTTTTCAAGTACTCTGTATAAGCAGCTTCATATGCTGTAAGTCTGGACTTGGTAACGGCTGATAGGTTTCCAAAAATCTCTGACTCCCTCTCAAAAAATCCATAATCGAAGGCATCCTCAAAAATCTGTAAATAATGGCTACCCAAAAATATAATTCTGTTGTAGTAGGCCATCAGACAGATTCTATCAGGTGTCTCACTTAGATCAAATAATAAGGCATCCGTAGGAGAATTGAAACCAATGTAATTCAAAACTCTAACATCTGTATCTGTATATGTTTCTATACAAGCTAGAAGTACCGTCATTATTTTGATAAGTAATATGCAAGCAGGGTCATTAACATCTTTATACATAGCTATGGCTGACTCGATAGTGTTCACCATATAACTCTTTGTAGGCCAAGTTCCTGCCTTTGGACCTGCTATCTTAGGGAAGTTTAACCATTTAGCTGGGATCTAACCTTCTTTTCTTCTCTTCCAAAAAATAGTCCATTCTCTTCTTCTGGCAACTAGGCAATAAGCTGGATTGATCTTTAAATGCAGAGGTGCCTCTTTCCAGATTTTCCTACATTCCTTATTGGCATCCAGCCACTTATTCCCCCATTTGGGATTGGCTCTTTCGAATAACTCCTTCGTGACATTAATATCTTCTTCATTTTCCAGGTATTTGTTTGGAGATAACCCTACTCTGGCCAATTGATAATTCTTTATACTCTCCAACATCATACAGAAGGGTATTCCTAATCCATCTGCAACCCAATGATGCTGATCTGGATTAATGCCTTTATTCAGAGCAAAGGTAACTATTTGATCTTCATACTCATCATGCATTTTTCTGATAAATTCCATTCTTGACTCTCTACTTGTCAGCAATTTCTTTACAAAATCCTCTGAATATTCTTCTTCTGATTTTCTGTCTGCTGGTTCATTGTGATGTTGTATTCCCTCAATATTGTCTACCCCATGTTCTTCTGCATGTGTGGTTTCCACATGTGTCTCTTCCTGGATTTGTGGCTTATTCAACTTCTTCTGCAATTCTTATATAGTCAACATCAGACTCCCATTCTGTTGTGCCCATAATTCTCTTTCTTTTTTCCACTCATTCCGTTCCTTTTCCCTCTTTGTCTGCCACTCATTTCTTTCCTTTTCCATATCTAGGTGTAGCTTTTTATAGCCTCTCATAGATGTAGCAGCATGTGTACTAACCTGCCTTTCTAATTCTTTGGCTTCTTTCAATTCTCTTTGTAATTCCTGAATCTCTTTGAGTAATCCTTCCTTTTCTCCCTCTGTCATCTGGACTGTCTGACTTTCCTCCTTCAATTGCCCTTCCTCCAATAGTAGCTTATTGATTTCTTCATTAGCTTTAGTCAAAATCTGATAGGAAGTTTGTAGAGTTCTATATCTCCCCTTAATCGTTCTCAATTCTTTTTCTAATTTATCGTTCTGCTCTATTAGTTGCATACTCTTCTCTTCCAAGTATTGAATCTTGTTTTGCTTCTGTACTTCCAGCTCTTCCAAAGCAATTATTTTATTGGAAAACTCCTCATTCTTCTCTTGCACCTTCCTTAGTTGCTCTGCCATATGCTCCTTTTCCCTTTTATGCTCTTTAATAATCATACTGCCTTTTTCAAATTCCGACTCTGCTACCATCCCTGAAATGATCATATTTCGGCTTGAGGGTCTGAACTGTTCAATATTATTCATAATGAGTTGACATGCTGATCTAATACTCTTTGGGATTCTTTCCAGTCCTCCTATTGCTATTTGTTTGGTTTCTAGCTGTTTGTCCTCTTTGCATTCACTCTCCTCTTCCCCTTCTCCTTCATATTCTATAATTTTAGCCTTCTTTTCTTCATGGCTTGGCTGAGTGTCCAATATTTTTAATTCTGCCATGTCTTCTTGAACACTTGAACTCTTTTGCTCCAAAACATCTGAGATGAGCTTTATTTCTTGTACCTTTTCTTTCTCCAACACCTGTTGAGTCTCTTTAGAAAGATGTCCTTCCTTTGTTTGCATCTCCTTCTCCTGGCTTAGAGTTTCCTGAAACTGGTTATATTCAGTTTCCTGACCAGAATTTTCCTGACATTCACCTGCTTGTTCTTCCTGTCTTTCCTTTTGCTGTGCTAGAACTGTTCCAGTTACTTCCAAATCTTTCACCTGATCATTACTTCTTTCCTCTTTGTGTTCTTCTTCCTGTTCATCACTGTGCATGAGGTCCATTGCTACCTCTTGTTCTTGATCCTCATTGGATGTAAATTCCTCATTGCTCTTCAAATCATGCAGCACATCCTTTATACTCTGAATGATCTCCTTTTCCACTACTTTCCCTGAAACCTTTTGAACATTGCCTTCTTCAAATATTTCCTCTACTTCCTGTAGTGGATCTTGATCTATGCCTTTTTGTTCTATGACTGAGCTGCACACTTGTGCCTTCCTAGCTATTTCTTCTATGCTCCCATCCAATTTAAAGTAGGTCTGTGAGGGTTCTGTCCATAGGGATTCCATCCCAATATGCACTATTCCACAACTAACTTCTTCCCTTATTTCACTTGCTTGTTCTATCATTACTGCTTTTCCCTTCATTATCCTTCTTTCATCTTCCAGACTGAGCTGTTTTTCTGCCTGTTCCTGAATTGGTTCCTCCTGAGACTTCTTCTTTGATTCCTCAGGTGTCTTTTGTTTCTCAGAGGTCTGTATGATGACATTAGGAGTATTTGGTATTGATAAATTTAAACTCTTTAACAGGAAACTCTCAATATCACTCTCAGAATCAGATGAGAAGTGTGAAGGTCCTCCTTTTTCTGGTTCTGTGGGTCTTGATACTTCTTCCACAATGGATGGCTTCTGTGTTTCTTCCATGACTACTTCCTCCCTCTCTTTGATAACAATTTCAGCTATGGATTTACCCTTTCCCTTCTTGGTCAATTTCTTCTTTTGTACTGGTTTCCTTGGAACCTTCTTTTTTACCACAACAGTGGTTCTGGTTTCTGGAGGTCCTTGTAATTCCTTAAAATAAGCCAACAACTCCACTTCTTTCCTGACAAACACCTCCTCAGTTTCCGCTGTCATCATTTGATCATGGAGTGCTTCATAGTGCTCCGCCTCCTCCTGAACCCAGTCTGTAGCTTTGCATGAATAGTCTTCCAGCATTTTCTGGTATTGTGCTTCATACATAGCTCTCTTGTTATTCCCTTGGGTTAGATAGGTGTATAATTGCTCTTTGCTTGTTTGGGGTGGATGTGGTTCACTAGAGGCTTGAACCTGCTTCTGTGCCTCCTCATGTTCCTCTTTTGTGGCTTCCTCCATTTCTAGTTCCACCTTCCTTGGGTCCAACCTTCTTTTCTTTACAGGAATTACTTCCTCAGATATCATCTTCCTTTTCATACCTGTTCCCCTCATGCGGGTTTGTCCTTCTGTTTCTCTTTCAGTCATTTTCCTTGGAGGACTCTTGATTCCAGCCATAAGATTCCTGAAATACTGTGCTTCTGGAGCCAATTTCAGTTGATCTTCCATCCCTAGAACATGATAAATGAGTCTTGTTAAGAACTGGGCCCCATTCATGAACTTCTTCTGTTCCCAGTGTTTTGCTACTTCCTTTAGCTGTTCATGGATGTATGGTGAGACATCCATTACTCCAAAAGGTTTGGTTCTGTCCTTGTTGTTGAACATCAATAATGTCACTGACTTATGCGGCATGGTATATCTTGGTAATTTTGGAAAACAAAAGTACTGTAAAAACATCCTTACGGCATATTCTTCATTCTCCCTTCCTTTAAAGTCAGTGAATTTTGCATATCATGTGTAAGTTTCATTATTCTTTTTGACAAAACTCGGATCAAGTTTGGTTCCCATTGTGTAGAATTGCAGTGCTGCTCTGATATGTTCTCCCTTGATAGTGATACCTACTTCCTGGTTATCCTTGTTTTTGACTTTGCATCTGAAATAGGCATCATTCCCTCTTCCTATTTCTGTCAAACTGTTCATTACTTGTGATACTCTCTCAAAATCGATGAAAAAGATGGGCTCCTCCAATATTCTGTGCAGCCCTACTGCCTTCCATCTTTTCATATTGACAGCAACTCTTTGAAACCTGTAGAATTCCTGGCACAACATTGTATACTTGTATCCTCCTACTCCCACTGTAAATATGTGTTGGCCAATGATGTTTAGGGTCTCCTTAAGTTCCTTCACCACCTTCTCAGCCTCTGGAATTTCTGGCTCATCATCTGACTCCAGGTCCACTTGTTCCTCCACAGTTTCACTGTCCAGAAACCAATGTCCTCTTGATAGCACAATTGATTCTGCCTTGAAGTCATGAATTGGCAACTCCTTTGTATTCACCATTTTCTGAGGAAAATAAAATACACAAAAAAAACTCTACCCACATAAGTCACAAAAATCCAGAAAAATTAATGTTTTCTTTTGGAACATTCTTGCCATGAAAATAAAGAAAGAAAGTCTTCCAAATAAATTTTGCTTCTTCAAAAGACTCAATTAAAGTGATCATTACAGGTGTAGCAAGATGTCTAATGTGCTTCCTTTAATTGTCACTTCCTTGCTTGTCATTCCTTTTCAAAAAGAGAATAATTCTTGAAGAAAGAAATGATGAAAACAATGATTAATGAAAAAAAGACTTCAAAAAAAAATAGAAATCAAAAGATGATCATAGAAAATTGAAACAAAATAATACAAATTTTCCATAATAATTTACTTTCCTCCTCCCTATATCTTGCTTTGTGCTTTATAAATTTAAAAACAAAATAAAATACACACTGTGTCCAGTTTTTCTTAACCCATTTGTTCTCTTTTTTTTTTTTTTTGCTCTGTCCTCCTTTTCTTCCCCTCCTAATTCTCTTTTAGGGGGAAAAGGTTTAAAAGAAAATACTTTTTTCATCCTTCTCTTTTTTTGTTTTTTAATATTTTGTTCCAAAATTTTGCAGATAGGTCAAATGTGGATGATTTTTCTGCCATTGACATAATTCTGATTTTTTTACCCAATAATGTTTAACTGCAATTGTCCTTATGTCATCCAAACATCCATGCTTCCCAGACCAACATTTTGTAGCATTTTTTGGTCTCCATACCCATTTTGCTCTAACTTCCTGTTTTAATGAGTAATATCGGTGTATGCCTTCTTTCCATGTCCCTCTTGTTCTGATTTGTTGATGTTTCAAATTAGGCAATAAGTGTCTTCCTCGTTTTGTCTCACCATTCTTCGTTACTCCTGAATTCTCTTGCTGGTTTTGATTGTAAGAAGCTTGATCATTTTGTAGTGCTAATATGTCCCTGTCCTTCATTGAGAAAGTAAATCCCTCCATATCTGGGTCATGAACATCTAGATGAACTTCCTGTTTTTCATTACTCAGAAAAAACATTAAAAATTTTTTGTCATTTATGGTCAAACTGAGCTTCATTTTTTCAAAGTTCAAAATAACTTTACCTAGTTTGAGCCAGGGTTGTCCCAAAATCAATTTTTCAATCATCAAATGATCTGGTCACTCTTCACAATCTATCTTCATATATTCATTATTAAATTTAACTTTAATAACAAGTGAAGACAAACTCTAAATCATTTTTCCTTCTAATGTTTTAATCAACATTCTGCTTTTATTCCTCTTTATGCTAAATTTATTTACCAAGGCTGAACTGATCAAGTTCACTTGAGCTCTTGAATCTATCAAAACCCGTATGTTTTCATTTTGATGATCCATTTCTATCACAAGCAAATGTTCTCTTTGTTTTAGAGTGCTTTCACATAAACACACCTCCTTAAGTTCTTTCATTTTTCTTATTCTCTCCTTTGCTTCTTGTTGAGCCTCCTTTCTGATGTTTTCTTCTTCTTTTTTCCTATTTTGAACCTTTTGCAGTCTTCTCCATTCATCAGTAGTTAATGGACACTCATACCTCTTAACTCTACATCCACTTATAAAATTTGGCATGATTTCTCCATCAATGTTAGCTAATTGAATGGCTCCACTCTTGCTTATCTTATGTATGATGTATGGCCCATGACCTTTCTTCTGAAATTTTTTCTGATGCTCCTTGACTGTGTATGCCAGAACCAAGTCTCCTTCTTGGAGATCTTTTTCTTTTATATGCACATCATGGTAGGCTTTTTGTCTTCTCTTGTCTGTATATATACTCATTACTGCTTGAAGTCGAGAAGCTCCCAGTTTTTCTAAATCTATGACCCTCTCAGATAGTTCATGTCCTGTCCAATTGTATTGACTACCCACTTTTAATGTTGGAATAAGAAATTCCATGGGTAAAACTGCATTTTGCCCATATACCAAATTGAATGGAGTAGTCCCTAAAGTAGTTTTGTATGCCACTCTATAAGCCCAGAGAACATGATTAAGTTGAGAATCCCAATCATTTCTGTTTGTGTTGACTAATTTGGACAATACAGTGCAAAGTACTTTATTAGTACTTTCTGCTAACCCATTAGCTTGTGGGTGATATGGGGCTGACTTACTATGACGAATCATGAAATATTTGGTCATGTTTTCTATGATCTGGTTCAAAAAATGAGTTCCCCTATCACTTACTAATTCAATTGGAAGTCCAAATCTAGTAACAATATTTTCATACAAAAATTTAGCAATTGTATGAGCATCATTTCTTTTAGTGGCTTTGGCCTCAGCCCATTTTGTCAAATAATCAGTAGCCACTAATATGTATTCTGCATGAGATTGTCTAGCTGGAGGATGTATAGGTCCAATAAAGTCCAATCCCCATTTGCTAAAAGCTCTGGCTGAAATTAATGGGATTAATGGCATGTTATCTCTTTTATTTGGTTGACTCACTCTTTGACAGATGTCACATCTTTTTACATAAGTTCTTGCATCAAGAAATAGAGTTGGCCACCAAAAGCCAGAATACAAAATGAGTTTGGTTGTTCTATCACTAGAAAAGTGTCATCCTGCCACTCCACAGTGTGCCATTTCCAACATCTCCAAATACTTCTCTTCAGGAACACATATTCTTAAATAACCATCCATTCCTTTTTTCTATAATTGTTCTCCTATGAGTTGATATTCTTCAGAGATTTCTTGTAAATTTCTTGAATCTGTACCAGCTATAAGTTGCTTCCCTTTCTCCTTTTTCTTTAATTCTTCAACAATGTTCTCACTCCATTCAGGGTTTTTTTTTTAACCAATATAGGGTTATTAATTCTGAATTCTGCAAATCTTGACATTCTTGACATTTAGCAACATATCTTTCCACATCTTGAATTTTATTTGGCCAGTTGTTGGAACTCAAAGTCAAGCACAAGCATGGAAGCACATCAGAAAGGTGGAAACACACAAGAAGAAGGAGCACGTAGGGAGCTCCATGAAGTAACTGTCAACTTTTCATAAGAATCCCCTACAAAAATAGTGATTTCCATCACTAAAATCATTGTAAATACCATTTTCTATTTTGGTAGCTCCATTTTGTGCAAGCCGAGGAGTCCTCGAGCTTGAGGAGCATTAGAAGTACCATCGTACCAAATTTCATAATTTTTAGACTCCGTTTGAGCCCTCAAATAAGCCCTGGAACCTAATTTTTAACTAGGCCGGACACTAGGTCTGGACAGGGCCAAAACTAGTCAAAAAACTATAAAAAGAGCTAGAGAGCTCAATTTTGAGGGTAGCTTCTTGTAGATTTCAGTTTTGTAATAGATTTCTTTTTGTAATCAAAATCCTTCCATTGTTCCTCTCTTTGATCTTGCCTTGTGCGCGTGTGTGTGTATGTGTGTGCATGTTTGTGTGCTTTCACTCACGCACTTGTGCCTTCACTTGCTCGTGGTCTTCATACCGGTCCTCACGTCTCCGCGGATTGACAAGTAAAGGAGGTGGTGCTTACGCTTGAGCTACACCAAATTTTGGCGCCGTTGCCGGGGAGAGAGCTTCGAGGACGAGCGTTGTGATGGTAAGATCGTAGATTTGCGACGTTGGAAGGTAAAAAAACTATCATTTCAGTTCATTTTCTGTTTTTTCCTCTTCATCTTCATCATCATCATCATCTCCACCTTCTTCCATCTTCTTCTTCATAGAAATTTCTTGTTTTTTAGTGCATTTTCACTATTTTCATTCCATTTTTCATGCATTATTGTGTGTGAAGGAGTTAGGAGGTGCAAGGGAGAGCAAGCGCTGTATTTTTTTCATGATTTTCTGCTCATACGGAGCTCGCCATAGCCGGCGCTCAGAAATTTGAATTTCCCGCCAAAAAACGCGATTCTGTGATGAAAATCGCGATTCTGTGAAAATTCAAAATTTTTTGAAAAATCACGATTTTCAGTTTCCCGCCTAAAAGTTGGTTGAAAAGAATCGCGATTCTGTGTTTTTCAAAAAAAAAAAAAAAAAAAAAGAAAAAACACGGTTCTCTGCTCAAAATCGCGATTCTCACCAATCACGATTTTCAGCAAAAAACACGATTTTGTGAAAAACACAACTTTCTGCTCAAAATCGCGATTCTCACAAATCACGATTTTCAGCCAAAAATACGATTTTGAGAAAAACAGGATTCTGTGGAAAAACACGATTCTCTAGGACAAAATCGCGATTTTCAAGTCAAAAACACGATTTTGAGAAAACACGAATTTTTGCTCAAAATCGCGATTTTCAATTCACGATTTTCTGCTCAAAATCGCGATTTTCATGTCAAAAAACACGATTTTCAGAAACACGATTTTGTGATCAACATCGCGATTCTCTGAAACACGATTTTGTGATCAACATCGCGATTCTCTGAAACACGATTTTGTGATCAACATCGCGATTCTCTGAAACACGATTTTGTGATCAACATCGCGATTTTCAGAAACACGATTTTGTGATCAACATCGCGATTTTCAGAAACACGATTTTGTGATCAACATCGCGATTTTCAGAAACACCATTTTGTGATCAACATCGCGATTTTCAGAAACACGATTTTGTGATCAACATCGCGATTCTCTGAAACACGATTTTGTGATCAACATCGCGATTCTCTGAAACACGATTTTGTGATCAAAATCGCGATTTTCAAATCACGATTTTCTGCTCAAAATCGCGATTTTCAAAAACACGATTTTGTGCTCAACATCGCGATTTTCTGAGTTCACAAAATCGCGATTCTCTGAAAGTTCACAAAATCGCGATTTTCTCCAAAGGCCCTGTTTGCCTGTTTTGACCCCCAGGAGCCTGAATTGGCATAACTTTTTCATCCAAAGTCCATTTTTTGAGCTCTATAGCTTGTTGGAAAGCTCGTTTCAAATCCTACACGACCTCAACTGTTTTTTTCAAGAATAATGCGTTGATTTTGAGATAGGATAATTTGAAGTTGACCCTCAGGTGGGACTAGGGAACCAGGGGGGCTCCCAAGGATTTTTGAGCAATACAAAGGGGGAGAAATTTGTGTCATGGGAAAGAAAAAAGCAAAAGATAGAAGAAAAGGGGCTAAGGTTGAAAAAAGGGAGGGGGATAAACATGAAGTACATGAGATAATATCACATAAAGATGAAACATCTAGAGAAAAATTGCAAGCAGTCAAGGAAAAGGAGGAAATGTCTAGGGGGGTCGGATCCATATTTGCAACAAGAGAATATCACAATATGTTGGTGGATATAAGAATAGGATATGAATGTAGAAGGTTGAGTGCATATATCAATCCTCATTGTGAGTGGAATTTGATTCATATTGACTTCTTGACCATTATTTTTGAGAACATACAACCAACAACTCATTCTTCTATCCTCATGGATGATGAACATTATGAATGCATGGGTCAAGTTGTGTTGCCAGTTATGGTGGGTGATATGCAATTTTCGGAAACATTCTTTGTCATGGATTGCATAGATGAAGACTTGATCATTGGCACCCAAAGGTTTATTACACAAAATCATCAAGAAATTGAGGTGCCTTCTCCATCTATTATCAGTGCTTCTACATATATGTCTATGGAAAATCCTAATGACTATCCACCTTATGATGATTGGGGGCAAAATCATCTTTTCACAGAGCGTGCTTTTAATGAGAAAATTTTTCTTTCTACTCATGTTTTTGAATCTGATCCTTCTTTGAGTAAATCACAGGAAACCTTAGAGAATGGAGATATGGAGGACTCCAAGTGTTTGGGGGATGTGGAAGGACCCTCTCTTCCTGTAAATTTGGATTCCCCTCATGAAGCCATAAGTAGGGATGATCTGCACTCAGATGGTCAAGAAGGAGATGATCAACCACTGTTGTGTATCACTGATGTGGAAAAGGAGGTCGACTCTAGGGTGAATCATGACAATCCATCACCCATTTGTACACCCAGGGATTCTATGTGTAATAAGGATAAATGTATCGATGAATCTCTAGATCAATCTCAAACCACACAGCCCCTTGATCCCTTGCATAAGTCTGATGTAGGTATAGAAGATCAACCCTTGTTGCACTCCCCATGTAAAGATGAGTTTTCTCAAAAAACTCACATAGAAGGCCCAAAAGACCCTTACAGCAAGAAACAGAAATCACATTTTCTTGGTAATGTCAAGCAAATTTGGGTGGCCAAGAAATTACTTAGAGCCCAACCCAATCGCACTATGATATGGGTACCAAAGAAAGCCCTGGCACAAAATCAGTCTCCTCACACTAGACTTCAAAATCTATGGTCTAGGCCTACCACGACTTATCCTCAAGAAAGACCACTTCCAATCAAAGGATCCCAAGCAATCAAGCCTAAGCTCAGACAAAATCCAAGGAGGGACTTCAAGGCACCAACCTGCACAACAAAGACACCAAGGCGAGGTAAAGAACTGAATCAAGCACAGAGCTCCAATACAGATCAAAGAACCTCTTCTGCAAGGATATGGAAGACGAAAGCACCGATAGCATCCACCAAAATAAAGAGCCAGCCACAATGGATCAAACCCTTAGGAAATCATTCAAACATGAAGTGGCCAAAGGTGATCTCTACCCAATCGCAGACCGTTCTCAAATGGATCCCTACAAGGAGGAATGATCAGTTGTCCTCTCGAGATACAATGGATACCTCCAACAAAGATGGCATCAATATCTGCAAATAACATTGAAAACCTCGACGAGCGACAACCATGTGCCCTTTGCACAACCCTGTCTTATGCACCATTCAGGTCATGCATTTCCCAAGTATGCATCATTATAGGGCCACATTACATGGTCGTGCATAGACACACTTGAGAATCCTAAGCACAAGAGCACATTGACATATGTCAAATTTTTTCTACTGATACTAACTTTTGTGTTCTTGTTTTGTGATAATTTTTCCCACAAAAAAAAAAAAAAAAAAAAAAAAACGAGGAAGAAATTGTTCCCAGGTTTCGCTCATGGAACATGAATGAGTCATGCTTAGTCGAAGATTGAACCATCGATTACTGGGCATTTATCAGTTTGGATAGAAGTGTGTCTTGGCTTGCAGATGATTTAATTGCTGCCTTATCTCATAAATGTCAAGAACTTAGCATGAGCAGGGCATCCACAACTAAGGTTTCCTCTTACTATGGTGGGAGTGAAGAGCTTGAAGGTCCACAACTTGAGTGATGCTTAACTACTGTATGTACCAGAGCAGCCAAGGAGATATCTGCAAAAGGTAGTTCTAGAGGAGAAGACTCCTGTATATGGGAAGCTAAAGAGAATATGTGAAACTCAGCTTGGTGTAGTTACCCGATGTTGCTTGCCAACGAATATAAAGCAATTCAATTCTCAATATTTCCTGAACCAGTATGGAACAGTAGCACTGGTGAATGGTCTATGTCAATCAGCATGGTAATCTCTTAGAAACCGGCACGTGTCCAATATTCCTCTGAGTGTCAATATAGGGAAGTGAACGTGCATGAGCCCAAGCTCAGAAATGCACATTGTTAGTGACAAATGTTGCTTTGAAAAGAGGAAAGGGGATTCACCACTCAAAAGATCTCATCAGTGGACAATCAACATGGACATTCATCAACAAGGTTCCATCCCAAAGGCCGAGAGTACAACACGAAGAGACAAAGCATCCATCAACCTTCTCCATGGTAAGTATCTTTACTCTGGAAACAACATAACCATGATAGTTTAGGAAACCTCTTCGTCAGCATACCCTTGAGCACTTAGCTCAAGAACTGCAATTTTTGCACCATACTTCTTCCAATGCATTTTCCAAGTAAGCATGCGTAGGGCTACATTACAAGGCCGTGCACAAGGCACATACTTTTTTCAACCCAGGCACGAACACACTTACCCATCATTATGGGTTATGAGTAGTTGGCATGACTGCTCTCAACATCATCTTTGGAAGAGCTAGCGGTTGGGAACAACATCCATACCTAGGAAGCAATTCGAAGCTAGTAGTTGCTCTAACTCGATCTTGACAACCTCTTTTGAGCAACTCGCGATTTTTGAGAGCTCACAACGACGCATTCATGCTGCAATTCATGAAAGAAGCACATACCAAAGGACGACGACTTGTAAAGGCTTGCAGTGACACATGAAGAACCGGACAACCAACACTATCAAATTTGGAAGATAGACGGCTCTCGTTCATACAGAATGGCTACTACCCCTCAAAGCACTACATGGAACAACCACTACAACACGGGTCTGTCAGGGACGACAGACTCAAGAGGGGGGGGAGTGTTGGAACTCAAAGTCAAGCACAAGCATGGAAACACATCAGAAAGGTGGAAACACACAAGAAGAAGGAGCACGTAGGGAGCTCCATGAAGTAACTGTCAACTTTTCATAAGAATCCCCTACAAAAATAGTGATTTCCATCACTAAAATCATTGTAAATACCATTTTCTATTTTGGTAGCTCCATTTTGTGCAAGCCGAGGAGTCCTCGAGCTTGAGGAGCATTAGAAGTACCATCGTACCAAATTTCATAATTTTTAGACTCCGTTTGAGCCCTCAAATAAGCCCTGGAACCTAATTTTTAACTAGGCCGGACACTAGGTCTGGACAGGGCCAAAACTAGTCAAAAAACTATAAAAAGAGCTAGAGAGCTCATTTTTGAGGGTAGCTTCTTGTAGATTTCAGTTTTGTAATAGATTTCTTTTTGTAATCAAAATCCTTCCATTCTTCCTCTCTTTGATCTTGCCTTGTGCACGTGTGTGTGTATGTGTGTGCATGTTTGTGTGCTTTCACTCACGCACTTGTGCCTTCACTTGCTCGTGGTCTTCATACCGGTCCTCACGTCTCCGCGGATTGACAAGTAAAGGAGGTGGTGCTTACGCTTGAGCTACACCAAATTTTGGCGCCGTTGCCGGGGAGAGAGCTTCGAGGACGAGCGTTGTGATGGTAAGATCGTAGATTTGCGACGTTGGAAGGTAAAAAAACTATCATTTCAGTTCATTTTCTGTTTTTTCCTCTTCATCTTCATCATCATCATCATCTCCACCTTCTTCCATCTTCTTCTTCATAGAAATTTCTTGTTTTTTAGTGCATTTTCACTATTTTCATTCCATTTTTCATGCATTATTGTGTGTGAAGGAGTTAGGAGGTGCAAGGGAGAGCAAGCGCTGTATTTTTTTCATGATTTTCTGCTCATACGGAGCTCGCCATAGCCGGCGCTCAGAAATTTGAATTTCCCGCCAAAAAACGCGATTCTGTGATGAAAATCGCGATTCTGTGAAAATTCAAATTTTTTTGAAAAATCACGATTTTCAGTTTCCCGCCTAAAAGTTGGTTGAAAAGAATCGCGATTCTGTGTTTTTCAAAAAAAAAAAAAAAAAAAAAAAAAAGAAAAAACACGGTTCTCTGCTCAAAATCGCGATTCTCACCAATCACGATTTTCAGCAAAAAACACGATTTTGTGAAAAACACGACTTTCTGCTCAAAATCGCGATTCTCACAAATCACGATTTTCAGCCAAAAATACGATTTTGAGAAAAACACGATTCTGTGGAAAAACACGATTCTCTAGGACAAAATCGCGATTTTCAAGTCAAAAACACGATTTTGAGAAAACACGAATTTTTGCTCAAAATCGCGATTTTCAATTCACGATTTTCTGCTCAAAATCGCGATTTTCATGTCAATAAACACGATTTTCAGAAACACGATTTTGTGATCAACATCGCGATTCTCTGAAACACGATTTTGTGATCAACATCGCGATTCTCTGAAACACGATTTTGTGATCAACATCGCGATTTTCTGAAACACGATTTTGTGATCAACATCGCGATTTTCAGAAACACGATTTTGTGATCAACATCGCGATTTTCAGAAACACGATTTTGTGATCAACATCGCGATTTTCAGAAACACGATTTTGTGATCAACATCGCGATTTTCAGAAACACGATTCTGTGATGAAAATCGCGATTCTGTGAAAATTCAAAATTTTTTGAAAAATCACGATTTTCAGTTTTCTCGCCTAAAAGTTGGTTGAAAAAATCGCGATTCTGTGTTTTTCTCAAAAAAACGATTCTCTACTCAAAATCGCGATTCTCTGAAAAACACGATTCTCTGCTCAAAATCGCGATTCTCACCAATCACGATTTTCAGCAAAAACACGATTTTGTGAAAAAGGCGGTTCTGTGAAAACACGATTTTTTGCTCAAAATCGCGATTTTCAAAAACACGATTTTGTGCTCAACATCGCGATTTTCATGTGAAAAATACGATTTTCAAAAAACACGATTCTCTGCTCAAAATCGCGATTCTCACCAATCACGATTTTCAGCAAAAAAAACACGATTTTGTGAAAAACACGACTTTCTGCTCAAAATCGCGATTCTCACAAATCACGATTTTCAGCCAAAAATACGATTTTGAGAAAAACACGATTCTGTGGGACAAAATCGCGATTTTTAAGTCAAAAACACGATTTTGAGAAAACACGAATTTTTGCTCAAAATCGCGATTTTCAATTCACGATTTTCTGCTCAAAATCGCGATTTTCAGTCAAAAACACGATTTTGTGAATCACGATTCTCTGAGTCAACATCGCGATTCTCTGAAACACGATTTTGTGATCAACATCGCGATTCTCTGAAACACGATTTTGTGATCAACATCACGATTTTCAGAAACACGATTTTGTGATCAACATCACGATTCTCTGAAACACGATTTTGTGATCAACATCGCGATTTTCAGAAACACGATTTTGTGATCAACATCGCGATTCTCTGAAACACGATTTTGTGATCAACATCGCAATTCTCTGAAACACGATTTTGTGATCAACATCGCGATTCTCTGAAACACGATTTTGTGATCAACATCGCGATTTTCAAATCACGATTTTCTGCTCAAAATCGCGATTTTCAAAAACACGATTTTGTGCTCAACATCGCGATTTTTTTGACTTCACAGCATCGCGATTTTCAGAAAGTTCACAAAATCGCGATTTTCTCCAAAGGTCCTGTTTGCCTGTTTTGACCCCCAGGAGCCTGATTTGACATAACTTTCTCATCCAAAGTCCATTTTTTGAGCTCTATAGCTTGTTGGAAAGCTCGTTTCAAATCCTACACGATCTCAACTGTTTTTTTCAAGAATAATGCGTTGATTTTGAGATAGGATAATTTGAAGTTGACCCTCAGGTGGGACTAGGGAACCAAGGGGGCTCTAAAGAATTGTGAACCATACCAAAGGGAAAATTTGGACTCTTGACTAAAGCTTATGAACCTGAGATCTGGTAGACACTTAGGCAAGGATAAACAAAGCATTAGATCTTCTGAGGCTAGTATCAACCATACATCCAAGTCTTGGGCACAACAACTAAGTGGTCATCTTTTACTCAGATCAGACACAAGTGATTCAGAAATGTCTTTTAGTATGGGAAAACCTGCAGGTGGCTCAGGGACTGCCCATCTACAAACACCGGAAGGTCCCTATAAGACACAGTTGGAATATATTCGGACCAACCAATTAGGTGCTCGCATCTATGAGGATGGTCTGAGGCGATCAGTGGTCCAACTCAAAACTCCAGATCAATCCTTTGGACTTGAACACCCGGTGGTCAAGTTCAAAGAGGGTTCATACATTGATAAGGAAGGAACCATGTATGTGGTTACCAACCAACCAGATAGGACCGATGAGTTTGGAAATATCATTCATGAGAATGAGATAGGAGACCTAGAACAAGGAAACGTAGGACAAGGACCCCAGACTCCTAGAGGTAAGTCAGTTTTGACCCGAGTGATCACTCCGGACTGGATCCCTCAAGACAACAAAAGCATAGAACTATTTTTGAATAGAGAAACAGAGGAAGCCTTTTGGAGGTTCAAGCCAGATCAACCTAGCCAATTGGGCATAGTGATCATCTATGAATTCAAAGATCCTGAGATACCAGGCAAAGTTGTCTACCTGGATAACACATCAGAGAAAATTTTCTTGGTAACGGAACATGATAGACATGCATATACATGGAAGAATGATATGATTTTCCCCCCACCAAGATCCGATGTTTCCCATGGCCTCCAAGGGGTAGGATCATCCCAGGCTCATGAAGCCCAGAGAGAAAGAACTAGAGAGAGACCTGAGGTAAGTTTTGCACACACCGTGGGCAGGAATAGGTCAGGATTGGAAAATGAAAGACCTGAAAGAGAGAGACATCAAGCACATAGGCAACAAAGAGATGAACAGGATTTTCCATTGCCTAGACCCCGGGAGTACCCAAGAACCCTTAAACCCAGTCACGTGATCAAGGCAATGAAGAACTATTTCGATGGGACAGGGGATCCTTATGATCATGTGGCCGAGTACAAACAAGTGCTGAGAGCCGAACAAATTGAGGACTGGTTCACCCAGTACGAGGCATTTGGTTTGACCCTTAAAGGCACTGCCTTAGCTTGGTTTCAACCATTGAGTAGAAGCAGCTATCGCGATATAGGTCAACTGCTAGATGAATTCATTGTAGAATTTTCCAAGAGTGGTATCAGGCATAACACATCGTCCCTGATCCATAGTTTCAAGCAGACACCCCAAGAAACAGTGCGACTAGCAGGTAGAAGGTTCAGACAGTACCTAGAAAGATGCCCTGCTCCAGAGCTACCCACACCAGCCAAACAAGTGGCTTTGTTTTTAGATGGCTTATTGAGCACAAAGTTAAGATCCTATGTATACTTGAAAGATCCTAGATCCATAGAAGAGTGTGTGCGGACGTGCATAGACATAGAAGATAACTTGGGTGAGGAGTTAGGATTGGCCAAACTCTACAAAGATTCGGATAGTTCTACTAGTCATACTTCAAAGATCTCCACAGAAATAGAAGAGATAGCTGAGCAACTTGCCAAGAAGCTGGGAGTCCAAAATAAACAAACACAGGGAGTCACTTCATTGAATCGGTGCTATACTTGCGGAGGCGACCACATGGCTAATGTATGCCCAATGCAAAACCAAAACATTAGAGAAAGGAATGCTCCATATTGCACTATTGAGAGAAAATACACAAACCACACGGCTCAAGATTGTCCCTACAATAGGCAAGCTGTTAGACAGAATTATCAGCAACCTTACCCACAAGGTAGGTATCAGAACCAATACCAACAACCATATTATAGACCACAACAGCAATATCAGGCACCATATAGGCCACAACCTGTCTTGGGAAACCAACCACCAGCTCCAGCCAACGTGATTCCAGTCAAATATGCTGTGGGAGAGGAAAATCCAAATAGAGCTTTGGTGCCACTAACCCCATTGATACCAGATAATGACTCTCATGCTCATAGTTCAGACTACTCCCATGAAGGTAGTCCACATGCTTATTACACAGAGTCACCTGAACATAGTGAGATTTACTCGTATCAATATGAGGCACCGCCTATGGAGCAAAATTGGGAGCCAGAATACTCCAATGTCATGTACACAAATCCTAACCCTAGGCCCCAGTTGAGACAAATGAGACCACTAGCCCCTAGAGGATCTTGTTTCAGATGTCATGGTGACCATTTCATTCGTGACTGTCCCCACCCACCATCTCCGAGTCAAGGACAGGCTATCACAATACAGGCTTTTTGTCCTGATTGTGGCAAAGACCATCTCCCCAGAGATTGTCCAAGAAACCCCTCTAGTGCACCCAAGATTACACCCATTAATGTGGTAGGCTTAGTGGCAGATTCAAGTTCAAGTAGTAGCAATGTGGCTCCTATACAAGCTGTCACTAGAGCACAAGCCTTAAAACAGGATAAACCTGTAGAACAATCAGAGTCGAGTGAATCAGGAGAGCCTAGTAAGAGGAAAACAAGAACATGGAAGGATACCAGAGAGAAGGCCAATCGTAAGTGGAATAAAAAGTTATCGGAACTAGAAGAAAGCTTAAAAGAAGCGAAAACAAAAATAGAAGACATTGCATCTCAAAGCCCCTCGCATGCCGAAACTCCACCCACTCCACCTCATCCCACCCCACCACCCATTGTAAAAAGACCGCAACCAGGGTCTGTTCTTGCAGATCCAACCCCAGAAGGCTTGGACATGATGTTCAAGGCCTACCAGGCTCGACTTCAAGAAGGGCCTACAGCGGCAAACCTAGACAAGAGTTACCCTAGAGCAGATTTAGAGATTGAACGGATGAAAATGTGCATGAAAATGGTAGAACAAGCTCAAGCCATACTTGAGACTAGTCAAAAGTTCAACCAGACGA
Organism: Ceratopteris richardii; assembly: GCA_020310875.1. Lineage (NCBI taxonomy): Eukaryota > Viridiplantae > Streptophyta > Polypodiopsida > Polypodiales > Pteridaceae > Ceratopteris > Ceratopteris richardii. Next base: position 6,703,998 of record CM035421.1, on the reverse strand, counting down.
ACTCTATCAAATCAGATTTGCATTTCCAGGGCTTACTAGAACGATTAGAGCAGTTGGTAAACAAACCACAAGTTTCTCTACCTCCACAGGCTCAACCAGTTATTGAAAGAGGAAGCTCACCACCAAGGGGAGCTTATGTTCCTAATTCCACGGATGCTGGAATACCTCCTTCTATTCAACAGTACTCTCAAGAGTTCTTGCGGGAAATACAAGAGGAGAAATGGGCCAAGGAGAAGGGTAATTCCCCTCCTATTCCTGAGATTGATGATCTTCATGATCAATTTCCCCAAGACATTCCATCTATTTACGAAGATGAAGCAGAACAAGAAGACGAAAGATTAGATTTTGAATCTAATACCTTAGAAGAACTGCCTCAATTTCCAGGCCCATGGGAATCTGAATCACTCCAGATTAGAGCTCCCACAATACTAGTAAGAAATGAAGACTCAGTGGTTCCAAGGAACACGGATGTCGTGAAGAACACTAAGGTTCAGTGTCATCTCACTGTAGAAGAGCTGCTCAAAGCAAAACCTGAGTTATGGAATCATGTGAAGGATCAGGTCCCAGAACTTGATTCCAACATGCCAAAAGCAGGCTCCAAGCAAAGGGTACCCGAGATACCTCTAGACAAAATAGGGGACATGTGTGAAGGTGAAGAAGGTAATACTTATCTTCCAATCACCTACCAAGATTACACAACCAAAGCAATCATAGATTCAGGTGCTGGTGTTGCTATTGCGACCACCTCCTTGTGGAAGCAATGGGGCAAACCCACATTAAGACCAACTAGAATGAAGCTCCAAATGGCTGATGGTCATTTTGAAAGACCTCTAGGATTGCTAGAAGGCATCACTGTTGAGAGCAGTATGGGCACCCAAGGACTGACTAGACAAGGAAGCCAGGGAACCCAAGGATTGACGAGACAAGGAAGCCAACGGAGAGAGTCAGAACAAGGTGAAGGAGTAAGTAGACAAAGCAGTCGACGCAAATCTGGCAGATAGGCCATTCAATTTTTCCAATCTACATCTTTTAACAGTGATTCTTATCACTAACAATCATTGTAAATACCATTTCATATTTTTGTAGCTCCATTTTGTGCAAGCCAAGGAGTCCTTGAGCTTGAGGAGCCTTAGAAGTACCTACATATCAATTTTCGTATTTTTTAGACTCCGTTTGAGCCCTCAAATTGGCCCTGGAACCTAATTTTTAACTAGGCCGGACACTAGGTCTGGACAGGGCCAAAAGCTAGTCAAAAACTATAAAAAGAGCTAGAGAGCTCATTTTTGAGGTTAGATTGTAATTGAAACGAACTTGTAAGAGCATTTTGAAAGTAATCTAAAAAGCTCCATTGATTCTCACTCTTTGTCTTGCCTTGTGTGCGCGTGTGTGTGTATGTGTGTGCATGCTTGTGTGCTTCTCACTCACGCACTTGTGCCGCCACTTGCTCGAGGTCTTCATACCATCCTCACGTCTTCCCGGATTGACATTAAAGGAGGTGCTACTCATCACTGAGCTACACCAAATTTTGGCGCCGTTGCCGGGGATCGAGCTTTGAGGACGAGCGTGTGATGGTAAGACGTAGAGTTGACGCGTTGGAGTTGTAGGTATTTTCTTCACTCTCATAGATTTTCTTTTACTTTCTTCACCATCTCCGTCACCATCATCATCATCACCATCTCCCACGTCCATCTCCATCATCGCAAAAATTTCAGTTTTTTGACTATATCCCCACCTCCACCTCATTTCCCTCATTTCACTTGTGAGAGAGAGCGAGAGAGCGAAATTGCATGTGTTGTTTTTGCATGTTTCTTGAGCTATCTTGCAGGTACAGGTCACATCACCATCTCCAGCTTCCCGCGCAGGTACGGAACTCGACGAAACTGTCTCGCAGTCGCCGCCTTCTGTCCATCGCGATTGACAGAAATTTTCACTTGTTGGTAAATCTGAGTGCACCACAGTGGACTAGAGACCCTGCACACCACATTCCCACTAAAATTTTTGAAAATCTTGCAAAATTTCAGTCCATCGCGATTGACAGCCCTGTCCATCGCGATTGACAGCTCTGTCCATCGCGATTGACTGCCAGTCCATCGCGACCGACTGCCTGTCCATCGCGATTGACTGAACCCCTTGTCCATCGCGATTGACTGAAGTCTCTGTCCATCGCGACCGACTGCCTGTCCATCGCGATTGACTGAAGTCTCTGTCCATCGCGATTGACTGCCTGTCCATCGCGATTGATTGAATTAGGTGTCCATCGCGACCGACTGAACTCTCTGTCCATCGCGATTGACTGAGTGTCCATCGCGATTGACAGCCCTATCCATCGCGATTGACAGCCAATTTTAGCCAAATTTTTTAGGGTTTGTTAATTGAAAAGTTTGGCTAATTTTGGGCACAGATACTATGCTCTTGAGCACATGGGGAAGCCTTAGGAAAACAACTTGGGGAAAACCTGTTGCACAGTGATCCTGTTTGAACCCTGTCATAACCCTAGAACCCTGAACGGTCACAACTTTTTCATACGAGATCCATTTTTTGAGCTCTAGGGCTCGTTGGAAAGCTCGTAGCATATACTACACGCCCTCAACTGTTTTATATAAAGATATTGCATTGATTTTTAGATAGGGTATCTTGAAGTTGACCATACCCAGGGGGATCAAAGTCAGGGGTCCTTAGGGTTGTTTTCTTGAAAATCACTATGAAAGTTTGTGTTTGTGCTACATGAATGAAAATAATTGGTTCTGTCTTTGGAAGGTAAATTTCAAAGCTAACTTTGAAATTCTTACAGAGTATCGAGAGGCGTTCTAAGCAAGTGTAAGTGCGAGCTTGGGAAAACATTTCCTGGGCACTCAAGGGCAACCGAGCAAGAAACAAAAGGTTGGACACTTTTAACCCCCTCTGTCAATTCATAGCTTAGGCTAAGCACGACGAGAGGTAGGAGTAAGTCAGAGCGACGATAGGCAGTCATCAAGTTGAAGACTACCTAAAAACTCAAGTTCAAGATAAAAATCTAATCTCTGTACGGTCGGTAACATAAAGGAAAGGACCTAACGTGGAACGATCAACCTAAAGTACGAAGAACATTCAAGTGTTCCTGACGACGTGATATCAGACAAGACCATAAACACCATAATTAACTAAAAAGAATCAAGTGACTGGTACCAATTGATTGGCAACGAGGTTGTACTCTGGAAAAAACTGGGCTAATCAGTTAGGCATATGAACCTTAGATCAGGACGACACCTAGCAAGAGAGAGACAAAGCCTTAGGTCTTCAGAGGCTAGTGTCAATCACACTGCAAGGTCTTGGGCCCAACAGTTGCGCCACCACTCATACTACCCTAGCTCTGAGACCAGTGAGTCAGAAATGTCTCAAGGCATGGACAGACATACGGGAAGTTCGGGAGTGCCTTATTTGTACAGGGTAGAAGGCCCTTACAAAACACAGCTGGAATATCTTAGGACCAACCGACTAGGTGCTAGCATCTATGAGGACGGCCTAGGAAGATCCGTGGTCCAGATTAAAAACCCTGACCAATCCATAGGACTAGAACACCCAGCTGTCAAGTTTGAAAATGGTGCATACCTGGACAAAGAAGGAACTATATATGTTGTCACCAGTCACCCTGATAGGACAGATGACTTCGGGAATGTAATTTCAGAAGCGGACTTAGGTGACCTAGAACAAGGGAACATGGGTGCGGAACCTAGAACCCCTCGAGGTAAATCAGTTCTAACTAGGATTATCACACCTGAATGGGTCCCCCAAGACAACAAGAGCATAGAGTTGCTCCTCAATCGAGAAACTGATGAAGCCTTTTGGAGGTATAAGTCTAATCAGCCAACAGACATAGGAAATATCATGATCTATGAGTTTAAGGATCCAGATAGCCCAAGCAGAGTGACCTACTTAGATCATGCTTCAGAACGGATCTTTGTGGTGACAGAAAATGATAGGCATGCTTACACTTGGAAGGGTGAATTTATTTTCCCTCAACCAAGATCAAATGTATCCTATGGTCACCCTGGGGCTGGAACTTCCCAAGCTCATGGTATGCAAAGAGACAGAAGTAAAGATAGACCTGAAGTAAGTTTTGCCAACCCAGTAGGCAGAGAAAGAACGAGGACGGAGACGAATAGGGTAGAACCTGAGATGCTTAGAGCCCACAGGAACCAAAGAAATGTAGATGGATTCCCTCTGCCGAGACCTAGAGAGCATGCAAGAACCTTGAGACCCACCCAGCTAGTTAAGTCCATGAAGAATTACTTTGACGGCACAGGAGATCCCTATGATCATGTGGCAGAGTTCAAGCAAGTCTTGAGAGCTGAACAAGTGGAGGATCTGTTCACGCAGTACAATGCCTTCGGTCTAACCCTTAGGAACACAGCTCTTACATGGTTTCAGCCATTAGATGAACGCCAGTTCAGGAGCATAGATCAACTCCTAGAGGCATTCATTGTAGAGTTCTCTAAGAGCGGCATAAGGCACAATACCTCCTCACTGATTCACAGCTTCAAGCAAACCCCTCAAGAGACTGTGAGACTTGCAGGAAGAAGATTTAGACAATATCTTGAAAGGTGCCCTATTTCGGAACTACCCACATCTGCTAAACAAGTAGCCTTATTCCTTGATGGATTGCTGAGTACAAAATTGAGATCCTATGTGTATCTGAAGGACCCTAGGACTATAGAAGAATGTGTACGCATGTGCATTGACATTGAAGATAACCTAGGGGAAGAACTAGAGCTTTCCAAAATCTACAAAGATTCAGATAGTGCATCTAGTCACTCTTCCATGCAATCCACATCAATTGAGGAACTCGCAGAGAAAGTGGCACAAAAACTAGGCGTCTCTAGCAAACAAATTCCTAGGTTTGCCCCTGTGAAAAGGTGCTATACTTGTGGTGGCGACCACATGGCGAATGTCTGCCCTATTATGGCTCAACCCCAAGTAAACCCTAGTAGCCAGTACTGCACCATAGAACGGAGATACACCAATCACACCGCACAAGATTGCGCATACAACAAGCAGGCAGTTAGGCAACCCTACCCGCAGCCCTACCAACAAGGCAGATATCAAAACCAAAATCCACCACCACAATATGCTAGACCCCAACAAACCTACCAACCACAATATCAGGCCCAACAGAGACCCCAGCCGGTGCTAGCTCAACAGCCCCCAAACCCCGCTAACGTGATTCCAGTAAAGTATGCTGTGGCAGAAGAAAACCTGAATAGGGCCATAGTACCAGTAACCCCATTGATCTCAGAAAGTGACCCGAGTGACCATAGCTTTGATTCTACGCACGTCGATAGTCCCCAGGCTTACTACATGCAGTCTCCAGAACATGGTGAATCCTACTATAGTGAAGAACCAAGTGAACCTAGTTGGGAGTCGGATTACACGAATGTCATGTATGCAAACCCCAACCCTAGGCCTCAACCTAGGCAGATACGACCACCCTTTCCTAGAGGACCATGCTACCGATGTCAGGGGGATCGCTTCATTCGCGATTGTCCCTTACCTGCACCTACACAAAATCAGTCCGTGACGATCCAAGGCTTTTGCCAAGACTGTGGAAAAGAGCATCTCTTACGAGATTGCCCAAAGAACCCCAATAACACGCCAAAAATCACTCCTATCAATGTGATTGGGTTGGTTGTGGATGCCTCAGGAAGTGTCACTTCCACTGCACCAGTGCAGGTGGTTACTAGAGCTCAGCCATTGCAGCAAAATCAAGGGGTAAACCAGGAAAAGAACTCAGAGGCGAGTGAAACCGAGAGCGTAACAAAGAAAAGAACTAGAGCATGGAAAGATAGTCGAGAAAGAATGAAAAGACAATGGGCAAAAAAGATAAACGAACTTGAAGAAAGCATAAGAGAAACCAAAGCGAGGATAACTGAACTCACAGCTCCAACTCCCTCTCACATTACCCCGCCTCCACCACTCCCACCTCCATCTAACCCACCACTTCCCCCACCGCCTCATCAAATCCCACCACCCCCTAGAGTAGGATCAGTCCTAGCTGACCCCACTCCCGAGGACCTTAATATGATGCTTAAAGCATATCAGGCCAGAATCCAAGAAGGGCCAACCATCACCGATCATGAAAAGTGCTACCCTAGAGCCGAGCTAGAGCTTGAACGAACTAAGATTTGTGCCAAAATGGTGGAATTGGCTCAGACCATGTTTGAGGCCAGCCGCCTATTTAACATTTCTAGTTCAGCTAAGACGCAGTTACACTTTGATGGACTGCTGGAAAGAATAGAGAAGTTAATTGCACAATCAGAGAAGGAACCTGCCCCTCAACGAAAGGAGAGGGCAAGAGAACTGATAAGCCAGCCTCTTCAGGAAGCCCATGTGCCTCCTCAAGAAGCTTATCTTCCCCCCCAAAAGTCACATGAGCCTCCCCTGAAAGCTTATGTACCTCCACAGGTGACCCACACTCCTTCTCAGAGAGCGCATGAGCCTGTTCGGAAAAGTAATAGAATAAGTCATCCTCCCCAAGAAGCTTGTGCTCCAGCCATCTATGGGAACAAGGAGAGAGCCAACGATAGAATAAGCCCTCCTTCCCAGGTTGCTTATGTGCCTAATTCTACGGAGCCAGACACTTCTTCTTCTATGAATAGGTTTGCACCAGACTTCCTACGAGAGATTCAAGAAGATAAATGGGATAACGAAAGTGAAGTCGCTCCTCCTTTTGAACTTGTGGATGATGCACACGATCAATTCCCACAAGACATCCCATCTATTTACGGGGAACATGAGAGTGCTCAGTCTCACGAGAGATTGGACTTCGAGTCTAACTCCATACAAGAGCTACCTCACTTCACAGGCCCATGGGAAGCAAAGTCCACATGTATGAGAGCACCGACAGTCATGGTAAGGAACGACGACTCAGTTCTACCAAGAAACACGGAGATAGTAAAGAACACCAAAGTGCAGCACGATCTCACTTTGGAAGAACTGCCTAAGGATAGACCAAAAGCGCGGAAATATGTAGCTAGTCAAGTAACTGAAGTTGCAAAACCACGTTCCAGGGTAGGATCCCATAGGACAGTGCCAGAAATTCCCTTGGATAAGATAGGAGATATGTGTGAAGGTGAAGAAGGGAACACCTATCTTCCCATTACCTACCAGGACTACACCACTAAGGCAATTTTGGACTCAGGTGCAGGAGTTGCAATTGCCACCACTTCCCTTTGGAAGCGTTGGGGCAAGCCGGCACTCAGACCAACGAGAATGAAATTGCAAATGGCCGATGGTCACATAGAGAGACCCCTAGGATTGCTAGAAGGAATAACTCTCACCACTTGTGGTGTCGAGTTTGAGCATAGTTTTGCTATATGTGACTTCAGCAAAAATCATGCCTATGAGATGATTTTGGGAAGACCATTTATGCGACAGTTGCAAGTGGTACAGGATTGGGGAACCAATTCTTTGTACCTGCAGCACTTAGGTGTTACGACCAAAGTCAATCTCAAAGATTACTCTCATAGGGATGTACCTCCTATCCAGTGGAATCCCATCCATAGAGCCAAAGATGATACAGAATCGGTGCACTCCATAGGGTCTGGATCCTCATGGATGCATGAAGACACTCACTTATGGATGTGCAGGGTAGCAGTAGAGGAAGAGAAGAGAGAGAAAGCCAGAGAGGTAGGTGCGAAAGAAACCCATAGATCAATCCAAGACCCAGCCTATGCACCTGTAGTTTTTCCAGACGAAGAATTTGAACCTCACGGTTGGGCAGAAATCTTAGCAACAATGGACGTAGCCATCAACGAAGAACAATGGACACCCCACTGTGATGAGGATGGCTATGATATTTCAGTCTTCTCCATAGAGCCAATCATGGGAGAGGCAGTCCTAGAAGAATGCGAACCTAGCCCTGATGCATTTGAGGATGCAAGTGACTCCGATCTAGAGTCAATCATTATGGACCCACCATTTGCATCAGATGAAGAATATTTCCATGAAGTGGAATTTCAACCCCAGAGGCATGGAGAGGTTACAAATGATGTAAGATTAGCAACACATATGACCCCGGAGGAAGAAGGAAAGAAACGAAAGAAGAAAGAAGTCTCACCAGAGGAGGAAGAATCTTTGTTTGAGGTCCCAGAAAATTTTAAGAAGTATGAGATAGATGACAGGAGAGTCATGATAAGAATGCCTAAACGAGAAGCACAATCAGGAGAGGCCTATGATAACAAAGAAACCACCAAGAAAATAGTAGTGGCCATAGAAGAAGGAGAGGAGAGATGCACGTATATAGGCCATGATCTGACAGAAGAAGAAGAGCATGAATTGATTGCCTTGCTAAGAGAATACAGAGATGTATTCGCTTGGAGTTACAAGGATTTGAAAGGGGTTGACCCGGACATATGCTCACACACTATTCCCATGACCTCAGATGCTAAACCCTCTAAGCAAAAGCCTTATACATATAACGATAATTACGCCGCTAAGATCAAAGAAGAAATAGATAGACTGATTGAAGCTGGATTCATCTATGAAATCGAGCACACTGAATGGGTGTCCCCCATCGTAGTGGTGCCCAAGAAGAATGGCAAACTGCGTGTGTGCATTAACTTGAAAAAGGTTAATGCCGCCACAATTCGAGATAACTATCCGCTTCCCATCACAGAGCATCTCTTAGAAAGAGTGGCAGGCAAGGAAGTGTACAGCTTCCTTGATGGATTTTCTGGCTACAATCAAGTAGCCATAGCTCCAGAGGATCAGCATAAGACATCCTTTGCCACAGAATGGGGCATTTTTGCTTTTAGAGTAATGCCATTTGGGCTTACCAATGCACCAGCTACCTTCCAGAGGCTAATGTGCCATGTGTTTAAGGAGTTCCTAAGAAAGAGTTTAGAAGTCTATGTTGATGATCTCTGTGCTCATTCCAATGTTAGACAAACCCATATTCCTGAACTCAGACAAATCTTTGACAAATGTAGAGAATATCAAGTCTGCCTGAACCCAGAAAAGTGCGTTTTTATGGTCAGGCAAGGCAAGATTCTAGGACACATAGTGTCAAAGAATGGCATATCTACGGACGAAGAAAAAGTGAGAGCCATAGCAGAGCTACCTAGGCCAAAGAATGTCAAGGAAGTACAAGCTTTCATGGGGCACTGTGGTTATTACCGACGATTTATACACATGTATGCTGTCATTGCAAAGCCCATGTACGTACTTCTGACAAACTTTGAGTGGACGGATGAATGTGAGAATTCCTTCCAAGAGCTTAAACGTAGATTATGTTCAGCACCAATCTTGACCACACCAGATTGGAATAAGCCATTCCATGTTCATGTGGATGCATCCAATTATGCTATTGGATGTGTGCTTGCGCAACCTACTGGTGAAGGTAATGTGGATCTTCCAATCGCCTATGCCAGTAGACAATTGAATGCGGCTGAACGAAATTATACCACTACTGAACGAGAAGGATTAGGCATGGTATATGCAGTTAAAAAGTTTAGACATTATTTGCTTGCAAATAAGTTTAAATTTTTTACAGACCATCAGGCATTGTTGTACTTAGTAAACAAGCCATGCAATACGGGAAGATTAGTAAGATGGTTTCTCTTGCTAATGGAATATGATTTTGAGGTTGTGGTAAGAAAAGGTAGGACTCACTTACGAGCAGATCACCTCTCTAGGCTCACATCGGGAGAAGCCCCACAAGGAGTGTCAGATGACCTTCCTGATGCTTACTTGTTTAATTTGGAAGTTGTACCGCAGTGGGCTAAACCATTGGTACCAGTATTGACGTACGGGCCTAGCCATCCAGTGGTAAACACACGGAATAGAGAGATTGTAAAAGCCCAAAAGTATCACATCATGGCAGGAAGCATGTACAAGCACACAGATCAAGGGATCTTGGCTTGTTGCGTAGAAGAGGATGAGTACGCTAAATGGTTGCAATTAGCACATGTAGGTGCGTTAGAGCAACACCATTCAAAACAACGAACGTTGCAGACTCTAAAGAGATTCGGAGTGCATTGGCCAACTATGGAAGCGGATGTCCAAAAGTTGTGCAAGGAATGCCCAATCTGTTGCACTAAGCCACCTGTGGAACACGCCACTCTCTATCAAATATCCATTGTGCCAGATTGGAGTGAACCTCTAGTATCATTCTTGCGGACAAACACATTCCCCCCAGACATGACTCTAGCTAGGAAAAGGAGTTTAGAACAAGAAGCCCTGGATTATTCACTCATAGGTGATAATCTATATAAGCGCGGTAAAGATGGTTACCTGAGATTATGTGTCCATGAGAGTGAATATCTTAAGATCTTAGAAACTGCTCACCAAGGTGTAGCAGGAGGACACTTTGGACCAGATCGGGTGATCAAGGCAATATTGTTTGCGGGCTTCTGCTGGCCCACCCTTCACATGGATGCACATACCTATGTGAAACGGTGCGATATCTGTCAAAGGACTCAGTATCCTATACGCAAAGATGAGATGCCACTGAAACCTATGATGGGTGGACGTGCATTCTCTAAGTGGGGAATAGACTTCGTAGGTCCTATTAATCCCCCAGCTAAGGGTTCTCATGCGGAATACATCATTGTGGCAACAGATTATCTCACCAAGTGGGTAGAGGTAAAAGCTACAACCAAGAACGATGCTCAAACAACTGCCAAATTCTTGTTTGAGAATGTATTCACGAGATATGGGCTACCTATAGAGCTTGTAAGTGATAGAGGCACTCATTTCTTGAATGAAGTAATTGAAAATCTACTCCAAGAATTCTTGGTAATACACAAGAAGTCTGCCCCTTATCACCCTCAAGCTAATGGACAAGCTGAGAGCACTAATAAGATCTTATGCAATGTACTGACCAAATTAGTGAACACTAAACGCTCTGATTGGGACAAACAGCTACACCATGCTGTTTGGGCATATCGAGTTGCCTACAAAACGGTACTCCAAGCCACCCCTTTTCAGATGGTATTCGGCCAAAACGCTGTGCTACCTTTGGACTTCCTGATTCCTACATTGAGAGTAGCACAAGAGCATGAATGGACAGGTCATGAGCTCTCCTCTAGAATTTTTGACCTTGAACGATTAGGAGAAACAAGACTGCGAGCTGCTGCAGGCATATATGCTGCCAAGAAGAGACAGAAGGCATACTTTGATGCCCACGTAAAGGATAAGGGTTTGAAAGCAGGAGATCTAGTCTTAGTCTATACACTAAAACAACACGCGAGGAAGCTAGAAAAGAGAGGCTACGGACCTATGATCATCAATAGGATCTCCACGAGTGGAGCAGTACAATTAGCCACGTTAGAGGGTGGTGTTCTCCCTAATTATATTAGCGGATGCAGAGTCAAGTTGTATCAGGAACCCCTCACGGAGGAAATGCTCAGCCGACTCAACACTGCTAAGAAACGCAAAGAGGAAGAGAAGCGAATTAGAGAAGAAGCTCAAGCAGAAGCTTTAGAACGCATCAGAAGGATGAAATTACGAAGGCAAGGTAGAGAGCAGCCTAGGACAGATGACTATGCAGACCAAGGATATCATATGGCAATGTGTGAAGTTGCAGGAACCAGCTCACCTCGGATAACTGATCGACGTCCTTTCGTAACCCTAGAAATAGGACAAGAAAAGAGTGCAAGGACTGTAAAAGCCTTGATTGACTCAGGTGCCGCCACTAGTGCTGTTAGAGTGTCTTACTGCCAAGAGTTACAGTTAACTGTCAATCCTGTGGAAGCATATCTCATAGGATTGGGAGGCGTGGAAACCCCTTGCATGGGCGAGGTGGAACTTCCCCTCTACATTCATGATGAGGCAATGACAGTTAAAGCACTAGTGTGTCAAGATGAGGATCTCACTGAACCTCTTGTCTTGGGTCAAGACTGGATCTATGACCAAGCAGTCAACTTAAACCTAAGAAGTGGACTTCTTCACGTATGGGTCAATCATAGTCGAATTACAATAGAGTTGGATAAAGGAACACTCAAGGAACTAGGAAAGGCACAGACTCCTGGTCCCTCCAGGGGTACACATGAAGATGACCATGCTGTTCTTGTTCAAAACCCTGTGTTGCAGAGGAATGATATTTGCAAAAAAGGAGTCAGGGATGCAACGGAACTCCCTTCTTTTCCAAAGGCCAGAAGGAGGCAACAACCAAAGGTGGAGCAAAGGCAAAAGAAGCAGAGTACTACCTATGCCGGACATCAAAAGAACCTGCGCAGCAGAATGTCCCAACAAGTGAACCAAGTGTGGGTGCGAAAAGGCGAACACCCGATTGCAACCACGCCAACCGCACGGACAAAGCCTCATATTAGTAACCAACAACACGTCACTAATAAGAAGTCTTTCGGAAATTCTGCTGCTAACGTGAAATCTATTTGGGTGCCCAAAAGGTCGATGAAGGCTAGCCCACAATCAAGACAAATTTGGGTGCCTAAGGCTTGTTTGCGGGCTCAGATAGCTATACCAAGAACACACCCTACACAGCATGATCCATTCACTCGCACAGCCTACATCCACTCGTTTTCAACACCAAGGCACATGAACACGAACAGAATCAGTTGTAGATGGGCCCCTAAAAGGCCTCAGGTTAAAGCTGACACACCTATAAAGCTCTCGAGAATCTCTACGGAACCACGAGTAAAACCCATCCACTGCATTTGGCAGCCCAAGACTTGTAACAAACCCCCTGACCCTATTGTAAATCCATGACCATCTACTAACTGCTTCACTCTTATCACATCATTTCGCTTAGCTCTTAGGTCTACCTAACTCCTAACTACACACACCAGCACCGAGCACTTATTAACTCCTAACCACTCCAGAACTTTAAGTTAATATTGTAACAAGGGACACCATGTCATTTTTGTGTCCATTGCAATGTTAACGTTTATTCATATATTCTCACAGAATCAGCTGCGATATTTTCAACATGGCGGAGGCCGCAGGAACTAGCTCTCACACAGAAACAAACCCGCAAGTGGTGGACTTGGACAGTTTACCCGTTTTGCCTGAGACTGTTGAAAGACCAGAAGAGTTGCAGGCCGTCAAAATCATACCTATTGCGGACCCTCCGCGTGGCCACACCATGCCCGTGGGTAAGACTTCACATTGGTTTACCGAGGTAGCAGGACCATTGGGGGAAGGAACGTATCTATGGGAATCAGAGTTGGACTACAATGGAAAGCAAGGTAGATACCATTTCTTTACAAGAGAATTTGAGAAGTTACAAAATGCGGAAAGTCTACGTCCGATATGGGAAAAAGCCGGATTGAGTGCCTATTTCAGTGCCCGACTCCCAAAACCTGACTTCATGCGATGCTACTATCTCATCAACACCTTGACTCCAAATCCGAACCCAAAAGGTGCAAGCTCATTTGTGATTCCATCTTTGACAAAGGGGAATGAGCTCAAGAGGTTTAGGCTATCAAACAATTTGGTGAGAGAAGCTCTGGATATGCGCGGCATGCATATTCCTACAGAAAAGGAAACCCTAGTACCGGACTACATGAAGAATCGAAGTCTCACCAAACTCAAAGACATGGTATCCATGACGCCTAATATTGCAATACACCTTCGCATGTGCATGCAACACTTTGCTTTCCCGGCGCAGGATAGATTCACCATGCCGCACAAAAAGATTTGGTTTAGCCTGTATCTGGCAGAGACACAGAGCCTCACCATCAACCTACCCCACTGGATAATTGATCAGATACACTTAGCTCACAAACGCTGGCCGCGGAAACAGGTTTTATATGGTTGCTGTGCTCTGACAAGAATCATCTATAGGTGTTTGGCTTATGACATCCCAATCCAACGAGCCCTGATGTGGAATCGGGTAGAGCAGTTTCGAGGCAGGACATCCACTGGACCCCCTTCTAAGAAGATGAGAGGCACGGTCCAAGTCCCATGTGCTCAGCCACGTGGAGCGACCCTAACACCAGAAGTCACCCCGCCACCCCGAAGAGTCCGACCATTCACACTCCGACTTCCAAGACGCAGCACCGATGGTTCCACTTTGATATTTCCTCCCATCCCAACGGATCTCGAATTTCCTAGTGGTGCACCATTGGACGAACTCACTAATGAAGACTTCGAACAACTATTACAAGATGTAGAGCTGGAGGCAGAAGAGGCCCAACAAGCGGAAAATGTACAAACGCAGGCCACAACCTCCCAAGCACCTGTCACACCTGTTGAAGTGGAGGAAGAAGATGACGGAGATGAAGAACAGGAGGATGATGAGGAGGAGCATGATCAAGAGCACCAAGAAGAGCAACAAGAAGTGCCAGAACTTGTAGGTGCACCTGCATATACAGCTCAACTACGAAGGCTATACGACACTATCAAAGCAGTACAAGAAAGGCATCAGCTCTCTTTGGTATCAGGTCAAGCTTTGATGCAAGAAATGCTATCAGATGAAGGAGTGGACCAACATTTCATTGACACCCTCAAATTAGTGTGAGACTCCTTAGGAGTTCCAGAGGCTGTCCACACCGCAGTCCGCCAGTCCGTAAGGTATGACAAACGCAGAGTGGACACATTACCACGAGCAGGTAAGACTATCAGGATACCCGTCACAGAACCGGAAGTACCCATTGAGACCACAGCCACCCCCATAACCACCACTGACCTCTCCGCTGAAACCTTCGTTCAGACATCACCCATCTCACCCCAGCATCCTCCATCACCACCTTCTCCGCCCCCGCCACCACCTCCCACCTTGGAAGAAACGACAGTCATCACCTCTACCTCCACTTATAATCCATCCTCATTCAAATCATTCTCATTTCGAGAACCCACCTCACAAGACACCCTCTTCTCCTTCGTCACCAATCCCTTGTACACTTCGTCCCATCTATCCGCTGAACCCATGACTGGCCATCCCATAATCACCAGCGTAGTTGGAAACCCAGCACCCACGGAAGGAACCCTGTGTTTCCCGACCTACCCCCCAATACGAGTACCTCCATTCCATAACCCTCACTTCCCAGCTGGCCCCTACACCTCTTTCAACCGGACCTCACCACCACAATACCCGTCCTTTGTGGAGCAGTTCTTCCGCTCTCCCATGTTTCAAAGCCACCTTCCTCCGATGTTCGCAACGACATCAATTTACACGGACACCACACTCACTTCACCTACCATACCCACCTATATGGTAGCCCCTGCACACACCACCTTGTCTGATCCAATGGACATTTCACCAACCACAGCACCTCTCCCCACGATTTCCCCACCTTCCCCTCCCTTGCCCCCCACCTCACCACTCACATCAGTGGCACACACAGCATTCACTACACCCCTACCCAATCCCACCTCCTCTGCATTTCAAACTATTTCCCTTGCATCTCATAATGTAAATAGTACGTTCGACACATTACTTCAGTGTGCACATCAGCTACAACAAGACTTCCATCAATTAGAAGAACGCAATGCTACCCTCCAGGCAGAATCTCAACGTCTCCAAGCTAGAGTCACCACTATTGAGGCTGACTACCTGACGCTCCTAGACGAGCATACCACACTACAGCAGGCTCACTCCGAATTGGAATCCAAGGCATCAACTGTAGATGACCAAGCAGTCAAGGAACTAGAAACAGTGCTTCAAGCGCAAATGATATCTAACGCTACACTCAGACGCAACATTGGACTACTAAGAAAGCATATGGCAGCAGCACTAGAAGAGAACAAACGCCTTCAACAACAAAACCAAGATAATTTTGAAGCGGCTATGGAAGGAACCGTAGGAGCAACCATTAGCCCTACCAGATATAGAGCAGTTCCATCAGAAGACATCCGCATCCTACTTGAGGAGCATGCAAATTTCCTGGAGTCATATGAAAAACTAGAGACTGAATGTGCCGATCTAAAGAAACAGTTAGCCAGTGTACCCACTGCTCAACAGGAGCAGGTAATCTTGCAACAATCTACAGAAGAAATGGAGACCCTTCGGAAACAGGTGGCAGAACTCCAAGCATGCCTCCTACCATATGAACGACCACCCTCGCCCATTGAAGAACCAGAACCTGAAACAGTAGTGGAAATCCCCGTCGAGGACAGCTACGAAGAGCCCTACGAGCCTATGCCGACGCCTGGTGGCCGAACTACAGAAGAAGGACAAGACACGTTAGAAATTCAAGTTCTAGATTGGGTCAGAAGGGTCGAGAAAGTGGGTAAGACACATGATGATCGTGTGGCCGTGCAAATGCAATCTCTCACGAATCTGGAAGAAACGGTCCTTCGGTCTTCCTACTTTCAACAATTATCCCATCAACGGTTAATCACAACATCAGAATCGCAATACATGCCTTATTTTGTCTTACTACATGATTATAATGCAGAAATCAAAAGACATACAGGGAAGGAGCCCACATTCGCTACTCAATTTGAGATAGGGGATTTACCGACCGATGCACGTGCTGGCTCGATTTTCCAACCTAATTGGCGTGCACGTTTACTCACCGATTACCCTGAGATGATGAGTACCTGGGCTACCATGCCACTCTATATCAAGTATAATCCATGCTATTGTCCAGTGGTACGTCGCAGATCCTGGCAAGCATTTGCAATCAAGGTACACAACAATAAAGAGTGCTCGGCTTGGGTTAACTACCCGTATTTTGCTCCACCTCGAGGACCTCCAACCGTAGCCTACATGATATCAACTATTCGGCACTGGTCCGCACGCCTAAACAATGTACCTGATATAGCAGCGAAAATGTGTATGAAGATATTTGAGCTCATGACCATTGTCTTCAAAACCTTTCGGAATGTCCAAGCTCCATACATCTCCGCTCCTGGATTCACCCAAGGCAACAAGGATTTAGTCTACGACATGAGCCAAACCCCCTCGGTCACTGTTATCTTTGCTTGGCATGCACGAATCAAGTACTTGCCCGCATGCTTCAAGCAAACATTTGAGGAAATGTTCTCTACGGGCTTCTGGGAATACAATTCCGAAATTTTCATTCCCAGACCCACACATTTGCTACATCTATTCGCAGTAGAACAAGCGATCCATGCAGATCAGTTACGTCTGCCACATCCGGACGTTCCAGGACCAATCGATTGGGATCGTATGATGACAGATTTGGCCAGAGGACTACGCTTACAAGAACATCAGCTTGCCACTCAGGTTGTGGAATATTACATCCAACACCCCCAGCAACAAGGGTCTGTCAGGGACGACAGACGCGAGAGAGGGGGGGGTGTTGAGAGCAGTATGGGCACCCAAGGACTGACTAGACAAGGAAGCCAGGGAACCCAAGGATTGACGAGACAAGGAAGCCAACGGAGAGAGTCAGAACAAGGTGAAGGAGTAAGTAGACAAAGCAGTCGACGCAAATCTGGCAGATAGGCCATTCAATTTTTCCAATCTACATCTTTTAACAGTGATTCTTATCACTAACAATCATTGTAAATACCATTTCATATTTTTGTAGCTCCATTTTGTGCAAGCCAAGGAGTCCTTGAGCTTGAGGAGCCTTAGAAGTACCTACATATCAATTTTCGTATTTTTTAGACTCCGTTTGAGCCCTCAAATTGGCCCTGGAACCTAATTTTTAACTAGGCCGGACACTAGGTCTGGACAGGGCCAAAAGCTAGTCAAAAACTATAAAAAGAGCTAGAGAGCTCATTTTTGAGGTTAGATTGTAATTGAAACGAACTTGTAAGAGCATTTTGAAAGTAATCTAAAAAGCTCCATTGATTCTCACTCTTTGTCTTGCCTTGTGTGCGCGTGTGTGTGTATGTGTGTGCATGCTTGTGTGCTTCTCACTCACGCACTTGTGCCGCCACTTGCTCGAGGTCTTCATACCATCCTCACGTCTTCCCGGATTGACATTAAAGGAGGTGCTACTCATCACTGAGCTACAATCACTCTAACCACTTGTGGTGTAGAGTTTGAGCACACATTTGCTATATGTGACTTTGAGAAAAATAATGTCTTTGAGATGATCCTAGGAAGACCCTTCCTACGACAATTGCAAATAGTACAGGATTGGGGAACTAACTCCTTGTACTTACAGCACTTAGGGGTCACCACTAAGGTCAATCTGAAGGATTACACCTTCAGAGATGTACCACCCCTACAGTGGAATTCTATCCACAAAGTGAAAGAAGATTCCATCTCTGTGCATTCTGAAAGTTCACCTGATCCATCATGGCTGCATGAAGATACTCATTTGTGGATGTGCAAAGTCGCAAAGGAAGAGGAAAAACGTTTAAAGGCAAGGGAAGAAGGAACTTCACTAGGAGATAGATCAGTTAGAGACCCAGCCTACACACCGATGATCTTTCCAGATGAGGAGTTTGAGCCTCATGGCTGGCCAGAAATCTTAGCCACCATGGACATTGCTGTCAATGAGGAACAGTGGACACCTCATTGTGATGAGGAGGGTTATGATATCTCAGTGTTCATGTGTCAACCCTTGCTAGAAGAATGTGACCCTAGTGATGTCATAGAAGAAGAAGAGAATGACGATGATCTGGAGTCTATTGTGATGGATAGTTGCTTTAACTCAGAGCAGCACTATCTAGAAGATATAGGAGTGTTCACCCAGAAAGAAGAAGAACCTCTCACAAGTATTAAAACAGTAAACTCAAAGGATGGAAGTGAGAGTAGTCAAAAGAAAAAGAAAAGAAAAGCAGTGAAACAAGAAAAGGAGGAATCATTGTTTGAAGTACCAGAAAACTTCAAGAAATATGAAGTTGACGACCGCAAAATTTTGGTACGAATGCCTAAGAGAGAGGCCATCATAGGAGAATCATATGATAATAAAGAAAAGACCAAGAAGATTGTTGTGACCATTGAAGAGAACGAAGAGAGATGCACATATATAGGAGATGACCTAAGTGCAAGAGAAGAAATGGAGCTCATAGCTCTATTAAGGGAATATAGGGATGTGTTTGCATGGCACTATAGAGACTTGAAAGGGGTAGATCCAAGAATTTGCTCTCATACTATCCCCATGACTGCTGATGCTAAGCCCACCAAACAGAAGCCCTACACATATAATGATACCTATGCAGCAAAAATAAAAGAAGAAATTGATAGGTTGATTGAAGCCGGATTCATCTATGAGATTGAGCATACCGAGTGGGTGTCCCCCATTGTTGTGGTACCCAAGAAGAACGGGAAGTTGCGAGTGTGTATTAACCTCAAAAAAGTTAATGCCGCTACGATTAGAGATAGTTATCCACTTCCAATCACAGAACACCTCTTGGAGCGTGTTGCAGGCAAGGAAGTTTATAGCTTCCTTGATGGATTTTCAGGTTACAATCAAGTAGCCATTGCCCCAGAAGATCAACACAAAATAGCTTTTGCTACAGAGTGGGGAATCTTTGCATTTCGTGTGATGCCATTTGGGCTCACCAATGCACCTGCAACATTCCAAAGGCTCATGTGTCATGTCTTCAAAGAGTTCTTGCGAAAGAGCTTAGAAGTGTATGTGGATGATTTATGTGCTCATTCCCAAGAAAGAAGGGTTCACATCCCTGAGCTCAGACAAATCTTCAACAAGTGTAGAGAATATCGAGTGTGTCTAAACCCAGAAAAGTGTGTGTTTATGGTGCGTCAAGGTAAAATCTTAGGGCATATTGTTTCTAAGAATGGAATCTCAACAGATGAAGATAAGGTACGAGCCATAGCGGAACTACCAAGGCCAAGGAATGTTAAAGAGGTACAAGCCTTTATGGGCCATTGTGGATATTACCGTAGGTTTATCCACATGTACGCGATCATAGCTAGACCCCTTTATGCCTTGTTGTCTAATTTTGAGTGGAACGACGAATGCGAGAATTCTTTCAATGAACTGAAGAAACGTTTGTGCACAGCACCAATACTGACCACTCCTGATTGGAATAAACCATTCCATGTCCATGTGGATGCATCCAATCATGCCATAGGATGTGTGCTAGCACAACCCACAAGTGAAGGGAATTTAGATTTGCCCATCGCATATGCTAGTAGACAACTAAACCCAGCCGAAAGAAATTATACCACAACCGAGCGAGAAGGGTTAGGCATGGTATATGCGGTAAAGAAGTTTAGACACTATTTATTGGCCAACAAGTTCAAGTTTTTCACTGATCATCAAGCTTTGTTATATTTGGTCAATAAACCTTGCAATACTGGACGCTTAGTAAGATGGTTCCTCTTACTAATGGAGTATGACTTTGAAGTTGTTGTCAGGAAAGGTAGAACCCACCTTCGGGCAGATCACCTTTCTCGCATTACTTCAGGAGAGTCACCACAAGGAGTGTCTGATGAACTACCTGATGCTTATCTGTTCAATTTGGAAGTTGTTCCTAAATGGGCAAATAAGTTGGTACCAGTCCTAACCTTCGGCCCTGCAAATAAGAATGTGAAAACATCACAAGAAGAAATTGTAAAATCACAAAAATATCACATATTGGCAGGCAGCATGTACAAACAAGATACTGAGGGTGTATTAGCTTGTTGTGTCGAGGATGATGAACATAGTAGTTGGTTGCAGCAAGCTCATGAGGGATTGCTAGGAAATCACTATTCTAAACAACGAACATTGCAGAATTTGAAACGTTTAGGAGTGTATTGGCCTAGCATGGACAAAGAAATACATGAGTGGATCAAGAATTGTCCAATGTGCAGAGAGAGACCACCAGTGGAGCATGCGACCCTTTATCAAGTATCATTAATTCCAGATTGGAGTGCTCCATTGGTAGAGTTTATGAGATCGGGAAGATTACCCAAAGAGGCCAATCTAGCAAGAAGACGAAATATGGAGCAAGAGGCTCAAGGCTATGCCTTAGTAGGAGAGAACCTATACCGAAGAGGTAAAGATGGTTACTTAAGACTGTGCGTTCATGAATCAGACTATTTAAGGGTCTTAGAGACTGCACACAGTGGTGTTGCAGGTGGACATTTTGGTCCTGACCGAGTGATTAAGACCATTCTGTTCTCAGGACTTTGGTGGCCCACTCTTCATATGGATGCACATACCTATGTGAAGAAATGCGACACATGCCAACGTGCACAATATCCAGTGAGAAAAGACGAGATGCCCTTGAGGCCAATGATGGGAGGACGTGCATTTTCGAAGTGGGGCATAGACTTCATAGGTCCTATTAACCCCCCAGCTAGAAACTCCCATGCAGAGTACATCATCGTAGCCATAGATTACCTTACAAAGTGGGTAGAAGTCAAAGCCACAACAAAGAATGATGCTCAGACTACGGCTAAGTTCTTATTCGAGAATGTGTTCACGAGATATGGACTACCAATAGAGTTGGTGAGCGATAGAGGCACACACTTCTTGAATGAAGTCATTGAAAATCTTCCCCAAGAATTCTTGGTGATACATAAGAAATCCGCCCCCTATCATCCACAAGCCAACGGACAAGCCGAGAGTACCAATAAGATTCTCTGTAACGTATTGACAAAACTGGTGAATAATAAACGCTCTGATTGGGACAAACAACTTCATCATGCTGTTTGGGCTTATCGAGTTGCCTACAAAACGGTACTCAACGCCACCCCATTTCAGATGGTCTTTGGACAGAACGCTGTGCTACCATTAGATTTCTTAATCCCTGCCTTAAAAGTAGCACAAGAGTATGAGTGGAATGGGCATGAATTGTCCTCTAGGATCTTTGATCTCGAACGCTTAGGTGAAACGAGGCTACGAGCGGCAGCAGGCATCTACGCTGCAAAGAAGAGGCAAAAGGCATACTTTGATGCACACATCAAGGATAAGGGATTGAAAGAGGGAGATCTAGTGTTGGTATACACACTAAAACAACATGCCCGTAAGTTGGAAAAAAGAGGATATGGACCCATGATCATTAATAGAATTTCCACTAGTGGTGCAGTTCAGTTGGCCACTCTAGAAGGAGATATCTTGCCAAACTATATTAGTGGCTGCAGAGTCAAGCTATATCAAGAACCTCTTACTGAGGATATGCTAATGAGACTCAACACTGCTAAGAAGCGAAGAGAAGAAGAGCTAAGAGTGAGAGAAGAAGCACAGGTAGAGGCCAGAGAGCGTATTAGGCGAAATAAGTTAAGGCGATTAGGCCTAGATGTCAACTCAAAAGCCCCAAAATATCACATGGATATGTGTCAAAAGTCAGGCATTGCGACTTCTCAGGTCATTGACCGAAGACCCTTTGTGACCATAGAGATAGGACAAGGGAAGGGTGCAAGGACGGTGAAAGCATTGATTGATTCAGGTGCAGCAAGTAGTGCAGTTAAACTTTCCTACTGCCAAGACTTGGGGTTGAACATCAATCCCATAGAAGCTTATCTCATAGGATTGGGAGGTGTGGAAACCCCTTGTTTGGGCGAGGTGGAACTTCCCATCTACCTTCAAGATGTTCCAATGAAAGTCAAAGCGCTAGTATGTCAAGATGAGAACCTTACAGAACCACTTGTCTTGGGTCAAGATTGGATCTATGACCATGCAGTTAACTTAAACCTAAGAAGTCAAATTCTTCAAGTTTGGGTACATGAACAATGCATTACATTAGAATTAGAGAACTGCATGCTCCTAGATCATGGCACCACACACTCTCTTAGTTCTTCCAAGACTAATCATATGAAAGAAGATGTTGTATGTGTCAAAAGCTCTATGATGCAGAAGGAGTCAATCGTGGAAGACCAGGTTCGAAGGCGGGTGGATCTTTCTTCTTCTCCAAAGACTCAAGTAGCCACAGTAGTGAGCCCACCACACAAGCAAACACAACCGTTCACGACAACTGCTACATCAAATAGAAAGACACCATTCGATAAAAAAGCGGTTCCGGGCATGAAGCAGATCTGGGTACGCAAAGGAGAGCAACCACCAGCCTTACCCCCACAAATCCCATCCATGCACACTAACCAGGCCAGAAGACAAAGGAAGCAGCTCAGACAAGCTCCATCACAAGATATCCAACAAGTTTGGGTGCCTAAGAAGTTAGCTACAGCTCAACAAGGGCAATTACAGATGTGGGTACCTAAGAAGATCCTACACCCACAACAACCTTTGTTCTCCCACATGCAAAAGGTTTCAACAAAGAGGCCAAAAAGAGAAAAGGGTAAGAACCACGTACAGAGACCAAAGGAAGATCAAATCAGCTCTTCAACATTAGTAGGAAGACATGCAAAAAGGATATGGGTTTGGAAGCCAAAAGTGCAAGTAGCCTCCACCGAACCAAAGCATCAACCACACTGGATACCACAGTTCAGAAAGCATCCAAAGAGAAAGACGCCTGAAGTGACCTCTACAGTGCCAAATGATGTTCTAAAATGGACTCCAATAAGGAGGATTACATCAGTTCGAGACTCAATGGATACCTCCACTAAGGCCGGCATCAACCTCCACAAATAACATCGAAAGCCTCGAACGAGCAACAACCATGTGCTCCTTGCACAACCCTGTCTTTTGCACCATTTAGGTCATGCATTTCCAAAGTATGCATTAATATAGGGCCACATTACACGGCCGTGCATAGACACACTTGAGAATCCCATGCACAAGAGCACAGTGACATATATCGAACATTTCTATTGATACTAACTTTTGTGTTCTTGTTTTGTGATATCCTTTTTCTCAAAAAAAAAAAAAAAAAAAAAAAAAAAAAGGAGTGGGAGAGAGCTTGTTCCTAGTGTGTCTCGGCCAGCAGTGAGATTATTGCTGCCTTATCTGGTAGAGGACAAGCATTTGGCATGAACATGGCATCTACAACTATGATTTTCTCTTACCATGGTAGGAATGAAGAGCTTGAAGGTCCGCAACTTGAGTGATGCTTAACTACTTCATGTACCAGAGCATCCAAGGAGATATCTGCAAAAGGTAGTTCTGGAGGAGAAGACTCCTGCATATGGTGAGCTAAAGAGCATATGTGAAACTCCGCTTGGTGTAGTTACCCGATGTTGCTTGCCAAGGAATATAAAGCAATTCAATTCTTAGTATTTCCTGAACCAGTATGGAACAGTAGCACTCGTGAATGGTCTATGTCAATCCGCATGGTAATCTCTTAGAAACCGGCACGTGTCCAATATTCCTCTGAGTGTCAATATAGGGAAGTGAACGTGCATGAGCCCAAGCTCAGAAATGCACATTGTTAGTGACAAATGTTGCTTTGAAAAGAGGAGAGGGGATCCACCACTCAAAAGATCTCATCAGTGGACAATCAACATGGACATTCATCAACAAGGCTCCATCCCAAAGGCCGAGTGTACAACACGAAGAGGCAAACATCCATCAACCTTCGCCATGGTAAGTATCTTTACTCTCGAAACACCATAACCATGATAGTTTAGGAAACCTCTTCGTCAGCATACCCTTGAGCACTTAGCTCAAGACCCGCAATTTTTGCACCATACTTCTTCCAATGCATTTTCCAAGTAAGCATGCGTAGGGCTACATTACAAGGCCGTGCACAAGGCACATACTTTTTTCAACCCAGGCACGAACACACTTACCCATCATTCATTATGGGTTATGAGTTGTTGGCATGAATGCTCTCAACATCATCTTTAAAAGAGCTAGCAGACATCATGGGAACAACATCCATATCTCGGAAGCCAATTGAAGCCAGTAGTTGCTCCAAATCACTCTTGACAACCTCTTCTGAGCAACTTGCAGTTTTGAAAGCTCACAACGACACATTCTTGCTGGAATCCAAGGAACCAGCTCATACAACGGATGGACACCACCTCTCAAAGCACTACACAGAACAGCCCTTCCAACAAGGGTCTGTCAGGGACGACAGACTCGAGAGGGGGGGGAGTGTTGAAGCTCAAAGTCAAGGACAAAGCATGGAAGCACATCAAAAGGTGGACACACGAGGAAAGGGAGCAAGTAGGGAGCTCCAAGAAGTGTATGTCAAATTTTCAGAAGAATCCCCTACAAAAATAGTGATTTTCATCACTAGAAACCATTGTAAATACCATTATCTATTTTTAGTAACTCCATTTTGTTCAAGCCGAGGAGTCCTCGAGCTTGAGGAGTATTAGAATTACCATCGTACCAATTTTCATAATTTTTAGACTTCGTTCGAGCCCTCAAATAAGCCCTGGAACCTAATTTTTAACTAGGCCGGACACTAGGTCTGGACAGGGCCAAAACTAGTCAAAAAACTATAAAAAGAGCTAGAGAGCTCATTTTTGGGGTTAGCTTGTTAGAGAATAGAACTTTTGTAAGAGAACTCTTTTGCAATCTAAGCTTTCCATTGTTCCTCTCTTTGATCTTACTTTGTGCGCGTGTGTGTGTATGTGTGTGCATGTTTGTGTGCTTTCACTCACGCACTTGTGCCTTCACTTGCTCGTGGTCTTCATACCGGTCCTCACGTCTCCGCGGATGTGGTCTTTATCCCCCTCCTTTTTTTCAACCTTAGCCCCTTTTCTTCTATCTTTTGCTTTTTTCTTTCCCATGACACAAATTTCTCCCCCTTTGTATTGCTCAAAAATCCTTGGGAGCCCCCCTGGTTTCCTAGTCCCACTTGAGGGTCAACTTCAAATTAGCCTATCTCAAAATCAATGCATTATTCTTGAAAAAAACAGTTGAGATCGTGTAGGATTTGAAATGAGCTTTCCAACAAGCTATAGAGCTCAAAAAATGGACTTTGGATGAGAAAGTTATGTCAAATCAGGCTCCTGGGGGTCAAAACAGGCAAACAGGACCTTTGGAGAAAATCGCGATTTTGTGAACTTTCTGAAAATCGCGATGCTGTGAAGTCAAAAAAAATCGCGATGTTGAGCACAAAATCGTGTTTTTGAAAATCGCGATTTTGAGCACAAAATCGTGTTTCTGAAAATCGCGATGTTGATCACAAAATCGTGTTTCTGAAAATCGTGATGTTGATCACAAAATCGTGTTTCTGAAAATCGCGATGTTGATCACAAAATCGTGTTTCAGAGAATCGCGATGTTGATCACAAAATCGTGTTTCAGAGAATCGCGATGTTGATCACAAAATCGTGTTTCAGAGAATCGCGATGTTGATCACAAAATCGTGTTTCAGAGAAACGCGATGTTGATCACAAAATCGTGTTTCAGAGAATCGCGATGTTGATCACAAAATCGTGTTTCAGAGAATCGCGATGTTGATCACAAAATCGTGTTTCTGAAAATCGCGATTTTGAGCAGAAAATCGTGATTCACCAAATCGTGTTTTTGACTGAAAATCGTGTTTTCTCAGAATCGTGTTTTTCTCAAAATCGTGTTTTTGACTGAAAATCGTGTTTTCTCAGAGTCGTGTTTTTCACAAAATCGTGTTTTTTTGCTGAAAATCGTGATTTGTGAAAATCGCGATTTTGAGCACAGAATCGTGTTTTAGAGAATCGTGTTTTTCCACAGAATCGTGTTTTTCTCAAAATCGTATTTTTGGCTGAAAATCGTGATTTGTGAGAATCGCGATTTTGAGCAGGAAGTCGGGTTTTTCACAAAATCGTGTTTTAGCTGAGAATCGTGATTTGTGAAAATCGCGATTTTGAGCAGAGAATCGTGTTTTTTTTGAAAATCGTATTTTTCACATGAAAATCGCGATGTTGAGCACAAAATCGTGTTTTTGAAAATCGCGATTTTGAGCAAAAAATCGTGTTTTCACAGAATCGCCTTTTTCACAAAATCGTGTTTTTGCTGAAAATCGTGATTGGTGAGAATCGCGATTTTGAGCAGAGAATCGTGTTTTTTTTGAGAATCGCGATTTTGAGCAGAGAATCGTGTTTTTTGAGAAAAACACAGAATCGCGATTTTTTTTTCAACCAACTTTTAGGCGGGAAAACTGAAAATCGTGATTTTTCAAAAAATTTTGAATTTTCACAGAATCGCGATTTTCATCACAGAATCGCGTTTTTTGGCGGGAAATTCAAATTTCTGAGCGCCGGCTATGGCGAGCTCCGTATGAGCAGAAAATCATAAAAAAATGCAGCGCTTGCTCTCCCTTGCACCTCCTAACTCCTTCCCACACAATAATGCATGAAAAATGGTATGAAAATGGTGAAAATGCACTAAAAACAAGAAATTTCTATGAAGAAGAAGATGGAAGAAGGTGGAGATGATGATGATGATGAAGATGAAGAGGAAAAAATAGAAAATGAACTGAAATGATAGTTTTTTTACCTTCCAACGTCGCAAATCTACGATCTTACCATCACAACGCTCGTCCTCGAAGCTCTCTCCCCGGCAACGGCGCCAAAATTTGGTGTAGCTCAAGCGTAAGCACCACCTCCTTTACTTGTCAATCCGCGGAGACGTGAGGACCGGTATGAAGACCATGAGCAAGTGAAGGCACAAGTGCGTGAGTGAAAGCACACAAACATGCACACACATAC
Organism: Ceratopteris richardii; assembly: GCA_020310875.1. Taxonomy (NCBI): domain Eukaryota; kingdom Viridiplantae; phylum Streptophyta; class Polypodiopsida; order Polypodiales; family Pteridaceae; genus Ceratopteris; species Ceratopteris richardii. The sequence goes on along the minus strand of CM035421.1, from coordinate 6,676,707 downwards.
ACACACACGCGCACAAGGCAAGATCAAAGAGAGGAACAATGGAAGGATTTTGATTACAAAAAGAAATCTATTACAAAACTGAAATCTACAAGAAGCTACCCCCAAAAATGAGCTCTCTAGCTCTTTTTATAGTTTTTTGACTAGTTTTGGCTCTGTCCAGACCTAGTGTCCGGCCTAGTTAAAAATTAGGTTCCAGGGCTTATTTGAGGGCTCAAACGGAGTCTAAAAATTATGAAATTTGGTACGATGGTACTTCTAATGCTCCTCAAGCTCGAGGACTCCTCGGCTTGCACAAAATGGAGCTACCAAAATAGAAAATGGTATTTACAATGATTTTAGTGATGGAAATCACTATTTTAGTAGGGGATTCTTATGAAAAGTTGACAGTTACTTCATGGAGCTCCCTACGTGCTCCTTCTTCTTGTGTGTTTCCACCTTTCTGATGTGCTTCCATGCTTGTGCTTGACTTTGAGTTCCAACACCAGTGTACTCCCATCCTAGCAAGATTGCTTAAAGTGACTATTTTGGAAGCATGAGTACATGGGTTCCAGCAATGAGCTCTTCTTACATATTCATGTTGCTCCTCTTCTGGAGTACAGTATTCCAGTATACCTGACTAATTGAGGTGATACAAATGCCCAGCTAGTAACATAAAATTCCTGCTTTGTAACACCAAATGTGTGTTATTTGCTAATGACTTACAAGGTCCCATGGTTAACAAAGGAACTAATGATATGGACCATTCAGGAACACTTTCTACTTTGAACAGGTATGTGTCTGGCAGGTCATCGTCTAAGGGTGAACTAGGTTCTTTGGACTGAATTCTAGACAAATGATCTGCTCTTAAGTGTGTTTTGCCTTGTCTAACCACCACCTCAAATTCAAATTCCATTAGTAAAAGAAACCATCTAACTATTCTTCCTGTATGACATGGTTTATTTACTAAATAAAGTAGAGCTTGGAGATCCACAAAGAATTTAAACTTGTTGGCCAAGAGGTAATGTCTGTATTTTTTAACAGCAAATATCATTCCCAACCCTTCTCTCTCAGTGGTTGTATAGTTCTTTTCTGCAATGTTCAATTGTCTACTAGCATATGCTACTGGGAAATCTAATTTACTTCCTTCTATAGGTTGTGCCAACACACATCCCAAAGCATAATTTGAAGCATCTACATGCACATGAAATATTTTATCCCATTGAGGTGTTTTTAGAATTGGGGCTGTCACCAAACAAGTTTTCAATGTTTCAAAGGCTTGGTCACATTCTTTATTCCACTCAAACTTTGTGATGAGGGCATATAAGGGTTTAGCTATATCTGCAAATTTGTGAACAAATTTCCTATAGTACCCACAATGTCCCATAAAAGTTTGGAGTTCCTTCACATTTGTAGGTCTTGGAAGCTCTATTATAGCTTTTATCTTCTTCTCATCAGTAGAAATTCCATTTTTTGAAACTATGTGACCCAACATTCTTCCTTGTCTTACATAGAATACACACTTTTCAGGATTTAAGCATACTCTGTATGTCCTGCATTTCCTGAATATTCTTTCTAAATCTTGTAAATGATCCTGTCTTTTTAAAGAGAAAGTGCACAGATCATCTACATAGATTTCCATCACATTTCTCAGGAATTCTTTGAAGATATGACACATCAATCTTTGAAAAGTTGCTGGGGCATTGGTCAATCCAAAGGGCATAACCCTAAAAGCATAAATCCCCCATTCTGTAGAAAAGGCAGTCTTATGTTGGTCCTCCAAGGCTATAGGTACTTGATTGTATCCTGAGAAACCATCTAGAAAGCTATAAACTTCTTTTCCTGCAACTCTCTCAAGAAGATGATCTGTTATTGGCAATGGATAATTATCCCTTATAGTTGCTGCATTCACTTTTTTCAAGTTAATGCATACCCTAAGTTTTCCATTCTTTTTTGGTACCACAACTATAGGTGATATCCATTCAGTATACTCAATTTCATAAATGAAGTTAGCAACCAACAACTTGTTAATTTCTTCCTTTATCTTGGCAGAGTATTTATCATTGAATGTATAATGTCTCTGTTTACTAGGTTTTGCATCTGGAGTCATAGGAATTTTGTGCTCGCAGATTTTTGGATCAATTCCTTTTAAATCTTTATAACTGTAAGCAAATACATCCCTATAATTCTTTGCTAGGTCCTTTAGTGCTTCTTCTTCCTCTATGGTCATATCATCAGCTATTACAATATGTCTTTCCTCTCCTTCTTCCTGAGTAATCATGATCTTTTTAGTTCGTTCTTCATTATCTGTCTTCCACTTCATAGGTTTTAAAATTTGCTGGTACATCAAAGTATTGATCCTTGTTTATTTCCTTCTCTTTCTTCTCAATTTCTTGTTCCTTTTCCATTTCTATGTGTTTATGTTCCTTGTATTTGCCTGAGATTTTATCTTTGATTGCATCCTCAGCTTTTACTATCTCCAAATATTTTGTTTTTCCTTTTTTTAATACCATTTCTGAATCTTGATCCTCCTCTGTTTTTTATACACTTATCATGTTTATACTAATGTGAAAAATATCAAACCCTTCTTCATTTTGGAATTCCACTCCTACATACTCCTCACTGGCTATGTCCATGGTAGCCAAAATTTGGTTCCAGCCGTAGGGCTCAAACTCTTCATCCTTAAATTGTTGTGGCACATAACTTTCATCTTGCACTTTTCTTCCTTCCACACAATCTTCTCTTTTCAGTCTCCTTTTTCTATTGGTGAGGTTTCTTATTATGTTACACTTCCATATTGCTGATTCACTCTCTTCCTGATCCTCCAACTCTGATTCCTCACTTTCTTCTTGATTTTGATGTATTTTGTACCATTCTTGAGGAGATATATCACAGTAGTGCCCATTTCTTAAGTTCACTCTTGTTATTCTTCCTTTGCTTTGGAGATATAAACAATCATTACCCCAATCCTGCACAATTTGCATTTGTCTCATGAAAGGCCTTCCTAGGATGATTTCATATGAAGTGGATTGTGGAAATTCTACTATGGCAAAAGTATGTTCTATTTCTGTTCCACATATGTCCACAATTACTTTTTCCCAAATACCTAGGGGTTTTTCTATATGCCCATCTGCAAGTTGCAATCTCATCTTAGTGGGTAGTAATTCATTGCTTCCCCATTTCTCCCAAGTTTGTTTAGTCATTATGGCCACTCCTGATCCACTATCCAAAATGGCTTTAGCAAAGTTTTTTCCATATTGTATTTTTAGGGTTGAATTTCCTTCTTCCCCTTCACAATACCCTCCTATTTTATCAATAGGAATATACCATAATTCCTCTAATTCTTGTAATGGTGAATGAAGGTTTCCAGGTATTGTTTCCCCTTTGTTCATTTTGTTTTGTAAGTGAGGATTTTGTTTCAACAGTTCTTCCCATGTTGTGTGACATGTAATGCTACATTGTTCATCTATAATCATCTGGTATGTTATTTGTGGATTTTCTTTTTTGTTAGCATTTTCCCGTGTTTTCGTTTTCTCAAGTTGTTCAACTGTTCTCTGCGAGCTACCTCCTTCCCCCATTCTGAGTTGTACTTCCTGAATGATTTGTTTGCACTTTTGCATCCTTTCATGCTCTAACTCTGGTATGGGATAAGCCACTGCATGATCTGTAGGACTTGGTCCTTCTTGAATCCTTCCCTTATATGCTTTGATTAGAGTGTCTAGACTCTAAGAACTTCCTATTTCAGACTGATTTTGTGTCTTTTGAGGAGAAGTACTTTTTGACTGATCCTGATTGTCTTCCTCCAAATTTTTGCCCATCCTTCTCTTCTTTTCCTATTTCCCTTTTTGTCTATTTCTCTTCACCTTTGAGATTGAAGCTTCATTTTGTTCCTTAATTGTTCCTTGTTGCTTGGCTTGAGCCCTTGTTATAATATTTATTCCAACTTGGTCATTTTCACTCAATTCTTCCTGTTCCATAATGTTAATTGTTTTTAAAGGTATGTTATTAGGTGTGTTCTGTTGTTTTTGGGGATTCTTTGGGCAATCTTTTATCAAATGTTCTCTGCCACAATCCTTACAGTAGGCTCCCTCTATTCTCAATGTAGGAGGTTGCGGACAGTCTCTAATGAAATGCTCTCCCCCACACCTATAACAAGTTATCTTTGGTCCCCCTTTGAATTGAGGTTTTTGGTTGGACATGTAATTGTTGGTAATATACATGAATGTTGCTGTGTCCATTTCAATTTTCCCATTTCCCAAGTCTAGGGCTTTTAACTCAGGTTCTCTTATTTCATATTCTTCCCAATCTTCTTGATATCCCTCACTCCATTGATATTCTTCCTTATATGGTGATCTTAGTCTTGAATTTCCCTCCTCTATTGGTGTATACTTGATTGGTACCACATTAGTTGGTATAGGAGGTTGTTGTCCAAGCACAGGTCTTGGTTGTTCAGTATAGCCTGATTCCCTTTGAGCCATATAATCTCTTTCCTTGATGGGTTGTTTGTTATAGAAGCATTCCTCCCTGGTGTGGTTTGTCCATTTTCTCTCTAGTGTACAATACTTAAGTGTCTTCCTATCTTGTAAGTGTGGTGGCCTCTGATATGGGCATTGTTGTGCCAGATGATTTTCTCCACAAATGTAACATTTTTATTTGTGTCTATCCTAGAGTTCATCAGATTAGTTTTAGTGCTTACCTCTAGGGCTTTAGCAATAGCCTGAGCCAACTCTTCTGCTGGAGGAATTTTGTCTTCATATGATCTAGGTTGATCAAATGCTAACAGATCTTGACCTCTGTTGTCCTCCAAATCTATTGCTTCCTTTACACAGGCTGCTAAATCAGGACATCTTCTATAATACACTAGGGTTCTTAGTTGGGCACTTCTCAAACCCTCAATGAATAAGGATACTTGTTTTGCCATGGAAGGTACTTCCTCTCTCGGGCATCTATCAATGTATTGTTTAAATCTTCTGGCTGCTTCTCTAACATTTTCATCCTTTTGTTGTTTGAAACTATGTATCAATGTGGTTGTACTATGTTTTATCCCGGTCTTAGAGAATTCTCCAATGAAGGCTTCTAAGAAAGATTCAATATCCTGGTACATTTCCTTTCTCAAAGGAATGAACCAAGATAATGCTGGTCCTGTTAGGGTTAGACCAAATGCCTCAAATTGTACTTTGTAATCTTCTACCTCTTCAGCTCTAATCAATTGCCTAAATTCTGCAGCATGAGCATGAGGATCTAAATAACCCTCATATTGGTTCTTCATACATTTGGCAACTTGGTATGGTCTAAGCATTCTACCCTGAGGCTGCCAATGGGATCTTCTTCTGAGTGGAAAGTCATTATATCCTTCTGGTTCCTTGTCAAAGGGATTAGGGGAAATCTGTGTCCTCCTCCCATGTTGTTGTTCATTACCGGTATAGTTTTCATTTGGCCTAGGTAAATTTGTCTGCTCCATGTTATGTTCCCAAGGTCCTTTGTCAGTACATTGCCCTAGATCATTTGAATTTTCTGGGTCTTGAGAGAATATGTACACACATCCTTGCCTATCTTCATATCTCCCATCTTTGAATTGAGCTACAGGGGTTATATTCAGGGGAACTTCTAAATTTCTCAATCTAATGAGAAATTTATGCATTCCATCCTGATATACATAGGTTCCAAACCTATTTGTATACATGTACTTGAGGATATTTCTAAAATCCCCAGTTTCCATAGGCTCATTTGTTTCATTTATGTTTTCCATGTTGTTTTCTTGCCCTAAACTTCTTTCTTGCCCTTTGCCTTTTACTGTTTATGTCTCCTTCCTTGTTAGGTCTTGTTTAGAAAGTTTGTTTCCAGATCTAAGTATCATTCAATTAATTTTCTCAATCTCAAACTCAACAGAGTGTTTGTCACAATTTCTTAACTAAGGTATTACTTTTTCCACAATTTTCTGACTATATTTGTGTTTTTTTTTTCACGATTTTCTGACTATTTTTATATTTTTCACAATTTTGTGATCAAAATCATGTTTTTCCACAATTTTCTGCCTAAAGTATTGATTTTCCACGATTTTATGATCAGAATCGTGTTTTCTGATTATCTCTATGTTTTTCACGATTTTGTAATAAAAATCGTGTTTTCCCCGATTTTGGGTGAAAATCGTGTTTCTCACGATTTTGTGTAAAAAATCGTGTTTTTCACGATTTTGAGTGAAAATCGTGTTTCTCACGATTTTGTGTTAAAAATCGTGTTTTTCACGATTTTGAGTGAAAATCGTGTTTCTCACGATTTTGGGTGAAAATCGTGTTTCTCAATCTCAAACTCAACAGAGTGTTTGTCACAATTTCCTAACTAAGGTATTACTTTTTCCACAATTTTCTGACTATATTTGTGTTTTTTTTTTTTCACGATTTTCTGACTATTTTTGTATTTTTCACGATTTTGTGCTCAGAATCGTGTTTTCCCACAATTTTCTGCCTAAAGTATTGATTTTCCACGATTTTATGATCAGAATCGTGTTTTCTGATTATCTCTATGTTTTTCACGATTTTGTGATCAAAATCGTGTTTTTCACGATTTTGTGTGAAAATCATGTTTTTCACGATTTTGGGTGAAAATCGTGTTTTTCACGATTTTGTGTGAAAATCGTGTTTTTCACGATTTTGTGTGAAAATCGTGTTTTTCACGATTTTAAGTGAAAATCGTGTTTTTCACGATTTTCAGTGAAAATCGTGTTTTTCACGATTTTCAGTGAAAATCGTGTTTTTCACGATTTTAAGTGAAAATCGTGTTTTTCACGATTTTGAGTGAAAATCGTGTTTTTCACGATTTTGTGTGAAAATCGTGTTTTTCACGATTTTGTGTGGTGAAAATCGTGTTTTTCACGATTTTGTGTGAAAATCGTGTTTTTCACGATTTTGTGTGAAAATCGTGTTTTTCACGATTTTGGGTAAAAATCGTGTTTTTCACGATTTTGAGTGAAAATCGTGTTTTTCACGATTTTGTGATCAAAATCGTTCTTCCACGATTTTGTGATCAAAATCGTGTTTTTCACGATTTTGGGTAAAAAATCGTGTTTTTCACGATTTTGAGTGAAAATCGTGTTTTTCAGGATTTTGATCCCAGACAATCGTGATTGCTCACAAATTGTAAAAACACGATTTTCTTAAGAAAGTCGCGTTCTGGAATTCGCAATGTTGTCCTAATCGTTCAAAATCGCGATTTTGTGTGTGATTTACAGAATCGCGATTCTGAATGATTTTTTGAATTTTACAAGTTTTGATTTTTCAAAATTTTCTTTCTACACTAGAATCGCCTTACTGAAATTTTGACATGCAATGAAACATTTAAATGCAAATTTAAGGTTTTCCTAAAAAAAACTCAAAATACAGAAAATCGCGATTTCGTGATTTTTAGTTATTTTCTCATTTCTTGGTGCTATGTGATCACTTAATGCAAAAATGTGTATTCCAAATTAATGATAAAGTCTTTACCTTGCTTGCTTGGTAGAGAAATCCTCAAAAATCCACTGGTTGCTGGAAGTCGCGATTTTGCTCTCTCTCTCTCTCACTCACTCTCACTCCAATGAATTTTTCTTTGAATTTCAGGTTTTTATAGTGTCCAGAAAATCACGATTTTGTATGATTTCCACTATTCCTCACTCTTTCACTTGTTCAACTTCACTTACTCAATCTTAATGACCTCCTCTACACTTTCTTATCTCAAAGTACCCAAGTATACTAGAATTTCCAAAAAATTTTCTTTTATAGAAAATCGCGATTTTGTACAGAAAGTCGTGTTTTTGCTTACTGTTGATTTTATGCCAATTTGAGTAGTCTTTTCTTCTTAATTCCCTTCAAAACCCTTTAACAACTCCAATTCAACAATCACTTGAAATGTTGCTCCAGAACCAACACTTTTTTCAGAAAATCGCGATTCTGTGCAGAGAATCGTGTTTTCTAATTTTTTGGTTTTTTGACCATTTTTTGTTCTTCTTCCACTTTTCCACAATCACTCTTGTCCACTACACCTCACTTCAGCTTCCTAATCAAGAAAAGAAATTTGTTTGATTGTTTTTTATGAGTTTTATGAATTCGTTTGGTATTTTTGCCCTAAAAATAAAGGTGAACACTTTACTTAGGGTTTCTGGTTTTGGTGATCCACTGATCCCATGTTTATTGATTGGTTATGAGTTTCTATGTCCTTAGCTATCACTAAATTGCAAAAGAAAATCTCTCAAATGAAAATGTGTTATGGAAGGCAAACAATTTTTGCAAAGATAAACTCAATCACATCTTTCTTTTCAAAATGCAGGACAACTCAAGATTGATGCTTAGATTTGGTCAACAACTGAATCCTTTATACTTACATCTAGCTACTTTAACTGTCCTTTCCTTAGTATCACCATGTTATCTTCCCAAGATCACCCATGGTGCCTAGTACTTGGGCAAAAAGAAATCTAGAAATGCAAGAATAGACTCAAGTTACCTCATCTTCAGCTTTCTTGGCTCAAATCTTCCATACACCTGCACTTTTACTTCAACAATATGATGAGCAACTATCAATTTACAAAGATTTCAACACTTCCAATTCTACAAGATATCAATTGCTTTCTTTTTTCCCCAAAGACAAACAATGACATCTACCTATTCATGTGCACATTTCTTGATTGATGAGTTTTACCTTTTCCTTGTGTTGGTTACCATCATCAACAGAAGATCCAGCAAAGGTCCAACTTCAATGAAGTTCTTGGAATTTTCCCCGGCAACGGCGCCAAAAAATGTTTGTTATTGACTTTGGAGTTGTCCTCTCCAATCATGAAGTACAAAAGAATCAACAAATCATCTTTATTTTGTCAATCCTGGGAATATCCATAAGACCACAGCCCCTTCTAGATGATAGATTCATAGAAATAAGAGATTGATGGCTGGAATTCTGAGAAAATGAAAATGAAGAGGAAATATCTAGGGTTTACCTTATCTAGAGCAAATCTTCATCATTTTCTATGATCTTTGTGTCTAATTCATGTTATTTTCTCATCAGAATACAAATATGAAATCAGAATTGGAAATTATCACCTGTATCATAGAGACGAGACAATCGCGATTCTGTACCAGTAGACGATTTTCACATTTCTGCAACATTCTTCAATCCTTCTTCACTCAATACATCAGTAATCATCTCTCTTCATACATCTTACTCAGCATTACACAAATGAAACTCACAAATCTCCATGATAAAGCAAGAAACAAGCTCTCACATCAAAGGAAACACACACAATAAGAGAAAACACGATTTCAGCAGAAACTCTCTCTTCTCTATTGATAGCATGTACAAATGACTAACCAACCTCTCAAAAATAGAGAAAATTGACTTATATACATTTTCAAGTGTCCGCTTTCACACTTGAATTTTGGTCCTTTCCTCTATTATTCTAAAAATATGCTATCTAAGAGTTTCCAAAAATTCTAGAAAAAATACATAAGATTCTATCCTACATGAGGAAGACTCTTCCTTATTTTTACAACAGTTGCATAAATATTTCTACAAATTTCTATCATTTTACAATATTTTTCCTTCAAAAAAGGTTTCCAAAAATGCATCTTCCAACAGCTTTGTAGCTCAATGATGAGTAGCACCTCCTTTAATGTCAATCCGGGAAGACGTGAGGATGGTATGAAGACCTCGAGCAAGTGGCGGCACAAGTGCGTGAGTGAGAAGCACACAAGCATGCACACACATACACACACACGCGCACACACGGCAAGACAAAGAGAGAGAATCAATGGAGTTCTTTAGATTACTTTCAAAAGCTCTTACATGTTCGTTTCCATTACAATCTAACCTCAAAAATGAGCTCTCTAGCTCTTTTTATAGTTTTTGACTAGCTTTTGGCCCTGTCCAGACCTAGTGTCCGGCCTAGTTAAAAATTAGGTTCCAGGGCTTATTTGGGGGATCAAACGAGGTCTAAAAAATACGAAAATTGGTACGCAACTACTGCTAAGGCTCCTCAAGCTCAAGGACTCCTTGGCTTGCACAAAATGGAGCTACAAAAATGTGAAATGATATTTACAATGATTGTTAGTGATAAAAATCACTGTTGTTGTAGGGGTTTCTTCTAGTGATTTGCCATACATATCTTCGAGCTCCCTACTTGCTCTTCCTCCCTGCATGTCCATCTCTTTGATTCGCCTTAATGTCTTGAAAAAATATTGACCTACTTGCCAGATCTTCTTTGACTGCCCTGTTTGCTTGTACTGTCCCTTCGCTCTGACTCCCCTCTTTGGCTTTCACGTCTTGTACGTCCTGGTGTACCAAGGCTACTGCCAACACCCCCCCCACTCTCGCGTCTGTCGCCCCTGACAGACCCTTGTCTAGCTGCTTTTTGGACGTAGTATTGTACAACATCGGCGGCGAGGTGGTGTTCTTCTAACTTGAGTCCCCTTGCTAGATCTGCCAGCAATGCATCCCAATTGACTGGCCCTGGGACATCTGGATGTGGCACCCGTAACTGTTCTGAGTGAATGGTTCGCTCCACAGCAAATAAATGGAGGAGATGTGAGGGTCTGGGTACAAATATTTCTGATTGGTATTCCCAGAACCCTGTTATGAACATCTCTTCGAATGTTTGTTTAAAGCAGGCTGGGAGGTATTTTATTCTGGCGTGCCAAGCATATATCACCTCTATGGAAGGAGTGGTGCTCATGTCATAAACTAAATCTTGGTTTCTTGTAAGGAATCCGACGCCTGAGAAGTGTGGGTCCTTGATATTCTTGAATGTCCTGAATGTAATAAGCATTAACTCAAAAATTTTCATGCACATCTGGGCCATTACATCAGGGGTATTCCTTAATCGGATGCTCCAGTGCCGTATAGTGGAAATCATGTAATTGACGGTGGGAGGCCCTTGAGGGGGTGCTAGATAGACGTAGTTTAACCATTTGGCGCATCCCTTGATATTCTTGACTGCAATGGTAAACTCTGGCCATGTGCGTCTGCGGAGTACGGGAACATAACAAGGGTTATATTTAATAAAAAGAGGCATATTCGTCCAGGTGCGAACCATCTCCGGGTAGGTTTCGAGGAGTCGGATCCTCCAAGTGGGTTGATGAATGGATCCTTTTTGAGCGCTCTCTGGGATGTCATCTGGCCCAAATTGTGTAGCAAACGTTGGAGGTTTGCCACATCTGTGTTGGATTTCTGCATTGTAGTCTGCCAGGAGTATACAATATGGCACGTATTGATCATCATTGGTTCCTATCCATCTATGGTGGGACATGCTGCGAAAGTATTCTGATTTAATAATAGTGTCCTCTATCTTTGCCATAGATTGGATTTGAACTGCCACTCGATCTTCATGAGTTGATGCTGTTTTCTCTAGTGTTTGGAGCCACTCAGGTACTTCAATTTCTAACGTATCCATTCCTTCTGCGGTTTGCTCACCCCCTGGCATTGGCATAGGAACGTATGGTTCCTCATATGTCTCATCTACCTCGATGGGTACCAAATCCTCGGGTTCTGGTTCGACAACTGGAGAGGGTTGCCTTTCATGTGTGAGTAATCTTGCCTGTAATTCGGCCACCTGCTCTTTCAATGCCTTGACTTCCTCTGAAGTCGTGGTCGTTTCTGTGACTTCGGGTGCTGTCTGTTGCTCTTGGAGTTGATTGCGCAGCGCATCACGTTCCCGTTCCAAGTCATCATGAGCTTCTAATAGATCTGCATAGCTGTCCAAGATGGTCTTCATTGTCTCTGAGGGCACAGCTTTAAACTGCTCTGGATCAATTTCGTGTGGAGAGCCTTCCATTGCTGCTTCTAGATTTGCTTCATTTTGCTGCTGCAGTCTCTTGTTTTCCTCAAGGGCAGCCGCCATGTGTTTTCTGAGAAGTGCCAGGTTACGCCGGACTTTGAGATTATCGGCTTGGTATACCTCGAGCAAAGCTTCTAGTTGTTTGGCACCTGATTCGGTCGATGGTTGGGGTGCCGCCAATAATGTTTGGTGAGCCTGCTCAAGCGTCGTGTAGCGTTGATTCAGTTCTGCATTTTCTGTTTGTAGAATGTGAAATTGTCTTTGTAAGTTTTGATGGTGCGTTTCCAGTTGCTGATACCGGTTGTCCAGAGCTTTGTACTCATTCTGGAGCTGGTATACACATTGGTTTAATGCTAAAAATATGTTATTTACATTAAATAATGCTGGGAGGGGTGAAGATGCAGGGGGAATGGGGGCGGGAATGGGAGATGTGAATGATGTGGATGTAAGTGGAGAGGTGGGTGGAGGGGGTATGGGCGATGAGGGTGGCATGGGGGGAGGGAGCGGTGCTGTGGCAGGTGATGTTTCCATCGTGTCAACTGTTTGAGTGACGGTGTAGATGGGAATCGTGGGTGGAGTGGATGTGACATCGGTGAACAGGGTGGTGAAGGTGGGCAAGGTGACTCCCCCGAATTGGATTCCCGGAGAGAGTGGGATGCCCATGACAATGGTAGTGGTAGTGGATGTGGTAGTGCTAGTGTCCTGTGGTGGAGTGAATTGTGTAGTGTGAGGTGGGGATGGTGGTGACAACGGTGCTTCCTGATAATCTTCTGCTTGCGCTGCCTCGCCTGGTGCTGATGTATTGATGTGAATTTGCTTCCCGGACCTCCTGGGACGAACGGGAACCCTTTTTTCAAACCTGTGAATGTAGGCCATTGCCTCATGAATGGCCTCGTCCAGTCCTACGGCGTCGGCATGAAGGTTCATGGACTCAATGAATAACTCGTCCACACCTTCCTCAGCTAGCAAGTCGTTCATGAGTCTTTTGCCCTGTTCTAGAGACATCTGATGCTGTTCCTGAACCAGTCGCATGGTTCGATATAGTCTCTTGATTTGTGCCGAATATGCTGGGGCACTTGCTAACTCGGAGAGTTCGTCATATTCTTGATGTTGTTCTTCGTCGGCTTCTTCTTCGTCTCCTCCTGCCTCTTGTTCATCTACATCAACTTCTACAACTTGTGGTTGGGTGGGGGCCGATGTTGTTTGGGGTTGTGGCTCCTGAGCTCGCGCTGCTTCAGCTTCGAGGTTAGAGTCATAGATTAATCTGGCAATTTCTTCATCCGTGAGGTCCTCAAGAGTAAATCCCTGCGGAAATTCCAAATCGGATGGAATGGGTGGAAACACCAGATTAGGCCCCTCTGTGCTTGGTCTTGGTAGCCGGATTGTGAATGGCCTAACTCGTCGTGTCTGGGGAGGAGTGATTTCTGGTGTAGCGGTAGCTCCCCTTGGTTGAGCACAGGGTAGTTGGACTCCCCCCCTCATCTTCTTTGATGGGGGACCTGCTGCTGATAGTCTTCTCTGGAATTCTTGGACTCGGGACCATACGAGTGCCCGCTGAACAGGCACGTCATAAGCCAAGCATCTATAGATTATTCTGGTCAGAGCACAACACCCGTGGAGCACATTCTTTTGTTTCTTGTTCCACCTTTGATGCGCTAGGTGGATCTGATCTATGATCCAGTGTGGCACATTGATGGGCAGGCTTTCTGTCTCTGCTAGATACAAGCTGAACCATATTTTCTTCGGAGGCATGGTGAATCGTTCTTGGGCGGGAAAAGCAAAATGTTGCATGATGGTGCGCAGGTGAAGCGCAATGGTAGGTGTCATCGCTACCATGTCCTTCAGCTTATTAAGATCTTTGTGCTTCATTCGACCTGGAACCATGGTTTCCTTTTCTGTTGGGATGTGCATGCCATACATTCCCAATGCTTCTCTTACCAGATTGAGGGTCAACTTGAATCTTTTAAGCTCATTACCCGGCAGCAGTGATGGCAACACAAAGGTGCTGTCGCCTCCCTTGGCCATGCTTGGCGTGATTGTACTGATCAGATATGAACATCGTAAAAAATCCGGCTTTGGTAAGTGAGTCCTGAAATAACTGTCCACACCCGCTTTGATCCAAACTGATCTCATAACTTCGGCGTTTTGATAGCTTTCAAACTCGCGTGTGAAAAAGTGGTATCGACCCCATTTGCCATTGAATTCCAATTCTGCTTCCCAGAAATAGGTTCCATCGCCCAGTGGTCCAGCAACATCACTGAACCAATGCGCATGCTTGCCTACTTGAGAAGTGTGTCCTTGAGGAGGATCCTGGATGGGGAGCACGTGCACTGCTTGAAGCTCTTGCGGTCTTGCGGTGAGACGTGGCTCAAGGAGAAGTGTTTCTATGTCCACAATCTGGGCACCAGATCCGGCTTGAGAACTGGTACCTGCTTCTGCCATGGCCCTGTTTGCTGGTTGGTTCTGTGAGAATATAGAACCAAGTGTTAACATCGTAATGGACAGAATAAATTTGTGTTGTCCCTGTTACAACATTAACATGAGGTGGATGGTGAGTTAGTGGTCAGTAAGTGCATGAAGACAGTGTGTGTAGTTAGTGCTTGTGTTGTCCTAGGAGACTACTGCAGTTAGTAAGTGGGCATGAATTTACAATTTGGGGTCGGGGGTTTATTACAGGCCCTAGGCGGCCAAATGCAGTGAATGGGCTTTGCTTTCGGTTTCGGAGAGTCTCTACAGAGCTTTCTCGGTGTCGTGGTTTGAAAACGAGGCCTTTTTGGGACCCATTTACAATTGATTACATGCACGCTCTTGGGTCTTGGTGTGTTCATGAGCGTTGAGAACGAGTGAATACTGGAAGTATGCGTAGCTGCGTTATGCTGTTTAGGTTGTGGCCTCAGCGTAGCGACTTGTGCCATCAAGCAAGCCTTAGGCACCTAAATTTGTCTTGATTGTGGGCTTGCCTTCATCGACTTCTTGGGCACCCAAATAGATTTTACTTTAGCAGAAGAATTTCTGAAAGACTTCTTATTAGCGTCGTGTTGTTGGTCACTAATAAGAGGCTTTGCCCCTGTAGTTGACGGTAGTGCAACCGGTTGTTCGCCTTTCCGCACCCACACCTGGTTTATTTTCTGGGCCATTCTGCTGCGCAGGTACTTTTGTTCTCGGACATAGGTAGTACTCTGCTTCTTCTGCCTGTGATCTACCTTGGGTCGCTGCTTCCTTCTAGCCTTTGGAAAAGAAGGGAGTTCCGTTGCATTCCTGACTTCTTTTTTGCGAATATCATTCCTCTGCAACACATAGTTTTGGACAAGAACAGCATGGTCATCTTCATGTGTACCCCTGGAAGGACCAGGAGTCTGTGCCTTTCCTAGTTCCTTGAGTGCTCCATTGTCTAATTCTACTGTAACTCGACTATGATTGATCCAAACCTGGAGAAGTCCACTTCTTAGGTTTAAATTGACTGCTTGGTCATAAATCCAATCTTGACCCAAGACAAGAGGTTCAGTGAGATCCTCATCCTGACACACTAGTACCTTAACTGTCATTGCTTCATCATGAATGTAGAGGGGAAGTTCCACCTCGCCCATACAAGGGGTTTCCACGCCTCCCAATCCTATAAGATATGCCTCCACAGGATTGACAGTTAACTGTAACCCTTGACAGTAAGACATTCTAACAGCACTAGTGGCTGCACCTGAGTCAATCAAGGCTCTTACAGTCCTTGCACTTTTTCCTTGTCCTATATCTAGGGTTACGAAAGGACGTCGATCAGTTATCCTAGGTGAGCTGGTTCCTGCGACTTCACACATTGCCATATGATATCCTTGATCTGCATAGTCATTTGTCCTAGGCTGCTCTCTACCTTGCCTACGTAATTTCATCCTTCTAATGCGTTCTAAAGCTTCTGCTTGAGCTTCTTCTCGCACTCGCTTTTCTTCCTCTTTGCGTTTCTTAGCAGTGTTGAGTCGGCTAAGCATTTCCTCCGTGAGGGGTTCCTGATACAACTTGACTCTGCAACCGCTAATATAATTTGGGAGAACATCACCCTCTAATGTGGCCAATTGTACCGCTCCGCTTGTGGAGATCCTATTGATGATCATAGGTCCGTAGCCTCTCTTTTCTAGCTTCCTCGCGTGTTGTTTGAGTGTATAGACTAGGACTAGATCGCCTGCTTTCAAGCCTTTATCCTTCACGTGGGCATCGAAATATGCCTTCTGTCTCTTCTTGGCGGCATATATTCCTGCAGCGGCTCTTAGTCTTGTTTCCCCTAATCGTTCAAGGTCAAAGATCCTAGAAGAGAGTTCATGACCTGTCCATTCATACTCTTGTGCTACTCTCAATGTAGGAATCAGGAAGTCCAAGGGTAGCACGGCGTTTTGGCCGAATACCATCTGAAAGGGGGTGGCTTGGAGTACCGTTTTGTAGGCAACTCGGTATGCCCAAACAGCATGGTGCAGCTGTTTGTCCCAATCAGAGCGTTTTGTGTTCACCAATTTTGTCAGTACATTGCATAAAATCTTATTAGTGCTCTCAGCTTGTCCATTAGCTTGAGGGTGATAAGGGGCAGACTTCTTGTGTATTACCAAGAATTCTTGGAGCAGATTTTCAATCACTTCGTTCAAGAAATGAGTGCCTCTATCGCTTACAAGCTCTATAGGTAGCCCATATCTCGTGAATACATTCTCAAACAAGAATTTGGCAGTTGTTTGAGCATCGTTCTTGGTTGTAGCTTTTACCTCTACCCACTTGGTGAGATAATCTGTTGCCACAATGATGTATTCCGCATGAGAACCCTTAGCTGGGGGATTAATAGGACCTACGATGTCTATTCCCCACTTAGAGAATGCACGTCCACCCATCATAGGTTTCAGTGGCATCTCATCTTTGCGTATAGGATACTGAGTCCTCTGACAGACATCACACCGTTTCACATAGGTATGTGCATCCATGTGAAGTGTAGGCCACCAAAAGCCCGCAAATAGTATTGCCTTGATTACCCGATCTGGTCCAAAGTGTCCTCCTGCTACACCTTGGTGAGCAGTTTCTAAGATCTTAAGATACTCACTTTCATGGACACACAGTCTCAGGTAACCATCTTTACCGCGCTTATATAGATTATCACCTATGAGTGAATAATCCAGGGCTTCTTGTTCTAAACTCCTTTTCCTAGCTAGAGTCATGTCTGGGGGGAATGTGTTTGTCCGCAAGAATGATACTAGAGGTTCACTCCAATCTGGCACAATGGATACTTGATAGAGAGTGGCATGTTCCACAGGTGGTTTAGTGCAACAGATTGGGCATTCCTTGCACAACTTTTGGACATCCGCTTCCATAGTTGGCCAATGCACTCCGAATCTCTTTAGAGTCTGCAACGTTCGTTGTTTGGAATGGTGTTGCTCTAACGCACCTACATGTGCTAATTGCAACCATTTAGCGTGCTCATCCTCTTCTACGCAACACGCCAAGATCCCTTGATCTGTGTGCTTGTACATGCTTCCTGCCATGATGTGGTACTTTTGGGCTTTTACAACCTCTCTATTCCGTGTGTTTACCACTGGATGGTTAGGCCCGTAGGTCAATACTGGTACTATTGGCTTGGCCCACTGCGGCACCAATTCCAAATTAAACAAGTAAGCATCAGGAAGGTCATCTGGCACTCCTTGTGGGGCTTCTCCCGATGTGAGCCTAGAAAGATGATCAACTCTCAAATGGGTCCTACCCTTTCTTACCACAACCTCAAAATCATATTCCATTAGCAAGAGAAACCATCTTACTAATCTTCCTGTATTGCATGGCTTGTTTACAAGATATAACAATGCCTGATGATCAGTAAAAAATTTAAACTTATTTGCAAGCAAATAGTGTCTAAATTTCTTAATTGCATACCATGCCTAATCCTTCGCGCTCTGTAGTGGTGTAATTCCGTTCAGCCGCATTCAATTGTCTACTGGCATAGGCAATTGGAAGATCCATATTACCTTCACCAGTAGGTTGTGCAAGCACACATCCAATGGCATAATTGGATGCTGTTGGAGGCAGTCAGAGGCACAGACGCCACGGAAGCATGTAAAGAAGGAGCAGGGAGCCAGGCGGATCAATTTTTCAAACAAATATATTTCTTATTAATTCTCCAAACATTCAACAGTGATTGTTATCACTAATTGTAACATATGTATCATAGAAAACCCCATTTTGTAATCCATAGCTCCATTTTGTGCAAGCCGAGGAGTCCTCGAGCTTGAAGAGCTTAGGTAGAATGCTCGTACCAATTTTCGTTATTTTTAGACATCGTTTACCCTTCCAAATAGCACTAGGACCTATTTTTTAACTAGGCCGGTCACTAGATGTGAAACCGGTCAAAACTAGTCTAGAAACTATAAAAAGAGCTAGAGAGCTCATTTTTGAGGTTGGTTCATTTTGGATTAGTGAGAGCATAGAGCTAGTTTGAGCTTGTAAGAGTATTCTTGAGTAATAGAGCTAATTTCTCACCTTCCATTGTGTCTTGCTTGTCTCTTCATTGTGTGTGTGTATGTGTGTGTGCATCTTTGTGCTTCTCACCTTCACTCTCACATCATCTCACATTCACGATCTTCATATCACTCCTACCTCTCCCACGGATTGACATTAAGGAGGTGAAGCTTCTTAACGTGGTACTTACCATTGTGCTAGAGCAACACCAAATTTGGCGCCGTTGCCGGGGAGAGAGCTTGGAGGACGAGCGTGTGACGGTAAGACGTAGAGTAGCGACGTTGGAGGGTAAAAAAATCGCCATCTTTCAGTTCAGTTTCTGAGTTTTTTTTCCCTCTTCTTCATCTTCATCATCATCACCATCTCCTTCCCTCTTCATATTCTCTGATTTTTTCCATTTTCGCCACTACATTCACTCGTTTTTACTCGTGGCTGTGAGAAACAAGCTTAGGAGGAGCTGAGAACCGAAAGCGCTGAAGAAAATCACTTGGAAAACCTCTCAAAACTCCAAAAATTCAACTCAGTATCGCGCGGGCTGAAGCGACCTGCGCCTGGTATCGCGAGCATCATATTGTGATTTTGGAGGGTGACATTGCATCCACAGGCTGATAGGAGGGACAAGGAGGACACAAGGTACACAAACCTGCAAAAATTTTTGAATTTGGGTGTGAAAATCTCCAAGTATCGTGTCCGGTTGAGATTTGGTATCGCGATACCAGAACTCCCGTGTATCGCGATACTTGTCGAGATATCGCATCGTGCATGCCCACTTGAGGTATCGCGATACCACTCTGGTATCGTATCGTCAAGTGTTGGTATCGCGATCGCGGTCGCCCTGGTGGTATCGTATCGCGACGGTCACAGTATCGTATCGTTGACCAAGTGGTATCGTATCGCCTGAGATTCGGGTATCGTATCGTGCCATCCTTGGTATCGTATCGTTGATTGTGCAGTATCGTATCGTCGGGTACTTATTTTGGTAACGCGATACCATTCTGGTATCGTGCCCTGAAGTTGGTATCGCGATCTTACCTTACCTAGCAGTATCGTATCGCCCACTTTCCCAAGGGTATCGCGATACCATTTTGAGGTCGTATCGCCCTGGTCCTCTCGTATCGTATCGTCGAAGTTTTAGTATCGTATCGCCTACTCCTCAAGGTAGTATCGCGATACTTGAAATAGTATCGTATCGCCAAGACTAGTGGTGTCGTATCGCTTCCTTACCAGGAAGTGTATCGCGATACCATTTTTGGTGTCGTATCGTGGTAAAACCTTGGTACTGTATCGTGATGTTGGTATCGCGATTTCAGTAATCCCGGTGGTATCGTGTAAGAAAGAGGTATCGTATCGTGGGGAATCTGGTATCGTCTCGTCTGTTCTGAGCTACCAGAGCGATCCTGTTTCCCTGTTTTAACCCCCAAAACCCTGAACTGGCATAACTTTCTCATACGAAATCCGTTCGGAGTGATCTTGGGTTTGTTGGAAAGCTCGTGAGGAGTACAACAAAAACATCGACTGGTTATGGTTAAATTAATACCAGGATTATTAGATAGGGTATTGTGAAGTTGACCCTCAGGAAAATTGGAAAACCAAGGTGTTCCAAAGGATTTTGAGCAATAGAAGAGAACTTTGGGACTAGAAGCCAAGGCTTATGAACCTGAGATCTGGTAGACACTTAGGCAAGGATAGACAAAGCATTAGGTCATCTGAGGCTAGTGTCAACCATACATCCAAGTCTTGGGCTCAACAGCTTAGTGGTTATCCTTACACACGAAGTTCAGAAACCAGTGACTCGGAAATGTCTTTTAGCATGGAAAGACCCACACGTAGCTCAGGCATTGCCTGTTTGCAGACACCAGAAGGTCCCTATAGAACGCAACTAGAGTTTCTCCGAACCAACCGATTAGGTGCTCGCATCTATGAGGATGGTTTGCAAAGGCAAGTGGTGCAACTGCACAACCCTGATCAACCCATTGGATTGGAAAGGCCAGTGGTGAAGTTTGAGAGAGACGCTTACATAGACAAAGAAGGAACCATGTACGTACTAAGTACGCAGCCAAACGATACTAATGAGTTTGGCACAATTCAATTAGAGACGGAAGCGAAATTTCAAGGAAAAGAATTGTTAGAAGAACCTAGGACACCTAGAGGGAAATCCGTATTAACAAGAGTACTCATCCCAGAATGGATCCCTCAAGATAACAGGAGCACCGAGTTGTTCGTAAATAAAGAGACAGATGAAGCCTTTTGGAGGTACAGAAAGGAAAACCCCAGTGAGGTAGGCATCATTACAATCTATGAATTCAAGGACCCAGATACACCTGGAAAGGTGGTATACCTGGATGAGACTTCAGAAAGAGTCTTTGTGGTGCCTGAGCGCGCTAAAAGCACCTACACTTGGAGAGGTGAATTGATATTCCCTCCATCCAGAACAAACATGAATGCAAATCAACAAGTGGCAGGAACTTCCTCAGCCCAGGGAAATCAAAGAGAAGGAAATCACGAGAGACCAGAAGTAAGCTTCAATCACCCCATAGGGAGAGATAGAACAACCACGAACACTAATAGGACGGATAGACAAAGAGAACATGGAATACCAGGTGGTAGAGATGATTTTCCTCTACCTAGGCCACGTGAACACGCAAGAGTATTGAGACCCACGCAATTAGTAAAATCAATGAAGAATTACTTTGATGGGACAGGAGATCCCTATGACCATGTCGCAGAATTCAAGCAAGTACTAAGAGCAGAACAAGTCGAGGACATGTTCACGCAGTACAACGCATTTGGACTAACGTTAAAGAATACCGCTTTAACTTGGTTTCAACCATTGCAACAAAGGCAATTTAGAGACATCCATCACTTTTTAGAGTCATTCATTACTGAATTCTCTAAAAGTGGGGTTAGACATGACACGTCTTCGTTGATTCATAGTTTTAAGCAAACCCCTCAGGAAACAGTAAGACTGGCAGGACGTAGATTCAGACAATATGTCGAACGATGTCCAATGCAAGAGCTACCCTCACAAGCTAAGCAAGTGTCCTTGTTTTTAGATGGCTTGTTGAGCGCTAAACTACGCTCCTATGTGTACCTAAAAGAACCCAGAACGCTAGAAGAGTGTGTAAGAATATGTATAGACATCGAGGACAACCTAGGAGATGAATTAGAGCTCTCAAAGGTCTATAAGGACTCAGATTGTTCTTCTCTAGCATCCACAAAATTATCTAATTCGATAGAGGACCTAGCAGAAAAAGTGGCCCAAAAACTAGGAGTTTCTAGTAAACAGGTGCCCAAGCTACCAACGAATGTACGTTGTTACACTTGTGGTGGAAATCATTTGGCAAACGTGTGTCCCAATGCACCACAACCACAAGCCAACCCTAGTGGCCAATATTGCACAATTGAGAGAAGATACACGAATCATACGGCTCAGGACTGCCCATACAACAAACAAACCGTGAGACAGAACTACCCACAAACATACCAGCAGCCAGGTAGGTATCAAGGCCAATACAATGCTCAGCCTTATTACTATAGGCCTCCCCAGAACTACCCATACCAGGCTCAACAGAGACCTCAACCCGTCTTAGCTCAGCAGCCACCCCCACCAGCGAATGTCATCTCAGTCAAATACGCTGCTGCAGAAGAGAACCTAAGTAGGGCCTTAGTGCCTTCTTCACCTTTGATCACCGAAAGTGACCCGAACTCAAACAGTTTTGACTCTACTCATGTAACTAGTCCACCCGCTTATTACACGGAGTCACCAGAGCATGTGGAGACATATCATTATGATAGTCCTCCAATGGAACCTAGTTGGGAGCCAGACTATGCTAATGTGATGTACGCAAACCCAAACCCACGGCCCCAACTGAGACAACAGAGACCACAGGGCCCTAGAGGA
Organism: Ceratopteris richardii; assembly: GCA_020310875.1. Classification (NCBI taxonomy): domain Eukaryota; kingdom Viridiplantae; phylum Streptophyta; class Polypodiopsida; order Polypodiales; family Pteridaceae; genus Ceratopteris; species Ceratopteris richardii. The sequence goes on along the minus strand of CM035421.1, from coordinate 6,654,568 downwards.
CCATGCTTTAGGTGCCAAGGAGATCACTTCATAAAGGATTGTCCACATCCCCCAATAGCAAGGCAATCACAGTACTATAGCATTCAAGGCTTTTGTGCCGATTGTGGCAAAGAGCACATAATCAAAGATTGTCCTAAGAACCCAGTTAATGCTTCGAATGTGACACCAATCAACGTGATAGGTATTGTAAACAATGCAGATGGATCCAATACTACGTACGTGCCTATCCAAGCTATAACCAGAGCCCAGGCGCTCTTACAAAACCAACAACTTAATCAAGAGAAAATAGCCGAAACTAGTGAAGTTGCAGAATCGAGTAGTAAAAAGACGAAATCTTGGAAAGATTCCAGAGAAAGAATAAAGAGAAAATGGAGTAAAAAGATAAGTGAGTTGGAAGGAAGTCTAAGAGAATCTAGAGCCAAAATACAAGAATTGACTTCACAAGAATTAAATCAAGAAAACCCAGCTCAGAAATTGGGATCAGTCTTAGCGGAACCCATACCGGAAGATCTAGACATGATGTTTCGTGCATATCAGGCTAGAATAAAAGAGGGACCTCAAGTAACGGAAATGAGTAAAAACTACCCTCGAGCGGATCTAGAAATTGAGAGAACTAAACTTTGCATGAAGATGGTGGAACTAGCCCAAGCGTTGTTCGACGCCTCTAGATATCTTAATTGGAATAACATGGCAAAACCGGAACTACACTTTCAAGGACTAATGGAGAGGCTAGAACACTTGATAGAAAGCAAAGAGAAAAAGGATCAGCATAGGAACCCTATTGTCCCAGAGACACAGGAAAGGAATCCACCATCCCTGTCTCAAGTACCCAATACAGAAAGTCAAGATAACCTATCTTCCATACATAAGTACTCACATGAATTTTTAAGAGAAATACAAGAAGAGAAATGGAGAAAAGAACAAGGAACTCATCCTCCTATTCAGGAAATAGACGACTTGCAGGAAGAATTTCCCCAAGACATCCCCTCTATATATGATGAGGTAGAGGTGGAACAACTGAGTGAACCCACAGGATTTGAATCGAATTCTTTACAAGAATTACCTCAGTTCACAGGACCTTGGGAAGCTAAGTCTATTAGTATGAGAGCACCCACGATAATAGTGAGGAATGAAGAATCAGTGATCCCTAGGAACACGGAAGTGATCAAGAATACTAAAGTACAGTGTAATCTCACTCTGGAGGAGTTGTTAAAGGTAAAACCAGAATTGTGGAAGCACGTAGCAAATCAATTCCCTGAGCTAGCTACCACACCCTCTCAGATAGGATCACAGAAGAAGGTACCAGAGATACCCGTGGAAAAGATTGGAGACGTAAGCGAAGGAGAGGAAGGTAACACATATCTTCCTATAACCCATCAGGGCTACACCACGAAAGCCATCTTAGATTCAGGAGCCGGAGTAGCCATCGCTACCACCGCTTTATGGAAACGTTGGGGTAAGCCAGCACTCAGACCCACCAGGATGAAGCTACAAATGGCTGATGGACACATAGAAAAACCGTTAGGCTTACTAGAAGGCATATCTCTCACCACTTGTGGTGTAGAATTTGAGCATACCTTTGCCATTTGTGACTTTGCGAAAAATCGTGCGTATGAGATGATATTGGGACGACCATTCATGCGTCAGTTGCAAATTGTACAAGATTGGGGAACTAATTCTTTGTACTTGCAACATTTAGGAGTGACTACCAAAGTCAATCTTAAAGACTATTCACACAGAGATGTACCCCCAATACAATGGAATACCATCCATAAGACACCAGCAGAGACGGAATCCGTGCACTCATTAGAATCAGATCCTTCTTGGTTGCATGAGGATACCCATTTATGGATGTGTAAAGTAGCCAAACAAGAGGAAGAGCGGTTAGAAGCCAAGACCTTAGGTGCGGAACAACATTCACGAACCCTTCAAGATCCAGCCTATGCACCGGTAGTATTCCCAGACGAAGAGTTTGAACCCCATGGTTGGGCAGAAATACTAGCAACCATGGATGTAGCCATCAATGAAGAACAATGGACACCCCACTGTGACGAGGATGGCTATGACATTTCAGTTTTCACGATAGAGCCAATCATGTGCGATGCAATCTTAGAAGAGTGTGAACCGAACACTGATGCATTCGAGGATGCAAGCGATTTTGATTTAGAATCAATTATCATGGACCCACCCTTTGCATCAGAGGAAGAATATTTCTACGAAGTAGAGACTCACCCTCAGAGACACGAGGAAATTACGAATGAAGTGAGATTAGCCACGGAAGTGACGACCAAGAGTGAAGGAAAGAAAAGAAAGAAGAAAGAAACCATGTCGGAAAAAGAAGAATCTTTATTTGAAGTACCCGAGAATTTCAAGAAATATGAAATCGACGATAGAAGAATCATGGTACGAATGCCCAATAGAAAGGCGAATGACGGACAAGTATATGATAACCGAGAGAAAACCAAGAAAATAATAGTTGCCATAGAAGGAGAAGAAGAAAAATGCACCTACATAGGGCATGATCTGACGACTGAAGAAGAGGAAGAGTTAGTTGCCCTATTGCGCGAATATAGAGATGTTTTCGCTTGGAGTTATAAAGATTTGAAAGGAGTAGATCCAGATATATGTTCTCATAGAATCCCTATGACTCCAGATGCAAAACCGACAAAACAGAAACCGTACACGTATAATGATAATTACGCTGCGAAGATTAAAGAGGAGATAGATCGATTGATAGAAGCAGGATTCATTTACGAAATTGAGCATACCGAATGGGTATCCCCCATTGTGGTTGTGCCCAAGAAGAATGGAAAATTGCGTGTGTGTATTAACCTTAAAAAAGTTAATGCCGCCACGATTAGAGATAGTTATCCTCTTCCTATCACGGAACACCTATTGGAAAGAGTTGCGGGCAAGGAAGTTTACAGCTTTCTGGATGGATTCTCAGGCTATAACCAAGTAGCCATTGCTCCAGAAGACCAACACAAGACGGCTTTTGCCACAGAATGGGGCATATTTGCATTTCGTGTGATGCCATTCGGCTTGACAAATGCACCCGCCACTTTCCAGCGACTCATGTGTCATGTTTTTAAGGAATTCTTACGCAAGAGCTTGGAAGTTTATGTCGATGACTTATGTGCACATTCAAATGTAAGGCAGACACATATCCCAGAGTTAAGACAAATATTTGACAAATGTCGAGAGTATCAGGTTTGTTTGAACCCAGAAAAATGCGTTTTCATGGTCAGACAAGGCAAAATTCTAGGACACATCGTGTCAAAAAATGGAATCTCTACGGACGAGGAAAAGGTGAAGGTAATTGCAGAATTACCCAGACCAACTAATGTGAAAGAGGTACAGGCATTTATGGGCCATTGCGGTTATTATAGGAGATTCATACACATGTATGCAATCATAGCCAAGCCTTTGTACTCTCTTTTAACCAATTTTGAGTGGACAGATGAGTGTGAAAATTCATTCAATGAACTTAAACGACGTTTGTGTTCGGCACCTATATTGACAACTCCAGATTGGAGTAAGCCATTCCATGTACATGTGGATGCATCCAATTACACCATAGGATGTGTGTTAGCACAACCCACGAATGAAGGTAACATAGATCTCCCCATAGCTTACGCTAGCAGACAACTGAACGCAGCAGAGAGAAATTACACCACGACGGAACGAGAAGGATTAGGGATGATCTACGCGGTAAAGAAGTTTAGGCACTACTTGTTGGCCAACAAATTCAAGTTCTTTACAGATCATCAAGCCCTATTATATTTAGTCAACAAACCATGTAACACCGGACGACTAATACGTTGGTTTCTATTACTCATGGAATATGATTTTGAAGTGATAGTTAGGAAAGGAAAGACGCATCTTAGAGCTGACCACCTCTCAAGATTAACCTCAGGAGAAGCCCCTCAAGGAGTAGCGGATGAATTACCAGATGCATACTTGTTTAACCTTGAGATAGCACCAGAATGGGCTCAACCAATAGTCCCTATTCTCACATGTGGACCCAAGAATCCTAAGATAAAGATCAAAGAGGGAGAGATTACCAAATCTCAGAGATACCAAATAATGGCAGGAAGTATATATAAACAGGATAATCAAAAGACCCTTGCTTGTTGTGTAGATGAATCGGAACATGCGAATTGGTTGCAATTAGCACACATAGGTGCACTAACGCAACATCATTCAAAACATCGAACTTTACAGACTCTGCATAGATTAGGAGTATATTGGCCTACGATGGAAGCAGATGTCTACAAGTTGTGTAAAGAATGTCAGGTGTGTTGTGAAAAACCACCAGTAGAGCATGCTACACTCTATCACGTGTCTCTCACACCAGACTGGAGTGAACCATTAGTGACCTACTTGAGGACGAACACATTCCCTCAAGGAATGACCTTAGCTCGACAACGCAGTCTAGAGCAGGAAGCTCAAGGCTACTCGCTTATTGGCGATAATCTATACAAAAGAGGACGAGATGGATATCTAAGACAATGTGTTCATGAGAGCGATTATCTGAGAATACTAGAGACTGCACACCAAGGTGTTGCAGGAGGTCATTTTGGACCAGATAGGATAATCAAAGCCATCCTCTTTGCAGGATTATGGTGGCCCACTCTTCACATGGATGCGCATACTTATGTAAAGAGATGTGACGTGTGCCAAAGAACTCAGTTTCCTACTCGCAGAGATGAAATGCCATTGAAACCCATGATGGGCGGATGTGCATTTTCTAAGTGGGGTATAGACTTTGTAGGACCCATTAACCCCCCTGCAAAAGGTACACATGCGGAATATATTATTGTTGCCACAGATTATCTTACAAAATGGGTAGAGGCAAAGGCCACAAAGAAGAATGATGCTCACACGACTGCAAAATTCTTATTTGAAAATGTCTTTACAAGATATGGATTGCCTATAGAGTTAGTGAGCGATCGAGGCACTCACTTTCTAAACCAAGTCATTGAATATTTGTTACAAGATTTTATGGTGATTCACAAGAAATCTGCACCATATCATCCTCAGGCCAATGGTCAAGCTGAAAGCACTAACAAGATACTTTGTACCGTACTGACGAAACTCGAGAACAACAAACGTTCAGATTGGGACAAACAGCTAAACCACGCTGTTTGGGCATATCGAGTGGCCTACAAGACCGTACTCAATGCAACTCCCTTTTAGATGGTTTTTGGTCAGAATGCAGTGCTTCCTCTCGACTTCTTGATACCGACCCTTAAGGTTGCACAAGAACATGAGTGGACCGGCCATGAATTATCAGCAAGAATAATGGACTTGGAACGATTAGGAGAAACCAGGCTAAAGGCAGCAGCAGGAATATACGCAGCGAAGAAGCGACAGAAAGCATATTTTGATGCACATGTGAAAGATAAAGGCCTAAAAGAAGGAGATTTAGTTCTAGTATATACGCTGAAACAGCACGCACGCAAGTTAGAAAAGCGAGGTTATGGACCTATGATCATTAACAGACTCTCGACTAGTGGAGCAGTACAGTTAGCCACCTTAGAAGGAGATATAATGCCTAATTACATTAGTGGCTGTAGAGTCAAGCTATACCAAGAACCTCTTACTGAGGATATGCTTAGACGACTCACGTTGGCAAAGAAGCGTAAGGAGGAAGAAAATAGAATACGAGCGGAAGCTCAGGCAGAAGCCATAGAACGCATTAAGCGCATGAAGCTAAGAAGACAAGGACTAGGGAGAGAACATTATAACCATCTGGAAACACCACCCAGATATCCCATGGCCATGTGTCAAGTAAAGTCAACCACTCATCCTAGCATAGTGGACAGGAGACCATTCATTACAGTAAGGCTAGCGCACGGCAACCATAGCCAAGAACTCAGGGCTTTGATTGACTCAGGTGCTGCGACTAGTGCGATTAGATGGTCCCACTATAAGGATTCAGGAATAGAAATGCGGCCAATTGAGGCATACCTCATAGGCCTAGCAGGCATGGAAACCCCTTGCATGGGTGAGGTGGACCTTCCTATCCTCATTAAGGAAGTGACCATGACAGCGAAGCTATTAGTGTGCGATGATGACGACCTGATAGAACCCCTAATCCTTGGTCAAGATTGGCTATACGATCACTCAGTGGACCTAAATCTTAGACAAGGCTCCTTACAGATTGGAACCTTAGAGCAGAAGCGAGTGATACCGCTTGACTTCCCTAACGGCACTCCGCTTGACGGTTGTGACCCTAGACCCTATGAAACGCATGCGACGGAAGATAGGAAGATTTTTGGGCAGACCAGTCACGTTACGTCTACACCAACCCACTCGGGCTTGGCTATAGACAGTTGTCAATCAGAAGGAGGACAGGAGATCTTCCCTGGGACTTCCTGCAAACTAGAAGAGACAGTTACCCAACCGCAAGGGCAGAAGGGCACAATCAGAGGTCAGGTGGGTTGCATCAGCGGACAAATGAGCACGACACCCTGCGGAGCTCATCCTTCCAAACTTGTTGCGGACTGGCCTAGATTAAAGTTAAACAAGGCATCACTTCCTAATGGGCAGGTCACGCAAGTGTTGGATCTCCCTTCTTTTCCAAAGCAGAGCGTCCATCCGACCTCTCAACCTCGACAACAACAGAATCAACCACGACGAAAGAACCCAGATCGACTGCAGTACCAGAAGATACAACAAGGCAAGCAGTTTAGGCCACCCAAAGGCAGCGGCACCAGACAAATATGGGTGCCGAAAGGACAAAAAGCACCGAAGGACTCCAACCAAGCAGAGATCAACAAGCAAAAGGCCGAACAGAAACAGAATCGATATCCACCATCCCCTCGACCTCCTTCTATAGGTCCGACCATTCGACAAATTTGGATCGCCAAGAAGTACCTTACCCATAGACCCACGCCCATGCAGATTTGGGTACCCAAACCATGTATCATAGCTCAACCCATAAGCCATGTAATATATAATCCTCACAAACCGTTTCATCCCTCGATACCACCACATCCGTTACCACCTTTTGCCCCTCAGCAGAAACCCACCACCCACTCCAAGATCTTTAGGAAATGGATACCGAAACGTGTCCAACCGTCTTCCCCTAACCCATTGTCTAACTACCCCCCGACTAACATACAACCTTGTACTAAATCACTAACCTTTAAACCTTGTATAAATTCACACACCATCATCACACACCACTCGTAATCTCATCTCATCAAGAAATGTATGCATGATCCGAAACGTATAGGTGTCTAGAGACCTGCACTAGTGCTGCAAGAAACATTGCATCCATCACATCACAGCACTTGGCTACACGGGTTACGCATCAGTTATGGAAAGGGATTGCGGTCTCACTTTAAATGGGATCATAATTAATTTCCATGCTAATGTGTTAATCTTTTGTAGCAGATCTTTCTCACTAGCGCACCAATCACCATGCAAACCGACGAAGGAACATCAGGAGCAGGCCCCAGTGTAGCGGCAGTACCACTCAACGTGCTAAGAGCAGAATCCCACCCGACTGCTCCACCGCCGGAATTTCAGGGATTTCCAGGGCCCATGCCTATCGATAACCCCCCTATGGGCTACACCGAAAAGATACACAGAAACTCTCATTGGTTTCAGGGCCTTGCAGGACCCCTTGCGGACGCTGACTTTATATTTGAATCCTCTCTGACATTTGATGACCGCACGTGGGGAAAGTACCAGTTTTTCTCCAGAGAGTTCGAAGCCCTACAAAGCACCCAGGATTTAACTCATGTTTGGGCCAGAGCAGGCTTCACAGAATACTTCAGTGATCCTCTTCCCAAACCGGATTTTTACAGGTGCTATTACTTAATCACTACCTTACTGGCATCAGAGAATAAGGACATCCCAGGAACCTTTATATTGCCTACTCTAGTGGATGATCCACCTTACAAGAGATTTTATCTCTCTAAGGACTTAATGAGAGCAGCCATCAAGATTCATGGAACCCACACACCCACAGATCGAGAGAGATTAATTCCAGAACCGATGAAACGTGGGGATGTCACGAAGTGGGAAGAGATTTCGGCCATTACACCTGAGCTGTCAAAGCCACTAAGAATATGCATGCAACATTTTGCATTTCCAGCTCAGGACAGATTTACCATGCCACACAAAAGAATATGGTTCGGATTATATTTGGCATGTACGGGACCTCAAACAGTTGATCTGGTAAGCTGGATCATAGACCAAATGTACCTGGCACAGCACAGATGGGAGCGTAAAAAAGTGCTTAACGGATGTTGTGCACTCACAAGAATTGTGTATATGTGCTTGGCTTATGACTTGCCCATCGAGCGTGCATTAACAGGAGAGGAATTAAAGGCATTCAAGGGCACAACGAAGAAAGCCAGGAAGCCCAGTAGGACACGGGCAGGTAAGCGCATGCGAGGCACCATCCCTTGCCTCCAAGTGCCAGAGTCGCCGTCACCACAACCCTCTCCCGAGCGACCACAGACAGAAGCTGCTCCCACTGTACAACCTATTCGCATACGGTTGTCCAGACCAATGGCTACAGAGGCCACCACTAGTACCGCTGCACCTCAGGCAGCTACCACCACAGAACCCCCCACCACAACCGCAGAAGCTCCCACCACTATTGGTGCCGAAGCGTTTTCTTTTCCGATACCACATATGGAGGCCGACCCCATAAACACGACATTTGATTTTGAGATGCCTGATGCATTCTCAAACGAATTCCAGTATTCAGAAGCACAACTGTTCTCCCAGGAATATGAACGTCCCAGCTATCCTACTACGCCGCGAGATCTGCCACAGGGACAAGCTGTGTCGGGCTCTGAAGAAGAAAGAACCGAAACAGACGACGATCAAGGCGACGATGAAGCCAGCCAGGGCTCACATGACGAACAGACAGAGGGCCAAGGCCAACAAACCGACACACACGGCGACACCAGCACATATGAAGATGAGACATTCGAAGCCGCAGCGTACACACTGGCTATAAAGAAATTATATCGTACCATGGAGAAAGTCTGGGCACGAAAGAAGTTAACTGAAGAGGAGAGCCAGGCATTAATTGAACAGGAACTCATCTCGGGAGGATTCGAAGACGCATATATCAGAGGGTTCAGAGAGTTAGTCAAATCCGTAGGCTCACATGAAGCACTCAGGTTTTTACAAAGAAAGCAACTACCACAGTTTGATCCCCGCCGAGTGCGACTACTCTCAAAACCTGGGGAGTATATTCGTGTACCAACAGGAGCCCAATCTTCAGCGCAAGCCAGGGAGGCACGCCTCGCCCCCGAACGTTCATTAACCGCAGAAACCATCCTTGTAGATTCGCCACCCCGTACCACCATTGTACATACCACTAATATCCTCGAAATAACATCCACCCCTTCGACTCCCCTCTCACCTCATCTTTCACCAACCCATCCCGTACCACCTGCACACCCACCTGCTTTCCCCACATCCACACCTGTACAAAGCAATATAGCCCCAACCTCTTCCTTGCCCATTCATACCACCATGCCCACTCCCAACCCTCCGCATCCATATGTTAACCCCTTCACCCCTTCATCCTTCCCAGCGTTTCCCCCACCTCTAAGACCCCCATTCCCCTTCCTAACCCCACTAACCTTCTCACCAGTCTCACCTCCCCAGCCTACCATAACCCCTATTTCCCCGTTTCACCAAGCTGTTCCAACCATCCCCCCTGTAAACTACTCTACGTTTGTAAATCCCGTATTCACACCTACACAACCACCCACAATCACACCACTTTTCACAGTCACAACACTAAACACGTCCAATGCCATGGACATATCACCATCCACCTCACCACCACCCACTCCACTCACAGCACCCTCATATTTAGGCACTTCACAATTTTCCACAATCACCACTGCACCCACTGTCCCAACCCCACTTCCCATTCCCACTGCATCTACTCTCACGGCATCCTCATTTAGCACTTCACTACTACTATCGCCCACCATAGACACCGCATTTCAACACATGTTCGCATGCATGACGCAAGTCCGCGAGGAGTTTGCATCACTCGGCACCAACTATCAACAGCTGCAGGCGACAACGAATGAACTACAAACGCAGCTTAACTCACTATCAATTGAGAATGCCTCACTGAATACCCGATACCAAGATTTAAGAGAGGCCTATCATAAGTTAGAACTAGAAAGTGAGGAGAAAGCCAAAGAGGCCACCGCGGATTTGGATAACCTACTTAGAGCCCAGACTGTCCGCAATGCAACGCTTACTAGAAATATGGGCTTACTAAGAAGACACTTAGCCGCAGCAAAAGAGGAGAACCAGAGACTCCAAGAGCAGAATAGAGAGAACTTGGAAGCGGCTTTAGATCATCCAGAACAGCCACTAAGTCCGAGCAGATTCAAGGCAATCCCATCTGAGTCGATGCGGATGCTGCTAGACGACCATGTCAGATTGCTCGAGGACTATGATCGTATGAACGAAGAACATCAAAAGTTAAAGGAAGACCACAAACTGCTACAACTCAGAGAACCAGCAACACAACAGGTACCAGTAGCAGCGGAATTACCAGCGCCTGTGGACCCTGCCCCTGAAGTTTTAGAGGAACTCAACGCACTCCGGGCCCAGGTAACAAATCTTGAATCTAGGATTGCCATCTATGAAGCACCACCAAGGCCAGACTCCCCACCTGAGCTACCAGCTGAGGAAGAAACCATCACTATCCCGGTGGAGGAGACATTCGAAGAGGCATATGAACCGATACCCATCCCAGGCGGACGTGTCACGGCCGAAGGCCAGATGACCTACGAACTACCTACCCCCGCGTGGATGAAGACAGTTGAAGAACTCGGAACGACACACTCGGCCAGAGTAGAGGCACAGCTACATGCCATGGCCATAATTGAAGAGAAAATTTTACAATCACCATTCTTTGCTCAAATGGCCCCGCGACGATACATATCTGGGCATGAGCTTCAGTATAAACCATACTTCATGTTAATGGCAGAATATCAGTTAACCATAGAGAAAGAAACCGGCATGAAACCAACGCATGCCACTCAATTCGAGCCAGAGGACTTGCCACCAAGGGCGCAGAGAGGTGAAATCCTTCAACCAGACTGGCGCAAAGATTTATTGCAAAATTATCCAGAGATGATGAGCACGTGGGTAAAAGCGCCGCTTCACTTAAAATTTAATCCGTGCTGGGGACCAGTACCACGACGCCGCTCTTGGACTGCCTTCGCAATAAAGCTACAGAACAATAAGCAGTGCCAAGACTGGTTGAACTATCCCTACTTCAAGCCACCAGTCGCGTTACCCACCGTAGGCTACATGATGGCGACGATCCGCCACTGGCTCCCTCGATTAAAACATATGGATGATATTGCCGCGCACATGACTGTCAAAATCTTTGACATGATGCAGATGGTCTTTAAAGTCTTCCGACGCATCAAGGCTCCCCATGTAAACACCCCGGGCTTTGAGCATGGCAACTTTGATTTAGTCTATGATATGAGCACAACGCCATCGCTACGGGTGTGTTACGCCTGGCACTGCAGAATCAAATATCTACCGGCATGTTACAAGCAGACATTCGAAGAAATGTTCACCACCGGTTTTTGGGAGTACCATTCAGAAGTATTTATAAGCAGGCCCACACACTTATTGCAATTATTCGCCTGTGAACGAATGGTGTACTCCACACACTATCAGCTCCCACCACCAGATGAGCCGCAACCTATCGATTGGGAGAAACTCGAGGCTGATCTAGCCCGAGGTATTCGTGTATCAGAGCACACCCTCGCTCAAGACCTCCTACAGAATTACATCCGGCAGACCTCACAACAAGGTTCTGTCAGGGACGACAGAAGCGAGAGGGAGGGGGGTGTTGGAGGCAGTCAGAGGCACAGACGCCACGGAAGCATGTAAAGAAGGAGCAGGGAGCCAGGCGGATCAATTTTTCAAACAAATATATTTCTTATTAATTCTCCAAACATTCAACAGTGATTGTTATCACTAATTGTAACATATGTATCATAGAAAACCCCATTTTGTAATCCATAGCTCCATTTTGTGCAAGCCGAGGAGTCCTCGAGCTTGAGGAGCTTAGGTAGAATGCTCGTACCAATTTTCGTTATTTTTAGACATCGTTTACCCTTCCAAATAGCACTAGGACCTATTTTTTAACTAGGCCGGTCACTAGATGTGAAACCGGTCAAAACTAGTCTAGAAACAATAAAAAGAGCTAGAGAGCTCATTTTTGAGGTTGGTTCATTTTGGATTAGTGAGAGCATAGAGCTAGTTTGAGCTTGTAAGAGTATTCTTGAGTAATAGAGCTAATTTCTCACCTTCCATTGTGTCTTGCTTGTCTCTTCATTGTGTGTGTGTATGTGTGTGTGCATCTTTGTGCTTCTCACCTTCACTCTCACATCATCTCACATTCACGATCTTCATATCACTCCTACCTCTCCCACGGATTGACATTAAGGAGGTGAAGCTTCTTAACGTGGTACTTACCATTGTGCTAGAGCAACAGATGCATCCACATGAACATGGAATGGCTTATTCCAATCTGGTGTGGTCAAGATTGGTGCTGAACATAATCTTCGTTTAAGCTCTTGGAAGGAATTTTCGCATTCATCCGTCCACTCAAAGTTTGTCAGAAGTCCGTACATGGGCTTTGCAATGACAGCATACATGTGTATAAATCGTCGATAATAACCGCAATGCCCCATGAAAGCTTGTACTTCCTTGACATTCTTTGGCCTAGGTAACTCCGCTATGGCTCTCACTTTTTCTTCGTCAGTAGATATGCCATTCTTTGACACTATATGTCCTAGGATCTTGCCTTGCCTGACCATAAAAACACACTTTTCGGGGTTCAGGCAGACTTGATATTCTCTACATTTGTCAAAGATTTGTTTGAGTTCAGGAATATGGGTTTGTCTAACATTGGAATGAGCACAGAGATCGTCAACGTAGACTTCTAAACTCTTCCTCAGGAACTCCTTAAACACATGGCACATCAGCCTCTTGAAGGTGGCTGGTGCATTGGTAAGCCCAAATGGCATTACTCTAAAAGCAAAAATGCCCCATTCTGTGGCAAAGGCTGTCTTATGCTGATCCTCTGGAGCTATGGCTACTTGATTGTAGCCCGAAAATCCATCAAGGAAGCTGTACACTTCCTTGCCTGCCACTCTTTCTAAGAGATGTTCTGTGATGGGAAGCGGATAGTTATCTCGAATCGTGGCGGCATTAACCTTTTTCAAGTTAATGCACACACGCAGTTTGCCATTCTTCTTGGGCACCACTACGATGGGGGATACCCATTCAGTGTGCTCAATTTCATAGATAAATCCAGCTTCCACCAGTCTATCTATCTCTTCTTTGATCTTAGCAGCGTAATTATCGTTATATGTATAAGGCTTTTGCTTAGAGGGTTTGGCATCTGAGGTCATGGGGATAGTGTGTGAGCATATGTCAGGGTCAACACCTTTCAAATCCTTGTAACTCCAAGCGAATACATCTCTGTATTCTCTTAGCAAGGCAATCAATTCATGCTCTTCTTCTTCTGTCAGGTCATGGCCTATATACGTGCATCGCTCCTCTCCTTCTTCTATGGCCACTACTATTTTCTTGGTGGTTTCTTTGTTATCATAGGCCTCTCCTGATTGTGCCTCTCGTTTAGGCATTCTTATCATGACTCTCCTGTCATCTATCTCGTACTTCTTAAAATTTTCTGGGACCTCAAACAAAGATTCTTCCTCCTCTGGTAAGACTTCTTTCTTTCTTCGTTTCTTTCCTTCTTCCTTCGAGGTCATATGTGTTGCTAATCTTACATCATTTGTAACCTCTCCATGCTTCTGAGGTTGAAATTCTACTTCATGGAAGTATTCTTCATCTGATGCAAATGGAGGGTCCATAATGATTGACTCTAGATCGGAGTCACTTGCATCCTCAATTGCATCAGGGCTAGGTTCGCATTCTTCTAAAACTGCCTCTCCCATGATTGGCTCTATGGAGAAGACTGAAATATCATAGCCATCCTCATCACAGTGAGGTGTCCATTGTTCTTCATTGATGGCTACGTCCATTGTTGCTAAAATTTCTGCCCAGCCATGGGGTTCAAATTCCTCGTCTGGAAAAACTACAGGTGCATAGGCTGGGTCTTGAATGGGTCTATGGGTTTCGTTTGCACCTATTTCTCTGGCCTTTTCTCTCTTCTCTTCTTCTACTGCTACCTTGCACATCCATAAGTGAGTATCTTCATGCATCCATGAGGATCCAGACCCTATGGAATGCACCGATTCTGTATCATCTTTGGCTCTATGGATGGGATTCCATTGGATAGGAGGGACATCTCTATGAGAATAATCCTTGAGATTGACTTTGGTTGTAACACCTAAGTGCTGCAGGTACAAAGAATTGGTCCCCCAATCCTGTACCACTTGCAACTGTCGCATGAATGGTCTTCCCAAAATCATCTCATAAGCATGATTTTTGCTGAAGTCACATATGGCAAAGGTATGTTCAAACTCGACACCACAAGTGGTGAGAGTTATTCCTTCTAGCAATCCTAGGGGTCTCTCTATGTGACCATCTGCCATTTGCAATTTCATTCTCGTTGGCCTGAGTGCTGGCTTGCCCCAACGCTTCCATAAGGAGGTAGTGGCAATTGCAACTCCTGCACCTGAGTCCAAAATTGCCTTTGTGGTGTAGTCCTGGTAGGTAATGGGAAGATAGGTGTTCCCTTCTTCACCTTCGCACATATCTCCTATCTTATCCAAGGGAATTTCTGGCACTGTCCTATGGGATCCTACCCGGGAATGAGGTTTTGCAACTTCAGTTACTCGACTGGCTGCATATTTCCCCGCGTTTGGTCTATCCTCAGGCAGTTCTTTCAAAGTGAGATTGTGCTGCACCTTGGTGTTCGTTACTACCTCCGTGTTCCTTGGTATGACTGAGTCGTCGTTCCTTACCATGACTGTGGGTGCTCTCATACACGTGGATTTTGCTTCCCATGGGCCTGTGAAGTGGGGTAACTCTTGTATGGAATTAGATTCAAAGTCCAATCTCTCGTGAGATTGAGTACTCTCATGTTCCCCGTAGATGGATGGGATGTCTTGTGGGAATTGGTCGTGTGCATCGTCCACAAGTTCAAAAGGAGGGGCGACCTCGCTTTCGTTTTCCCATTTGTCTTCTTGAATCTCCCGTAGGAAGTCTGGTGCAAACCGATTCATAGAAGAAGAAGTGTCCGGCTCCGTAGAATTGGGCACATAAGCAACCTGGGAAGGAGGGCTTATTCTTCCGTTGGCTCTCTCCTTGCTCTCATAAATGGCTGGAGCACAAGCTTCTTGGGGAGGATTGCTTATTCTATTACTCTTCCGAGCAGGCTCATACACTCTCTGGGAAGGAATGTGGGTTACCTGTGGAGGTACGTAAGCTTTCGAGGGAGGCTCCTGTGACTTTTGGGGGGGGAGATAAGCTTCTTGAGGAGGCTTGCTTATCTGTTCTCTCGCCCTTTCCTTTCTTTGAGGGACAGGTTCCTTTTCTGATTGTGCAATTAGCCTTTCTATTCTTTCTAAGGAGGGGAAGTTGTCTGGTTTAGTGGAATTGGCTGCATAAACTTCCGATGGGGAATGGCTCAGGTTTTTGCTTGCTTTTCCTTTCTCCTGATTTTTTTCTTCCTTGTCAGATCTTGCAATTATCCTCTCTAACTTTTCTAGGAATCCATCCAAGTGTAATTGCGTCTTGGCTGAGCCCGAGTAATTGAAAAGGCGACTGGCTTCAAACATAGTCTGAGCCAATGCGACCATTTTCGCGCACAGTTTGGTTCTTTCTATCTCTAGGTCAGCTCTAGGATAGCACTTGTCATGATCCGTGACGTTTGGCCCTTCTTGGATTCTGGCCTGATATGCTTTAAGCATCATGTTTAGGTCTTCAGGAGTGGGATCTGCTAGGAGTGATCCTACTCTAGGGGGTGGTGGGATTTGATGAGGCGGTGGGGAAGGTGGTGAGTCGGATGGAGATGGGAGTGGTGGAGGCGGGGTGATGTGAGAGGGAGTTTGAGCTGTGAGTTCAGTTATCCTCGCTTTGGTTTCTCTTATGCTTTCCTCAAGCTCACTCATCTTTTTGGCCCATTGTCGTTTCATTCTTTCTCGACTATCTTTCCATGCTCTAGTCCTTTTCTTTGTTACGCTCTCGGTTTCACTAGCCTCTGGGCCCTTTTCCTTGCTTGTCTCTTGGTTTTGCTGCAATGCCTGAGCTCTAGTGACTACCTGCACTGGTGCAGTGGAAGTGACGCTTCCTGAGGGATCTACAACCAAACCGATCACATTGATAGGAGTGATTTTTGGCATATTATTGGGGTTCTTAGGGCAATCTCGTAAGAGATGTTCTTTTCCACAATCTTGGCAGAAACCTTGGATAGTCACTGACTGGGGTTGTGTAGGTGGAGGCAAGGGACAATCACGAATGAGATGATCTCCTTGGCATCTGTAGCACGGTCCTCTTGGGAATGGAGGTCTTACTTGCCTAGGTTGAGGCCTGGGGTTGGGGTTTGCATACATGACATTCGTGTAATCTGACTCCCAACTAGGTTCACTTGGTTCTTCACTATAGTAAGACTCACCATGTTCTGGAGACTGCATGTAGTAAGCCTGGGGACTATCGACATGTGTAGAATCAAAGCTATGGTCACTGAGGTCATTTTCAGAAAGCAAGGATTTACCGGGACTAAGGCTCTATTCATGTTCTCTTCTGCGGCAGTATACTTTACCGGGATCACATTGGTTGGGGCAGGGGGTTGTTGTGCTAGCACCGGTTGGGGTCTCTGTTGGGCCTGATATTGTGGTTGGTAGGTTTGTTGGGGTCTAGCATATTGTGGTGGTGGAGGATACTGGTTCTGGTATCTGCCTTGTTGGTAGGGTTGAGGGTAGGGTTGCCTAACTGCCTGCTTGTTGTATGGGCAATCTTGCGCAGTGTGGTTTGTGTACTTCCGTTCTATGGTGCAGTACTGGCTACTAGGGTTAACTTGGGGTTGGGCCATGATGGGACACACATTTGCCATGTGGTCGCCACCGCATGTATAGCACCTTTTCACAGGGGCAAACCTTGGGATTTGTTTGCTAGTTACACCTAATTTCTGAGCTACCTTCTCGGCAAGTTCCTCAATTGATGTGGATTGCGTGGAAGAGTGACTAGATGCACTATCTGAATCTTTGTAGATTTTGGAGAGCTCTAGTTCTTCCCCTAGGTTATCTTCAATGTCAATGCACATGCGTACACATTCTTCTATGGTCCTAGGGTCTTTTAGATACACATAGGATCTCAATTTCGTACTCAGCAATCCGTCAAGGAATAAGGCTACTTGTTTAGCAGATGTGGGTAGCTCCGAAATAGGACATCTTTCAAGGTATTGCCTAAATCTTCTTCCTGCAAGTCTCACAGTCTCTTGAGGGGTTTGCTTGAAGCTGTGAATCAGTGAGGAGGTATTGTGTCTTATGCCGCTCTTAGAGAACTCTACAATGAATGCCTCTAGGAGTTGGTCTATGCTCCTGAACTGACGCTCATCTAATGGCTGAAACCATGTAAGGGCCGTGTTCCTAAGGGTTAGACCGAAGGCATTGTACTGCGTGAACAGGTCCTCAACCTGTTCAGCTCTCAAGACTTGCTTGAACTCCGCCACATGATCATAGGGATCTCCTGTGCCGTCAAAGTAATTCTTCATGGACTTAACTAGCTGGGTGGGTCTCAAAGTTCTTGTGTGCTCTCTATGTCTCGGCAGAGGGAATCCATCTACATTTCTTGGGTTCCTGTGGGCTCTATGCATCTCAGGTTCTACCCTATTCGTCTCTGTTCTCGTTCTTTCTCTGCCCACTGGGTTGGCAAAACTTACTTCCGGTCTATCTCTACTTCTGTCTCTTTGCGTACCATGAGCTTGGGAAGTTCCAGCCCCCGGGTGACCATAGGATACATTTGATCTTGGTTGGGGGAAAATGAATTCACCCTTCCAAGTGTAGGCATGCCTATCATTTTCTGTCACCACGAAGATCCGTTCTGAAGCATGATCTAAGTAGGTCACTCTGCCTGGGCTATCTGGATCCTTAAGCTCATAGATCATGATATTTCCTATGTCTGTTGGCTGATTAGACTTATACCTCCAAAAGGCTTCATCAGTTTCTCGATTGAGGAGCAACTCTATGCTCTTGTTGTCTTGGGGTACCCACTCAGGCGTGATAATCCTAGTGAGAACTGATTTACCTCGAGGGGTTCTAGGTTCCGCACCCATGTTCCCTTGTTCCAGGTCACCTAAGTCCGCTTCTGAGATTACATTCCCAAAGTCATCTGTCCTATCAGGATGACTAGTGACTACATATATAGTTCCTTCTTTGTCCAGGTATGCACCATTTTCAAACTTGACAGCTGGGTGTTCTAGTCCAATGGATTGATCCGGGTTTTTCATCTGGACCACAGATCTTCCTAAGCCGTCCTCATAGATGCTAGCACCTAGTCGGTTGGTCCTAAGATATTCCAGCTGTGTTTTGTAAGGGCCTTCTACCCTGTACAAATAAGGCACTCCTGAACTTCCCGTGGGTCTGTCCCTGCCTTGAGACATTTCTGACTCACTGGTCTCAGAGCTAGGGTAGTATGAGTGGTGGCTCAACTGCTGGGCCCAAGACCTTGCAGTGTGATTGACACTAGCCTCTGAAGACCTAAGGCTTTGTCTCTCTCTTGCTAAGTGTCGTCCTGATCTAAGGTTCATATGCCCAACTGATTAGCCCAATTTTTTTCCAGAGTACAACCTCGTTGCCGATCAATTGGTACCAGTCACTTGATTCTTTTTAGTTAATTATTGTGTTTATGGTCTTGTCTGATATCACGTCGTCAGGAACACTTGAATGTTCTTCGTACTTTAGGTTGATCGTTCCACGTTAGATTCTTTTCCTTTAGGTTATCGACAGTATAGAGATTATGTTTTTAACTTGAACTTGAGTTTTTTAGGTAGTCTTCAGCTTGATAACTGCCTATCGTCGCCCTGACTTACTCCTGTCCCTACTCGTTCTTAGCTTGAGCTAGGAAATGACAGAGGGAGTTGAGAATAATCCAACCTTACTTGTTGATCCCTTGCTTTATGGTGCTCAAGAACCCGGTTCTCAAGCTTGCAAAGAACCCTTGCTTTGTACGCTCTCAGTTGCTCTCATTGGACCTATAAAAGACCCACGGTTAGCTCAATGCTTATATTCAAAGAACAAAACCAACCACTTTCATTCATGTGACACAACACACATCTGCATTGTGGCTTTTAGGAAAATAATTCTAAAAGACCCCTGACTTTGATCCCCCTGGGTATGGTCAACTTCAAAATACCCTCTCTGAAAATCAACGCATTATCTTTATAAAAAACAGTTGAGGGCGTGTAGTATATGCCACGAGCTTTCCAACAAGCCCAAGAGCTCAAAAATTGGATTTCGTATGAAAAAATTAGGACTGTTCAGGGTTTAGGGAGTTAAATCAGAATTCAACACAAGCTAAACAGTCAAACAGGAATACTCGAGTAGCTTGTGGCACGGCCTCGCGATGCAATACTACACCCTAGTGTTTGTCCCACACTCAATCAAAATCTAGATCAATAATTTTGCTTTGAAAATTTGACCTAATTTGCCCTTCTAACGCGTTCACAAAGTCTGTCGGTCGCGATTGACAGGTCAGTCGCGATCGACGTGTCGATCGTGATTGACAGGTCCGTCGTGGCTGTCAGTCGCGATTGACTGGTCAGTCGCGATTGACACGTGGCCGAAAAGTCAATCAATCGTGGTCAAAGCGTCGTTGACTCTGTCGGTCGCGATTGATGAGTCGATCGTGGTCTGTCCGTCGTGGTCAAACAGTCGTTGACTGTGTCGGTCGCGATTGATGAGTCGATCGCGATTGATGACTCGATCGCGATTGACACGTGTCATGCGTATGGTCAGTCGGTCGTGGTCAATCGGTCGTTGACTCTGTCGGTCGCGATTGACAGAGCCGTCGTGGGCTGTCGGTCGCGATTGACGTGTCGATCGCGATTGACAGATCTGTCCGTCGTGGTTTGTCGATCGCGATTGACAGAGCGATCGCGATTGACAGAAATCTGTGGAATTTCAAAAAACTAAACACATTTTTGGGAAGCTCTAGGCCTGTAGGTCATGGATATGCACTTTGTTTAGTAATTAGAGCAAGTTTTCAGTCGGTCGCGATTGACAGAGCTCGGCGACACACAGACAGTTACTCAGATTGCCGTACCTGCGCAGGGTGCTGGGGATGATGATGCGGCCTGTACCTGCAGAATGCTCACAAAACATGCAAAAAATAGCACATGCAAATTCGCTCTCTCGCTCTCTCTCACAAGTGAAATGAGGGAAATGAGGTGGAGATGGGGATATGGTCAAAAAACTGAAATTTTCGCGATGATGGAGATGGACGTGGGAGATGGTGATGATGATGATGGTGATGAAGAAGGTGAAGAAAGTAAAAGAAAATCGATGAGAGTGAAGAAAATACCTACAACTCCAACGCGTCAACTCTACGTCTTACCATCACACGCTCGTCCTCAAAGCTCGATCCCCGGCAACGGCGCCAAAATTTGGTGTAGCTCAATGATGACTAGCACCTCCTTTAATGTCAATCCGGGAAGACGTGAGGATGGTATGAAGACCTCGAGCAAGTGGCGGCACAAGTGCGTGAGTGAGAAGCACACAAGCATGCACACACATACACACACACGCGCACACACGGCAAGACAAAGAGAGAGAATCAATGGAGTTCTTTAGATTACTTTCAAAAGCTCTTACAAGTTCGTTTCCATTACAATCTAGCCTCAAAAATGAGCTCTCTAGCTCTTTTTATAGTTTTTGACTAGCTTTTGGCCCTGTCCAGACCTAGTGTCCGGCCTAGTTAAAAATTAGGTTCCAGGGCTTATTTGGGGGATCAAACGAGGTCTAAAAAATACGAAAATTGGTACGCAACTACTGCTAAGGCTCCTCAAGCTCAAGGACTCCTTGGCTTGCACAAAATGGAGCTACAAAAATGTGAAATGATATTTACAATGATTGTTAGTGATAAAAATCACTGTTGTTGTAGGGGTTTCTTCTAGTGATTTGCCATACATATCTTCGAGCTCCCTACTTGCTCTTCCTCCCTGCATGTCCATCTCTTTGATTCGCCTTAATGTCTTGAAAAAATATTGACCTACTTGCCAGATCTTCTTTGACTGCCCTGTTTGCTTGTACTGTCCCTTCGCTCTGACTCCCCTCTTTGGCTTTCACGTCTTGTACGTCCTGGTGTACCAAGGCTACTGCCAACAAGCTTGTTTAAAGAATAGAGCTTTTGTAAGAGATCTCTTTTGCAATCGAAGCTTTCTATTGTTCCTCTCTTTGATCTTACTTTGTGCGTGTGTGTGTGTGTATGTGTGTGCATGTTTGTGTGCTTTCACTCACGCACTTGTGCCTTCACTTGCTCGTGGTCTTCATACCGGTCCTCACGTCTCCGTGGATTGACAAGTAAAGGAGGTGGTGCTTACGCTTGAGCTACAATGGTACTCCGAGAGTCTCCTAATTTAGTGGGGCTAGGCGTGCTCTTGAGGTCCTCAGCTAGATTGTCTTCTAAATCAATGCATTCCTGAAGACACTCACTTAGGGTTTGTAGCCTCTTAACGTAAACTAGCGTTCTTAGGGTTCCATTTATGAGTCCGTCCAAAAATAATGAAATCATTTTTTGTTGAGTGGTCTCTCAGCAATTGGGCATCTATTCACATACTGATTGAATCTCCAGGCAGCTGTCTTCACTGTTTCATTAGGGTTTTGTTTAAAACTATGGATTAAAGATGCAGAATTGTGTTTAATCCCTCTCTTAGTGAATTTCCCAATGAATTCTTGAAAAAATTGCTCCATGTTTCCAAACTGATTAGGATCTAATGGCTGGAACCAAGTCAAAGCCGTTCCTGTGAGGGTGAGTCCAAAAGAATCATACTGCACAAAGAAGTCGTCTACTTGTTCTGCCCTTAGTACTTGTTTAAATTCAGCAATGTGATCGTAGGGTTCTCCTAATCCATCCTAATGATTTCTTACACACTTGGCCACTTGGATAGGTCTCAGTCTTCTCATGGGTTCTGACGGTCTAGGCGTTACAGGAAAGACCGGGACAGCTGGTCTAACTAGAGGTATTCCAGGCTGCCCTCCTACAGGTGGTCGTGGTCTCACTAGTGGTCGGTACGGATTCCCTACTCCTCGATGGGCCTGATTGTTTGTTTGCACTCCTAGAGTCGCAAATTGTACATGAGTACGGTTTGGAACACTCCGTTGGCTAGTTTGTCCTAACGTGGTGTGTTATGTCTCTTGTTGATTTCCAAAGGGGTTTTGTGAGATAGTTGCCTGATCTCTATGGGGAAATACAAGCAAACCCATGTATTTCAGACGACTCTCTCCAAAGCACTAACCAACCAATATCTTCTCTGATTTTTCTCTAGGTATGTGATTCGAGTTTCGTCTTCTGGATCCTTCAGTTCATAAAATGTCATAGGGCTTTCTTCTCTTCCTGGAGTCGGTAAGTCTGTTTGAAGTAATACATTTGACCCATGAATTATATAGACTTCGAACAGGTAATCATCTTGAGGTATCAAGTCTCCTCTCAAGACTCGTGTTACTTGGGATCTACCTCTAGGGGTCGTCACTAGTTCCTCAGGGTTGGTTCTTCCTGGGTTTTCTTGTTCCACTAACTCTCCCCTTTCATTGATCATCTCAAGAAATTCTGTCACTATGTATATGTGACCTATTTTGTCCATATATGCTCCTCCTTCGTACTTAACAGCAGGTCTAGGCACGATTGTGGCAGCCATAGAGGTTACCAACCTAGCCATTGATCTGTTTGAGCCATCTAGGTAGATGGGAATCTCCTGGGCATTAGTAGACACATACTGTAAGGAGGTACGGTACTCTCCCTCTACTGTGGTCATGAAGTTTCTACTCGGAGCTGGACCATGCATGTCTTCTGAGGCCATTGGTATCTCCTCCTCGGAATCACTAGAGGTATCTGAATAGACAGAACGGTGACTAGCCTGAGTGGTACTCCCTATAGAGGATATGACACTTCTTCGGCTACTTAACACTCTCCCTGACCTCAAGTTCATCCACCCTCCTGAGGCTCTCTAGGTCTCCAAAACTCTCCTTGAGTGGCTCTTCAAATGCCTTAAGTTTGTCTTGCCAAATGCTACAAAAGCTCTGGACGGTACCACTTCTAGGCGATACTGCACTAGGCGATACTTCTTCGGCCACGATACGATACCAGATATCTAGGCGATACGATACTGTCGTAGTCAGCGATACGATACCATAGTTGGTCACGATACGATACCTAATGCTTGGCCGATACGATACTTGATGCACCCGACGATACGATACTGAACTAACTCAACAATACGATACCAGAGTTTCCTACGATACGATACTGATTCCCTCACACGATACGATACCACAGCAACTCACGATACAATACCTAGGAGCTAAGCGATACGATACTGCTACTGATCACGATACGATACTGACTTTCCTGACGATACGATACCTTAGGGGTCCACACGATACGATACTGAATCAGCCAGGTGATACGATACTGCTGTTGATCACGATACGATACTGGTATGGTATCGCGATACTAAACTAGGACCTGGCACGATACGATACTTCAGGGGTTGGCAATACCATACCAAAATTTGGGACGATACGATACCAACGGTCCTCACGATACAACACTGAAAATTCAGACGATACGACACCACTTGCAAAGGGCCGATACGATACCAACTTGGTATCACGATATGACTCCTGACA
Source organism: Ceratopteris richardii (assembly GCA_020310875.1). Classification (NCBI taxonomy): domain Eukaryota; kingdom Viridiplantae; phylum Streptophyta; class Polypodiopsida; order Polypodiales; family Pteridaceae; genus Ceratopteris; species Ceratopteris richardii. Next base: position 6,630,719 of record CM035421.1, on the reverse strand, counting down.
GTGAGACGATACGATACTAGGGTTGGGCGTGATATGATACCAATGCAAGTGACGATACGATACCACCCACTTGCACCGATACGATACTATTATGGTATCGTGATACTAGGTGTGACTTGAGACGATATGATTCCATGGTGGCACCCGATACGACACCACGGGGTAAAGTGAGATCGTGATACCAACTTGGGGATACGATACCAGAAGTGGTATCGCGATACCAAGATTGGTAACCGACGATATGATACTTTGGCGAGTATCGCGATACAAGGGAATTTTTGGTATCGCGATACCAAAAACTCAACCGATCGCGATACTCAAGCTTGATTCAGTTGTCTACTTGCATAGGCAATTGGATGGTCCAATTTTCCTTCATCTGCCGGTTGAGCTAAGATGCATCCTATTGCGTAGTTGGAAGTGTCCACATGAATATGAAAAGGCTTGTTCCAATTTGGTGTTTTCAAAATAGGAGCCATACTAAGCCGCCTTTCAACTCATTAAATGCCTTCTCACATTCGTCAGTCCATGTGAATTGAGTCAACAATCCATACAAGGGTTTGGCAATTATGGCATACATGTGGATAAATCGGCGATAGTATCCACAATGACCCATAAATGCATGCACTTCTTTTGCATTCTTTGGTCTAGGAAGTTCTAGAATTACTTTGATCTTGTCCTCATCTGTAGATATTCCGTTCCTTGACACGATGTGTCCTAAAATCTTCCCTTGTCTTACCATGAAAATGCACTTCTCAAGATTTAGGCAGACTCCTGTCGGCATTTATCAGATATTTTTTGCAATTCACGAATGTGTTCTTGCCTCCGATTTGAATATGTACATAGGTCGTCTATGTACATTTCCATATTTTTCTTTAGGAATTCTTTGAAAACATGACACCTCAACCTCTGGAAAGTAGCAGGTGCGTTAGTGAGTCCAAATGGCATCACTCTGAAAGCATAGACCCCCCATTTAGTCTCGAATGCGGTCTTATGTTGATCCTCAGTAGCAATGGCTACTTGGTTGTATCCAGAAAATCCATCTAAGAAGCTATAGACTTCTTTTCCTGCAACTCTTTCCAAAAGGTGATCGGTGATAGGTAATGGGTAACTATCACAAATTGTGGCTGCATTGACTTTTTTCAGATTAATGCATACTCTTAGTTTTCCATTCTTTTTAGGCACAACTATTGTTTCCTTGATGTTGAAGGTATAATGAGTATCGTCCCCAATCTTGTGCTACCCTAAGTTGTCTCATGAAGGGTTGCCATAATATCATCTCATAATTATTTGCTTTTCAAAATTGACAGATGGCTAAAGTATGCTCAAATTCAACTCCACAAGTTGTTAATTTGATCTTTTCTAATATTCCCAATGGTTTCTCAACATGGCCATCAACTAATTGAAGCTTCATTTAAGTGGGTTGTAGGGCAGGCTTTCTCCATTTCTCCCAAATCGATTTGGTAGCAATACCTACTCTTGCTCCTGTGTCTAGTATGGCCTTAGTCATGTATCCATTGTATGTGACCGGTAGACATGTGTTACCCTCATCTCCTTCGCTAAATTCTCCAACCTTATCCATAGGGATTTGTACATTAGATGGGTTTTCGTTTCCCTTGCTTTCCTTTTCGTTCTTCTCCTGATTTAACTCCAATTGTCCTGCTAATTGTTTCCATAATTGTGGTTTAACATGGAGTAATTCTTCCATAGTTAATTGGCACTGTACTTTGGTCTTTTTTAGTTCTGTTAGATTGTGTGAGTTCTTTTGTGAGATTCCTTTTCCTTTTCCTCGTATTGTGGGCGCACAGAAGATTATGGATTCTTTTTCGTATTCTCCCATGTAATTTGGTAGGGTCGAAATACTTTGGGCTTCCTCCCTATTTTTGTCTAATCTAGATACTTCTTCAAAATGAGGTTTTGCTACTCCAATCCTCTTCCATTGATCTTTCGATTTCTAGTCCACAATTCTTTTGGCCAGCCAGCCTCTAAATCCGCAACTGTGGAAATAGGTTTGTCTTGGGTTTTCAGTAGTTCTGGCTCATCATTCTTCTCTTTTGGTTTCATGCTCTTGGCTTTGATACAATAATTGTATTGATCCTCCAATATTCTTGTCTCAAGGAGAGCTGGGATAGTCTTCTCTAGGGTGGCTTAAGCTACCTCTATGAGTTTTCTACATATCGCTAGCCTCTCCTTTTCTAACTCCCCTTGTGGGTAAACCTTTTCATGCTGCTCCACATTCGGTCCATTCTTTATTCTGGCTTGTTAGCTTCCAACCACATGTCTAAATCGTCTGGTTTTGGGTCAGCTAGAATTGATCTTGGCTTTTTTGGCTCTCGTGTCTACGATGTAATGGAAATTTCTTCATGAGCTTCAGGTTCTTTGGGTTCCTTATTGTTGTGCGTATGCTTCTTGTTCTCCTTGTTTTTATTTTTTGTCCATTTTTCCTTGATTTTTTCTCTCCTATCCTTCCATTTTTGGTTTTTTATTGTTTTGGTTACTCTCATGTCGGTCCTCTGAATCTTCCACTATTCATATTATGGGTTCTACGGTTTTACTCTTTTCTTGCTCTTGGTCTACTTGTTTCCTCTCTTGTCCTTTCGTTTGTGCTCATGTAATGGCCTTCAATGGCACTATGTATTCCTTGTCACTTCTTGAAGCTTCTATTACTTCTATTACGTTGATTGGTGTAGTGTCTTGAGCCTTATTGGGGTTTTTCGGGCAATCTCCAAAGAGATGTTCCTTTGCACAATCATTGCAATACCCTTCCCAAGTCCTGGGAAGTGGTGGGTTGTATGGTCTCGTACATTCTCTGATAAAGTGGTCTCCTCCCCATCTATAACACGGTCCTCTTGGCACGGTTGGTCCAATGGGTGGACTTATGGGTGCTCGATCTTTAGGCGCAGTGTAGATTAGTGTTGCCACCTCTGGTCCATAGACATTGTCATACCCTTCATATCCATAGTATTGCGGTTCATAAGCTTGCTTGTACTCCATCAAGTTGGTGTCATAGGGATACTAATCTCCTTGGGTTTGCTCGTATCCTGTGATGCTGGCACTATGGCTCTTTCTAAGTTTTCCTCTGGTTGAGCATATTAGACAGGTACTACGTGCTGAGGAAGTGATGGTTGTGGTCCTAACACTGGCTGAGGTTGTGTATATTGTCCTTACTCATATGGCCTAGGTGCTCCTAGTGGTCCTGGATAGGGATTATACCTTGGAATCTCCCTGCCTGGCTCTCTAGGTGGGTATCCATATGGCCGATACTGAGGTGGGTTCAAAGGTCGTGTCTGCCTGTTGAATGGGCAATTCTCCGTGGTGTGGTTGGTGTATTTCTGTTCTATGTGGCAATACAAAGCGGTTCCTTGATGTGGCTGCCTATTATAAGGGTAAGCTTGAGGCACACCTATTCCTCCTCATGCACACATGTGAGTGGGGTGATCACCGCCACAATGACTACATCTGCATAACATGGGTACTCTCATTGGTGGATGCTAGTAGTTCCTCTGTCCATGGACTCCCAACTTCTTGGCTACAAGCTCTGCTAACTCTTCTACATTGCTTGAGTTAGATGTTACTGTGCTTCGGGTGTCTTTCGATTTAGTAGGACTGGTTGCACTCTTGAGATCATCTGCTAGGTTTTCCTCTAGGTCAATACACTCTTGAAGAAATTCACTCAACGTCTGTAGCCTCTTTACATAGATTAAAGTTCTTAAACTTCCGTTCGTTAGTCCGTCCAGAATAATGATATCATTTTTTGGTGCGTAGGTCTTTTTGCCACTAGGCATCTATCAACATACTGATTGAATCTTCGGGCAGCTGTTTTCACAGTTTTATTTGGGTTCTGTTTAGAGCTATGGATTAAAGATGAAGAGTTGTGTTTAATCCCTCTCTTAATGAATTCCCCTATGAACTCTTGAAAGAATTGTTCAATATCTCCAAATTGATTGGGGTCTAGTGGCTGGAACAAGGTCAAAGCCGTTCCTATGAGAGTGAGTCCAAAGGACTCATATTGCACAAAAAAATCATCCACTTGTTCAGCCCTTAAAACTTGTTTAAATTCAGCTATGTGGTTGTAAGGTTCTCCCAACCCGTCATAATGATTTCTCATACATTTAGCCACTTGAATCGGTCTTAATCTTCTAATGGGATCTGATTGTCTAGGCATTACAGGAATCGCTGGTCTGATTGGGGTATTCCAGGTTGCACTCCTAGTGGTGGTCTTGGTCTCACTGGTAGCCGGTGTAGCTTGCCTAATCTTGGGTGTGTTTGAGTGTGTGCTTGTAGTCCTGGCATTGTGAATTGCACATGGGTTCGGTTTGGAACACTCTGATGGCTTATTTGTCTTGACATTGTATGTTCTTACTCTTGTTGTGTTCTGAATGGGTTTTGAGAGGTGGTTGCTTGCTCTCACTGAGGGAATACAGGCAATCCCATATACTTCAATCAAGCATGATCAATGGCATCCACAAGCCAATACCTTCTTTGGTTCTTATCTAGGTAGGTGATTCTAGACTCATCTTCAGGAACTTTTAACTCGTAGAATGTCATTGGACTTTCCTCTTGTCCCCTTGTAGGTGAGTCAGTTTGTAACAGTAAGTCCGATCCATGGATCAAGTAGACCTCTAGTAAGTAATCATCTTGAGGTATAAAATCCCCTCTCAAGACTTGAGTTACTACTGATTTGCCCCTGGGAGTGGTTACCAACTCTTCATGGTCTGGTCCTCCTGAATGTTCTTGCCCTTATAATCCTCCTCTTTCATTGATCATATTTGGGTGTTCTGTCACTACGTAGATGTAACCCAACTTATCCATGTATGCTCCTCCTTTATACTTGACAGCTAGTCTGGCACAATTGTGGAATTGGTGGAGGTTACCATGCTGACAACTGATCTATTTAAACCATCCAGGTAGATGGGAATCTCCTGGGAATTAGTGGACACATATTGCAGAGAGGTACGGTATTCCCCTTCCAAAGTGGACATGAAGTTTCTTCTTACTAGAGGTGTCAGAATAGATAGAGTGGTGACTGACCTGAGCTGTACTTCCTACCGATGATATAACACTTCTCCAGCTACTTAGCACCCTTCCTGACCTCAAGTTCATCCACCCTCCTTAGGCTATTTTGGTTCCTCTCTATTCCCTAATTATCTCCTCAATTACCTCAAATTTTGCCCTTCAAATTGTTCAAAATGTTCTCGACAATACTGACGATACCACTATGGCGATACTGCACTTGGCGATACCAGTCTGTTGATGATACGATACTACTAGAGGTGACGATACGATACTCGGGTAGTCAACGATACGATACCAGAAAACTGAGCGATACGATATCACTTTTCACACGATACGATACCACTACTCTACACGATACGATACTAAGTGCTCATGTGATACGATACCACCTGAATGTGCGATACGATACTACTACAGTGTAAGATACGATACTAGAATTTCGATGATATGATACTGAGACTATTCACAATACGATACTAGGTATCCTCACGATACGATACTAGTGCACTATCACGATACGATACCGCAACAATGCACGATACAATACTGGAGATTTGTGCGATATGATACTTCCGTTCCACAAGGTAGGATACTAAAGTTTGGTCACGATATGATACCAAGAGGTTCAATGATACGATACTGGATTTACATGTGATACGATACTGCTCCATCGACGATACGATACCGAGACCAGGGTGATACAATACCAAGTGGACCACGATACAATACCACTGGCAGATCACGATCGCGATACCAACTTGATGATATGATACCAAAAGTGGTATCGCGATACCTCAAGTGGTATGCGACGATACGATACTTTGACGAGTATCGGGATACGAGGGAATTTTGGTATCGTGATAGCAAAACTCAACCAATCGCAATACTACTGCCAAAATCGTTTCAAACAAAAAAAAAATTGCACCCCCTAGTTTCTCTCCCACTCCTGCTCACCCTTTGTTTTACTCAGAAAATCTCTCAAACCTCTCTGTCCCACCCCACGATTCAGGAAACGTCTTTAATGACGTGTAATTGCATTTTTACAGTGCTTCTGATGTTAAAGTCTTGATGTAGCTTACCTTGGGGATACCTTGCTTAGGTCTTGAGCTCACTAGGTAGCTTTGAGCGCGTGTATTGTGCGACACCACTCAAGCCATACTGGTCATTGTCTGCAGGGGATACCACTTTCTGAGAAAGTGTCAAATGAACTTTTTTTTTTGTTTCTATAGTTTCTAATGACTGAAGCCTATCCTACACTAACTTGGCAATTTTTTTGGACTTTTCTTGATGATTTTAACTCACTCCTACTCCACTTCTCTCCTTAACCTAACCCTAACTCCTTCTCTCCTTCACTCCTAACCCTAAATCTAAAAACTCATTACACACACCTTCGGGATGTGAAGTAACGAGTGCTGAAGTGTCTGACTACCTACCACTGAACGAATTCATTTCTACAAGTATGATTCCTTCACTCCAAAGCTATAACCATCACGAACGCACCTTGGTTGAGTGTTTCCCTGGCAACCACACCAAAAACATGTGTACCTAAGTCACAAGGTCTTAGGGACTTGTGTCAAAGAGACTAAATCTCATTTGCCACACAAGTACATATAATGGTGGATTGACACACGCTTAGTCATCAATCCAAAGAACCGACCTAACCAAGTGTATGACTAAAAGTGTCTCCTGTGATACCACTTACAGTAGTAAACACAAATTCGAATGTTTCTCCTAGCTTAGAGCTCCAAATATGGCCAATAGCAGGTTCATTTTGAAGCTCTCAACGAGATATACTGGTGGTATCTTCTTGAATTTAACAACCACTCTTCTGGTTATGGCCAAAATAGTGAATGGCGGGAAACACCTTCACTCACTCCACAACTTGTACTTGCTCTCACACACACTGCAGTAGTTCTAAAGTGATGGGGAGGGGTAGACAACAGTCCCACACACACATTCCAAGCTTCACACACATAAAAGATCATAGAGAAGATGAAAATCTGTAGGAAAGAATATTGTGTTGCAATTTTTTTTCTCAATTGCTTAGGATTTGAGTTTTTGCATGGCTCTTTCACCCTTCCATTGGGCCATTTTCTCCCATTTTCTGGTTTTGAATAGTGTAGTTTCACTTTATTTTGTTTGATGTACAAAAACACCCCCTAACCCCCTTCTCTCTCTCACTTCATCATATATACACACTTTCACACAATCATTGTGGCATCCATCTCTGCCACCTCCTTTTCAGTGATAGCCTTGAGCAGAGGGATGGATGGAATCTCCTTTGTCCTTCCCTCTCTTCATTTACAAGAAAACACAATGAGATACAAGTCCATTTTCCCACAAATGTGCTTAGGATTCTCACAAAGAGATCTTGGAATTTTAAATCATGCACACTCTTTGGGGATGTGGAGGGGGTTTGACCACTTCCCTCTTTCGTTTCCCGTCTTATATTCAAATCGACTTTTGTATGCTATTCTTGATCGTTGAGCAGATCATAATGGTGGTAGGTGAACCAGATGTCATGTTGGTAATGGGGGGGACATGTCTCCGTTTCATTTATGTTGGGGGAGTGGTTCCTCTCCCTCCCTTTTTCTCATTCCTCTCGAGGCCGACCTGGGTGCTCCTGGTCGAGCCTCTGTCTACTCCACGCCGCGATGGAGGAGGAAGGGAACTTCCTCTCCCCCCTTTCCCTTCTCTACAACCATGTCGGGTGGTGACCCTCCATTATAACTCTCCCCGGGATGCTACTTGGAGCTATACAAGCTACTGCATAAGGTATCTCTGATGAATCATCTGGTTCTTGGCTCTATGTTGAGTTGTGGGCATTGATTTTCTGCTCCTTTTTGAGTTCCTCATCGAATCACTAAAATGCTTGGTGATACCCGAGTATGGTGGTTTCTGTCATCACTGGATATTGTTGAGGTCGTGTGTCTGCTCTCCCTTTGTGCGCTATGGTTGGGGCAGAAGCACACTTTCGTGCATAGATCTATCCTTGCCCTGACCAGATCTCTGCTATGATCATGGAGGGATCAGGCTGAAGCACTCCTTGTGCCCACTTGTTCTATGACACGGGGTGTAGGGCTCTCTCTTTCTGTGCCATTGTTGTGATGCACTTCTATCGCTCTGATTCTTCTTCGAAGTTTGGCCATGACTCTCTGACGAATGGTGGTGCATGACTCGGCTCTTGACGTAGTCTTTTGCACCCAAATGGTCTGCAGATGTGGTTCGGGTGTATCATTGCAAGAATGCTGGATCTTGACATGATCTTTTGTGGCTATTGTCGACGTCTTGTTGTGATCCCTTAATCTATCTTGTAGAATTGTAGTAAAAAGTCCAAAAATGCACAGAACTATCTCCGAAATAAGTCGATGTTTGTTTCTGCTGTGTATGAGTTGAGATGCTTGCTTTCTGTGTGAATCCGGGGGGGAAGGAATGACTATCCACATAAATATTGTCTGATATTTCGTAGGGGCACTTCTTAGTGTCAACCTCTTGTTTGATGTTGCATCTGACTCCTTGAAACGAATCTATACTAGCTCTACCACTGCATGTTTGTGTCTGAGTTAGTGTATTGCCTATTGTAACCAAAGCTCCTGGTTTACGAGTAGTTCAATGACTCCTACTGTTGAGTGGAGCTCTACCAAGTCTCCTGTTTTATGGAATGTGCCATTGTGCGAACTTTTCTGCATGTTGATTGTGATGGAGACATCCACTACAAGCTACACCTGGTGGAGCATAAAGTTGATCCTGCTACTCCCAAAAGAAAAGGGCATGAACCCATGGATCACAGCATCTACATGTACGTTTGGGTTCCCTGAGCTCTTAGAGGAACATGGATGGTAGTTATATACAATGTCTGGAGACTTCATGGATGAAGCACTTCCTGAAAAGTGTGAAGTTATCTGGCATGTCATGGCTGAGCTTGTATTCCAGGGAGGTGGGCTTGTAGTTGACCTGGTGATGGTGGGGAAATCATCAGCAGAGACACAAGGAAATCATCTACTGAAGACCTGTTTGCTTCATTTTTCTTGGCTCCAAGGACTTGGTACAAAAGGCATTTGATCTTCCATGTTGTATGAGCAACGGCTACCTACATGCATTCATAAGGATTATGATTTATGCCTATAGATGCGATAACAGATATATCTTTGTAAAGCCTCAGCATGGATGGTCTTGCCTCTGATCATAGCTATTGGCTGTTGTGATTTTTGCATAACTTTTGTCTATACTTCCCATGTCATGCTGTGATTGAATTTTCTCTATCTTAAGACAACTCTGGATGTCAAGAATCCATTTGAAATATGAGGTATCGTGTTCATTGGAAATCTTGGGTGGATTTACGTTCTCCTGACATGACAAGGCGTTGGTGCACAAGGCTTATGGCTCTGAGTATATCCTCACTATGTGTGGGCAGGTTGTAAGGGTTTTTCTGTTGCTTTCAAACCTGTACTGACATGTGATCCAGGGGTAACTTTTTCTTTTGAATTATGCTCAAGAAGCTCTCGTCATGGTGGTCTTTTGGATTCAGTTGATTGTTTACACAAGGAAACCATCTATTAAAGACCCATTTAGGTTATCTTTATGTTCTTTAAGACTTATGGTTGTTGATTGACCTGTTGGTCTACTCATCGACTCACGTTGGGACACACCTATGGTCTATGCTCAAGACAATTTGTCATGCTTATGTAGTGCTATTGATGGGTAGATGTGCTAGGAACAAATTTTGAAGATGTGCAACTCGGAGGCATAGTCTAGATGGGATTGTGTGGCCACCCTAGCTGAGGGATTGATTCCCTACTCCTGAATTTTCTTGTGATGGTTCCTTGGTTGGGTATAAGTAAAAAAATGTGGCTTGTTCATTAATTATCAAATGATATTATGCTTGATAAAGGATGATGTATATTGACCCTTAGTTAATTGAAGTGCATCATAGTGCGGAATGTATGTTCCCAGGCTATGACTTCTAGGAAATGCAACTCTGAGTTCTCGTAAGTTATGAATGGTTGACGTTCCTTGCTAATTTGTTTCGAGCTTGGTGGCTCTTCACAGGTTCTAGGTCTGTGGAAGCGGGGAGGTTCTAAAGTTTGGATGTCTGCTGGAATAGGATTACTGCACCAAATCCTTGACAGGGAATAAGTGTATATGCTTTATAAAACGTTTGATGACCATGCATAATGCAAAGGTTGTAATGGTTGTTTTCCTTAAGGATGAATATGAGCTTTGCAAGAATATACAATGATTAGAAACAGAATTGTGGCATTCATTCCCTTCATGATGAATGGGAAATTCCTAATATGCTTTATGATCATACAATGTGCTCAATTTTTTCTGAGTATTGGAGGCTCAAAGGAAGAATGATGGTGACTCCCAGGTTTGGGAAGTTTTCTGTTGATCTCTATACAACAAGGAAGTTGATGAATTAATTGCCTTCTTTCTGTATATGTTCTTGACATTCACTCGTAACTCTGGATGAATCTGTATGATAAGGAGTTTGGAGCTGGCATTACTTCCTACCTTTTTTGTCCTATTGCCTCCATGTTTCCTCACAGTCACATGCATGCTTTCCTTTGAAAGGCACTCACCGGATAAAAACTACACTAGATAAGTCATACTTAAATGAATCATGTTTTACTTCTCATGGAAACTATGAACTAAGTTGGTTAGTCTCAGAAGTTCTCTAACATGCTAGACTCTTGGTTCCCAATGTGGTCAGCTCATTATCCTGTTCTTCAGTTGTGATCTGCTATATATGGATAATGCTTGATTTGCATGATATTCTCATAATGCATTGCAGGCTTACTAACACAGAACTTCACCATTTTGTTGGTGCAGAACAATCACCAATTGAAGTTTGGAAGACAAAGGATGGAGATAAGATCAAGTCTTGAAGCAAAGAAGGTGGTTACATTCACAGGATGAATGATATGTACACATATGTACATTAGTGAAGACATAGATCACTTATACTTTTGTTTAGTTATAAGCTTGTACATATTTGCCTATAAATACTTTGGAAAAATGTCGGGGCAAGAAGAGAGACAGTAAGAGAGTATGAGAATAGTGCATTTGGAAGTTGTAAGACTCATTAGAGCTCATAGGAATGAGAAGAAGTCTCTCTCATAACTCAATTGTAATTTTCTGAAGAATAGAAGAAAAGTTGCACCCGAAGTTTTCGTGTCTTCTCCTTCTGTGGTAGATCTTCTGTGGAATGCTTTTGTACAAGTCTAAATCTAGAGTTGATCAACCTCTGTACAAAATTTCAGCTTCCAATTTTAATCAAGCTAAGAGAATTGTGTGTAAGAACATTCATATGTAAAGAATGTTCACAGTCTTCTGAAACAGGCGCAGATTTTGAGTTCAGAGAAATGGACAGTGCTTAGTGCACAGTGTAAAGTTTTACACAAATGATAGCTCAAAATCTAAGTTGATAGATAAGCTATCTACATCTAAAATCATTTGACCAAACGGGTTCGACATTGGGAGAATCATAGCTAAGAAGTTACAGGTGTCAAAGTCGGTACTGCAGAGAAGTAGTTTTACACATAGGTAAAGTGTTTGAATCATTTCTCAAATTATACCCAATCATTTGAGGAGATTTAAGTTGGAGAAGGTGCGCAACCTTAAGGCGACACATCCTATAAAGTTTTATCAAAAACTTTACACGAATGGTTAGTCAATCAAAGATTAATCTGCAGCAGACTTTTCTGAGAATTTGATTTTTTCCAGAATAGTCAATTTCTTGATAAGTTAGTGATTGTTCTCTAAATTAAGAGGAGTCTAAACTTATTCTTGATATAGAGGTGCTCTAATTTCAAGAATAGGTTGTTCTTTTGGAGATTAACACTCTCCATCAGTGGTATCAGAGCAGGAAGCATCAGAATTAAAGAAAGGAGGATTCCGACTACTGCAGCTACAAAGAATTTGACACGTGAAGATTCAAAAGATGAAAGCTTGGAAGAAAAGCTTGAGAAGCAGATCATACGACACCTAGAAAGACAAAAGGAGTGTCATTTGAAGTAAAGGTAACTTTATACTTCATAAAGGTTGAAGAATTAAATATACAGGTGAAGGAAGGATGGGAGATTCTCTTCAGATAGAGAAATTGGATAGAGAAAACTATCCTGCATGGTCAATGAGGATGGAAGCTCATCTAATGAGCAAAGATTTAATAGCTTACATTACAGATGAAGAAGAAAAGCCACAATTCAGAGATCCTAGTGTTCCAACTAGGGAAGAATTATCAGATTTGAAGAATTGGATGAAAAGAGATGCTCAAGCTAGGAGCATAATCTACATGGTTGTCAATGACTACTTGCTACCTCATATTAGAGGTCTTGAAAGTGCAAGTGAAATATGGAATGCTTTGGAGGAGCATTTCCAAAACACTACAAAGTCAAGAAAGGCATCCTTATGGGCAGAGTTTACTACTTTCAAGAAGAAGGCTTCACAATCAATATCTGATTATGTGACAAAGATGAAGGACATTGCAGATGCATTAAGAGCAGTGGATGAAGAAATTGAAGAAGATAAATTGGTAAGGCAAATTCTCACAGGACTAAGAGGTGATGAGAAGTGGCAGCCTTTTATTTTGTCTACAGAACTTTCATTGGATCATTTCAATCCTGATTTGAATCGATTGTTAGGACATATTTTTGAGAATGATGTCAAAGGAGATAGTGACAAGAGTGAAGGTCATGCAATGTACTCTAAAGACAAGAAGAAAACTAACAAAGGAAAGCAACAAGCAAATGAAGAAGAAGGCACAACTAGTCAAGCCAACTTCCTAAGAGGAAGAGGAGGTGGCAAAGGTAGAGGAAGAGGCAGGAATAACAAAGATGGAGCCAAAGCTTGCTGGATTTGTGGTAAGACAAATCATTTAGCAAATGATTTTTGGCATAACACTCAGAGTAATGGTGGATACAATCAGAACTATAATTCAAGAGGAAGAGGAGGCAGAAATCAAAGAGGTAATTTCAGAGGTAGAGGTAGTAGGGATTACTTTGGAAGAAATGCAGGTAGAGGATTCCAAAGTCAACAATATAACAATACCTACTACAATTATGCTTCAGATCAGAAGGAAGATTCAACATTGATAATGAATGCAACTTGTGAAAGGCTGAGTGAAGATCAAAGAGTCTTCTACATTGACTTAGGTTGTAGCAATCACCTGAGTGGTAACATAGCCTTGATGACTGATTTGGAGAATAAGGTATCTAATCATGTTGTTCAAACAGGTGATAATACAAAGCACAATGTGAAGTCAATTGGATCAGTGAAGGCCAAGGATGGTAGCACCTTATTGAGTAAGGTCTTGTATGTTCCTACAATTCCTAAGAAATTGTGGAAAAAGGTTATGAAGTGAGGTTCACTAATGAAGGAGTGTTTGTGGAAGACCCTAGCAATGGGTATAAACAAATTGTTTCAGGGAAGAAAGAAGGAAGATTGTTCACATTGAAGATTCAAGGTAATGTTGGTCATGCCTTGTTCACCTATGCAGGACATAAGATCTCTGAGTTAGATCTTTGGCACAAAAGGCTTGGACATTTCAATGAAAGAGGTATTAAAGACATGATTAATAATGGTTCAGTGCTTGGATTGCCTAATGTTGCAGGTCAACATATGACATACAGATGTGAGGCATGTCAATTAGGTAAGGCTCATAAGCAATCCTATTCTAAGCATGGGTTTATGTATTCAGAGAAACTTGAGTTGGTACACACAGATGTGTGGGGACCATCAAAGGATTTCAGTATCAATGGCTCAAGGTATTATGTGATTTATGTTGATGATGCTACCAGATGGATCACTATCTATGTGATCAAAGATAAGTCAGAGGTATTCAATACATTCAAAATTATCATGTGTATGCAGAGAGAATTACAGGACATAAATTGAAGAGACTAAGGTCAGATGGAGGGGGAGAGTATTTCTCTAATGAATTCAGTGATTACTTGTGGAATGCAGGTATAAAAAGGGAAGTTACTTGCGGGTATTCTCCTCAACAAAATGGTGTAGCAGAGAGGAGGAATAGAACTCTTGTTGAGTTTGCAAGTTCCATGATGAAGGAGAAAAATTGCCCAAATTATTTGTGGGCTGAGGCTGTAAATACAGCTACTTATTTGGTCAATAGGCTACCATGTAAAGCCTTGCAGGGTATGACACCATATGAGGCATGGTGGGGTAAGAGACCCACATTAGACCATTGCAAAGTATTTGGATGTTTGGCCTATGCATATGTGCCATCACAATTAAGGCACAAATTGGAACCTAAAGTTGAAAAATATGTGTTTAGTGGTTATGATGATAAGCAGATGGGATACAGGTTGTGGAATCCATCCACAAAACATTTTCTTGTATCAAAAGGTGTTACATTTGATGAGCAAAGTACTTGGTATGCAGGTACTATCAATATTAATACAGATGATGAAGAAATTGTGAGTCAAAGGAAAGGTAAATCAAAGGTTCAGATATTTGATGAACAAGAGAATCATGAAGTGCAGGTTGAAGTTGAAGAAACACCAAGATTTGATCCTGAATGTGAAGAACCAGAAACCTCAAGAAGTGGAGAACTTAGGAGGTCTACAAGGCACAAATGGCAACCTACAAGGTATAGCTATGATACTTCATTTTTGACTACTAAGGATTATGCATACATGATTAAAGCAGATGAAGACCCTTCTACATATGAAGAGGCAAAAGGTAAAGAAATTTGGGAAAAAGCTATGCAGGAAGAATATGATGCATTGATGGAAAATCAAACATGGGATTTGGTTCCAAAACCAAATAGCCAGAAGATCATTGGATGCAAGTGGGTCTATAAGACAAAGAGATTTGCAGATGGAAGTGTGTCTAGGTACAAAGCTAGACTTGTTGTGAAAGGGTTTGCTCAGACATATGGTATTGACTATGATGAGACTTATAGTCCAGTGGCCAAGATGACAACCATCAGAACACTCATAGCAATTGCTGCATGTAAAGGTTGGAAATTGTGTCAATTAGATGTGAAGAATGCTTTTTTGAATGGTTATATTTCAGATGTTGTTTTCATGGAGCAACCTCAAGGATTCAGAGATGGAAGATATTCAGATTATGTGTGTAAGCTCAAGAGAGCTTTATATGGCTTGAAGTAGGCCCCAAGGGCATGGAACTATAGGCTTGTAAAGTTCTTAAAGGAACTTGGATTTCAAGTATCCAAAGCAGATAGTAGCTTGCTTGTCAAAGCAAGTGATGATGGGTTCATTTACATATGTATATATGTTGATGATATAATTCTTACAGGTACAGATGAGAAAGGCATACAAAGCCTAAAGAAGCAAATGGAGAAAGAGTTCAAAATTAGTGATTTGGGAGATTTGTCATATTTCTTGGGCATGGAGATTTCATACACTCAACATGGAGTGTATGTGACTCAAGAAAGGTATTTGAAGAATTTGTTAACCAAGTTTAAGATGAATGATTGCAGAGTAGCACCTACTCCAATGGAGGTGAATCACAAAATGAGCAGATTTGGAGGTGAAGAATTCAAGGACATGAAACAATATGAGAGTTTGGTTGGTAGTCTTATCTATGCTACATTAACTAGGCGTGATTTATCATATGCAGTTGGGGTGTTGTCTCAATTTATGCATTGTCCTAGGAAAGAACATTGGATTTCAGGTCAAAGAGTGTTGAGATACATTAAGGGTACACTCAAAGAGGGTTTGTATTATGGTTTTACATCAGATACAAATATCAAAATATATAGTGATGCAGATTGGGCAGGTAATCTAGATGATAGAAGGTCAACTTATGGGTACATGTGTTATGTGGGAGATAAGTTAATCTCTTGGTGCTCAAAGAAGCAACATACAGTTGCTTTGTCATCTACAGAAGCAGAGTACAAAGGCATGGTTGAAGTTGCAAAGGAAGTGATATGGCTTAAGACTCTCATGAAGAGTTTTGACACTATACAGAGCATACCTATCATTTATGGAGATAACATGAGTTCATTATATCTAGCTGCTAATCCTGTTTTTCATGCCAGGACCAAACACATTGAGATACAGTATCAATTTCTAAGAGAGAAGGTGATGGATAAGGAGATTGAAGTTATACATACTCCAACAAAAGATCAGATAGCTGATATGCTTACAAAGAGCTTAGATGGACCAAAGTTACAGAAGTTCAAAGATATGGCAGGCATAAAGAAGATAAGGGAAACCTCAATTGATGATTGAGGGGGAGCTGTTGGTGCAGAACAATCACCAATTGAAGTTTGGAAGACAAAGGATGGAGATAAGATCAAGTCTTGAAGCAAAGAAGGTGGTTACATTCACAGGATGAATGATATGTACACATATGTACATTAGTGAAGACATAGATCACTTATACTTTTGTTTAGTTATAAGCTTGTACATATTTGCCTATAAATACTTTGGAAAAATGTCGGGGCAAGAAGAGAGACAGTAAGAGAGTATGAGAATAGTGCATTTGGAAGTTGTAAGACTCATTAGAGTTCATAGGAATGAGAAGAAGTCTCTCTCATTTCTCAATTGTAATTTTCTGAAGAATAGAAGAAAAGTTGCGCCCGAAGTTTTCGTGTCTTCTCCTTCTATGGTAGATCTTCTGTGGAATGCTTTTGTACAAGTCTAGGTCTAGAGTTGATCAACCTTTGTACAAAATTTCAGCTTCCAATTTTAATCAGGCTAAGAGAATGGTGTGTAGGAACATTCATATGTAAAGAATGTTCACAGTCTTCTGAAACAGGCGCAGATTTCGAGTTCAGAGAAATGGACAGTGCTCAGTGCACAGTGTAAAGTTTTACACAAATGATAGCTCAAAATCTAAGTTGAGAGATAAGCTATCTACATCTAAAAGCATTTGACCAACGGGTTCGACATTGGGAGAACCATAGCTAAGAAGTTACAGGTGTCAAAGTCGCTACTGCAGAGAAGTAGTTTTACACATAGGTAAAGTGTTTGAATCATTTCTCAAATTATACTCAATCATTTGAGGAGATTTAAGTTGGAGAAGGTGCACAACCTTAAGGTGACACATCCTACAAAGTTTTATCAAAAACTTTACACGAATAGTTAGTCAATCAAAGATTAATCTGCAACAGACTTTTCTGAGAATTTGATTTTTTCCAGAATAGTCAATTTCTTGATAAGTTAGTGATTGTTCTCTAAATTAAGAGGAGTCTAAACTTATTCTTGATATAGAGGTGCTCTAATTTCAAGAATAGGTTGTTCTTTTGGAGATTAACACTCTCCATCACATTTGACTCCTATAGAGATATTATACAGAGCTTTTAGTTGAGCTTGTTGCTGAAGTGTCTTTTGATGAATGAGATTGGAGTCGCTTACATGTTTTTATGAAAGAGCTTCACTGATATCAACTCGGGTGACTGCCCTACTTGGGGGATGGTGTCCGTAGGTAGTGCCATCTTTGAAAAGGCTATTATCCTCATTATATGGCACCATGCTGTGCATAGGGAAAATCAAGTGCATGAATATATGGTATTGGCAGATTCACGATACTGCATATTTTTTAAATGATAGCTAAGTTTTGAAACTCACACATGTTCGAATTATGTTTTGAAATTATCACTCTCTCATCATCATTTTTTGTACTCATCTGCACATGACTATCCAATTGGCACACAAATACATGCTGTTATGTAGCTTCATGTTTTGCAGGAGAATTATATTCTCTAATCAAGAAGCATAGTCCATGGCACATTCATTCACTATACTAAACGAGCAGCATGCTTTGCAATACAACATGTCACACCTACACATGTTTCGTCAACACAATATGTTTGATTGTGGCATAATTAAAGATCAGTGAGATATGCAGAATTAGAAAATATTATAGGGAACTTTTAATGATTACCTATGCTCTTTTGGTCTGTTTTCACTTCTCCAGGCAAGTCTCATGGATTATATGGGTTCCTTGCAATATTGAGATGTTGAGGGTGGTGGTCGGTGTTCTGCCTTACTTGGGGATTGAATACTGCACTCATAGACTTTCCTTGTGATTGTGTTTTGGCTGTGTACGAGCCTAACTTTTTCTTGGATATTGGTTGAATTACTAGAGGCATTCTTAGGCAATGATCATGCATGTTGATAATGATCTTGCAGGCCACAGGAAACATGAGTTAAGATCTCTAGAATTCCCATAAATGTAAGGGCCTCTTGTTTTAAAATGACGAATGTGTTGGGTTTGCCAAGCTGTGGAACATTGAATGGGTTTTCGAGTTTTTGTATAGTTTGCTCCATCTAGACTACCAAAGGAACACCATGATCGATGTGTATAGTTGACTGTATTTCATGATTGACCTACTATGATTTCACTTCTATATGTTCATAATGCTTGGAGATTCACTTTATAAGCTTTAATTGCACAATATGTGATCCACCTGGTTGCTCAATTCATTTTGCAACTTAAGTATTCACACCTTTTTGGGCTCCCAGACTGTGAATAATTGACTTTGTGTACCTTTTGATAATGGCTTAAATGTAGGGGGTTGGGTGCATAATGCTTGTACTTCAAGAATGTTCAGTGTAATGTGAGCATGTATTCATCAAAGGAAAGTTACAGGCACATAGAGGTGAGTTTGTTGATGCTGACCTATTTGGGAGTGTTTAATTGTAAAGGTCATGAGTGTTTGTTTTTGGCTAGGGAAGTAACTCCCTGGTTTCACAATGCTCATTTAAGGCTCAATTTTCCATAATGCATTTCAGGCCAACACCTACAGACCTTCAACAATAAACCTTCTTGACTCCTATAGATGATTTGTAGGAATAGATCTAGATAAGCTGTTTGAAATTCATGAATGCTTGTAGATTGATAGGAGTCATAATGTTGCACTATTGCAAGCTTGCTGATATGAGCATAGTATAAATGATGACAAGAACATCAGTTAATCATGAAACCACTTTCATCTCATGCTATACATTGCAGTATGTCTCACACTCACTTGGGGATAGCATATTTAGGAATGAAAATATGATTATGGCTTCCCAAAGATATAAGGGACATGTGGGTTCTTGCGGTGTTCCTTGCTCTTTAGCTGTAATTCTTGGATTGCAGGAACAATAAGATTTTCAGGTTTTCTCTCTAGAAGAAAAATCTTACAGAAGAGGATGCCCCTGATGTAGAAACTAAATTTGAAATGAATGTTTATCTCATTACGAGATGCAGTCTACTTGCTCTTTTGTATGTCATTTCAGGTTTTGGAGCTTCTGGAGAAGGCATTTCCAGCCTTACGAAAGACTGCATAGTGGGATGCATGCTGGGCTGACTGCCCCCCAAGGGGATTGTGTTGCTCAGCTTTAGATTGAAGATTTGCAGATTGAAGTAAAGACTGAAGACTTGCTGCCTGAAGCTTTGTAGACTGAAGAATTGCAGATTTTGAAGAACTGAAGAGTTTCCAGACTTGACTCCAACTTGGAAAATTCAGTTATGTTTGATCCTCTTCTCTTAGCTTTGTCAAGGACGACAAAGTCTAGGGGGGGAGAGTGTTGGGTTGTAGGGTATGCACACATCCTCAATTGTGCATAAGAACCCTCCCTAGACCATGGGAAATAACCTTTTTTGTATATACTTGACTGTCATATATGAACACTCTCCAAAAATCACTTTTTGATATTTCCTTAGACTATAGTGTAGGTGACCCATGGATATTTCAGCTTTTTTGCTCTTCCATGGAAATCCCATGTAGAAATTTCCATGCTTGCATCTTCTTAGGATTTGTTGGTTGCAAAAAGAGATTTTAGAATATACTAGAAGATATGTTAGTTAGAGAGAATCACCTTTTTGACTTTTCAAAAGAGCACATGGGGAATAGAGCTTAGCTTATAAATAGAAGCTCATTTTTGTAAGAAGGGGAGCTTTTGGTCAACGTGCTCTCATGTAATATCTCTTATCAATGGAAGGAGGCTTTCATTTACTCCAAGAAGACTATTTGCATAAACATGTATTGTGTCTTTGTGAGTGTGTGAGATTGGTGTGTGCGCGCCTATGCATGTCTCTCCTTTGTGTGAGTAGAGTAGTTGCATTTGCTTGTATTTTCCTCATGGACTAGGATCCGTGACTCCCTATTCTCCTTGTTTTCAAGCATGTGGCATAGCATGGGGCTGATGCCAATGGCTTGAACATATGGGAGGTAGGGGTGGATGAGAGGAGAGTCACTCTTGAGCTTTCCTTCTTGCTTCCATGCAAGGTGGTGAGGGTTTTGGTCTTTCCTTGCTACAACCTCAACATAGGGGGTTCAGAAAAGGCAATAATTTGCGCTTGAAGGGTAATGACCTGAGCACTTAAGCATTTGGTTCTTCTATGATCTATGGAGGTGTTGCCTTAGGAGTTGGTGGTACTTGCTGTACAGGTGCTAGCAACTGTAGCATTTTTTGGTCTTCCTTGAGCTTTTAATATGCCTCATTAGTCTGACATGGTCTTCCAATAGTATCTTCATATATTTAGAGGGAACAACTTTGAAACAGCTGGGACTCAAAGGTTCGTCTAGTTGATCTAAAGTTGCTTCAAGTTTCTCTCTATTCTCTTCCTGCAAGCATTGATTCTCTTCTTTGGCGGCTGCTAGGTGGTGTCTTAGTAGTCCCATGTTTCGAGTGAGTGTTGTGTTTCCAATGGTTTGAGCCCTTAACAAATTGTCGATATCCATAATGGCCTCTTTTGTCTTCTGTTCACTTTCTAGTTCAAGTGTATGGTAGGCCTGGCATAGCTCTTGGTAGCATGTGTTAAGGGAGGCGTTCTTGATTGATAATGAGTTTAGTTGCACCTATAACTCTGTGGTTGTTTGTTGTAGCGTCTGGTAACTGGTGCCTAGAGATGCCAATTCATCTCTCAATTGTGTCATACATGCGAACATTTGATGGAATGCGGTGTCGATTGTGGGTGATAATATTAAGGTCGGAGTGAGTGAAGATGCGGTATGTGTTGATGCAAGGGGAAGGGGAAATGGGGATGGGAAAGTGGATGCAGTGGTGACTGTGGAAAAATGTGATGTGCCAAAATGTGGTGGTGAAATGGATGAGATGAGTGGTGGTGTGGTGGGTGGTGATATGTCCATGTCACTAGACATTGTGTTGAGTGCAGTGACCGTGAAGAGTGGAGTGATAGTGGGTGTGAATACAGGATTTACAAAGGTTGTTGAATAATTTACAGATGGGGTTTCATGTATTTCTTGGTGGAGAGGGGAGAGAGGAAATACAATGGGTCAGGGAGGTGAAACGGGTGAGAAGGTTAGTGGTGGGGGAAATGGGAATAGGGGTCTTGGAGGGATGGGGAAGGAAGGAACAGATGGATGGAGAAATGGATTGGATGGAAGGGTGGAAGTCCTAGGAGGGAGGCTAGGTTGTGTGGGTGCGGAAAGGGTGTGAGGAATTGAGGCAACAAAGGCTTCTGCTATCGCACTATTAAAAGATGTGGATGGTCGAGGAAAGGTAGGGTGTACAGGAGAGACTGGAGGGGTGGGAGGTGAAAGAGGAGCAGTGGGTATGTTGGGTACTTTGACAACAGTAGTGGTATTTATAGTAGAAGTTTGAGGTGGGGAGTCAATCACGATGGTTGCTTCTTCAATAGGGTTTTCTAGAAGGAGTCGTGCTTCTCTGACCTGGTGTGAGGATTGGGCATCCATTGGTACGTGAATATATGGACCCGATTTTGACAGCAAGCACATTCATCGTGCGTTGAACTGTGGTAGTGGTTTGATCATCAAGCTCTACTGTATCTGGTAAACAAGTCATGCAACACAGGAAGATTAGTAAGATGGTTCCTCTTACTAATGGAATATGACTTCAAGGTAGTGGTGAGAAAGGCAAGACTCACTTGAGAGCAGATCATCTCTCAAGCCTCACATCTGGAGAGGCCCCACAAGGAGTATCAGATTACCTTCATGATGCTTACTTGTTTAATTTGGAAGTTGTACCATAGTGGGCCAAGACCTTAGTGCCAATACTAACATATGGGCCTAAACACCCAATAATAAACACTCAAGATAAGGAGGTGGTAAAAGCCCAGAAGTACCATATCATGACAAGGAGTATGTACAAGCATAAAGATTAAGGAATATTAGCTTGTTGTGTGGAAGAGGAGGAGTACGCAAAGTGGTTGCAATTAGCACATGTGGGTGCATTAGAGCAACACTACTAGAGGCAAAGAGCTTTACACTCACTAAGGAGACTCGAAGTACACTAGCCAACTATGGATGCAGATGTCCATAGGATGTGCAAGGAATGCCCAATCTGCAGCACTAGACCTCCTGTGGAACATGCCACTCTTTATCAAGTGTCTTTAGCACCAGATTGGAGCAAGCCACTAGTAGCCTTCTTGAGGACGAGAACCTTTCCCCAAAATATGACGTTGGCTAAACAAAGGAGATTAGAAAAAGAGGTACTAAACTAGTCACTCATTGGAGATAATTTATACAAGCGTAGTAAAGATGGTTACCTAAGACTATGTGTCCATGAGAGTGAATATCTTAAGATCTTGGAAACTGCTCACCAAGGTGTAGCAGGAGGACATTTTGGACCAGATTAGGTGATCAAGGCAATATTCTTTGCAGGTCTTTGGTGGCCAACCCTTCACATGGATGCACATACCTACGTGAAGAGGTGTGATGTTTGTCAGCAAACTCAGTATCCTATGTGTAAGGATGAGATGCCATTGAAACCTATGATGGGTGGACGTGCATTCTCTAAGCGGGGAATAGACTTTGTCGGTCCTATTAATCCTCCAGCTAAGGGTTCCCATGCTGAATACATTATTGTGGCCATGGACTATCTAACCAAATGGGTGTAAGTAAAAGCTACAACGAAGAACGACGCCCAGACGATAGCTAAGTTCTTATTCAAGAATGTGTTCACCAGATACAGATTGCCAATAGAGTTAGTGAGTGATAGAGGCATGCACTTCTTGAATGAAGTCATTGAGAACCTTCTCCAAGAATTCTTGGTGATACATAAGAATTCGGACCCCTATCATCCACAAGCTAATGGATAGGTTGAGAGCACAAATAAGAATCTATGCAATGTATTGATAAAATTGGTTAATAATAAACGCTCTGATCGGGACAAAGAGCTACACCATGCTATTTGGGCATACAGATTTGCCTATAAAACAGTACTCCAAGCCACACTGTTTCAAATGGTGTTCGGCCAAAATGAAGTGCTACCATTGGACTTTTTGATACCTACATTTAAAGTACCACAAGAGCATGACTGAACAGGCCATGAGCTCTCCTCTAGAATCTTCGATCTTGAACGATTAGGTGAAACATGATTGAGAGCTGCAGCAGGAATTTATGCAACCAAGAAAAGACAAAAAACATATTTTGACGCACATGTGAAGGATAAGGGCTTGAAAGTAGGAAACCTAGTCTTAGTCTACACTTTGAAGCAACATGCATGGAAATTAGAGAAGAGAGGCTATGGACCAATGATTATCAATAGGATCTCAACAAGTGGAGGAGTTCAACTAGCCACTCTAGAAGGCGACATCCTACCGAGTTACATAAGTGGATGCAGAGTCAAGTTATATCAAGAACCCCTGATGGAGGAGATGCTAAATCAACTCAACACTGCTAAGAAATGCAAGGAAGAAGAAAAACAAATTCGAGAAGAAGCACACACAGAAGCTTTAGAACGCATCCGACAAATGAAATTCCAAAGACAAGGTAGAGATCTGCCTACGTCTGACACTCAAGAAGCTCTAAGTTATCACATGGCCATGTGTGAAGCATGAGGTGAACATTCCCATAGGATAGTTGATCAACGACCCTTTTTGACCCTAGAGGTAGGACAAGGAAATAGTGCAAGGACTGTATGGGCCTTCATTGACTCAGGTGCAGCCACTACTGTTGTTAGACTTTCTTATTGTCAAGAGTTGAAATTAAGTGTCCATCCTATAGAAGCATACCTCATAGGATTGGGAGGTGTGGAACCCCTTGCGTGGGCGAGGTGGAGCTTCCCCTCCACATTCAAGATGTTCTAATGACAGTAAAGGTGTGAGTGTTTCAAGACAAGGATCTCACTGAGCCTCTTGTCTTGGGCCAAGACTAGATCTATGATCATATAGTCAACCTCAACCTAAGAAGTGGACTTCCTCAGTCTTGGGTGGGCCAAAACTGCATCACAATTGAATTAGAGAATCAAGCACTCAGGCCACTAGAAAAGGCACCAAATCATGGTCCCTCCAAGAACCCACATGAGGATAACGATGCTATTCTTGTCCAAAGTTCTATGGTGCATAAGCTTGTCACTCTTGAAAAAGGTGCAGAAGTCAATGAGGAGTTCCCTTCTTTTCCAAAGAGATTCCTAGGAAAGCAAGCAGGACAATACACATCACAAAGGAGCTCGATAATCAAGAAGCATGAGCAATGACCAGTGCAATATAAAGTCCCTCTTGGCATGAAGCAGATCTGGATACGCAAGGGTGAACAAACCTCGGCTCTAGAGACAGGATCCCAAAGATGCACCAAACGAGCTACAATTTCAAGGTATCCTAGGCATCAATGTAGACAAACCATTTCTATTTGGGTCCCAAAGCAGTCAATGAAGGCTCTCCTAAATGCTAAACAAATATGGGTGCCCAAGACCGTCTTACGAGCTCAAATAGCTTCACCTCCACCCACTAGATTGAATCAACACTCACAGGCACTCTTGGCACAAATCCCAAGGCAAACATCTACACTCCACACCACTACATCTTCGGTCACACCTAGGAATGTTAGGAAATGGGTACCCAAAAAGTCCCAAATCCAACACAAGCCAGTCCACAAATCTTTACATGTCACCACCATTAAAAGCTATGATCCCACGATCAAAGCTTGAAGGCATAAACCCGTATCAAACCCCCTGACCCAATTTCATAAATCAGTCCACTCTGATGTAGGTGCATTTTGAGTACAATGCACATCCAAAAGCATGCATCTAGGGGAATCACTAACCTACTAACCAACATTCACACACATCACAAACACTTCAGTCACTAAACCCTAACCACTTTGGATGTCATGTTAGTATTGTGGAGGGAACACCATAACATCATGTTTCCTATGCAATGCTAATATTCCTCTCTTCTTCTACCAGATAAGCATCAACAGCTACAAGCAGTCTCATGGCAGAAGCAGCAGGCCCAAGCTCACAGGCTGGAGTAAGTACTGTGAATATTAATGTGGAGAGTCTACCTATTGACGCGCCCCCAACTGAACAACCTGTAGAGCTGCA
This sequence comes from Ceratopteris richardii, assembly GCA_020310875.1. Classification (NCBI taxonomy): domain Eukaryota; kingdom Viridiplantae; phylum Streptophyta; class Polypodiopsida; order Polypodiales; family Pteridaceae; genus Ceratopteris; species Ceratopteris richardii. The sequence goes on along the minus strand of CM035421.1, from coordinate 6,605,481 downwards.
ACATCTCTAGCAAATACCTATACCGGACCCACCTACAGGAATAACTAAGAGACTCCATGCAAACTCTCATTGGTTCAATGGCATGCCAAGGCCCTTAGGAGAGGCTAAGTATATCTGAGAGTCCAAGTGTGAGTACGACAAGTCATGGGTGCGATTCCAATTCTTTCCCAAAGAGTTCAAGACTCTTCAGAACACGTCAGAACTTCAAAGTATATTGCAGCATGCAGGGATGGCAGAGTACTTTGGGGCACCCCTACCAAAACCAGATTTTCTACGGTGCTACTACTTGGTATCAACAGTACAAGCGAATGAGGAAAAGGACAAACAAGGAACATTCATTCTTTCTTCTTTATTGGGCAACAATCAGTTGAAAAGGTTCAAAATTACATTGGAATTGGTGAGCTCTGCTTTGAACATGCACGACACGCATGTGCCCTTGGAGAAGGATGCTTTAATACCCACTAACATGAAGAACCAAAAACTACAAAAGCTGAAAGATATGGCGGCACTCACACCAAATGGTTCCATCCCTCTCCGTATGTGCATGCAACATTTTGCATTTCCGGGTCAAGATCGATTCACTCAGCCCCACAAACGGATCTGGTTTGCTCTTTACTTGGCGGGGACAAGTGTACTACCGATTAAGCCTCCTGTATGGATTATGGAGTAGCTATATGGAGCAAATAAAAGCTCATCTAGGAAGCTATTGGTGAATGGTTGTTGTGCAATCATGCGCATCGTCTATAAGTGCTTAGCATACAATGTACCCCATGAATGCGCTTTAACCTAGTCACAACTACAGATGTTTAAAAGACAGAAAACTACCTCACATCAATCCAATTGCATGAGAGGCTCAATTCCTTGCGTCCAGACACGTGAAGTTCTTATGACTCTGAAATTCTCACCATGAGGGGATGCCATTGTGCCTCCCTTTACAATTATAATACTGAGGTCTGGATCTGAAGGCACATCACAAGCTGCCCCATCGGCTCCTCCTGTTCCACCTGAATTTGAATTTGCTACCATCGGAGATGTTGAAGGGATGAGCACCTTCGACTTTGAATCATTCTTACAGAATACATAACTCTCTGATGTGGAATTTTGTAGAGCAAATAAGCACAAAAGAGGAGCCCCAAAATTTTTAAATTAATGGGCATATTTTTCTTCTTCAAAGTCTTAGGAAATTCCCTCAAGCCATGTAAATGCACTAGAGGAGTCCTCTAGATGCATTATCCCAACTTATTGTAATATATTCCTTGTAAATTAGTAGGAAATTCACTTTTTAGTAATAAAGTGCCGGTCTCTTGTGTGAAAGGACCAATTTTAGGGCACATGTATATAAGACACTTTGTGACTCTTTGTAGAGACTTTTTGCCATTGTGAAGAAGGAGAGCTCCTGATTTTCGAAATTGCTTCTTTCTTGCAGATTTTCATCTTCTCTTTGATCTTCTATGTGTGTGTAATGCTTGGAATGTGTGTGTAGGACTATTTTCTACCCCTCCCCACTGTTTTTGAGCTACTATAGTGTGTGTGTGAACTAGTAGAAGTTGTGCAGTGAGTGTGGGTGTTTCCCGCCATTCACTATTTTGGTCATAACTTGAAGCATAGTTGTCAGCATCGAGTGCACCTCCAATAGATGCGTCTCATCGAGAGCTTTGAAACCAACCTGCTATTGGCCATATTCGGAGTTCGGAGGTGGGAGAAATCCTCGATTTGGTGAAAACTACTATAAGTGGTATCACGACAGACACTTTCAGTATTTAAGTGAGTTAGAGAGGTGGATTAGTCTTTTCTCACACATATAAGCTGAACCACTTCATTTTCCAGCACGTGTGCACATGTCCTCATACACTTGGTTAGGTCATTTCATCGGATTGACAAATAAGCGTGTGTCAATTCCCCACTATACGCACTTGTGTGGCAAATGAGATTTAGTCTCTTTGGCACAAGTCCTTAGGTCTTCTTGACTTAGGTACACACGTTTTTGGCACCGTTGCCAGGGAACACTCAACCAAGGTGCCTTCGTGATGGTTATAGCTCAAGAGTGATGAAATCGTACTTGTAGAAGTGAACTTGTTCAGTGGCAAGTAGTCCACCACTTCAACACTTGTTACTTCACATCCCGGAGGTGTGTGTAATGAGTTTTTAGGTTTAGGGTTAGAAGGAAGGGAGAGAAGGAAGAGTTAGGGTTAGGTTAGGAGAAGAGGAGAAGACGAGAAGAGGAGTGAAGTAGGAGTAAGTCAAGATCACCAAGAAAAATCCCAAAAAAATTGTCAAAGTAGAGTATTTAAGTTCACTCTCCAAAATAGTATAAAAACCAAAATTTCATATCTTTTCTCATTTGTTCAAAAAGCAGCATCGTTTGAGCACAGCGATTGGTATCGTGGGTGTGGTATCATGCTTTCCAAGCTATCAAAGCTAGTTAGTGAGCTCAAGACACAAGGAAGGCATCAGAGAGGTAAGATTCCATAAGATTTCATTGGCAAAAACACATTAGGAGTGCACAGAAACGTGATCACTTGCACATCTGGTATCGCGGGGCGGAACAGAGTGTTTTTTGGATTTCTTTGAGTGAGAACCTAGGCTAGGACTGAAGAGGGTTGAGAGAAGAGCAAGGGGAAACAAAAATTTTTTATTTTTGAGGTATTTTGGCTTGAGTATCGCGATCGGTTGAGTTTTTGGTATCGGAATACCAGAAATTCCCTTGTATCGCGATACTCGCCGAAGTATCATATCGTCGATTACCAGCCGTGGTATCATGATACCACTTGTGGTATCGTATCGTCGGGTTGGTATTGCGATAGCACTTTACCAAATTGATATCGTATCGCGGTCCACTTGTGGTATCATACCTCTACTCCTGGTATCATATAGCGATACCATTTTAGAATCGCATTGTGCAAGTTGGTGGTATCGTATCACCACTTGCAGTGATATTGTATCGTTAAGAAGTCCAGTATCATATCAGCTAAATTCCAGTATCGTATCGTGATTGATTTAAGTATCGTATCACCCATAGGGTTGGTATCTTATCGTGCAAATTGGTAGTATCGTATCGCCAACTACACTGGTATCGTATCCTGAGGAATCTAGTATCATATCGTGCCTTTTTTGCTATCGTATCGTCCGAAAAAGTGTTATCATATCGCATGACTGCTAGTATCGTATCATGCACTAAACAAGTATCGTATCGTGGAGAAACACAGTATCGTATCATCCTAGTCTTAGTATTGTATTGCTAGAGCTTCTGGTATCGTATCGGCCAGCGTATAGGTATCGTATCACGACTCGATATTGGTATCCTATCGTCCACTTTGGAGGTATCGTATTGCTATAGAAGCCGGTATCGTATCATGCCCAACAGCGGTATCGTATCGCCTGTTACTACGGTATCGTATCATCTAGTCTTCAAGTATCATATCGTGAGCTTGTGTGGTATGGTATCGTGGATAGCCAGGTATCGCCTAAAGTAGTATCGTCTGGTGCAATATCACCAAAAGTGGTATCGCCAGAACTCTTGATGCATTTTGAGAGACTAAATTGAGGCTTTTGGAGAGCCACTTGGGGAGAGTTTCAGAGACCTAGAGAGTCCCAAGAGGGTGAATGAACTTGAGGTCAAGAAGAGTGCTAAGTAGCTGGAGAAGTGTCATATCTTCTGTTGGAAGTGCCGCTCAGGTCAGTCACCACTCTGTCTATTCAAACACCTCTAGCGACTCAGAGGAGGAGATACCCATCGCTTCAGAAGACATGCACGGTCCCACTCCCGGTAGAAACTTCATGACCACTTTAGAAGGAGAGTACTGCACTTCTTTACAGTATGTTTCTACTAATGCCAGGAGATCCCCATCTACCTGGATGGTTTAAACAGATCTGTGGCTATAATGGTGACTTCCATGGATGCAACAGTTGTGCCGAGACCAGCTGTTAAGTATGAGGGAGGAGCGTACATGGACAAGCTGGGTCATATATACATAGTGACTGAATACCCTGAATTGATCAATGAGAGAGGAGAGTTAGTGGGACAAGAAAACTCAAGAAGACCAAACCCCGAGAAGTTAGTGACAACCCCTAGAGGCAAGTCCCAAGTGACACGAGTCTTGAGAGGAGACTTGATACCTCAGGACGACTACCTATTGGAAGTCTATTTGATCCATGGAATGGACTTGTTGCTGCAAGCAGACTCATCGGCCCAAGGAAGAGAAGAAAGCCCGATGACATTTTATGAGCTAAAGGATCCGGAAGACGAGACTAGAATAACATACCTAGACAAAAATCAGAGAAGGTATTGGCTGGTTGATGCCATAGACAGGGCCCAACTGAAATACATGGGATTACATGTATCCCCCCAGAGAGAGCAGGCAACCACCTCTCAGAACCCCTGTGGAACCCAACAAGAGGCAGAGCACACCATGTCAGGACAAACTAGCCAACGGAGTGTTCCGAACCAAACTCATGTACGATTTGCGACTCCGGGAGTGCAAACACACAATGAGTCCAACCGTGGAGTAGGTAATCAATACCGACCACCAATAAGACCATGACCCCCAATAGGAGTACAGCCTGGACTACCCCCAATTAGACGAGCAATTCCTGCCTTCCTTGTAATGCCAGACAGCCAAAACCAATGAGAAGATTGATCTGGCCAAATGCATGAGAAATCATTATGATGGATTGGGAGAACCTTATGATCACATTGCTGAATTTAAACAAGTTCTAAGAGCGGAACAAGTAGACGACTTCTTCGTGCAGTATGAGTCCTTCGGACTCACCCTCACAGGAACGACTCTGACTTGGTTCCAACCATTAGACCCCAACCAACTTGGAAATATGGAGCACGTTTTTCAAGAATTCATTGGGGAATTCACTAAGAGAGGGATTAAACACAACTCTCCATCTTTAATCCATAGTTTCAAACAAAACCCTAATGAAACCATGAAAACAGCCGCCCAAAGATTCAACTAATATGTTGATAGATGTCCAGCTGTAGAGAGACCCACTCAGCAAAAAATGATATCATTATTTTTGGATGGACTCACAAATGGAACCCTAAGAATGCTAGTTTACGTGAAGAGGTTACAAACCCTGAGTGAGTGTCTTCAAGAGTGCATTGACCTAGAAGACAATCTAGCTGAGGATCTCAAGAGCGCGTCTAGCCCCACTAAATCAAAAGACTCTCGGAATATTATTACATCCAACTCCACTAATGTGGAGGAATTAGCCGAGCTAGTAGCAAAGAAATTGGGAGTCCAAGGATAGAGAAATTACCAACACCCGACCTTGAGAGTGCCTATGTTACGAAGATGTAGTTTATGTGGAGGAGATCACCCCACAAACATGTGTGTACAAGGAGGAACTGGTGTACCTCAGACATATCCTTACAATAGATAGCCCCATCAAGGAACTGCCTTGTATTGCCACATAGAAAAAAAGTACACCAACCACACCGCGGAGAACTGCCCATTCAATAGGTAGGCACGGCCTCTCCAACCGCCTCAGTATCGACCATATGGATATCCACCTAGAGAGCAAGGTAGAGACATAGCTGAGATACAATTCCTACCCCACACCAGTAGGACGTCCCAGGCCATATGAAACAGCACAATTTGGAAACCCTCAACCAATGTTAGGACCACAACCGCCACATCCTCAACATGTGGTACCTGTGAAGTATGCCCAACCATGAAAGAGCCATAGTGCCGGCCTCAACAATGACCAGTGTAGAATTAGCAAACCTTGGATATGAGCTGCCCCCAGGAGATTAATATCCCTATGAAGCCAACATGTTAGAGCACGAAGTAGCATATGATTCGGCATACTATTGTTATGAAGGCTACAATCAGGCTTGTGGAATGGAGGTAGCAACTTTAATGTATACTGTGCCTAAAGCACAACCACATGGAAGACCACCCATTAGACCACCTGTGCCGAGAGGAACATGTTATAGATGCGGAGGAGACCATTTTATTAGAGAATGTCCTCGGCCTTACAACCCACCACCCCCTAGGACTTGGGAAGGATATTGCAATGATTGCAGAAAGGAACATCTTTTCAGAGATTGCCCTAAGGATCCAACCAAAGTCCAAGACACTGCACCTATTAATGTAATTGAAGTGATAGAAGCACCTAGAGGTGATAAGGAATACACTCTGCCTTTAAAGGCCATTACCCGAGCTCAAACGAAAGAACAAAAAGGAAAACAACCAGAACAGGAACAAGAAAGCAATAGAACTGTAAGTCCCAGAATTCAAATAGTAGAAGATTCAGAGGATTCATGTGAGAATGCCCAAAACATAAAAGCACAAAAATGGAAGGAAAGAAGAGAGAAGCTCAAAGATAAATGGATGAAAAAAAAGAGTCAAGACAATAAGAAACAAACCAGAAGTAAGATAGAGCATAAAGAACTAGAGATTCAGGAGGATGTTCCCATTCCACCGCTTATCCGAGAAGCAGAGAAACCAGGATCGATTCTAGCTGACCCAAAACCGGACGACTTAGACATGTGGCTAAAAGCTTACCAAGCTAGAATTAAGACTGAACTGAATGTGGAACAACACGGAAAACTTTATCCACATGGAGAATTAGAAAAAGAGAGGCTTGCGATATGTAGAAAACTTATAGCGGTAGCACAAGCAACCCTAGAAAAGACTATCCCAGCCCTTCCAAAGACAAGGATAGCAGAGGAGGCATACAAGGAGTGTGTCAAAGCCAAGGATAAGGAACTTAAAGAGAAGGATGACAAGTGTGAGCGAATGACAACCCAGGATGAACCTATGTCAACTATACCTGACTTAGAGGCTGATTGGCCAAAAGAATTATGGAATAGAATCGGAGAAGAACAATGGAAGAGGAATGGAGTGACTAAGCCTCCCTTCGAGGAATTAGATGTGGAAGTTTATCAACCAAACCCCAACGTGGAGGAAGTATATGAGGAAGTATCAAGACTAGACCGACATAGAGAAGAAGCTCAGAGCATTTCAACCTTACCAAATTACATGGGAGAATACGAAAAGGAATCTATGATAATCCGAGCACCCACAATACATGGAAAAGGAAAAGGAAAATCAGAAAAGAATTCACACAATCTAACGGAACTTAAGAAGATGGAAGTACAATGCAAACTGACGGTGGAAGAATTACTTCAGATTAAACCGCAATTATGGAAACAATTAGCAAGTCAATTGGAATTAGGGCAGGAGAAGGATGAAAAGGGAAACAAGGAAAAAGAAAATCCATCTAAGATACAAATCCCAATAGATAAGGTGGGAGAATTTAGTGAAGGAGACAAAGGTAATACATGTCTATCTGTCACTTACAATGGGTACATGACCAAGGCTATACTAGACACAGGAGCAGGAGTAGGAATTGCCACAAAGGAGATTTGGGAGAAATGGGGAAAGCCTCCCTTATGGCCCACACGCATGAAGCTCCAATTAGCAGATGGTCATGTGGAGAAACCCTTAGGAATATTGGAAAGGATCAAATTAACCACCTGTGGAGTTGAATTTGAACACACATTAGCCATTTGTAAGTTCAAAAAGGCTAACAATTATGAAATGATATTAGGACGACCTTTCATGAGAAAAATGCGGATAGTACAAGACTAGGGACGAGATGCTTTATACCTGCAACATTAAGGAAATACAACCAAAATAAACTTACATACATTTTCATATAGAGATGTACCCCCATTACAGTGGAGTCCCATACACAAGGAGGAAGATGACCTATCTATTCATAGTGCTGGATCAAGCGATCAATCTTGGAAGTATGAGAACGCCCAGTTATGGATGTGTAAGGAAGCCAAGAAGGAGGACAATAAAAGGCAACTGTGGCCAATAGGACATCCTTACTACCGACCGGTAGAGGACCCAAGGTATATGCCTCAAACCTTTCCTGATGAAACCTTTGAACCGCATGGATGGATGGAAATCTTAGCAACCTTAGATGTATGTGTGAATGAGGAAGTCCTAAATATGAACGAGTGCATAGACGAAGAAGGCTATGATGTAAATTTGTACATGGTTGTCCTTCAAGAAGTAGAAGCAAGGGAAATCTTAGAAAAAGAGTGGAAAGAGGAATATGAGAGTATAGAAATGGAACCAATATTCGACTCAGAAGAAAGCTATCTAGACACCATTCGAACCAAAGAGAAGCAGGAACCGACCAAGATCTTGGCAATAGAAGCTGCTCCCATAGTACAAGAGCAAGAGGAAAGAATGAGTAAAATCGGACCAAACCCAGATCTGTTTGAGGTTCCAGAGCATTTTAAAAGATACGAAGTAGAAGAAAGAAAGATAGCTATTCAAATGCCTAAGAGAGAGGCTCGAGAAGGAGAAGCGTACGACAACAAAGAACAAACAAAAAAGATCATAGTAAGAGTGGAAGATGGAGAAGAAAGATGTACATACATAGGTAAAGATGTGTCAATTGAAGAGGAAGAAGAATTAATACAGTTGATTCGGGACTATCGAGATGTATTCGGGTGGACATATAAGGATCTCAAGGGTGTGGAACCCTTGATTTTCTCTCATAGAATACCAATGAGGGCAGAGGCAAAACCATCAAAACAATGCCCTTATACATACAATGAGGTCTATGCTGCCAAAATTAAGGAAGAAATAGACAAGTTACTAGCGGCAGGATTCATAAATGAAATAGAGCATACTGAGTGGGTTTCGCCATTAGTAGTTGTGCCTAAGAAGAACGGAAAACTGAGAGTGTGCATTAACTTGAAAAAGGTCAATGCAGCCACCATATGTGACACCTACCCATTACCCATCACTGACCATCTATTGGAAAGAGTTGCAGGAAAAGAAGTCTATAGCTTCTTAGATGGATTCTCTGGATACAACCAAGTAGACATAGCTAGAGAGGATCAACATAAGACTGCATTCACGACTGAATGGGGAGTCTATGCTTTCCGAGTGATGCCTTTTGGACTCACTAATGCGCCTGCTACTTTCCAACGACTGATGTGTCATGTTTTCAAAGAATTCCTAAAGAAGAGCATGGAAGTGTATGTAGATGACCTATGTACATATTCAAATCAAAGACAAGACCACATTCCTGAATTGCGGAAGATATTTAATAAATGCAGACAGTACAGAGTCTGCCTGAACCCGGAGAAGTGTGTCTTCATGGTAAGACAAGGGAAGATCTTAGGACACATAGTCTCTAGAAATGGAATCTCCACGGATGAAGACAAGATTAAGGTTATTTTGGAGCTTCCTAGACCTAAGAATGCGAAAGAGGTGCAAGCATTTATGGGGCATTGTTGGCAGTAGCCAGAGGCATAGAAGACGCCAAAGCATGTAAAGACAGAGCAGGGAGCCAGTTGAATCAATTTTTCAAAGATTTATGTTTTATAAATATTCTTCAAAACCTCCAATAGTGATTTTCATCACTATTGTAACATATGTAACATAGAAAAAACTTTTTTTGTAATTCATAGCTCCATTTTGTGCAAGCCGAGGAGTCCTCGAGCTTGAGGAGCTTAGGTAGAATGAGCGTATCAATTTTGGTTATTTTTAGACACCGTTTACCCTCTCAAATAGCGCATAGGACCTATTTTTTAACTATGCCGGTCACTAGATGTGAAACTGGTCGAAACTAGTCTAGAATCTATAAAAAGAGGTAGAGAGCTCATTTTTGAGGTTTGTTAGTGTGAGCTTAGAGCTACTTTGAGCTTGTAATTGAGATTTTGAGCAATAGAGTTAATTTCTCACCTTCCATTGTGTCTTGCTTGTCTCTTTGTAGTGTGTGTGTATGTGTGTGTGCATCTCTATGCTTCTCACCTTCACTCTCACTTCATCTCACATTCACGATCTTCATATCACTCCTATCTCTTCCACGGATTGACATAAGGAGGTGGAGCTTCTTAACGTGGTTCTCACCATTGTGCTAGAGCAACACCAAATTTGGCGTCGTTGCTGGGGATCGAGTCTAGGACGAATGTGTGATGGTAAGAGTATAGCAAGAAGTGGCGTTGGAAGGTAAAAATTTCAGTTTTTGTTGCTGTTTTGACTTAGTTTTTAGTGTTTTTCACCTCCCCCACACTCCATCTTCATCACTGCATCATCATCTCCAACTCCAAAAAAATCAAAAAATTCACCATATCCACCCATTCTCCTCATTTCCCTTCATTTGTGCATGTGCGAGAGAGAGAGAGCTTTTGTGCTTGTGTATATTTGTGTGTTTTTGAGTTTTCTTGCAAGTACAGAGCTCCAGTGCATGAGGAAAGCTCCAAGAAGGTAAGAAATGTACTCTCTGTCAGAAATTGCCGACTGTGTCAGACCATCGCGATGGTCTACAAAGTTCGGAATTTGAGGTAGGCGACCACACTAGCGTGTAGAGCACACTTGCACACATAGGAATCAACAGATGCATCTTGAAAATTTGCATTTTGGTGGACCATCACGATTGGCTCAGACCATCGCGATTGTGTCACACCATCGCGATTGGCTCACGCCATCGCGATCGCTCGGCTGGACCATCGCGACGGTCTCGCACCATTGCGACGGCTCACTTGAGCCATCACGATGGTTCACTTGGACCATCGCGACGATCCCATCGACCCTAGGCCATCGCGATTGGCTCATGCCATCATGCCGACACTGCCACGTGGCAAGCTAGACCATCGCGATAGTTCGCTCCCTCGGACCATCGCGACGACACCCTCAGACCATCGCGACACCTCGAAAATTGAACCATTGCAATTGGCTCACGCCATCGCGCTCGGACCATCGCGATTGGCTCACGCCATCGCATCTGTGACCATCGCGACGTCTCAGTTTGGACCATCACGACAGCTCACGTTGACCGTTGACTGATGCCATCGCGATTGTTCGCCGATCGAGCCATCGTGATCGATCATTCCAGACCATCGCGATCATTCATTTTCGAACCATCGCGATCGTGCATTTCAGACCATCGTGATTGTTTACGCTCACGCCATCACGACGGTTCACCTAGACCATCGCGACGGTCCCAGACCATTGCGATTATCTTAGACCAACGGATTGTCCACCCCTTAGCTCATAATTGAAGAGAAACCTGTTTGTCAGTCTTTACCCCCCAGGGCCTGAACTGTCATATCTTTTTCATCCGAAGTCCATTTTTCGAGTTTTATAGCTCGTTAGAAAGCTCTTTACGAGTACTATGTGACCTCAACTGTTTTTTTCATAAAGAGTACATTGAGTTTTAGATAAGCTAGTTTGAGGTTGACCTAGTGTGGGACTAGAAAGCCAAGGGGCAATCATTAAAATTTGGGCAAAAGGGAAAGGACTTTTAAAAATTGTATATATTCAAGTGCTTGATCATCCATTGTGAATTGGTCTAAACATTGAATTTTGGCAAGTCTAGCAAGGTCACGCAAGGGCATTCAAGGCAAGGTAGTGGAGGGCATAAAGCTTGGGAAGCACGGCTTCTTGGGCAATTAGAGCAACCAACAAAGCTGACTCGAGGTTGGAAGATTACTCAACCCCTTCAGTCAATTCTTAGCTTAGGCTAAACGGTAGCTTTGTGGATTAACGACGATAGGAACACATCAAGTATAAGAAACTTACATTTATCAAGTCTAAGACTAAAGATAAAGGTGTGTGATACAAAAACCTAACGGGAAAGAACTTAATTCTGACGGAACGAGAACTCAAAGTACCACGAAAAGTCGATTCGTGACGCATACAATTGGACAAGAATCTAAAGAGACTTAAAAAGAATCAAGAAAGTAAGAACTAAGAATCATTCACGATCTGAGCGTGCACAATGCAAGAGCTACCCTCACAGGCCAAACAAGTGTCATTGTTTCTAGACGGCTTGTTGAGCTCTAAACTACGCTCCTATGTGTACTTGAAGGAACCCAGAACGCTAGAGCAGTGTGTAAGAATTTGCATAGACATTGAGGACAACTTAGGAGACGAGTTGGAACTCTCAAAGGTCTATAAGGACTCAGATTGTTCATCTCTAGCATCCACAAAATTGTCTAACTCGATAGAGGACCTAGCAGAAAAAGTGGCCCAGAAACTAGGAGTTTCTAGTAAACAGATGCCCAAGTTAACAACTAACGTACGTTGTTACACCTGTGGTGGAAATCATTTGGCAAATGTGTGCCCCAATGCGACACAACCGCAAGCCAACCCTAGTGGCCAATACTGTACTATTGAGAGAAGATACATGAATCATACGGCTCAGGACTGCCCATACAACAAACAGGCAGTAAGATAGAACTACCCGCAAGCATACCCGCAGCTAGGTAGGTATCAAGGCCGATACAATGCTCATCCTTATTACTATAGGCATCCTCAAAATTATCCATATCAGGCTCAACAAAGACCTCAACTTGTCTTAGCTCAGTAGCCACCCCCACCAGCGAATGTCATCTCAGTGAAATACGCTGTTGCAGAAGAAAACCTAAGTAGGGCTTTAGTGCCTTCTTTACGCCTGATCACAGAGAGCGATCCGAACTCTAACAGTTTTGACTCTACTCATGTAGATAGTCCACCCGCGTATTACACAGAGTCACCAGAACACGTAGAGACATATCAATATGATAGTCCACTAGTGGAACCTAGTTGGGAGCCCGACTATGCTAATGTGATGTACACAAACCCGAATCCGCGGCCCCAATTAAGACAACAAAGACCACAGGGCCCTAGAGGACCATGCTTTAGGTGCCAAGGAGATCATTTCATAAAGGATTGTCCACATCCTTCGATAGCAGGACAGTCATAGTACTTTAACATACAAGGCTTTTGTGCGGATTGAGGTAAAGAGCACATCATAAAAGATTGTCCTAAGAACCTTGCTAATGCTTCAAATGTGACACGGATCAACGTGATAGGTATTGTAAATAATGCAGATGGATCCAACCCTACATATGTGCCTATCCAAGCTATAACAAGAGCCCAGGCGCTCTTGCAAAACCAACGGCTTAATCAGGAGAAAATAGCCGGAAGTAGTGAAGTTGGAGAATCTAGCAATAAAAAGACAAAATCTTGGAAAGATTCCAGAGAAAGAAGTAAGAGAAAATGGAGTAAAAAAATAACAGAATTGGAAGGAAGTCTCAAGGAATCTAGAGCTAAAATCCTAGACTTGAATTCACAGGAATTGAATCAAGAGAACCTAGCGCAAAAATCAGGATCAGTTTTAGCAGAACCCATACCAGAAAATCTAGAAATGATGTTTCATGCGTATCAGGCTAGAATAAAGGAAGGACCCCAAATAGCTGAAATGAGTAAGAACTACCCACGAGCAGACTTAGAAATCGAGAGAACTAAGCTTTGCATGAAAATGGTAGAATTAGCACAAGCAATGTTCGAAGCCTCTAGATATCTAAATTGGAATAACATGGCAAAACCTGAATTACACTTTCAAGGATTAATGGAGAGGCTAGAATATTTGATTGATAGCAAGGAGAAAAAGAATCAGTACAGGAACCCTACTGCCTCAGAGACACAGGAAAATGCACCATCCGTGTCTCAAATACCCAACATAGAGGGTGAAGACAACCTGTCTTCCATACATATATATTCACATGAATTTCTAAGAGAAATCCAAGAAGAGAAGTGGAGAAAAGAACAAGGAACCCATCCTCCTATTCAAGAAATAGATGACTTGCAGGAGCAATTTCCCCAAGATATCCCCTCTATTTACGATGATGTAGAGGAAGAACAACTGAGTGAACACACAGGATTTGAATCTAACTCTTTACAAGAATTACCTCAGTTCACAGGACCTTGGGAAGACAAGTCTATTAGCATGAGAGCACCCACGATAATAGTGAGGAATGAAGAATCAGTAATCCCTAGAAACACGGAAGTGATAAAGAATACCAAAGTACAGTGTAATCTCACCCTAGAGGAATTATTGAAGGTAAAACCAGAACTGTGGAAGCACGTAGCAAATCAATTCCCCGAGCTTGCTACTACTCCCTCACAGATAGGAGCACACAAAAAGGTACCAGAGATACCCGTAGAAAAGATCGGAGATGTAAGCGAAGGAGAGGAAGGTAACACTTATCTTCCAATAACCCATCAGGGCTACACCACGAAAGCCATCTTAGATTCAGGAGCCGGAGTAGCCATTGCTGCCACCGCTTTATGGAAACGTTGGGGTAAGCCAGCATTAAGACCCACCAGGATGAAGCTACAAATGGCTGATGGACACATAGAAAAACCATTAGGCTTACTAGAAGGCTTATCTCTCACCACTTGTGGTGTGGAGTTTGAGCATACCTTTGCTATTTGTGACTTTGCGAAAAATCACGCTTATGAGATGATATTGGGACGACCATTCATGCGTCAGTTGCAAATCGTACAAGATTGGGGAACTAATTCTTTGTACTTGCAACATTTAGGAGTGACTACTAAAGTCAATCTTAAAGACTATTCACATCGAGATGTACCCCCAATACAATGGAATACCATCCATAAGACAAAGGTAGAAATGGAATCTATACACTCATTAGAGTCAGAGCCCTCATGGTTGCACGAGGACACTCATTTATGGATGTGTAAAGTGGCAAAACAAGAGGAAGAACGGTTAGAAGCAAGGACGTTAGGTGCAGAGCAACATCCAAGAACCCTTCAAGACCCAGCTTACGCACCAGTAGTATTTCTGTTAAACGTCAAGCTTCAAGCTACAAATTTGTGGGGAATCTTTTATGGACATGTGGAGCAATCAAAGGAAGCCAAAAGCCACGAGATTCCATCAAGAAAAGTCACTCAACCACTCCCCAATTCATCTCAACAAAGCCCTCCAAGTTAGGAGGCTGATTTGGAAAGGTAGTTCCTTGATTTTAGGGGCACACTTTTCACTATAAAAGGAGCATGTATCCCGACTTCTTTTGGGCCATCTTCTTGGAGTTTTAGCTCATCTAAAGTGAGCACTAAGTGCTAGAGTTGTGATAAGCAAGCCCCTTGCTTAAGCTAGCCCCTTGCTTAAGCTAGCCCCTTGCTTGCTTGTTTGTTTTCTTTTAGTAGGCATATCTATGTGTGTGCGCAGGTAGTGTTGCAACTCTCTACACCTGACTTGTTAGCATTGGTTCTGTAATAAAGTAAGTCTATGATCTAGGGATCCGATGGCTTCAGACAGATCTGAAATCGGATACCGTTTGGTCACTCGTCTGTAGGACCAAAGATCTCAAGAGTAGACTCAAGCATAAGTCATGTGCTCTCATATTCAAGTGATCTACTTAGCCTAGTGGTTAAGTCTCATGGTTGTGAAGGAAGAGGTCTTGGGTTCAACTCCCATGGGAGCATGGGAAGAGAGTTTTGCCCAAAGAGCTCTAGAGCCTTCTAACTCAAGTTAACGTGAGTTAACTTGAGTCCAGTGGACTTAACTCAAGAGGTGAGTACAACAACCACTAGTAGACTCTAGTGGAAGGTACTAAAGTAGTGGTCGAGATCACTCCAGCCACTAATAGACTCTAGTGGTGGATATGAAAGGAGTGGAGGAGATTGCACATGCACTTGTGGACTCTAGTTACATTTGTGGTCCTCATTAGTTCAAGCAGCTATATATACAGGCATAAGGTTGGGAGGACAGTCATTCATTCATGAGCATTTGCAGTCGTTACGCTGTTGCATTGGTATCAGAGCTTTCACTCCATAGTTTTCTTCTTCATCTTCTTGCTCGTGACTTTTGGCGTGCGAATTCTGCTCCCGCCCTCATTGAGATGCGTGTCGCCATCATTCTTATGCTTTAGCTTAGAGCAAAAGAGTACTAAAAAGAAGTAATCGCTCCTGTGTTTGGCAAGAGATCCGTCCTCCTTATTTCTCTGGAGAGGATAAGGATAGGAATAAGGATGCGGTTTTGACTTTCTTAGAGAAATGGCAAGATGTCCATGAACTCAAACATACCCCCGATCATGTGAGGGTAGTAGAAGCCAGTTTATCGCTAGGACCGAAAGCTTATACATGGTGGATGAGTCTCTCTGAGACTCATAAGAAACCTACCACTTGGAATGAATTTTCCCACCTTTTCAAGAAAGAGTTTCTCCCCGAGAATGAGGAGGAACGCAATTGGGAAGCTTGGGATAAAATTCAGCAGAAGGGTAGACCGCTATTAGTGTATATTTCAGAATACAGAGATGTAATTCTGAAGATTTAGATGACTTCCATCGACTTCGCGGTTTTGTCAGAGGACTTAACCAACGAATTCGTAATGAAGTTAAGAGGCATGCGCCTAAATCCCTTGAAGAGGCGATTAAGGTCGCACAGATTTATGAGGACAATTCACGTTTGGATGTCCCGCAGGAAAGCAGTTATTCCCAGAAGAATAACTTCAAGCGTAAGGGCAAAGGGACTAGATCTAATGAAAGAGTGTCTAAAAAACCTCGTGTTTTTAGACACATCCTTTCTCCAGAAGATCATGATAAAGCACAAAAAGAAAACTTGTGCTTTAAATGTCTCAAGCCTGGACATCGAAGCCGTGCCTGTCCAGTCGGAAGAGAAAGTAAGGGAAAGGGTAAGCAACAAATCAATCTGATTCACTCTTTGAACTTGGATGCAAGTTCAAGTGCAAAGAAGGTTCAGATTATGCATTGCGACAGTACCCATTCATGCCAAATTTCCAAAAACATGTGGCAACCTCAAGAGTTTGGTCCACATGATTTGGTCAAGTTGCATGGATCAGTAAAAGGGCATACCATCCGGATAATGGTGGATGACTCTGCTACGCATAATTTTATCAATTATGCATTAGTAAAAAAACTGGCTCTTCCTCAGGAACCATCTCCTCATAAATACATTGTCTCCATGATGCACGGTCAAGACACCCGTGTTTGGGACACAATGATATGTAATTTGGAACTAGAAATCCAAGGATTTAAAGACACCTTGGACTTCCAAATAATGAACATGGATCGGGTAGATCTTGTTTTAGGGAGAGAGTGGCTATGGAGTCTAGGACCTTCATTGACCAGGTGTTATTTTACAAATACTTTGGAATTCTAGCGTGACGGTGTAGTGTATAAAATCAAGGGTGAGCATGATGTTCCAAGTATCCCTTTGATATCATACACTGAACTTCAGAAACTTGTCAATAAAGAAGCCAGGACTCAAGCTTTTCTTGTCCTTGGCACCGATGTAATAGATTCTGATAATATAAATCAAGTTTCTTATGTCTCGTCCTTTATTCCTCGAGAAGTTTATGTTAAATTTAACAATTTAATGAAGGAATTTAAAGATGTGTTCCCTAAGGAACTCCCCTACGGCTTGCCACCCTCTCGTGGAAACATCGATCACAGTATAGATCTGTTTCCGGGTACCAAGCCAAAATCTCAAAACCCATACCGCCTCCCCTATGTCCAGAATCAAGAAGTAGAAAATCAAATCCAAGAGTATTTGGATAAAGAATTTATCCGCCCAAGCCAGTCTCCATGGGCAGCACCCATCCTTCTAGTGAAAAAGAAAGATGGAACTATGAGGCTGTGCGTAGATTATAGGGCGTTAAACAATCTTACGATAAAGAACAAGTATCCCATGCCACTAGTCGAAGATCTTTTCGATAGTTTAAAGGGGGCTATAGTCTTTTCTAAGATTGATTTACGCCAAGCTTATCATCAGATCAGGATCAAAGATGATGATATTCCTAAAACAGCCTTTCGAACAAAGTTTGGTCACTACGAGTTTTTAGTGATGCCGTTCGGGTTGACAAATGCACCCGCAACATTTATGACTTTGATGAATCAAGTGCTTAAGCCGTATTTGGGAAAATTTGTTGTAGATTTTCTCGATGATATTCTGATCTACAGTAAAGATCATGAAAATCACTTAGAGCACTTGGAAAAAGTTTTTCAACTTCTTCACGATAATAAACTTTACGGTAAAGAGTCAAAATGTGAATTCTTTACCCCAGAAGTAAATTATTTAGGTCATATTATTTCCGCGGAAGGAATCAAAGTTGACCCTGAAAAGGTCCAAGCGATTCTTGAATGGCCTCAGCCCAAGACGGTTCGAGAACTACAAAGTTTTCTCGGATTGGCAGGATATTATCGGAAGTTTGTGGCTGGATATGCCAAGATTGCAGTACCTTTGACGGATCAACTCAAAGGGAAGCATCAAAAGTTAAATTGGAAAGAAGATCAAGCAAAGAGTTTTCAAGATCTTAAACTTGCTTTAGCATCGGCCCCGGTTCTACAGATTATAGATTCGAACAAGCCTTTCCAATTAGAGACAGATGCAAGTTCATCTGCAGTAGGAGCATGTTGCTATAAGGATTGCCCATATTTTTCCTCATGCTATGGCATCCTTTAGCTCTCATGAAAATACCATCTTTTTGTAAATTAGGAGATGTCCATGTGAACACTCTCCCAAAACCACTTTTTGATAATTTCCCTAAGTCTAAGGTATTGAAGCCTTTTCTTTAAAAACTCCTTTTTGAGCAAACCTAAAGAAAGCCCACGTAGAAATCTCACGCGCTCTCTCTCTCTCTAGGTAGTTATCTTTTTGAAATTCCCATATCACATGAGATTCTCTTTTTGATTTAGCACATGTGGTCTTTTGACCACATGTTTTATTCACATATGCCTCTCTTCTTCTCTATATAAAGAAGAGCCTCATTTGTAAAAGGGGAGGTCCCTTGGCCATGGCCTTGGCCTCCATTTTGGTAATGGAAGAAGGTGTCATTTGCTACTCTCCTGTTTCCTTGTGTGCAAGGCGATGATCTTGGTGTATGGATTTGCATGTGTGTGTGCATGGTTGGGAGGATGTTCCCCTTTGCTCCTTGTGACGTTGGTCATGGTTGCCATTGGTCCATGAGCGTGGGTGAACCTCTCCTCTCATTCTTTGCCCCAACTTGGAGAAACCTCTCACTTCCATGTGAGGCGGTTAGGGTTGTTGCTCCCCTTTTCTCAACAATTTGGCGCCATTGCCGGGGACGTCGGCCTTTAGCCGTTGGTTTTTCCAAGTTTGCGTGTCCATACTTCATGAGATGCACCTTGACACTTGGAGGAGGATGAATACGTGTGGCCTTCGGTTGGCCTTGGGTACCTCCTTCTTTTAATTTTTGAGTAGTTTTAGTTCATTTTTTGGTTTGTTGCACAAAACCAACCCCCAACCTCCTTTTCTCTCTCATGTCTACATATTCCCACCCATTCAATGTGGCATCACTATCCACCCCTGTCACCTCTGTCTTAGTGTATGCCTTGGAAAGAGGGAGGGGAGGCACCTTCTCTACTCCCTTCTCTCTATTTAATTTCTTGAAAAAAAAAAAAAAACCACAAAAAAAAAAAAACTTGTGAAGTTCTCTGTAAACCGTAAAAAAAATTGTTTCTCACATTTTTGGTATACTCGAAGATAAAATGTGTAAGGAGTTAAGTCGCCCACTCTTGTCTAAGTTGGTGCGCACGCCTCTGCATGTGAGGTAGGTTTTAATGTTGTCATAACTGGTGGGTTGGCTTCTCGAGGGGAGGACATTCCTCTCCCTCCCTCTTCGTTTCTTTACGTATCCCGGATTGATCTTTCTCCGAGTTTCCCCGCTCCATCAGAGTCACCAGGGTGGAAGGATCTCCATCGCTTGGGGGGGGGGGGTCGAGCGCCTTGGGCTTCCCCTTTTCCCTATCTCTTTCGGGGTTGAGCTCCACTAAGCTCCCCCTACTGTGCGTGTTCTCCTTGCAGGCAGATATTCATCACCTATTGGATCAGCTCGGCGCTTCTCTGCCCTTCTTTTTCTCCAATTCAAAGATTCCCGCAGGTGCTATTCAAGGTTGGGTTCTCGTGTCTTCCCCGGTGTTGCAGGTGCTGATGGTGGATGAGCTGTGGATCCTTTCCACAGAAATCCTTGATTGAGCACCAAGAACACCAAGTTTGAAGCCCTACTCCTCTGAGAAGGCATGTAGGCACTCGTTCGAAGAGTCTTGTTACATTTTGACTATTGCTTAGGTTCTCCTGTGTGGGCGGTATTGCTTTCTTGCACTATATTCAAGGTTCTCAGGAACTCCTCGAAAATCTTCCTAGAAATGTGACTAGCACACAGCAGGGGATCAAGCTCTTCATTAGCTTCCCTCGCATGCTGGACGCCACCCTTGCAGGGGCCAGGAGTACAACACTTGGGCATGTCCTTTTTTCCCTCCTTGACCCATGAAAGTCTCAGCTCAGTGCTCCTTTGAGGCTATACATGCCGCACGGTTCCCAGAAGATTACTCCTTTTTGTTCGACGTCATTCAGGCCTCATGATCTTTATCATATCGTTGATGGAGCCTATCTTTGGGGGACCCTACTGGCAAGGTGAGCTCTGTCGTGTGCTAGTTATTCTTGGTCTCAAGTCTTTCTATCTGCAGGCAGATTGGTAGATCGATCCTCGCCTTTTTGCTCATTTCATTGTCGGGCTGTTGAACCTTCTTGCTCTCCATACCCTTATGGATGGTGCTGGCGGGGTCGTGCGTCTGCTCTCTCTGGTCCTACCAGCTCCGGCTTGCCCTTTATTTACTTAGGGTTGCTTCTTATGCATCTGAGGTACTGTTGGGTAAGATTCAACTTCATGCTCCACAGTTGGGAACTTCGGATGATTACTTCTTTTGGAGTATGTTCAATACAGGTCTCTATTTTGTGGCGTTTGGGGTTGGGACAACAACCCCTAACTTCCCTAAACACTGTTCGGTTGCGTGTTGCATTGTTGAAACCTAATGCACAAAATTTTTGGCCTACTGCGGGTTGCATCCCATGCCTTCAGAAGTAGCATATAGTTTCGATGTTTTCAGGCCTGGTTTCGGTGCTCTGCGCTATACAGTTTACCTACATCTGTTTCCATGAATAGTATGTATCACATCATCTTTTTGTAGCCGGTGGTAAATTGGAGCTCATAAGCAGCATCCTGTGCAAATGTATGAATGAACTATGGCTCCCTGCTTGACTCTGTAATGATTGTGATAAAGTTTCTAATGACAACCTGCTATAAAAGACTTATCTCTGTACCTCATGGTGGTTGCTCTAGTTCTTGATCATGATTTCATTTTGCACAACTGAGAGAGTTGCAAGGGCAATGTATGCCATAACAAGTGAACTGTCCTTAATAATATTTGGAGTTGGCTTCCCTGATTAGTTTTTAGCCCTCGGTTTAGGTTGTCAAAGGACGTGTAGCTTGGAGGAGACTTCAAGATGGACAAGATCAATGATGGGTTTGGTGAAAGTAGGATACTCTCTTTGGAGTGTTGGAGAAACACTCACTAATTAGACATATATTTGAAGGTCAAATCTTAGGAAGAAAACCCCATGCCTATGTGAAGGGACAAATTCACAAATGTATCATATTTGTAAAGTTAGTTCACTTTAGTTCTAGAAGTTTTTTAAAATCACGAGAATACGAAAATCTATATAAGTTAGTTTGTATCAACTGACGCGTAGAGAGAGAGAGAGAGAATAGAGAGAAGAAGTAGAAGAAGGAGTTCATTTATATGACTGTGTATAGTCGGGCTTCTCTGAGTGAGAAAGCATCTGTAAAACTTCTGAGTTTTCATAGCTATGAGAAAGAACTGAGTAAAGTTCTGTGTATGAGTCTCTCTCCATCATCTTCATGCTTGCCTACTGTGTGATGAATTCAAAAGTTCAAGTTTTCTGAGCAATTCGATGCCTGGCATCGAATCTTGGCTGATAAGTCATTTTTTTCATTCTCTGTGTGTTAACTATTGTTGAATCTTCTAAAAATATGAAGTTTGTGGAGCAACTCGATGCCTGGCATCGAGTTCCAACATAAAATGGATGCCCGGCATCGACTTCTATCATATAAGTCATCTTCTTCATGTGTGTGTAAAATAGAGTGTTTCTGGTGCAGAAAAATAGCCAAAAAAAGCCCAAAGTCGATGCCTGGCATCGACTTGGACTGAAATTCGATGCTAGGCATCGAATTTTTTATTTTTGGACATCAGGAATACTAAAACAGGCAAGATTTCCAGTTTTGGAAGGTCATACAGGGTCATCTTGTGAGGGCCATAACTTGAGTTCTAGAGCTCCGTTTGATGCATATGATAGCTTGTTGGAAAGCTCTACTCTTATAGTTTCAGCCTATAAAGTTTCATGGAGAAAGCATACTTGAGCTAGGAGAAATTAGCAAAATACGGAAGGTATGTCATTTCGGTGACTAGGAATTTCTGTAGAAGCAAAGTTCTCACTTTAAGCTATCATTTCTCAAAGTTTGGAGTGGAAATGAGTTAATGGTGACCATAGAGGTGTTCTAGTGTCACATTAATTCATTTCTTGTGGTGTTTTATACATCAACAAGTGGTATCAGAGCAGAAAGATTCTCGAGAGAAGAAGACGACAAAGGTACGAGAAGTTTTGTAAAGTTTTCCATTAAAGTTTGAAAGGTGAAGCATTTGAAGACACAAGGCATCAAAAGGTTACTTCAAAAGTATCCTCATACACAAAGAACTTCAAAAGGTATTATCCTTTATCCTTTAAGCTCACAGGTTGCCGCAGAAGGAAGGAACTATGGCAGATCATATCTCCATTGACAAACTGGATAGAGATAATTACCCCGCATGGGTAATGAGAATGGAAGCCTTACTTATGAGTAAGGATCTCATGGTATATGTAACAGGTGAAGAAGAGAAGCCAGTATTTGAAGATGAAAGCCGACCAAAGAAAGAAGAACTTGATGCTTTAAAGCATTGGCAGAAGAAGGATGCAAGTGCAAAAGCCTACATCTACAATACAATCTCATATCATTTGCTACCACACATCAGAGGATTGGTGTTAGCAGTGGACAAGGGAGAGAAGGCACAAGCAGACAAGGGAGTCAACGAAGATCTGGTAAGTAGGCCAACAAATTTCTTCAGGAAGAAGCACTTATGAACATTCACGCAGATTTAGCACTAAGGCAACCTTAATTTTTCAAAACCTCTACACCAACTAAAAGTGATTCTCATCACTAAGCACCATTGTAAATATCATTTCATCTTTTTGTAGCTCCATTTTGTGCAAGCCAAGGAGTCCTTGAGCTTGAGGAGCATTAGAAGTATCTACGTGCCAATTTTCGTAATTTTTGGATCTCGTTTGAGCCCCCAAATAAGCCCTAGAACCTAATTTTTAACTAGGCCGGACACTAGGTCTGGACAGGGCCAAAACCTAGTCAAAAACTATAAAAAGAGCTAGAGAGCTCATTTTTGAGGTTAGATTGTAATTGAAACGAACTTGTAAGAGCATTTTGAAAGTAATCTAAAAGCTCCATTGATTCTCACTCTTTGTCTTGCCTTGTGTGCGCGTGTGTGTGTATGTGTGTGCATGCTAGTGTGCTTCTCACTCACGCACTTGTGCAGCCACTTGCTCGAGGTCTTCATACCATCCTCATGTCTTCCCGGATTGACATTAAAGGAGGTGCTACTCATCATTGAGCTACACCAAATTTTGGCGCCGTTGCCGGGGATCGAGCTTTGAGGACGAGCGTGTGATGGTAAGACGTAGAGTTGATGCGTTGGAGTTGTAGGTATTTTCTTCACTCTCATCGATTTTCTTTTACTTTCTTCTCCATCTTCATTTCCATCATGATCATCACCATCTCCCACCTCCATCTCCATCATCGCGAAAATTTCTGGTTTTTGATCATATCACCTTCCCCACCTCATTTCCCTCATTTCACTTGTGAGAGAGAGCGAGAGAGCAATATTGTGTGTGCGTATTTTGCATGTTTCTTGAGTTTCATTGCAGGTTCTTGCTGTATCATCATCCCCAGCTTCCTGCGCAGGTACGAAATTCGAAGAAACTGTCTCGCGGTCGCAGGCTTCTGTCGATCGCGACTGACAGAAATTTTTGGCTTTTCACAAAAGTGAGTGCACCACTAGAACAAGCACAAGGAGCACATCCTAAAACATTAAAAACAGTAGAAAAATTCCGAGGTTTTCTGTCAATCGCGACCGACAGCCTCTGTCAATCGCGACCGCCCTGTCAATCGCGACCGACAGACCCTGTCAATCGCGACCGACAGACCCTCGCGACCGACTGACTGCCACGTAGGACCCTGTCAATCGCGATTGATACTGTCGATCGCGACTGACAGCCACGACCGACACTCCTGTCGATCGCGATTGACACCGTCGATCGCGATTGACTGAAATTCCACGATTGATTGACTTTTGCGCGTAGCCACGTGTCCATCGCGACTGATAGGCCCCCGATTGACTGAAATCTCGGCGAAAAATCCGGAAAACGTGTCGATCGCGATTGATACTATCGATCGCAATTGACAGCCACGATCGACTCTGTCGATCGCGATTGACACTGTCGATCGCGACTGACAGCCCCGACGGACACCTCTGTCAATCGCGATTGACAGACCTGTCGATCGCGATTGACAGGCTTTTCGGCCAAAAATTAGGGTTTGTTTTTTGTTCAAAATTGCGGATAATTTTGGGGCAAAATAGTCAATCCATTAGCATTATTGAGGTTCCTACACTTGTAATTGGGAGAAAATCCTAGGATCTGTCGGCCAGATTGGATCTTGTTTTAACCCCCTAAACCCTGAACAGTCATAACTTCTTCATACGAAGTCAATTTTTTGTGTTCTAGGGCTTGTTGGAAAGCTCATGGCATATACTACAAGCCCTCAACTATTTTTTATAAAGATAATACGTTGATTTTCAGATAGAGTATTTGGAAGTTGCCCATATCCAGGGGGATCAAAGTCAGGAGTCCTTAGGATTGTTTTCTTGAAAATCACTATGCAAGTTTGTGTTTGTGCTACAGGAATGAAAATTAGTGGTTCTGTCTTTAGAATTTAAATCTTCAAGCTAACTTTGGAACTCTTACAGATCTATTGAGGGCATCGAAAGGCGTTTTAAGCAAGTGTAAGTGCAAGCTTGGGAACACACCTCCTGAGCACTCAAGGGCAACCAAGCAGGAAACAAAAGGTTGGAAACTTTTAACTTCCTTTGTCAATTCATAGTCTAAGCTAAGACGACGAGAGGTAGGAGTAAGTCAGAGCGACGATAGGCAGGCATCAAGTTGAAGAATACCTAAAAACTCAAGTTCAAGCTAAAAACCTAATCTCGATACTGTCGATAACATAAAGGAAAAGAACCTAACATGGAACGATCAACCTAAAAGTACGAAGAACACTCAAGTATTCCGACGACGTAATATCAGACAAGACCTTAAACACGATAAATAACTAAAAAGAATCAAGTGACTGATACCAATTGATCGGCAACGAAGTTGTACTCTGGGCAAGAATTGGGCTACTTAGTTAGGCATATGAACCTTAGATCAGGACGACATCTAGTAAGGGAGAGACAGAGCCTTAGATCTTCAGAGGCTAGTGTTAACCACACTGCTAGGTCCTGGGCCCAGCAGTTGAGCCACCACTCGTACTACCCTAGCTCTGAGACCAGTGAGTCAGAGATGTCTCAAGGCATGGACAGACCTACGGGAAGTTGAGGAGTGCCTTACTTGTACAGGGTGGAAGGCCCTTACAAAACACAGTTGGAGTACCTTAGGACCAACCGATTAGGTGCCAGCATCTATGAGGATGGCTTAGGAAGATCTGTGATACAGATTAAGAATCCTGATCAATCCATTGGACTAGAACACCCAGCTGTCAAGTTTGAAAATGGTGCATACCTGGACAAAGAAGGAACTATATATGTAGTCACTAGTCACCGGGATAGGACAGATGAATTTGGGAATGTAATCCCAGAAGCGGACTTAGGTGACTTGGAACAAGGGAACATGGGTGCAGAACCTAGAACCCCTCGAGGTAAATCAGTTCTCACTAGGATTATCACACCTAAGTGGGTTCCCCAAGACAACAAGAGCATAGAGTTGCTCCTCAATCGAGAAACTGACGAAGCCTTTTGGAGGTATAAATCTAATCAGCCAACTGATATAGGAAATATCATGATCTATGAGCTTAAGGATCCAGATAGCCCAGGTAGAGTGACCTACTTAGATCACACTTCAGAACGGATCTTTGTGGTTACGGAAAATGATAGGCATGCTTACACTTGGAAGGGTGAATTCATTTTCCCCCAACAAAGATCGAATGTATCCTATGGTCACCCTGGGGCTGGAACATCCCAAGCTCATGGAATGCAAAGAGACAGAAGTAGAGATAGACCAGAAGTAAGTTTTGCCAACCCAGGGGGCAGAGAAAGAACGAGGACGGAAACGAATAGGGTAGAACCTGAGATGCTTAGAGCTCACAGGAACCAAAGAAACGTGGATGGATTCCCGCTGCCGAGACCTAGAGAGCACACAAGAACTCTGAGACCGACCCAGCTAGTTAAGTCCATGAAGAATTACTTTGATGGCACAGGAGATCCCTATGATCATGTGGCGGAATTCAAGCAAGTCTTGAGAGCTGAACAAGTGGAGGATTTATTCACGCAGTACAATGCCTTCGGTCTAACCCTTAGGAACACGGCACTTACATGGTTTCAGCCATTGGATGAGCGGCAGTTCAGGAGCATAGACCAACTCCTAGAGGCTTTCATTGTAGAGTTCTCTAAGAGTGGCATAAGACACAATACCTCCTCATTGATTCACAGCTTTAAACAGACTCCCCAAGAGACTGTAAGACTGGCAGGAAGAAGATTTAGACAATACCTTGAAAGGTGCCCTGTTTCGGAGCTACCCACATCTGCTAAACAAGTAGCCTTGTTCCTTGATGGATTGCTGAGTACGAAATTGAGATCCTATGTGTATCTGAAGGACCCTAGGACTATAGAAGAGTGTGTACGCATGTGCATTGACATCGAAGATAACCTAGGGGAAGAACTAGAGCTTTCCAAAATCTACAAAGATTCAGATAGTGCTTCTAGTCACTCTTCCACGCAATCCACATCAATTGAGGAACTCGCAGAGAAAGTGGCACAAAAACTAGGCGTCTCTAGCAAACAAATTCCGAGGTTTGCCCCTGTGAAAAGATGCTATACATGTGGTGGCGACCATATGGCGAATGTCTGCCCCATTATGGCTCAGCCCCAAGTAAATCCTAGTAGCCAGTACTGCACCATAGAACGGAGATACACCAATCACACCGCACAAGATTGCCCATACAACAAGCAGGCAGTTAGGCAACCCTACCCGCAGCCCTACCAACAAGGTAGATACCAGAACCAAAATCCACCACCACAATATGCTAGACCCCAACAAACCTACCAACCACAATATCAGGCCCAACAGAGACCCCAACCAGTGCTAGTTCAACAGCCTCCAAACCCAGCTAATGTGATTCCGGTAAAGTATGCTGTTGCAGAAGAGAATTTGAATAGAGCCATAGTCCCAGTGACTCCATTAATTTCAGAGAATGATCCGAGTGATCATAGTTTTGATTCCACACACATAGATAGCCCTCAGGCCTACTACATGCAATCTCCTGAACATGGTGAGTCTTACTATAGTGAAGAACCGAGTGAACCTAGTTGGGATTCAGACTACACAAACGTCATGTATGCAAACCCCAACCCTAGGCCTCAACCTAGGCAGGTACGACCACCATTTCCTAGAGGACCATGCTACCGATGTCAGGGAGATCACTTCATTCGTGATTGTCCCTTACCTCCACCTACACAAAATCAGTCCGTGACGATCCAAGGCTTTTGCCAAGATTGTGGAAAAGAGCATCTTTTACGAGATTGCCCAAAGAACCCCAATAATATGCCAAAAATCACTCCTATCAATGTGATTGGTTTGGTTGTAGATTCCTCAGGGAGTGTCACTTCCACTGCACCAGTGCAGGTAGTCACTAGAGCTTAGGCATTGCAGCAAAACCAAGAGGCAAGCCAGGAAAAGGGCCCAGAGGCTAGTGAAACCGAGAGCGTGACAAAGAAAAGGACTAGAGCATGGAAAGATAGTCGAGAAAGAATGAAAAGACAATGGGCTAAAAAGATGAGTGAACTCGAGGAAAGCGTAAGGGAAACAAGAGCCAGAATAACCGAACTCACAACTCAAACTCCCTCTCACACTACTCCACCACTACCACTCCCATCTCCATCCGACCCACCACCTCCCCCACCGCCTCATCAAATTCCACCACCCCCTAGGGTAGGATCAGTCCTAGCTGATCCCACTCCCAAAGACCTAAACATGATGCTTAAAGCATATCAGGCCAGAATCCAAGAAGGGCCAACCATAACCGATCATGAAAAATGCTACCCTAGAGCCGAGCTAGAGCTTGAACGAACAAAAATTTGTGCAAAGATGGTGGAATTGGCCCAAGCCATGTTTGAAGCTAGCCGCCTCTTTAACATCTCTAGCTCCGCTAAGACGCAGTTACATTTTGATGGACTGCTAGAAAGAATAGAGAGGCTAATTGCACAATCAGAAAAGGAACCTACCCCTCAAAGAAAGGAAAGGGCAAGAGAACGGATAAGCCAGCCTCTTCAGGAAGCCCAGGTGCCTCCTCAAGAAGCTTATCTTCCCCCCCAAAAGGCAGATGAGCCTCTCTTGAAAGCTTACGTACCCCCACAGGTGGCCTACATTCCTTCTCAGAGAGCGTATGAGCCTGCTCGGAAGAATAATAGAATAAGTAGTCCTCCCCAGGAAGCTTGTGCTCCAGCCATCTATGAGAACAAGGAGAGAGTCAACGATAGAATAAGCCCCCCTTCCCAGGTTGCTTATGTGCCTAATTCTACGGAGCCAGACACTTCTTCTTCTATGAATCGGTTTGCACCAGACTTCCTACGAGAGATTCAAGAAGACAAATGGGATAACGAAAGTGAAGTCGCCCCTCCTTTTGAACTTGTGGATGATGCACACGACCAATTCCCACAAGACATCCCATCTATTTACGGGGAACATGAGAGTATTCAGTCTCACAAGAGATTGGACTTTGAGTCTAATTCCATACAAGAGCTACCCCACTTCACAGGCCCATGGGAAGCAAAGTCCACGTGTATGAGAGCACCTACAGTGATGGTAAGGAACGGTGACTCAGTCATATCAAGGAACACGGAGGTAGTAAAGAACACCAAGGTGCAGCGCGATCCCACTTTGGAAGAACTGCCTAAGGATAGACCAGAAGCGCGAAAATATGTAGCCAGTCAAGTAACTGAAGCTGCAAAACCTCGTTCCAGGGTAGCATCCCATAGGACAGTGCCAGAAATTCCCTTGGATAAGATAGGAGATATGTGTGAAGGTGAAGAAGGGAACACCTATCTTCCCATCACCTACCAGGAGTACACCACCAAGGCAATTTTGGACTCAGGTGCAGGAGTTGCAATTGCCACCACCTCCTTATGGAAGCGATGGGGCAAGCCAGCACTCAGGCCAACGAGGATGAAATTGCAGATGGCCGATGGTCATATTGAGAGACCCTTAGGATTGCTAGAAGGAATAACTCTCACCACTTGTGGTGTTGAGTTTGAGCATAGCTTTGCCATATGTGACTTCAGCAAAAATCATGCCTACGAGATGATTTTGGGAAGACCATTTATGCGACAGTTGCAAGTGGTACAGGATTGGGGAACCAACTCCTTGTATTTGCAACACTTGGGTGTTACGACCAAAGTCAATCTCAAGGATTATTCTCATAGAGATGTCCCTCCTATCCAATGGAATCCCATCCATAGAGCCAAAGATGATACAGAATCGGTGCATTCCATAGGGTCTGGATCCTCTTGGATGCATGAAGACACCCACTTATGGATGTGCAAAGTAGCAGTAGAGGAAGAGAAGAGAGAAAAGGCCAGAGAAATAGGTGCAAAAGAAACACATAGAGCAATTCAAGACCCAACCTATGCACCTGTAGTGTTTTCGGACGAAGAATTTGAACCCCATGGCTGGGCAGAAATCTTAGCAACCATGGACGTAGCCATCAATGAAGAACAATGGACACCTCACTGTGATGAGGATGGCTATGACGTTTCAGTCTTCTCCATAGAGCCAATCATGGGAGAGGCAGTACTAGAAGAATGCGAACCTAGCCCTGATGCATTTGAGGATGCAAGTGACTCCGATCTAGAGTCAATCATTATGGACCCACCATTTGCATCAGATGAAGAATACTTCCACGAAGTAGAATTTCAACCCCAGAGGCATGGAGAGCTTACAAATGATGTAAGATTAGCAACACATGTGAGCCCGAAGGAAGAAGGAAAGAAACGAAAGAAGAAAGAAGTCTCACCAGAGGAGGAAGAATCTTTCTTTGAGGTCCCATAAAATTTTAAGAAGTATGAGATAGATGACAGGAGAGTCATGATAAGAATGCCTAAACGAGAGGCACAATCAGGAGAGGCCTATGATAACAAAGAAACTACCAAGAAAATAGTTGTGGCCATAGAAGAAGGAGAGGAGAGATGCACGTACATAGGTCATGACCTAACAGAAGAAGAAGAGTACGAATTGATTGCCTTGCTAAGAGAATACCGAGATGTATTCGCTTGGAGTTACAAGGATTTGAAAGGAGTTGACCCGGACATATGCTCACACACCATCCCCATGACCTCAGATGCCAAACCCTCTAAGCAAAAGCCTTATACATATAACGATAATTATGCTGCTAAGATCAAAGAAGAGATAGATAGACTGGTTGAAGCTGGATTTATCTATGAAATTGAGCACACTGAATGGGTATCCCCCATCGTAGTGGTGCCCAAGAAGAATGGCAAGCTGCGTGTGTGCATTAACTTGAAGAAGGTTAATGCAGCCACGATTCGAGATAACTATCCGCTTCCCATCACAGAACATCTCTTAGAAAGAGTGGCTGGCAAGGAAGTATACAGCTTCCTTGATGGATTTTCGGGCTACAATCAAGTAGCCATAGCCCTAGAGGATCAGCATAAGACAGCCTTTGCCACTGAATGGGGCATTTTTGCGTTTAGAGTAATGCCATTTGGGCTTACCAATGCACCAGCCACCTTCCAGAGGCTGATGTGCCATGTGTTTAAGGAGTTCCTGAGGAAGAGTTTAGAAGTCTATGTTGATGATCTTTGTGCTCATTCCAATATTAGACAAACCCATATTCCTGAACTCAGACAAATCTTTGACAAATGTAGAGAATATCAAGTCTGCCTGAACCCAGAAAAGTGCGTTTTTATGGTCAGGCAAGGCAAGATTCTAGGACACATAGTGTCAAAGAATGGCATATCTACCGACGAAGAGAAAGTGAGAGCCATAGCAGAGCTACCTAGGCCAAAGAATGTCAAGGAAGTACAAGCTTTCATGGGGCACTGTGGTTATTACCGACGATTTATACACATGTATGCTGTCATTGCAAAGCCCATGTACGGACTTCTGACTAACTTTGAGTGGACGGATGAATGTGAGAATTCCTTCCAGGAGCTTAAACGAAGATTATGTTAAGCACCAATCTTGACCACACCAGATTGGAATAAGCCATTCCATGTTCACGTGGATGCATCCAACTATGCTATTGGATGTGTGCTTGCACAACCTACTGGTGAAGGTAATATGGATCTTCCAATTGCCTATGCCAGTAGACAATTGAATGCGGCTGAACGGAATTACACCACTACGGAGAGAGAAGGTTTAGGCATGGTATATGCAGTTAAGAAATTTAGACACTATTTGCTTGCAAACAAGTTTAAATTTTCTACTGATCATCAAGCATTGTTATATCTCGTAAACAAGCCTTGCAATACAGGAAGATTAGTGAGATGGTTTCTCTTGCTAATGGAATATGATTTTGAGGTTGTGGTAAGAAAATGGAGGACCCATTTGAGAGCAGATCACCTCTCTAGGCTCACATCGGGAGAAGCCCCACAAGGAGTGTCAGGTGACCTTCCTGATGCTTACTTGTTTAATTTGGAAGTGGTACCGCAGTGGGCTAAGCCATTGGTACCAGTATTGACGTACGGGCCTAATCATCCAGTGGTGAACACACGGAATAGAGAGATCGTAAAAGCCCAAAAGTATCACATCATGGCAGGAAGCATGTACAAGCACACAGATCAAGGGATCTTGGCTTGTTGCGTAGAAGAGGATGAGTACGCTAAATGGTTGCAATTAGCACATGTAGGTGCGTTAGAGCAACACCATTCAAAGCAACGAACTTTACAGACTCTAAAGAGATTCGGAGTACATTGGCCAACTATGGAAGCTGATGTCCAAAAGTTGTGCAAGGAATGCCCAATCTGCTGCACTAAACCACCTGTGGAACACGCTACTCTTTATCAAGTATCCATAGTGCCAGATTGGAGCGAACCTCTCGTATCCTTCCTGAGGACAAACACATTCCCTCCAGACATGACTCTGGCTAGGAAAAGGAGTTTAGAACAAGAAGCCCTGGATTACTCACTCATTGGTGATAATCTATACAAACGCAGTAAAGATGGTTACCTAAGACTGTGTGTCCATGAGAGTGAGTATCTTAAGATCTTAGAAACTGCTCACCAAGGTGTAGCAGGAGGACACTTTGGACCGGATCGGGTGATCAAGGCAATTCTATTTGCGGGCTTCTGGTGGCCTACCCTTCACATGGATGCACATACCTATGTGAAACGGTGTGATGTCTGTCAGAGGACTCAGTATCCTATACGCAAAGATGAGATGCCACTGAAACCTATGATGGGTGGACGTGCATTCTCTAAGTGGGGAATAGACTTTGTAGGTCCTATTAATCCCCCAGCTAAAGGTTCTCATGCGGAATACATCATTGTTGCAACAGATTATCTCACTAAGTGGGTAGAGGTAAAGGCTACGACAAAGAACGATGCTCAAACAACTGCCAAATTCTTGTTTGAGAATGTATTCACGAGATATGGGCTACCTATAGAGCTTGTAAGTGATAGAGGCACTCATTTCTTGAACGAAGTGATTGAAAATCTACTCCAAGAATTCTTGGTAATACACAAGAAGTCTGCCCCTTATCACCCTCAAGCTAATGGACAAGCTGAGAGCACTAATAAGATCTTATGCAATGTACTGACAAAATTAGTGAACACTAAACGCTCTGATTGGGACAAACAGCTACACCATGCTGTTTGGGCATACCGAGTTGCCTACAAAACGGTACTCCAAACCACCCCCTTTCAGATGGTATTTGGCCAAAACGCTGTGTTACCCTTGGACTTCTTAATACCTACGTTGAAAGTAGCACAAGAGCACGAATGGACAGCTCATGAGCTCTCCTCTAGGATCTTTGACCTTGAACGATTAGGAGAAACAAGACTAAGAGCCGCTGCAGGAATATATGCAGCCAAGAAGAGACAGAAGGCATATTTCGATGCCCATGTGAAGGATAAGGGTTTGCAAGCAGGAGATCTAGTTCTGGTCTATACACTGAAACAACACGCACAGAAGCTAGAAAAGAGAGGATATGGACCTATGATCATCAATAGAATCTCCAGGAGCGGAGCAGTGCAACTAGCCACGTTAGAGGGTGATGTTCTCCCAAACTACATTAGCGGTTGCAGAGTCAAGTTGTATCAGGAACCCCTCACGGAGGAAATGCTCAGCCGACTCAACACTGCTAAGAAACGCAAAGAGGAAGAAAAGCGAATTAGAGAAGAAGCTCAAGCAGAAGCTTTAGAACGCATCAGAAGGATGAAATTACGAAGGCAAGGTAGAGAGCAGCCTAGAACAAATGACTATGCAGATCAAGGATATCATATGGCAATGTGTGAAGTTGCAGGAACAAGCTCGCATAGAATAACTGATAGACGTCCTTTCATAACCCTAGATATAGGACAAGGAAAGAGTGCAAGGAACGTAAGAGCCTTGATTGACTCAGGCGCAGCCACTAGTGTTGTTAGAGTGTCTTACTATCAAGAGTTAAAGTTAACTGTCAATCCTGTGGAAGCATATCTCATAGGATTGGGAGGCGTGGAAACCCCTTGCATGGGCGAGGTGGAACTTCCCCTCTACATTCATGATGAGGAAATGACTGTTAAAGTACTGGTGTGTCAAGATGAGGATCTCACTGAACCTCTCGTCTTGGGTCAAGATTGGATCTATGACCAAGCAGTCAATCTAAACCTAAGAAGTGGACTTCTCCAGGTTTGGGTCAATCATAGTCGAGTTACAGTAGAATTAGACAATGGAGCACTCAAGGAACTAGGAAAGGCACAGACTCCTGGTCCTTCCAGGGGTACACATGAAGATGACCATGCTGTTCTTGTCCAAAACTATGTGTTGCAGAGGAATGATATTGGCAAAAAAGGAGTCAGGGATGCAACGGAACTCCCTTCTTTTCCAAAGGCCAGAAGGAGGCAACAACCCAAGGTGGAACAAAGGCAGAAGAAGCAGAGTACTACCTATGTCCGAGATCAAAAACACCTGCGCAGCAGAATGTCCCAGAAAATAAACCATGTGTGGGTGCGGAAAGGCGAACAACCGGTTGCACCACTGTTGGCATACAAAGCAACAAAGGAGTCATGCACAATACGGCAACAAGGCCAGATCATTTTTTCCCATAGATTATGTACAACCCAAGTGATTTTAATCACTACACAAACATTGTAAATCCCGTTTTTGGTAGATTAGACTCCATTTTGTGCAAGCCGAGGAGTCCTCGAGCTTGAGGAGCATTAGAAGTACCATCGTACCAAATTTCATAATTTTTAGACTTCGTTTGAGCCCTCAAATAAGCCCTGGAACCTAATTTTTAACTAGGCCGGACACTAGGTCTGGACAGGGCCAAAAGCTAGTCAAAAACTATAAAAAGAGCTAGAGAGCTCATTTTTGAGGTGAGATTGTAATTGAAACGAACTTGTAAGAGCATTTTGAAAGTAATCTAAAAGCTCCATTGATTCTCGCTCTTTGTCTTGCTGTGTGTGCACGTGTGTGTGTATGTGTGTGCATGCTAGTGTGCTTCTCACTCACGCACTTGTGCCGCCACTTGCTCGAGGTCTTCATACCATCCTCACGTCTTCCCGGATTGACATTAAAGGAGGTGCTACTCATCATTGAGCTACACCAAATTTTGGCGCCGTTGCCGGGGATCGAGCTTTGAGGACGAGCGTGTGATGGTAAGACGTAGAGTTGACGCGTTGGAGTGGTAGGTATTTTCTTCACTCTCATCGAATTTCTTTTACTTTCTTCACCATCTTCATCACCATCATCATCATTCCCATCTCCCACCTCCATCTCCATCATCGCAAAAATTTCAGTTTTTGACTATATCCCCATCTCCACCTCATTTCCCTCATTTCACTTGTGAGAGAGAGCGAGAGAGCGAATTTGCATGCGCTGTTTTTGCATGTTTCTTGAGCTATTTTGCAGGTTTTTTGCTGTACCATCATCCCCAGCAGTGTGCGCAGGTACGACAGGCTCTGCACAGTTCCCGAGACGACGATCTCTGTCTATCGCGACAGACAGAAAATCTTAACATTTTGTGAATGCATGAGTAGCACTGTAACCTACACCTTGAGGGCATTCTAGATCACTAGAAGTTTTTCAAAAATTTGCGTTTTTTCTGTCTATCGCGACAGACACCGTCTATCGCGACAGACACCGTCTATCGCGACAGACAGAAATCCGCGACAGACACCGTCTATCGCGACAGACACCGTCTATCGCGACAGACAGAAATCCGCGACAGACACCGTCTATCGCGACAGACACCGTCTATCGCGACAGACAGAAATCCACGATAGATAGCGTCTATCGCGACAGACACCGTCTATCGCGACAGACGGAAATCCGCGACAGACACCATCTATCGCGACAGACAGAAATCCGCGACAGATACCGTCTATCGCGACAGACACCGTCTATCGCGACAGACAGAAATCCACGATAGATACCGTCTATTGCGACAGACACCGTCTATCGCGACAGACAGAAATCCACGATAGACACCGTCTATCGCGACAGACACCGTCTATCGCGACAGACAGAAATCCACGATAGATACCGTCTATCGCGACAGACACCGTCTATCGCGACAGACAGAATTTCACGATAGACACCGTCTATCGCGACAGACACCGTCTATCGCGACAGACAGCCCCCACGATAGATTGTGTCTATCGCGACAGACACCGTCTATCGCTATAGACAGGCATTTTCGGCAAAAAATTAAGAAGTGAATTTTTGGAAATTTAGGCTAAATTTTGGGCATATTTGCACTTTCATGTACTCATCTACTTACGAAGGCCTTAGAAAATGCATTAAAACCCCCGAAAGGTTCTGTTTGTCTAGTTAACCCCCTAAACCCTGAACGGTCATAACTTTTTCATACGAAATCCATTTTCTGAGCTCTAGGGCTTGTCGGAAAGCTCGTGACATATACTACACGCCCTCAACTGTTTTTTATAAGAATAACGCGTTGATTTTCAGATAGGATATTTGAAAGTTGACACACTGAGGGGTAGGAACACCAAGGGAGCTCTAGAGTAAATTTCTAACAATGCAAAAGGGGGAACAAGGGTCATTAAAAAAGTGTCTGAAATAAATTGTCTGTCAATTGAAAGATCTACTTGGAGCTAATCTTGGGATTTATGCAGGCCTATTGAGAAGCAATTGAGAGTATCCAAGCAAGGGTGTGGCACACGCTTGAGAATCAACTTCTCGAGCACTAAAGAGCAAGGTTCGGCAAGAAAGGTCGGAATATTCTCAACTCCTCTTCGTCAATTCCTAGCCTAGGCTAAGAGCGATTAGAAGTAGGAGTAAGTCAGGGCGACGATAGGCAGTTATCAAGTTGAAGACTACCTAAAAACTCAAGTTCAAGTTAAAAATTTAATCTCTGCACTGCCGATAACATAAAGGAAAAGAACCTAACGTGGAACGATCAATTGCAAGTGCGAAACAACATTCAAACATTCCTGACGACGTGATATCAGACAAGAACTCAAACGTGATAAAATAACTAAAAAGAATCAAGTGACTGGTACCAATTAATCGGCAACGAGGTTGTACTCTAAAAAAAAATTGGGCTAATCAGTTAGGCATATGAACCTTAGATCAGGACGACATTTAGCAAGGGAAAGACAAAGCCTTAGGTCTTCAGAGGCTAGTGTCAATCACACTGCAAGGTCTTGGGCCCAGCAGTTGAGCCACCACTCATACTACCCTAGCTCTGAGACCAGTGAGTCAGAAATGTCTCAAGGCATGGACAGACCTACGGGAAGTTCAGGAGTGCCTTACCTGTACAGGGTAGAAGGCCCTTACAAAACGCAGCTGGAGTACCTTAGGACCAACCGATTAGGTGCTAGCATCTATGAGGACGGCCTAGGAAGATCTGTGGTCCAGATTAAAAACCCTGATCAATCCATTGGACTAGAGCACCCAGCTGTCAAGTTTGAAAACGGTGCATACCTGGACAAGGAAGGAACCATATACGTAGTCACCAGTCATCCAGATAGGACAGATGAATTTGGAAATGTAATTTCAGAAGCGGACTTAGGTGACTTGGAACAAGGAAACATGGGAGTGGAACCTAGAACCCCTCGAGGTAAATCAGTTCTCACTAGGATTATCACGCCTGAATGGGTCCCCCAAGACAACAAGAGCATAGAGTTGCTCCTCAATCGAGAAACTGATGAAGCCTTTTGGAGGTATAAGTCTAATCAGCCAACAGACATAGGAAATATCATGATCTATGAGTTTAAGGATCCGGACAGCCCAAGTAGAGTGACTTACTTAGATCATGCTTCAGAACGGATCTTTGGGGTGACAGAAAATGATAGGCATGCTTACACTTGGAAGGGCGAATTCATTTTCCCCCAACCAAGATCAAATGTAGCCTATGGTCACCCTGGAGCTGGAACATCCCAGGCTCATGGTATGCAAAGAGACAGAAGTAAAGATAGACCAGAGGTAAGTTTTGCCAATCCAGTGGGCAGAGAAAGAACGAGAACGGAGACGAATAGGGTAGAACCTGAGATGCATAGAGCCCACAGGAACCAAAGAAATGTAGATGGATTCCCTCTGCCGAGGCCTAGAGAGCACACAAGAACTTTGAGACCCACCCAGCTAGTTAAGTCCATGAAGAATTACTTTGACGGCACAGGAGATCCCTATGATCATGTGGCAGAGTTCAAGCAAGTCTTGAGAGCTGAACAAGTGGAGGATCTGTTCACGCAGTACAATGCCTTCGGTCTAACCCTTAGGAACACAGCACTTACGTGGTTTCAGCCATTAGATGAACGCCAGTTCAGGAGCATAGATCAACTCCTAGAGGCATTCATTATAGAGTTCTCTAAGAGCGGCATAAGACACAACACCTCCTCACTGATTCACAGCTTCAAGCAAACCCCTCAAGAGACTGTGAGACTTGCAGGAAGAAGATTTAGACAATATCTTGAAAGGTGCCCTATTTCGGAGCTACCCACATCTGCTAAACAAGTAGCCTTATTTCTTGACGGATTGCTGAGCCCAAAATTGAGATCCTATGTGTATCTGAAAGACCCTAGGACTATAGAAGAATGTGTACGTATGTGCATTGACATTGAAGATAACCTAGGAGAAGAGCTAGAGTTGTCCAAAATTTACAAAGATTCAGATAGTGCATCTAGTCAATCTTCCACACAAGCCACATCAATTGAAGAACTTGCCGAAAAAGTAGCTCAGAAACTAGGCGTAACTAGCAAACAAATCCCAAGGTTTGC
Organism: Ceratopteris richardii; assembly: GCA_020310875.1. Lineage (NCBI taxonomy): Eukaryota > Viridiplantae > Streptophyta > Polypodiopsida > Polypodiales > Pteridaceae > Ceratopteris > Ceratopteris richardii. The sequence goes on along the minus strand of CM035421.1, from coordinate 6,567,044 downwards.
CCCTGTGAAAAGGTGCTATACATGCGGTGGTGACCACATGGCGAATGTCTGCCCTATTATGGCTCAACCCCAAGTAAACCCTAGTAGCCAGTACTGCACCATAGAACGGAGATACACCAACCACACCGCACAAGATTGCCCATACAACAAGCAGGCTGTTAGGCAACCCTATCCGCAACCCTACCAACAAGGCAGATACCAGAACCAAAATCCACCACCACAATATGCTAGACCCCAACAAACCTACCAACCACAGTATCAGGCCCAACAAAGGCCTCAGCCTGTGCTAGCACAACAACCCCCTGCCCCAGCTAATGTGATTCCGGTAAAGTATACTGCTGCAGAAGAGAACCTGAATAGAGCTATAGTCCCTGTAACATCCTTGATCTCTGAAAATGACCCAAGTGACCATAGCTTTGATTCTACCCATGTGGATAGCCCCCAGGCTTACTACATGCAGTCCCCAGAACATGGAGAGTCCTACTATGGTGAAGAGTTGAACGAACCTAGTTGGGAGTCAGAATACACGAATGTCATGTATACAAACCCCAACCCTAGACCTCAACCTAGGCAAGTACGACCACCATTTCCTAGAGGACCGTGCTACAGATGCCAAGGAGATCACCTCATTCGTGATTGTCCCTTGCCCCCACCTACGCAAATCCAGTCGGTGACGATCCAAGGCTTCTGCCAAGATTGCGGAAAAGAGCATCTCTTACGAGATTGCCCAAAGAACCCCAATAGCATGCCAAAAATCACCCCTATCAACGTTGTTGGGTTAGTGGTAGACTCCTCAGGAAGCGTCACTTCCACTGCACCAGTACAGGTAGTCACTAGGGCTCAGGCATTGCAGCAAAACCAAGGGGTAGGCCAGGAAAAGAGCCTAGATGCTAGCGATACTGAGAGCCAAAATAAAAAGAGAACAAGAGCTTGGAAAGATAGCCGCGAACGCATGAAAAGGCAATGGGCAAAGAAGATGAGTGAACTTGAGGAAAGTCTACGAGAAACCAAGGCTAAAATCATAGAGATCACGTCTCAACCGCACTCTCACACATTCCCACCGCTACCATCCACATCACCCTCCATCCCTTCACCCTCTAAGACAGTCCACGCAACCCACCCACCACCCCAAACAGGATCAGTATTAGCTGATCCCACTCCCGAAGACATAGACATGATGCTTAAAGCATATCAGGCCAGAATCCAAGAAGGGCCAAACGTCACGGATCATGACAAGTGCTATCCTAGAGCTGACCTAGAGATAGAAAGAACCAAACTATGCGCGAAAATGGTCGCATTGGCTCAGACTATGTTTGAAGCCAGTCGTCTTTTCAATTACTCAGGCTCAGCCAAAACGCAATTACACTTGGATGGATTCCTAGAGAAGTTAGAGAGGATAATTGCAAGATCTGACAAGGAAGAAAAAAATCAAGACCAAGAAAAAGCAAGCAAAAACAGGAATCATTCCCAATCAGAAGTGTATGTGGCCAATGCCCCTAAACCGGACAACTTCCCCTCCTTAGAAAGAATAGAGAGGCCAATAGCACAGCCAGAAAAGGAACCTACCCCTCAAAGAAAGGAAAGGGCAAGAGAACGGGTAAGCCAGCCTCTTCAGGAAGCCCATGTGCCTCCTCAAGGAGCCTATCTTCCTCCCCAAAGGTCACAGGAGCCTCCCTCGAAAGCATATGTACCTCCACAGGTAACCCACATTCCTTTCCAGAGAGCGTATGAGCCTGTTCGGAAAAGTAATAGAATAAGTAATCCTCCCCAAGAAGCTTGTGCTCCAGCCATTCGCGAGAACGAGGAGAGAGTCAACAATAGAATCAGCCCTCCTTCACAGGTTGCTTATGCGCCCAATTCTACGGAGCCAGACACTTCTTCTTCTATGAATCGGTTTGCACCAGACTTCCTACGAGAGATTCAAGAAGACAAATGGGATAACGAAAGCGAGGTCGCCCCTCCTTTTGAACTTGTGGACGATGCACACGACCAATTCCCACAAGACATCCCATCTATTTACGGGGAGCATGAGAGTGTTCAGTCTCACGAGAGATTAGACTTTGAGTCGAATTCCATACAAGAGCTACCCCACTTCACAGGCCCATGGGAAGCAAAGTCCACATGTATGAGAGCACCCACAGTCATGGTAAGGAACGACGACTCAATCATTCCTAGGAACACAGAGGTAGTGAAGAACACTAATGTGCAGTGTAATCTCAAGTTAGAAGAGCTACTCAAGGTTAGACCTGAATTATGGAAACATGTAGCCAAACAAGTACCAGAGATAGCAAAACCTCGTTCCCAGGTAGGATCCCATAGGACAGTGCCAGAAATTCCCTTGGATAAGATAGGGGATATGTGTGAAGGCGAAGAAGGGAACACCTATCTTCCCATCACCTACGAGGACTACACCACGAAGGCAATTTTGGACTCAGGTGCAGGAGTTGCAATTGCCACTACCTCCTTATGGAAGCGTTGGGGCAAGCCAGCTCTCAGGCCAACAAGAATGAAATTGCAAATGGCCGATGGTCACATAGAGAGACCCCTAGGATTGCTGGAAGGAATAACTCTCACCACTTGTGGTGTCGAGTTTGAACATACCTTTGCCATATGTGACTTCAGCAAAAATCATGCCTATGAGATGATTTTAGGAAGACCATTCATGCGACAGTTGCAAGTGGTACAGGATTGGGGGACCAATTCTTTGTACCTGCAGCACTTAGGTGTTACAACCAAAGTCAATCTCAAGGATTATTCTCATAGAGATGTCCCTCCTATCCAATGGAATCCCATCCATAGAGCTAAAGACGATACAGAATCGGTGCATTCCATAGGGTCTGGATCCTCATGGATGCATGAAGACACCCACTTATGGATGTGCAAAGTAGCGGTAGAAGAAGAGAAGAGAGAGAAAGCCAGAGAGGTAGGTGCGAAAGAAAACCATAGATCAATTCAAGACCCAGCTTATGCACCTGTAGTTTTTCCAGACGAAGAATTTGAACCTCATGGCTGGGCAGAAATCTTAGCAACAATGGACGTAGCCATCAACGAAGAACAATGGACACCTCACTGTGATGAGGATGGCTATGATATTTCAGTCTTCTCCATAGAGCCAATCATGGGAGAGGCAGTTCTAGAAGAATGCGAACCTAGCCCTGATGCATTTGAGGATGCAAGTGACTCCGATCTAGAGTCAATCATTATGGACCCACCATTTGCATCAGATGAAGAATACTTCCATGAAATAGAATTTCAACCCCAGAGGCATGGAGAGGTTACAAATGATGTAAGATTAGCAACGCATATGACCCCTAAGGAAGAAGGAAAGAAACGAAAGAAGAGAGAAGCCTTACCAGAAGAGGAAGAATCTTTGTTTGAGGTCCCAGAAAATTTTAAGAAGTATGAGATAGATGACAGGAGAGTCATGATAAGAATGCCTAAACGAGAGGCACAATCAGGAGAGGCCTATGATAACAAAGAAACCACAAAGAAAATAGTAGTGGCCATAGAAGAAGGAGAGGAGAGATGCACGTATATAGGCCATGACCTGACAGAAGAAGAAGAGCATGAATTGACTGCCTTGCTAAGAGAATACAGAGATGTATTCGCTTGGAGTTACAAGGATTTGAAAGGGGTTGACCCAGACATATGCTCACACACTATTCCCATGACCTCAGATGCTAAACCCTCGAAGCAAAAGCCTTATACATATAACGATAATTATGCTGCTAAGATCAAAGAAGAGATAGATAGACTGGTTGAAGCTGGATTTATCTACGAAATTGAGCACACTGAATGGGTGTCCCCCATCGTAGTGGTGCCCAAGAAGAATGGCAAGCTGCGTGTGTGCATTAACTTGAAAAAGGTTAATGCCGCCACGATTCGAGATAACTATCCGCTTCCCATCACAGAACATCTCTTAGAAAGAGTGGCAGGCAAGGAAGTGTACAGCTTCCTTGATGGATTTTCTGGCTACAATCAAGTAGCCATAGCTCCAGAGGATCAGCATAAGACAGCCTTTGCCACAGAATGGGGCATTTTTGCTTTTAGAGTAATGCCATTTGGGCTTACCAACGCACCAGCTACCTTCCAGAGACTGATGTGCCATGTGTTTAAGGAGTTCCTAAGGAAGAGTTTAGAAGTCTATGTTGATGATCTTTGTGCTCATTCCAACGTTAGACAAACCCATATTCCTGAACTCAGACAAATCTTTGACAAATGTAGAGAATATCAAGTCTGCCTAAACCCAGAAAAGTGCGTTTTTATGGTCAGGCAAGGCAAGATTCTAGGACACATAGTGTCAAAGAATGGCATATCTACCGATGAAGAAAAAGTGAGAGCCATAGCAGAGCTACCTAGGCCAAAGAATGTCAAGGAAGTACAAGCTTTCATGGGGCATTGTGGTTATTATCGACGATTTATACACATGTATGCTGTCATTGCAAAGCCCATGTACGGACTTCTGACAAACTTTGAGTGGACGGATGAATGTGAGAATTCCTTCCAAGAGCTTAAACGAAGATTGTGTTCAGCACCAATCTTGACCACACCAGATTGGAATAAGCCATTCCATGTTCACGTGGATGCATCCAATTATGCTATTGGATGTGTGCTCGCACAACCTACTGGTGAAGGTAATATGGATCTTCCAATTGCCTATGCCAGTAGACAATTGAATGCGGCTGAACGGAATTACACCACTACAGAGCGCGAAGGATTAGGCATGGTATATGCAGTTAAAAAGTTTAGACATTATTTGCTTGCAAATAAGTTTAAATTTTTTACGGACCATCAGGCATTGTTGTACTTAGTAAACAAGCCATGCAATACGGGAAGATTAGTAAGATGGTTTCTCCTACTAATGGAATATGATTTTGAGGTTGTGGTAAGAAAAGGTAGAACCCACTTGAGAGCAGATCATCTCTCTAGGCTCACATCGGGAGAAGCCCCACAAGGAGTGTCAGATGACCTTCCTGATGCTTACTTGTTTAATTTGGAAGTGGTGCCGCAGTGGGCCAAGCCAATAGTACCAGTATTGACATACGGGCCTAATCATCCAGTGGTGAACACACGGAATAGAGAGATCGTAAAAGCCCAAAAGTACCATATCATGGCAGGAAGCATGTACAAGCACACAGATCAAGGGATCTTGGCTTGTTGCGTAGAAGAGGATGAGTACGCTAAATGGTTGCAATTAGCACATGTAGGTGCGTTAGAGCAACACCATTCAAAGCAACGAACTTTACAGACTCTAAAGAGATTCGGAGTGCACTGGCCAACTATGGAAGCGGATGTCCAAAAGTTGTGCAAGGAATGCCCAATCTGTTGCACTAAACCACCAGTGGAACATGCCACTCTTTATCAAGTATCCATTGTGCCAGATTGGAGTGAACCTCTAGTATCATTCTTGAGAACAAACACATTCCCTCCAGACATGACTCTAGCTAGGAAAAGGAGCTTAGAACAAGAAGCTTTGGATTACTCACTCATAGGTGATAATCTATATAAGCGCGGTAAAGATGGTTACCTGAGGTTATGTGTCCATGAAAGTGAATATCTCAAAATCTTGGAGACTGCTCACCAAGGTGTAGCAGGAGGACACTTTGGACCAGATTGGGTAATCAAGGCAATATTGTTTGCGGGCTTCTGGTGGCCTACCCTTCACATGGATGCACATACTTATGTGAAACGGTGTGATGTCTGTCAGAGGACTCAGTATCCTATACGCAAAGATGAGATGCCACTGAAACCTATGATGGGTGGACGTGCATTCTCTAAGTGGGGAATAGACTTCGTAGGTCCTATTAATCCCCCAGCGAAAGGTTCTCATGCGGAATACATCATTGTTGCAACAGATTATCTCACCAAGTGGGTAGAGGTAAAGGCTACAACCAAGAACGATGCTCAAACAACTGCCAAATTCTTGTTTGAGAATGTATTCATGAGATATGGACTACCTATAGAGCTTGTAAGTGATAGAGGCACTCATTTCTTGAACGAAGTGATTGAGAATCTACTCCACGAATTCTTGGTAATACACAAGAAGTCTGCCCCTTATCACCCTCAAGCTAATGGACAAGCTGAGAGCACTAATAAGATTTTATGCAATGTACTGACAAAGTTAGTGAACACTAAACGCTCTGACTGGGACAAACAGCTACACCATGCTGTTTGGGCATACCGAGTTGCCTACAAAACGGTACTCCAAGCCACCCCCTTTCAGATGGTATTTGGCCAAAACGCTGTGTTACCCTTGGACTTCCTGATCCCTACATTGAGAGTAGCACGAGAGCACGAATGGACAGGTCATGAGCTCTCCTCTAGGATCTTTGACCTTGAACGATTAGGAGAAACAAGACTGAGAGCCGCTGCAGGAATATATGCAGCCAAGAAGAGACAGAAGGCATACTTTGATGCCCACGTAAAGGATAAGGGTTTGAAAGCAGGAGATCTAGTTTTAGTCTATACACTGAAACAACACGCAAGGAAGCTAGAAAAGAGAGGCTACGGACCAATGATCATCAATAGGATCTCCACGAGTGGAGCAGTACAATTAGCCACATTAGAGGGTGATGCTCTCCCTAACTATATTAGCGGTTGTAGAGTCAAGTTGTATCAGGAACCCCTCACGGAGGAAATGCTCAGCCGACTCAATACTGCTAAGAAACGCAAAGAGGAAGAAAAGCGCATTCGAGAAGAGGCTCAAGCAGAAGCTTTAGAACGTATCAGAAGGATGAAGTTACGAAGGCAAGACCGAGATCAGACTAGAGCAAATGACTATGTAGATCAAGGATGTCCCATGGCCATGTGTGAAGTTGCAGGAACAAGCTCGCATAGAATAATCGATAGAGGTCCTTTCATAACCCTAGAGATAGGACAAGGAAAGAGTGCAAGGACCGTGAGAGCCTTGATTGACTCAGGTGCAGCCACTAGTGCTGTTAGAGTGTCTTACTGTCAAGAGTTGCAGTTAACTGTCAATCCTGTGGAAGCATATCTCATAGGATTGGGAGGCGTGGAAACCCCTTGCATGGGCGAGGTGGAACTTCCCCTCTACATTCACGATGAGGCAATGACAGTTAAAGTACTAGTGTGTCAGGATGAGGATCTCACTGAACCTCTCGTCTTGGGTCAGGATTGGATCTATGACCGAGCAGTCAATCTAAACCTAAGAAGTGGACTTCTCCAGGTTTGGGTCAGTCATAGTCGAGTTACAGTAGAATTAGACAATGGAGCACTCAAGGAACTAGGAAAGGCACAGACTCCTGGTCCTTCCAGGGGTACACATAAAGATGACCATGCTGTTCTTGTTCAAAACCCTGTGTTGCAGAGGAATGACATTTGCAAAAAAGGAGTCAGGGATGCAACGGAACTCCCTTCTTTTCCAAAGGTCAGAAGGAGGCAGCAACCAAAGGCGGATCACAGGCAGAAGAAGCAGAGTACTACCTATGTCCGAGATCAAAAGTACCTGCGCAGCAGAATGCCCCAGAAACTCAACCAGGTGTGGGTGCGGAAAGGCGAACGACCGGTTGCACCACCGTCAACCACACGGGCAAAGCCTCTTATTAGTAACCACAACACGACGCTAATAAGAAGTCTTTCAGAAATTCTTCTGCTAAAGTAAAATCTATTTGGGTGCCCAAGAAGTCGATGAAGGCAAGCCCACAATCTAGACAAATTTGGGTGCCTAAGGCTTGCTTGAGGGCACAAGTAGTTACGCCAAGGCCACAACCTATGCAGCATAACCCATCTACGAGTACAACCAGTATTCCCTCGTGCTCAACACTTAGGAACACACCAAGACCCATGAGCATGCATGTAATCACTTATAAGTGGGTCCCTAAAAGGCCCCATTCCCAAACAGCGACACCGACACAGCTCTCTGGAGTCTCTACGAAACCGAAAGCAAAACCCATCCACTGCATTTGGCAGTCTAAGATCTGTGATAAACCCCCCGACCCCGATTTGTAAATTCACCCCACTTACTAACGGCATTAGTCTCCTAGGAATACACAAACGTTAACTACACTCACTGTCTTCGTGCACTTACTAACCACTAACTCACCATATACCTCATGTTAATGTTGTAACGGGGACAGCAACGGATTTAGTCTGTCCATTACGATGTTAACACATGCTTCTATATTCTCACAGAATCAGAAGGCAAACAGTAAAATGGCAGAAGCGACAGGTTCGGGCTCACAAGTAGGGATACTTACTGCAGGAATTGATGTGGATAGCCTACCTGTGGACGTGCCCCCGACTGAACGACCAGTGGAGATGCAACACCTTCAGCAACTCCCGGTGCCAGACCCACCTACAGGAATCACGGAAAGAGTCCATGCCAACTCTCATTGGTTCAATGGCATGCCCGGTCCATTAGGAGAGGCTAAGTATATCTGGGAGTCTAAATGCGAGTATGACAGATCATGGGTGCGTTTCCAATTTTTCTCCAAGGAGTTCGAGACTTTACAGAACACCGAAGACCTCCAGATCATATGGCAACGAGCAGGGTTGGCGGAATATTTTGAAGCCCCACTACCTAAACCCGACCTCCTCCGATGTTACTATCTGGTCTCTACATTACAAGCTCATGAAGATAAGGACCAACCCGGATCATTTGTTCTCCCCTCATTGCTGGGCAACAACGAGTTGAAGAGGTTTGAACTTACTGTGGAGCTAGTGAGTGATGCTTTAAAGATGCATGGCACGCATGTACCCTCAGAAAAGGATGCTCTCGTTCCCAACAACATGAAGGACAGGAAAGTAGTGAAGCTGAAAGACATGGCAGCCCTCACCCCAAATGTGTCCATCCCTCTCCGCATGTGCATGCAACATTTCGCCTTCCCCGGTCAAGACCGATTCACGCAACCACACAAGAAGATCTGGTTTGCTCTCTACTTGGCGGAAGCAGGTGCGCTACCTATTAAGCTACCAGTGTGGATTATAGATCAGTTGTATGAAGCGAACAAACGGGCTTCTAGGAAATTAGTGGTGAACGGATGCTGTGCACTCACACGCATCATTTACCGATGCTTGGCATATGATGTCCCCATTGAGCGTGCCTTAACTTGGGCACAATTACAAATGTTTAAAAGGCTCAAGACATCCACACATCAGTCCAAGCGCATGAGGGGCGCGATTCCGTGTGTCCAGACAAGGGAAGTCCTGACTACTCCTGAGGCATCACCATTAAGAGAGGGCACTGTACCTCCTTTTACCATTAGGATACCCAGGTCGGAATCTGACACTACGACACAACCCACCCCATCGGCTCCTCCGGTTACACCTGAATTCGAGTTTGCTGCCACTGGAGAGGCTGAAGGACTGGACCCCCAGGATTTCGAAGCATTCCTACAAAGCACACAATTCTCTGATGTGGAGTTTTATTCAGAGGCAGAGGAGCAGGGCACATCCTCACGGAGAAGAAGAAAGTCTACAGACGGTAGACATGTCCATTGGAGTGACGCTCAGCAAAGCCAACAACACGGACACCCGGAAGAAGAAGAAGCATATGAAGAAGAGACCACTAAGCCCCAGCATATACAGCAGAACTCCGAAGGCTGTATCAGATTATGGAAAGAGTACGATCGCAGCAATTACTCACTGAACAGAGCAGCAGAGTACTTATGACTCAGTTGTTGGAAGAAGCGGGAGTCGACTCAGAGTACAGGGAAGGTCTCTTATTGATGGCAGAAACATATGGAGTTGTAGAAGCTGTGCCTACTGCCATTCAGAGGCCTTCAGTTCAATATGACCCACGAAGGTTCCAGACACGACCTCGCCCAGGCAAAAATATTCAAATTCCCGTTACAGTTGCAAAAGAGCCGACTACTACACCTGAAACTATCAGAACAACCTCCCAGACAGCTAGCCAACAGCACCCAGCCACCCATGAGGAGTCCACCGAACCACTACCACCTACTCCCCCACCATCACCTCCTAGAAGAGAAACAGTAGAAACCACATCGACTACTCAACCCACCGACCCCACCTTCATCTTCCGTACTCCGATCTCCAGTGCCACCCTATTCTCTACCACTGATAATCCTATCTTCGAAGACAACCCCAACACTACACAATCCGCCGAACCCCTCCTAGACCCTGCCCTAGGGCAACCATCCCCAACGCCCTCAGCCACGGGTCATCCTGACCCTAGATCTACATTCATGGGCTTCCCTGCTACCACGCAACCCTTTCGGCCCTCCTCAAATTTACGACCCCAACCCCCGATATCCCTCTCTCCATTTCTACAATCCCTCCAGGACATCTTTGCTAGGGCTTTTCAACCAGGCCCTCAACCATTCCCTGTCTTTTCAGCTCCCCACCCCACTTCACATCTATTCACCACTTCCACACACACACCACCTACCATACCAGTGTATATGGCAGGCCCCACACTAACACCCACTCCTGAAGGGATGGACATTTCACCACCCACGGCACCTCCACCCACGGTTTCACCTCCTCCCATTCCCCCTCCACCAATTTCACCCACACACACAACTTTCGTAGACACATCATTCACTGTCTCCCTTCCCCAATTCCCTTCCCATGCATCTTCCACGGTAAACACCCCCCACTCATCTATAGGTAATGCATTGGACACCATGTTGGCTTGTATATCAAATTTAAGAACAGATTACATTCAGCTCCAGCAACAAAATGCACGCCTGCAAGAGCACTCAGCGACACTACAGCTCCGCCTTGCGGTACTAGAAGAGGAGAACACTCGCCTCCACACACAGTTCCACACCCTCCAAGAAGCCCACAATATATTGGAGGTACAGCTACAGAACGTAGATCAGGAAGCAGTGCAGGTGGTAGAAGGTCACCTACGGACACAGCTGGAACGCAACTCAAAACTTCAGCGAAATATGGCACTACTTAAACGCCATCTTGCGGCTGCTCAGGAAGAGAACAGACGTCTGCAAATACAAAATCAAGAGAACCTGGAGGCAGCGATTGAGAGCACACCGGGGGCACCCATCAGCCCATCCAAGTTTCAAGCAGTAACCCCCGATAATATCAAGATTATATTGGAAGATTATGCCATGCTGCTCGAAGCACATGATAAGCTATCGGAGGAGCTAGGACAACTGAAGCAGGAACACCAACAAGGCCCAACAGCTGCCCCTCCAACCACCCCCTCTGCGGCTTCGCTTCCCTCCGACGCAGAGGCCATAAAAGACCTCCAGCAACAGGTAACTGAATTGCAAACACGCCTACTACAATATGAGAGGCCATCTTCCCCTCCGGAGGCCCCCACGGACGAAGAAGTTGTGCAAATTCCTGTGGAACAAACGTTCGATGAAGAATATGATCCGCAACCATTCCCAGGAGGCCAACAAACAGAAGAAGGGCAGGACACGTTCGAGGCACCACGGCCGCCATGGTTACGACAAGTGGAGGAAATAGGGACCTCGCATGAAGAGCGCACTGTAGTGCAAAATCAGGCTATGAGGGTCATAGAGGAGACTGTTTTACAATCAGATTACTTCAAGAACTTGTCATCGAGACGCCTGATTCTCTCATCGGAACTCCAGTACAGGCCATATTATATTATCTTGGCTGATTATAATGCAGAAATACAAAGAGTCACGGGTCAGATTCCTACTTTTGCGACCCAATTTCAACCCGAAGACCTTCCTCCAGAGGTGCGAAAAGGCAAGATTCGTCAACCAACATGGCGGCAGAAACTTTTAGAGACTTATCCAGAAATGCTACGCACATGGAACAACGCGCCGCTACACCTGCTGTACAACCCATGCTACGGTCCAGTCCCCCGCCGTAGGTCGTGGAAGGCATTTAATATCAAGGTACAGAACAATGCGCAATGCAAGGAATGGCTGAACTACCCGTACATCGCGCCACCACAAGGACCACCATCGGTAGCATATATGATGGGAACCATTCGCCACTGGATGCCGCGCTTGAAGCCCATGCCAGATGTAGCAGCGCAAATGATGCTTAAAATCTTAGATATGATGCAAGTAGTGCTGAAGACCTTTAGAAATGCAGCCGCACCACAGGTACGTCTTCCGGGGTTTAGCAATGGAAATTACGACTTGGTGTATGACATGAGCACCACCCCCAGTATCCGTGTGGCTTACGCTTGGCATGCACGCATCAAGTACCTCCCCGCCTGCTACAAACAGACCTTCGAAGAAATGTTCAGATTAGGTTTCTGGGAGTACCACTCGGAGATTTTCGCACCAAAGCCGACACATCTGCTTCAACTGTTTGCTTGTGAACAAGCAATGTATTCAGAGTACTACACCACCCCGCAACCAGAAACCCCCGGTGCAATAAATTGGGAGGCATTGGAAGCCGATCTAGCAAGAGGCTTAAGGATAGGAGAACATGAACTGGCCACCAATGTCATCCAATATTACATCGACCACCCGCGCGAACAAAGGTCTGTCAGGGGCGACAGACGCTAGGAAGGGGGGAGTGTTGGCATACAAAGCAACAAAGGAGTCATGCACAATACGACAACAAGGCCAGATCATTTTTTCCCATAGATTATGTACAACCCAAGTGATTTTAATCACTACACAAACATTGTAAATCCCGTTTTTGGTAGATTAGACTCCATTTTGTGCAAGCCGAGGAGTCCTCGATCTTGAGGAGCATTAGAAGTACCATCGTACCAAATTTCATAATTTTTAGACTTCGTTTGAGCCCTCAAATAAGCCCTGGAACCTAATTTTTAACTAGGCCGGACACTAGGTCTGGACAGGGCCAAAAGCTAGTCAAAAACTATAAAAAGAGCTAGAGAGCTCATTTTTGAGGTGAGATTGTAATTGAAACGAACTTGTAAGAGCATTTTGAAAGTAATCTAAAAGCTCCATTGATTCTCGCTCTTTGTCTTGCTGTGTGTGCGCGTGTGTGTGTATGTGTGTGCATGCTAGTGTGCTTCTCACTCACGCACTTGTGCCGCCACTTGCTCGAGGTCTTCATACCATCCTCACGTCTTCCCGGATTGACATTAAAGGAGGTGCTACTCATCATTGAGCTACAACCACCGTCAACTACACGGGCAAAGCCTCTTATTAGTAACCAACAACACGACGCTAATAAGAAGTCTTTCAGAAATTCTTCTGCTAAAGTGAAATCTATTTGGGTGCCCAAGAAGTCGATGAAGGCTAGCCCACAATCAAGACAAATTTGGGTGCCTAAGGCTTGCTTGAGAGCACAAGTAGCTACGCCAAGGCCACAACCTATGCAGCATAACCCAACTACGCGTACAACCAGTATTCACTCGTTCTCAACACTTAGGAACACACCAAGAACCAAGAGCACGCATGTAATCACTTGTAAATGGGTCCCTAAAAGGCCCCATTTTCAAACCGCGACACCGAGAAAGCTCTCTAGAGTCTCTACGAAACCGAAAGCAAAGCCCATCCACTGCATTTGGCAGCCTAAGACCTGTAACAAACCCCCCGACCCCAACTTGTAAATTCATCCCCACTTACTAACTTCACTAGTCTCCTAGGACTACCTAAGCATTAACTACACACACGTGCACCGAACACTTACTAACCCATTATTCGCTCCCGACCCTCATGTTAATATTGTGATGGGAACAACAACGGTCCTCCCTTGTCCTGTACAATATTAACACATGTTTGTATATTCTCACAGAAACAGACAGCAAGAAGTAAATTGGCAGATACAGTAGGAACTAGCTCCCAGGCAGGCACCAGCCCACAAGTGGTGGACATCGAAAGCCTTCCAGTCGAGGAAGAATTAAAGGAAAGACCAGCGGCATTACGAGCATTGCACGCCATACCAATTCAGAATCCTCCACAGGGTCACACAATGCCGGTGGGCAAAACCTCACATTGGTTCAGTGACGTTGCCGAACCTTTGGGTGAAGGCACATATATGTGGGAGTCAGAGGTCAAATTCAATGGACGATGGGGCAGATACCATTTCTTTACCAGGGAGTTTGAAAGGCTACAGAATAACGAAGGACTGAAGCCGATCTGGAAGAAGGCAGGGCTTTATGACTACTTCAAGTCCCAACTACCAAAGCCGGATTTCCTAAGATGCTCATATCTAATTAGTACCCTCACCCCCAGCAAAGATAAGAAAGGATACAGCTCCTTTGTGCTCCCATCACTTACAAGGGGCAACGAGCTGAAGCGTTTCCGCTTGACTATCAACCTGGTAAGAGAAGCGCTCGACATGCAGGGTATGCACATTCCAACGGAGAAAGAGACTATGGTTCCAGACAACATGAAGAACAGGAATTTGACGAAGTTGAAGGACATGGTTGCAATGACACCCACGATCGCCATCCACTTACGTATGGTCATGCAACATTTCGCCTTCCCCGCGCAGGAGAGGTTCACAATGCCTCCTAAAAAGATCTGGTTTAGCCTCTACCTGGCGGATGCTTTTGAGTTGACCATCAATATGCCCCACTGGATTATCGACCAGATTCATATGGCCCATCAGAGATGGTATAAAAAGCAAAAATCTGTGTTGTATGGTTGCTGTGCACTCACAAGAATTGTATACAGATGTCTCGCATATGATGTACCGGTGCAAAGGGCCTCCCTCAAAGAAGATGAGAGGCACCGTCCAGATGCCTTGTGCACAAGCTCGCGGGGCAACCCTGACGCCTGAGACAACCCCAAGACTTCCACGACGAGTGCAACCATTTACTATTAGGTTGCCCAGGCACAGCACTGATGGCCCTAATCTTGTGTTCCCACCAGTACCGACTGATCTGGAATTCCCATATGGGTTCACTCTGGAGGATTTAACGGACGAAGAAGTTGTAAGAATCATAGAAGCTGTAAATGCAGAAGTTGAAGAAGAGCAATCCAGTGGACAGCAAACTACCCTAGACCAAGCACAGCCCGGCCAACCAGACGTAGTCAACGTGGACGATGAAGAAGAAGCTCATGGGGAGACAGAGGGCGGACATTCAAAAGCCGAAGAACAAGAGTATGATCCAGAAGCCCTACAAGTACTGGAAGGTGCCCCCGCCTACACTAGCGCATTAAAGAAGCTTTACGATACAATGAACCGAGTTCAAGAGCAACACAGGCTCTCATTAGCTGCAGGTAAAGCTCTCATGAACCAGATTCTGGAGGAGGAAGGTGTGGACGAGCAATACCGTGCCACCTTGGAAATGATATCAGATGCTTTAGGAGTACCGGAAACGGTGCACACAGCACTAGTGCACTCACGAAGAACAGAGAGAAGATATGGAAGACGCCCCCCACGATCGGGAAAACGAATGAATGTATTAGGATCAGGACCACAAGGCACCCCCACAACCACGGGCACAGCACACACAGTTCACGACACCGAGGAAGCCCACACATCGAGTGCACCCCCATCACCTCCCTTGCCACCTTCTCCCCCACATCCACCTCACTCACTTCCCTCTACCACTGTAACCTCCACTGTCACCACCTCTGAAACCACTACACACACCAACGCACAAACCATCAGCCCACCCACACACTCTACTTCCACTGAAAACACGAGTCTAACTACAGCCACGGTACACCTCACCACCCCGAGCACACTTCCTAGAAGTTCACAATTACACACACCTCTATACACATTCACCACCCTCACCGCTACCACAATCCCCATGTTCACGGTCACTCCCACCACGATCCCCACTTTCATGGAGGTGTCACCCACCTCTGCACCTCTCCCATCCCCCATGCACCCCCAATCTCCCATTCCCCCACCTCCCCCCTCACCCGTCCCCAGTACTGCATTCACAACCCCCTTTCCCTTTCCCTACCCCTCTGCATTCAATACTATTCCTCTCGGTAACTTATTTAATAATATGCATCAATGCATGGCCCAACTTCAGCAACATTACCAACACTTGGACAACCAACATACAAGGCTCTTCCGAAGCCACGAGGATCTCCAAGCAAGATGTAGGGATCTGGAAGAACAGAAGCAGCAACTAGAACAGCAGCACGTGACATTACAGGAGCAATACGCACAATTAGAAGCCAACCCACCTCAAGCAGATGATGAAGAACGACGACATATGGACGAGCTGCTACATTCTCAGATCACGGAAAACCTGAAACTTCGACGGAACTTGGGCCTCCTTCGCAAGCATATGTCGACCGCGTTAGAGGAGAATAAAAGATTACAGAAACAGAACGAAGAAAACCTGGAGGCGGCCATGGAGGGTTCCCCACAAGAGATTGACCCAGAACGATTCAAGGCAATTCCCTCTGAGAATATGCAGGTGGTGTTAGAAACTCATGCAGATCTAATGGAGGCCCATGCCGCTTTAGAAAAAGAGAGAGATGAGTTACGAAGACAGTTGGCCACCCGACAGACAGAACCCTGCCCGAGTATAACCGCAGAAGAAACAGCTGAAGAAGTCACTAAACTCCGGACCGAACTTGAGGAATTACGCAGCAAGGTCATGCAATATGAGCGTCAGCCCTCCCCTCTGGTAGAGCCCGAGCCTGACGATCTGGTGCCAATTGAAGTAGAAGAAACATTCGAGGATCCTTATGTACCAATGCCAACACCCGGCGGTAAGCGAACAGAACAGGGCATGGACACAATTGAAATTGAGGCACCTGAATGGATGCAAAAGTTAGAGAAAGTAGCCACGACACACGACGACAGGGTGGCAGTCCAAATCGCATTGATGTCAAAATTGGAAGAGGTGGTAATAAAATCTGATTATTTTCAGAATCTTTCACACCATAGGTGGATCGGCCCATCGGATGATCTGTATGTACCTTTTTGCGTGCTAATGGCAGATTATAATGCGGAGATCAAGCGCCACACCTCAAGAGAACCCACCTCTGCCACCCAATTTGCATCCGATGACATCCCAGAGAGTGCCAAGCAAGGACATATTCGCCAACCAACGTGGAGAATTCGGCTGCTCGAAACTTACCCGGAAATGGTAAGAACATGGAACAACATGCCATTGTACATCAAATATAATCCATGTTATTGCCCTGTGTTTCGAAGGAGATCCTGGCCGGAGTACACACATACAGTGCTGACGATTAAAGGATGTGAGAAGTGGCTAAATTACGTGTACTTCGCACCCCCTAAAGGCGCACCTACAATTGGCTATATGATTTCAACGATCCGACATTGGGGGGTCCGTTTCAAGAATGTTCCTGATATCATGACTCAGATGTGCCTGAAAATTTTCGAACTTATGCTGGTCACCTTCAGGACCTTCAAAAATGTCAAGGAACCGCATCTCTCAGCACTAGGATTTAATAAAGGGAACCAGGACCTTGTATACGACATGAGCACAACTCCATCGATCAATGTTGTGTATGCATGGCACGCTCGCATCAAATATCTACCGGCCTGCTTCAAACAAACGTTCGAAGAGATGTTTGTCACGGGATTCTGGGAATATCACTCCGAGATATTCATTCCCAGACCATCCCATCTCTTGCAGTTGTTTGCAGTGGAACAAGCTCTCCACTCCGAAAAGCTACGTATGCCACACCCAGAGGTTCCTGGGCCGGTAGACTGGGATGCTCTTCTGACAGATTTGGCCAAAGGTTTGCGAATTGCTGAACATCATTTAGCGCAGGACGTCGTCGAGTACTACATCCAAAAACCCTCTCAACAAGGGTCTGTCAGGGACGACAGACGCGAGAGAGGGGGGGGTGTTAGCAGTGGACAAAGGAGAGAAGGCACAAGCAGACAAGGGAGTCAACAAAGATCTGGCAAGTAGTCCAACAAATTTCTTCAGGAAGAAGCACTTATGAACATTCACGCAGATTTAGCACTAAGGCAACCTTAATTTTTCAAAACCTCTACACCAACTAAAAGTGATTCTCATCACTAAGCACCATTGTAAATATCATTTCATCTTTTTGTAGCTCCATTTTGTGCAAGCCAAGGAGTCCTTGAGCTTGAGGAGCATTAGAAGTATCTACCTGCCAATTTTCGTAATTTTTGGATCTCGTTTGAGCCCCCAAATAAGCCCTGGAACCTAATTTTTAACTAGGCCGGACACTAGGTCTGGACAGGGCCAAAACCTAGTCAAAAACTATAAAAAGAGCTAGAGAGCTCAATTTTGAGGTTAGATTGTAATTGAAACGAACTTGTAAGAGCATTTTGAAAGTAATCTAAAAGCTCCATTGATTCTCACTCTTTGTCTTGCCTTGTGTGCGCGTGTGTGTGTATGTGTGTGCATGCTAGTGTGCTTCTCACTCACGCACTTGTGCAGCCACTTGCTCGAGGTCTTCATACCATCCTCATGTCTTCCCGGATTGACATTAAAGGAGGTGCTACTCATCATTGAGCTACAATTGGAATCATCAGAAGATATATGGAATGCATTGGAATATCATTTCCAAAGCACTACTAAAGCATGGAAAGCAAGTCTATGGTCAGAGTTTACAACATTCAAGAAGAAGCCAAGTCAAACCATTAGTGATTATGTCACTAAGATGAAGGATCTAGCAGATAGTCTTGGATCCATAGATGAAGATGGTGAAGATCACAGATTGATTGCTCAACTACTTGCAGGCTTGAGAGGGGATGAAAGGTGGAAACCTTTTGTCTTATCAACAGAACTTTCATTAAATCATTATGTTCCAGATTTGAACCAGTTGCTTGGTTTGATGCTCACATATGAGCAAGACTTGAAGGGAGATGGAGATAAAGGTCAAAGTTCTGCAATGTACATGAAGAATAAGAAGAAAGGAGATAAAGGTAAAGCAAAGGATGAAGAGGAGTCTAGTTCTCAAGCTTATTATGCAAGAGGTAAAGGCACTGGTAGAGGAAGAGCAAGAGGTTTTGGAAGAGGAAGAGGTAATCAAAATAACAACAAAAAGGCTTGCTGGATCTGTGGATTGAGTAATCATTTGGCTCATGACTGTTGGCACAACCAACAAGGATCAAACCAGAATCAAAACAACAATAGCAGAGGTCGAGGTGGAAGATATCAAAGTAATTTTCAAAGAGGTAGACAAAGTCAAAGAGGAGGCTATGGTAGAGGTGGAGGAAGAAGTTGGGGACAGAATCAATCCTACAACACCACCTACTACAACTATGCAAATGACACAGAGAATGAAAGTCATACATCATTGATGATGAACTCAATCAACACATCAGATAAAGAAGATCTAAAGGTATTTTACATTGACTCTGGATGTTCTAATCATTTGTCAGGAAACATAGAATTGATGTCAGATTTGGAAAAAGGCATTTCTAGTCACACAGTTCAAACTGGTGATAATACAAGACATAGTGTACATTCAATTGGAAAAGTGAAATGCAAGAGTGGAGCAGATTTGCTAACCAATGTTTTGTATGTTCCTACAATACCTAAAAACTTGATTAGTGTGGGACAGATGGTTGAAAAAGGTTTTCAAGTCAGGTTTACAAATGAAGGAGTATTTGTGGAAGATCCAGAGAATGGATATAATCAGATTGTCTCTGGTAAGAAAGAAGGTAGACTCTTTACTTTAAGAGTGCAAGGGAACATTGGTCAAGCTTTGCTCACACATGGTGAAGCAGTGATTACAGAACTTGATCTCTGGCATAAGAGATTAGGTCATTTCAATGAAAGAGGAATTAAAGCTATGGTTGCTAATCAGTATGTACTAGGATTACCAAATGTGCAAAGTCAAC
This sequence comes from Ceratopteris richardii, assembly GCA_020310875.1. NCBI lineage: Eukaryota > Viridiplantae > Streptophyta > Polypodiopsida > Polypodiales > Pteridaceae > Ceratopteris > Ceratopteris richardii. The sequence continues at coordinate 6,547,421 of CM035421.1, read as the reverse complement.
ATATGGTTTATAAATGTGAAGCATGTCAAATGGGTAAAGCACACAGGTTACCATTTCAAAAGAAAGGATTCAAACATGATGGAGTACTTGAGCTCATTCATACAGATGTATGGGGACCAACAAAAGAAGGATCTATCAGTGGCTCAAGGTATTATGTTCTTTTCATTGATGATGCTACAAGATGGATAACAGTATATGTTTTGAAGGAAAGATCAGAAGTGTTTGGAGCTTTCAAGCATTTTCATGCATATGCAGAGAGAGTAACAGGTCAAAAGCTTAAAAGACTGAGGTCTGATGGAGGGGGAGAATACTTCTCCCAAGAGTTCAATGATTATCTTTGGAATGCAGGTATTAAGAGAGAAATAACTTGCAGGTATACACCACAACAAAATGGTGTAGCAGAAAGAAGGAACAGGACTTTGGTTGAGTTTGATAGAGCTATGCTAAAGGAGAAGAACTGTCCAAATTATCTTTGGGCTGAGGCTGTAAATACAGCTACATATCTTGTGAATAGATTACCATGTGCAGCTCTGAATGGAATGACTCCATATGAAGCTTGGTGGGGGAAGAAACCAACACTAGATCATTGTAGAGTGTTTGGATCAATCGTATATGCTTATGTGCCATCACAGCTTAGGCATAAACTTGAACCAAAGGCAGAAAAATATGTGTTCATTGGTTATGATGAAAAGCAGATGGGTTACAGGTTGTGGAATCCTCTAACAAAACAATTTCTTGTTTCTAGAGATGTTACATTTGATGAACAGAAAAGTTGGTATGCAGATCAAAGTCACACAGCTGAAGAATTTGAAGAAGAGGTAAGAAGATGTGAGAAAGGAAAATCAATTGTGCAGGTGAATAGAGATGAAGACTATATGCAAGCAAGTACATCCAGAAGTGGATTAACAAGAATGAATGAAGAAGCTCCTATATTTGATGAAGAGGTGTATCCAGAAACTTATGAAGAATGTGAACCAAGAAGGTCAAGCAGGACAAGGAGACAACCTGAAAGGTATTCTTATGATACTTCTTACATAACTCAGAAGAACTATGCATATATGGTCAAAGATGATGAAGAACCTCAGAACTATGATGAAGCTAAAGGTAAAAAGCAATGGGAAGAAGCAATGAAGGAAGAGTTCAATGCACTGGAGGAGAACAAGACATGGGAACTTGTTCCTAAACCAAATGGTAAGAAAGTAATTGGAAATAAATGGGTTTATAAAGTGAAGAAGCTTGCAGATGGAAGTATAGCCAGATACAAAGCTAGATTGGTGGTGAAAGGCTATGCCCAGACCTATGGCATAGATTATGATGAGACATTCAGTCCTGTAGCTAAGATGTCAACTATAAGGACAATCATTGCTATTGCAGCTTCAAAAGGATGGACCCTAAGTCAATTGGATATAAAAAATGCATTCTTGAATGGATACATATCAGATGAGGTATACATGGAACAACCTCAAGGGTTTATAGATTCCAGGTATCCAAATTTTGTTTGCAGGTTGAGAAGAGCATTGTATGGATTGAAGCAAGCTCCAAGAGCTTGGAACTATAGACTGGTGAAGTATCTCAATGATCTTGGATATCAAAGTTCAAAAGCAGATTCAAGTCTACTTATCAGAAGAATAGAGGAAGGTACAATCTACATTTGTATTTATGTAGATGACATTATAATCACAGGTACTTCAGATGAAGGAATCAAGGAGGTAAAGAGATTGCTTGAAAAAGAATTCAAGATCAGTGACCTAGGAAAGTTATCATACTTTCTTGGAATGGAAGTTACTTATACAGATCATGGCATATATGTGTCACAAGAAAGGTATCTTCTGAACTTGTTGAAGAAGTTTGATATGGAAAATTGCAGAGAAGCTTCAACTCCACTTGAAGTTAATCACAAGCTCAGTAAATATGATGGTGCAGACTACAAAGATATGAGGAAGTATCAATCTCTTGTGGGTAGTTTGATTTATGCTACACTAACAAGACCTGATCTTAGTTATGCAGTGGGAGTTTTGTCACAATTCATGCATTGTCCAAAGGACCCACATTGGATTGCAGGTCAAAGAGTTCTCAGATATATCAAAGGAACTATAAAGGAAGGATTATATTATCCTTTTACATCAGATTTGAAGTTGAGAGCCTACAGTGACTCAGACTGGGCAGGTAATCAAGATGACAGGAGATCAACTCATGGTTACATGATATACATTGGTGATAAGCTTGTAAGTTGGTGTTCCAAGAAACAACATACAGTAGCATTATCATCAACTGAAGCAGAGTACAAAGGACTTGTGGAAGCAGCTAAGGAAGTCATATGGATGCAGACATTGTTCAAGAGCTTAGGCATTGATCAAGGTACACCTACAATACATGGAGATAATATGAGTTCACTTTATCTTGCAGCAAATCCAGTATTTCATGCAAGAACAAAGCACATAGAGATACAGTATCATTTTCTCAGAGAAAAGGTAATGGAGAAGGAGATTGAAGTGGAATACATTTCTACTAAAGATCAATTAGCAGACATAATGACAAAGAGCTTGGATGGTGTGAAGACCAGCAGATTCAAAAGCATGGCAGGAGTAAAAGAAAAGAAGATGATATGAAGAAACAGGGAATGTCAATTAGTGATTGAGGGGGAGCTGTTGGAGAGACACTCACTAATTGGACATATATTTGAAGGTCAAATCTTAGGAAGAAAACCCCATGCCTATGTGAAGGGACAAATTCACAAATGTATCATATTTGTAAAGTTAGTTCACTTTAGTTCTAGAAGTTTTTTAAAATCACGAGAATACAAAAATCTATATAAGTTAGTTTGTATCAACTGATGCGTAGAGAGAGAGAGAGAGAATAGAGAGAAGAAGTAGAAGAAGGAGTTCATTTATACGACTGTGTATAGTCGGGCTTCTCCAAGTGAGAAAGCATCTGTAAAACTTCTGAGTTTTCATAGCTATGAGAAAGAATTGAGTAAAGTTCTGTGTATGAGTCTCTCTCCATCATCTTCATGCTTGCCTACTGTGTGATGAATTCAAAAGTTCAAGTTTTCTGAGCAATTCGATGCCTGGCATCAAATCTTGGCTGATAAGTCATTTTTTTCATTCTCTGTGTGTTAACTATTGTTGAATCTTCTAAAAATATGAAGTTTGTGGAGCAACTCGATGCCTGGCATCGAGTTCCAACATAAAATGGATGCCCGGCATCGACTTCTATCATATAAGTCATCTTCTTCATGTGTGTGTAAAATAGAGTGTTTCTGGTGCAGAAAAATAGCCAAAAAAAGCCCAAAGTCGATGCCTAGCATCGACTTGGACTGAAATTCGATGCTAGGCATCGAATTTTTTATTTTTGGACATGAGGAATACTAAAACAGGCAAGATTTCCAGTTTTGGAAGGTCATATAGGGTCATCTTGTGAGGGCCATAACTTGAGTTCTAGAGCTCTGTTTGATGCATATGATAGCTTGTTGGAAAGCTCTACTCTTCTAGTTTTAGCCTATAAAGTTTCATGGAGAAAGCATACTTGAGCTAGGAGAAATTAGCAAAATACTGAAGGTATGTCATTTCGGTGACTAGGAATTTCTGTAGAAGCAAAGTTCTCACTTTAAGCTATCATTTCTCAAAGTTTGGAGTGGCAATGAGTTAATGGTGACCATAGAGGTGTTCTAGTGTCACATTAATTCATTTCTTGTGGTGTTTTATACATCAACATGGAGCACTTGAAGGCCCACTACTTGGAAGAGTCTGTTAAAGATGGCCATTAAATCTTACTACATAGCTTGAGCTGCCTGCATCATATGTGAGAATCATGCCTGGGTAGACATTTTTTGCTTATAAAAGTTCTATTGTTGGCATATATCTATGATGCTCCGAGCATAAATGGATGAATGTTTGATCTTGTTTTCGCACTTGCTTCAATTTAGAATGGGTTGATCCTCTCTGTGACTTTATGACAATGATTTAAGTATATGGAAGGTTGAGTGCATAATGCCTATGGAAGTTCTGTGTGTTGTAAAAGTGTATCTCACATGTTTGATAGAAGGAAAAGTATTAATATTCTTCGAGTACTGGTGAATGCCACGTAAGACTTGTGTTCCCATCTTCTGTAATCACTCATGGGTTATGACCTCGAGTCTTGATATTGAAAAAAGCAGTGCGTTACAATGTTTGTTTCATGGCATTAATTGTTGCAGGTGATTGGTCGAACCACATGAATTTTTGGAGTATTGTTCACTATTAATTAATTATGATAATGACATATGTGCAAGGCTGGAGTTCACATCCGCAGTTTCTTTAGTCTTGCCTGGCCGTTATTTCGTGTGGCAGGTTGATCCAGAACTACTGATACTCCAAAACTGTCTTACTGTGACACGCTTGGGAGTTTCATGTGACTGCCCTGCAAGGGGAGTAGGTCCAAGACTCTCCAAGTATTGATAGTGCCTCCTTTGGGGGCTTAAGGAGGCTGACCTTTTACTCTGTTTTACTTCTATTAGTAATGTCTGTCGTTCTGCCTCTAGGAGGATGAACATAGGTCTCGAGTTATGCAAGTTTAAGTCTTATTGATGCCTTAGTACACAAGTGTTTGATAACGATTGGTACGAGTGCCCCTCTGACTAAATCTCTTGACTAAATCTTTTGATGCTTATGGGGAGTTGCAGGAATTTAGATCCGTTCTGATATGATTACTCCCATGATTGGGTTTTCACAATAAGGGCAGCTTGAGAGTGCTTCAGTGCGACAGGGATCCCACCTATATTGGGTCACAGTTTAATTTAATGAAGTATAGGATCAACTGTTTACTGTATGCTTGGTCAAAGAGGGGAATCATTGTGGCTTCTAATTTTCAGGGATAACTGTTGGTTCATTTGCTTAGTGCTTCCATGATTTGGAGCTTAGAAAGAGCCTTACAGGGTTAACACTAACTGAACATGTGTCCTAGGATTGTGGCCCTCAATTCCACTTCCTCTGATGTTACTGCACATCATGACAAGTGGTTGTCTCTGGTTCATACTTTGTCCAGGCGGTTCACATAATTAGGAGAGATTAATTGGATGTTTTCTATTCTTTCGACATTTCTGCTTGAGAAATGAATCATATGTTTACCATATGCATGGCCATCCTATTTTCATCTTCTGATACTAGTATGATTGACTTAATTGATTGACACTTATTGCTTGAAGATGCTACCTACTAGACAATGATCGAAGTGCATGGATATTTTGGTTCCATAAGTACCCAGTATGAACTCGTATTGATTGCCTTCTTTGAATGTGCCACTTTTGATGAGCTTGATTCTTATGTTTCCCATAAACAAAAATTATTTGGACTTGATAAGCGTAACTAATGGCGGAACTATTTGGTTGCTTGGTGTTCTTTGATTCATTGGCCTCAATCTCTTATAAAGGAATGTCAGTAGTGAGGCACACTATCACCACTGTTATAAGGCAAGACCCTCTTCTCTACGTGATAGGGGGTACAAGGGTGCCCTGCTCCTTATCCTTCCGGGCTTTGAGGGGGATAATAACCAAAATTACACCTAGCAAGAACTCTACTGTTGGATAAATAATTGCATTTCATGAATGCTTGGACTGTTTATGCTCTCTGTGTTAAGGGTTTGAATGCTTGATCAATATTTGAAGAGTTTCTTGAAGCTATCTTGTCCTAGTAAAGCTGTTGGCCATAAGGAGCCACTGTGTGGATTCAGACCTGTTCTGTACTAGGTGTGTAGCTCAGCGATGAGTAGCACCTCCTTTAATGTCAATCCGGGGAGACGTGAGGATGGTATGAAGACCACGAGCAAGTGGAAGCACAAGTGCGTGAGTGAGAAGCACACATGCATGCACACACATACACGCACATGCGCACACACGGCAAGAACAAAGAGAGTAAGACAATGGAATCACTTCTATTGCAACAAAGTTCTCATACAAGCTCAAACTACAAGAAGCTAACCCCAAAAACGAGCTCTCTAGCTCTATTTATAGTTTTTGACTAGCTTTGGCCTTGTCCAGACCTAGTGTCCGGCCTAGTTAAAAATTAGGTTCCAGGGCTTATTTGAGGGCCCAAACGAGATCTAAAAATTATGAAAATTGACAGGCAACTACTTCTAAGGCTCCCCAAGCTCAAGGACTCCTCGGCTTGTACAAAATGGAGCTACAAAAAGGTGAAATGATATTTACAAGGGTTTGTAGTGATGAGAATCACTTTAAAATGATGTGAGGGTTTTGAAAAAAATGAAGGGTTGCCTCAGTGCTAGATCTGCATGTGTGTCCGTACTTGCTTCTTCTCGTATACTGTCAACACTCTCCCCCCCCTAGGGTCTGTCGCCTCTGACAGACCTTTGCTCTGCGGGTTGATCAATATAGTTCTGGAGAATGTCAGCTCCCACCTCATGTTCTTTGATTCGCAGCCCTCGGATCAGGTCTCTCTACAGGGTATCCCAATTGACTGGGCCCGGTATGTCCGTCTGTGGCGTTGTGTAGAGTTCTAAGTGCATCGTTTGTTCGCATGCAAAGAGGTGTAACAAATGGGTGGGCCGTGGCGCGAACACTTCTGAGTGTGCTTCCCAGAATCCCGTGGTGAACATTTCATCGAACGTTTGCTTGTAGCAGGCAGGGAGATATCTGATGCGTGCGTGCCATGCGTAAGCCACTCGTATGCTCGGGGTTGTGCTCATATCATATAGCAGGTCGTAGTTACCATTAATAAACCCGGGAATAGGAGGTTGAATACGGCATACATTGCGAAAAGTTTTGAGTACGACCTGCATCATATCAAAGATCTTGAGCATCATCTGGGCAGCGACATCTGGCATGGGGTGGAGACGTGGTATCCAGTGTCTGATGGTTGCCATCATGTATGACACCGTGGGAGTACCGGTTGGGGGAGCGATGGCGGGGTAATTGAGCCATTCTTTGCAATTGGCATTGTTCTTGACTTTGATTGCAAATGACTTCCATGTCCTTCTCCGTTGTACTGGTCCATAGCAATTGTTATACTTTAAATGCATGGGTGCGTGGTCCCATGTTCGTAGCATCTCGGGATAGGTCTCCAATAGCTTTTGCCTCCAGATGGGTTGATGTATTCTCCCTTTGCACGCCTCCTCTGGAATGTCCTCCGGTTCAAATTGCGTTGCGAACGTTGGGTACTTGTTGGTCTTACGTTTGATCTCAGCGTTGTAGTCTGCCAACAGTACAAAGTATGGCTTATATTGTAGTTCTGAGCTGGTGATTAGTCTTCTAGGGGCCAGCTGTCTGAAGTATTCTGATTGAAGTATGGTTTCTTCAATGGTCTTCATGGCCAACATCTGGTAGGTGATACGTTCTTCATGAGTCTGCCCCATTTCTTCTACCTGTTTCATCCATGCCGATGGGGGTTCCTCATAAGTGTCCTGTCCCTCCTCAGTGGTTGTGCCTCCTGGAAAAGGTTGAGGCTCATAGTTCTCTTCATATGCTTCCTCCACTGGAATAATAACTTCTTCCTCTTCCATGGGTTGCTCAGGTGGGGAAGGAGGTCGCTCGTACTGCATCAACTTCAATTTTAATTCTGCAACCTGTTGCCGTAACTCCAGTACGTCATTGGTCGTTGAATGTTCAGGTTCAGGTGAAGTAGCAGCGTCGGTCATCTCTTTAGGTTCCCGTTGGTGTGGTGTATACTCTTGGGGTCTCTGTAGGTCCTTCAGTTGGTCGGCAAGTTGATCATGTGCTTCTAAAAGATTGGCATAAGTTTCCAAGATCTGTTGTATGCTTTCTGAGGGAACAGCTTGAAATTTAGCCGGGTCTATGGGTGCTCCCGGGGTGTTCTCCATGGCAACCTCGAGGTTCTCTTGGTTTTGTTGTTGAAGCCGTCTATTCTCTTCTTGAGCTGCCGCCAGATGTCGTCGTAGCAAGGCCATGTTTCGTTGAAGCCTTGCATTGCGGCCCATTTGATCTCGCAGCTGTTCCTCCATGGCTTTGCTCTCTTCCATATGCCTCGCTTCGAGTTGCGCATTTGCATGTTCGAGGGCGGATATTTTGCTTTGTGACTCCGTGTGACTGGACTCCAAAGCATTGATACGCTCTTGGAGTGTTGCTGAGAGGGTGCAAAGCTCCTTGTTATTTTCTTCCAATAATTTATATTCCTGCTTAAGCTGAGTGGCAGCTTCGAGCATGGTGTCGAGTGCAAGACTAAATGAGGTGGATGCCGGGGTAAGGATGGGAGATGCAGGGGGTTGGGAAGTGGGAATGGGAAAGGTGGATGTTGTGCCTACCGTGTGTGGAAGTGGTGATGTGAGTGTAATAACCTGTGATGGTGTTGTGAGAACAGTGGTGGTGGGTGATCCAGCGGATGGTGAGATGTCCATGGGGTCAGACATGAGAGAGTGTGAGTCGTGAAATGTGAACACCGGGATGGTGGGTGGTGTGATAGTGGTGGCCGTGAATGTGGGGGAGTGGATTTGGGGAAGGGACTTTTTATTATGTTTATCAACCTGTTGAAGAATGTTTACAAGTTGGGTCCAGAAGGAGGGTTGGGTGATTAGTGTGGTGCCCGAGGTAGTTACAAGGGACGGGGTAGGTAGAGTTTGGGAGGGAGGAAATGGAGGGGTGGAGGGTAAAGGAAGGGAAAGAGTCTGACTAGTGACAGATGGTTGTCCAAAGGCAGGGAGGAAGGAAGGGTGACCTAGTTGGGGTTCAAAAATCTGGGTGACAGAGATGGATGAGGGTGAAGGAAGGAAAGTGGAAACGGGGGTGTGTACAATGGTCCCACTATAGGAGGATATTGGTTGTGTAGAAAGACACGTGGAGAGAGGTTCTGAGGGTGGGATAGGAGATGATGAGGGGGATGGTGCATGCGTAATTTCCTCCGGTTCATCATTGGGCCTAGGGCTAATCATGTGAACATCTTCTGGCGTGGACGTAGCTAACGCGGTAGATACTTCCATCTGAATCATCTTTCCTTGTCGAGGCTGTGTATCAATTCTTCTTTGATCATAAGTAGGGTTCTCTCGATAGACCAAGGTTCTCATTGCTTCACTGATGCCACAGGTGTCCGCCAAAAGATTTAGCAATTCTACAAAATGGGGGTCGATATTCTCCGACTGCAGCATCTGGTTTACGAGGGCCCTATTTGCTTCTTCTGACATTTTATGGCGTCGTTGCACCTGCTTGATTGTTCGGTATAGTCGTTTGAGCTGTGCCGTATATGCAGGGGCTTCGTCTTCACTCTCTTCTGGGTCATCTCTTGGTGCCTTCTCCTGAGCTTGTGTGCTTAGTCTCTGAGGAAGTTGTGCCACTCCTATCTCCTGTACACTGCTTGTCTCGCCTCGTGCATGTTCTCTTTGGGCTGATGTCCCCGGATCGACATTGTCAGGGCAACCTTCACTGTCTGATAGATGGGCCGTCTGCAGGAATGTTTCAAAATCAAAGTTTGGGTCCTCGGTGAAGGTGGCCATAGCTGCAAATTCTGCGTCAGTAGGTAGTGGAGGGGCAGAAGGGGTGGGCTGTACCACCTCTCTTGGTTGAGACTCTTGGAGATGGATTGTGAAAGGTGCCACTTGGGCTTCCTCTCTAGTGGAGACTTCGGCAGTGGCTTCTGGAGGGATCAGGACCTGTGAAAGGGATCCACGCATTCTTTTTGCAGGCTGACTCCCTGACTTTCGCCCTTTGAACAGCTCCAGGTGTGCATACTTTAGGGCTCGGGCAACTGGCACGTCATATGCAAGACATCTGTAGATGATTCTTGTCAGCGCACAACAACCATGTAGAGTGGGCTTCCTCACTCCCCGCTTGCCTGCCTCATACACTTGATCTAAGATCCATACCGGCATCTTAATGGGCAAGCTTCCGGTCTCTGCTAAATATAGCCCGTACCATATCTTCTTGTGAGGCTGCGTGAAACGGTCCTGAGCGGGAAATGCGAAGTGCTGGAGGCACATCCGCAGATGTAGCTCAGTGATGAGTAGCACCTCCTTTAATGTCAATCCGGGAAGACGTGAGGATGGTATGAAGACCACGAGCAAGTGGAAGCACAAGTGCGTGAGTGAGAAGCACACAAGCATGCACACACATACACGCACACACGCACACACGGCAAGAACAAAGAGAGTAAGACAATGGATTCACTTCTATTGCATGAAAGTTCTCATACAAGCTCAAACTACAAGAAGCTAGCCCAAAAATGAGCTCTCTAGCTCTATTTATAGTTTTTGACTAGCTTTGGCCCTGTCCAGACCTAGTGTCCGGCCTAGTTCAAAATTAGGTTCCAGGGCTTATTTGAGGGCTCAAACGAGATCTAAAAATTATGAAAATTGGCAGGCAACTACTTCTAAGGCTCCCCAAGCTCGAGGACTCCTCGGCTTGTACAAAATGGAGCTACAAAAAGGTGAAATGATATTTACAAGGGTTTTTAGTGATGAGAATCACTTAAAAATGATGTAAGGGTTTTGAAAAAAAATGAAGGGTTGCCTTAGTGTTAGATCTGCATGTGTGTCCGTACTTGCTTCTTCCCGTATACTATCAAAACTCTCCCCCCCCTAGGGTCTGTCGCCTCTGACAGACCTCTTTTCCACAATTTGATCAATGTATTTCTGCAGGAGGTCGGTTGCCAATTCTTGTTCTTTGATTCTTAAACCTCTGATCAGGTCTCGTTGCAAAGCCTCCTAGTTGAGTGGCATCGTGTAAAGCTCGGAATGCATTGTTTGCTCGCATGCGAAGAGATGGAGTAAATGCGTAGGCCGTGGCGCGAATACCTCTGAATGTGCTTCCCAAAACCCCGTGGTGAACATATCGTCGAATGTTTGCTTGTAGCAGGCAGGGAGATATCTTATGCGTGCATGCCATGCGTAAGCCACTCGTATGCTCGAGGTTGTGCTCATATCATATAGCAAGTCGTAGTTACCATTAATAAACCCTGGAATAGGAGGTTGAATACGGCATACATTGCGAAAAGTTTTGAGTACGACCTGCATCATATCGAAGATCTTGAGCATCATCTGGGCAGCGACATCTGGCATGGGGTGGAGACGTGGTATCCAATGTCTGATGGTTGCAATCATGTATGACACTGTGGGAGTACCGGTTGGGGGGGCGATGGCGGGGTAATTGAGCCATTCTTTACAGTTCGCGTTATTCTGAACCTTGATTGCAAAAGCTTTCCATGATCTTCGTCTTTGCACTGGCCCAAAACACGGATTGTACTTCAAATGCATGGGGGCGTGATCCCATGTTCGAAGCATTTCTGGGTAAGTTTCGAGTAACTTCTGCCTCCAAGTTGGTTGGAATATGGCCCCTTTTCGTGCCGCTTCTGGTATATCTTCTGGTTCGAACTGTGTGGCAAATGTTGGGCACTTGTTGGTGACTCTTTTGATTTCTGCGTTGTAGTCGGCCAACAATACAAAATTGGGCTTGTATTGTAATTCTGAGCTAGTGATAAGGCGTCTAGAGGCAATGTGCCTGAAGTACTCTGAGTGAAGGATGGTGTCCTCAATGGCCTTCATTGCCAGCATCTGAGTGGATATCCGTTCCTGATGAGTTTTCCCCATTTCCTCTACCTGTTTCATCCATGCTGATGGGGGTTCCTCATAGGTATCTTGATCTTCTTCTGTGACGCGTCCTCCTGGGAATGGTTGAGGCTCGTAGGTGTCGTCGAATGCTTCCTCCACTGGAATAATAACTGCTTCTTCTTCTAACGGTTGCTCTGGTGGGGAAGGAGGTCGCTCGTACTGCATCAACTTCAATTTTAATTCTGCAATCTGTTGCCGTAACTCCAGTACGTCATTGGTCGTTGAATGTTCAGGTTCAGGTGAAGTAGCAGCGTCGGTCATCTCTTTAGGTTCCCGTTGGTGTGGTGTAGACTCTTGGGGTCTCTGTAGGTTCTTCAGCTGGTCGGCAAGCTGATCATGTGCTTCTAAAAGATTGGCATAAGTTTCCAAGATCTGTTGTATGCTTTCTGAGGGAACAGCTTGAAATTTAGCCGGGTCTATGGGTGCTCCCGGGTGTTCTCCATGGCAGCCTCGAGGTTCTCTTGGTTTTGTTGTTGAAGCCGTCTGTTCTCTTCTTGAGCTGCCGCCAGATGTCGTCGTAGCAAGGCCATGTTTCGTTGAAGCCTTGCATTGCGGCCCATTTGTTCTCGCAGCTGTTCCTCCATGACTTTGCTCTCTTCCATATGCCTCGCTTCGAGTTGCGCATTTGCATGTTCGAGGGCAGATATTTTGCTTTGTGACTCCATATGACTGGACTCCATAGCATTGACACGCTCTTGGAGTGTTGCTGAGAGGGTGCAAAGCTCCTTGTTATTTTCTTCCAATAATTTATATTCTTGCTTAAGCTGAGTGGCTGCTTCGAGCATGGTGTCCAGTGCAAGACTAAATGAGGTGGATGCAGGGGTAAGGATGGGAGATGTAGGGGGTTGGGAAGTGGGAATCGGAAAAGTGGATGTCGTGCCTACCATGTGTGGAAGTGGTGATGTGAGTGTAATAACCTGTGATGGTGTTGTGAGAACAGTGGTGGTGGGTGATCCTGTGGATGGTGAGATGTCCATGGGATCGGACGTGAGAGTGTGTGATTCGTGCACTGTGAATACAGGAATGGTGGGTGGTGTGATAGTGGTGGCAGTGAATGTGGGGGAGTGGGTTTGGGAAAGGGACTTTTTATTATAAGTATCCACCTGTTGGAGTATATTTACAAGGTTTGTCCAGAATGAGGGTTGTGTGACTTGGGTTGAGTGTGAGTCAGTTGCTAGGGGAGTGGCGGATAGGGTTTGGGTGTGAGTGAATGGAAAAGGATGGGATGAGGTCTGGCTATTGGCAAGTGGTTGTCCAAGGGCGGGGAGATAGGAAGGGTGACCTATTATGGTTTGATCGGTGGCCGGATGACCGGTGTGAGGTTCCAAAATTTGGGTGGAAGTGTGGGACGTGGGTAAAGGGAAAGATGTAAAAACGGAGGTGTGTACAATGGTTTCGTGATGGGTGGATGTCGGTTGTTCAGGAGGAATAGTGGGGAGGGGTTCTGAAAGGTGGAGGGAAGGTGGCTGTGGAGATGGTACGTGTGTAATTACCTCATGTTCGTCGGTGGGACTCGGGCTCGTCATGTGAACATCTTCTGAAATTATAGTAGGCAAGGCCGTAGAGGTTTCCATTTGAATCATTTTCCCGCGTCGTGGTCATGTATCAATCCTTCGTTGATCGTAGACAGGATTTTCCTGATATACCATTGTCCTCAATGCCTCCCCGATCCCACATGTCTCTGCCAATAAATTCAATGATTCCACAAAGTTGGAGTCAACATTCTCGGCTTGAAGCATCTGGTTCACTAGAGCTCTATTCGCCACTTCTGTCATCTTATGTCTTCTCTGTACCTGCTTGATTGTCTTGTACAACCGTTTGAGTTGTGCTGTGTAGGCAGGGGCCTCCTCTTCACTGTCTTCCGGGTCATTTCTGTGTGCGCCTTCCTGCACTTGTGTGTTTTGGTCATGAGGATGTTGTGCCACTCCTTCCCCATGTACTCTGCTCGTCTCGCCCCGTGGTTGTTCTCTTTGGGCAGATGCACCCGGATCCACATTGTCAAGAGAATCTTCACTGTCGGATAGGGGGACCGTCTGTAGGAATCTTTCAAAATCGAAATTTGGATCTTCTGTGAAGGTGGCCATAGATGCAAACTCTGCATCGGTCGGTAGTGGAGGGGCGGATGGAACGGGTTGTACCACCTCTCTTGGTTGAGACTCTTGGAGATGGATCGTGAAAGATGCCACTTGGGTTTCTTCTCTAGTGGAGACTTCGGCGGTGGCTTCTGGAGGGATCAGGACCTGTGAAAGGGATCCACACATTCTTTTTGCTGGTTGATTCCCTGACTTTCGCCCTTTGAACAGCTCCAGGTGTGCATACTTTAGGGCTCGAGCAACTGGCACATCATATGCAAGACATCTGTAGATGATTCTTGTCAGTGCACAACAACCATGTAAAGTGGGCTTCCTCGCCCCCCGCTTGCCAGCCTCATATACTTGATCTAAGATCCATACCGGCATCTTAATGGGCAAGCTTTCGGTCTCTACTAAATACAACCTGTACCATATCTTCTTGTGAGGCTGAGTGAAACGGTCCTGAGCGGGAAATGCGAAGTGCTGGAGGCACATCCGCAGAGGTATGGCGATGTTGGGGGTGAGGGCGCACATTTCTTTGAGCTTCTTGACTCTATTGCTTTTCATTGATTCTGGTATCAAGGGGTCGCGATCTGAAGGCACATGAGTGCCATACATTTGAAGGGCTTCCCTGATTAACGTTACATTTAATTCAAACTTCCTCATCTCCTCCAGATTGGATAAGGAGGGCACCCAGAATGTGCCTGAATGATCTTTATCCCCGGTAGGTTTCAGCGTAGCAATCAAGTAGTAGCACCTGAGGAAGTCGGGTTTAGGTAGAGCTGCACTGAAGTAAGCTTGTAGTCCTGCCTTTTGCCAGATATCTTGAAGTGGAGCTGCATTTTGTAAGGTCTCAAATTCTCTTGAAAAGAATTGGAAGGTCCACCAAACCCCTCCACACTCCATCTTGGACTCCCAGATGTGATCTGCGTCTCCCAAATCTCCTGGCATTTCATTGAACCAATGGGAGTGCCCTTTTACTCTTTCGGTTAGTCCACTGGGTGGATCTGGAATAGGAATCCTTCGCACATTCAAGAATTCTTCCGGCCGAGCTGTTGGTGGAGCTTCCACTGGCATGGCATTCGAATTGATTGGAGCATGGGCACCTGCCTGAGAGCTTGTGCCTGCCGCTGTTGCCATGAGAGTAGGGTGTTTATCTGCTGGAAGAAGAAAGGCACATTAGTGTTGCATAGGAAACAAGACGTAATGGTGTTCCCTTCACAATACTAACATGACAATTCCGGAGGTCAGTGGTTAGTGGTGAAGTGTTTATGATAGGTGTGAGTGGTGATTAAAGATCAGTGTCATCCTAGATGCATACTTTGGTTATGCAATGGGCTCGGAATGCTCCTGTGTTAGTGTGGATTGATTTACAGAATAGGGTCGGGGGGTTTAGTACACAGTTTAATTCTCCACACTTTGATAGAGGAGTCGTAGCTCTTAGAACTAAAGACAGGTGAAGATTTCTGTATGAGAGTGTGATGTATTTGGGACCTTTTGGGTACCCATTTCCCGACATTCCTAGGGTTGATGGGGGTGGGGATAGTGAGAGGTGTAGGTATCTTTTCATTTTTTGAGTTGTTGGTCATGAGTGCTTGTGGAAGTTGTTTCATCCTAGTGCCTGAAGGTGAAGTAATTTGGGCTTGTAAGCAAGCCTTGGGCACCCATATCTGTCTAGCATTAGGGGTGGCCTTCATTGACCGCTTAGGAACCCAAATAGAAATGGTATGCCTAGTGGTTATCCTAGGGGGCTTCTTCACTTTGTTCCTTGATGGTGAGGCACGTTTCTTGTCTCCTTGAGAGTCTGCTATTAGAGCTATGGGTTTTCCATCCTTGCGTATCCAGATCTGCTTCACGCCACGAGATGCTCTATGTAGCACGGGTTGGCGCTCCAGCCTCTTGATCAGCGGCCTCCTTCGTGTAGAGTGATGTTCGGTCGGCTCGTTTAGAATCTTCTTTGGATCAGTTAGGAACTCCATCTTGGCTCCTGGACCTTCAGTAAGATTGACATTCCTCTGCACCATAGAAGTTTGGACAAGCACATCATTGTTATCTTCATGTGGAGTCCTGGAGGGACCAGGAGTTGGTGCCTGTTCTATTGGTTTGAGTGTTTGATTTTCTAATTCAATCGTGAGACGGCTTTGGCCTACCCAAGCCTGAAGAAGTCCATTCCTTAGGTTGAGGTTGACTGCGTGATCATAGATCCAGTCTTGGCCTAAGACAAGAGGTTCGGTCAGATCCTCGTCTTCACACACTAGCACTTTTGCTGGCATGAGGACCTCTTGTATGTAGAGGGGAATATCCACCTCTCCCATACAAGGGGTTTCAACACCTCCTAATCCTATCAGATATGCTTCTAGGGGTTTTACCTCCAATTGCAGCTGCTGGCAATAAGAAAGCCGAACTGCACTTGTGGCTGCTCCTGAATCAATTAAAGCCCTCACGCTTGTTGTGCTGTTTCTTTGTCCTATTTCTAGGGTCACAAAAGGTCGTCGGTCCACTATCTTATGGGTACGTTCACCTGAGGCCTCACACATGGCCATGTGATAGCCTGGAGACTCTTGAGTGTCAGTCATAGGCTGGTCCCTTCCTTGTCTCCTCAACTTCATTCGTCTGATACGCTCTAAGGCCTCTGCCTGTGCTTCTTCTCGAATTCGTTTTTCCTCCTCTTTACGTTGCTTAGCAGTATTGAGTCGACTTAGCATTTCCTCCGTGAGGGGTTCTTGATACAGCTTGACTCTGCACCTGCTAATATAGTTTGGGAGAACATCCCCCTCTAGAGTGGCTAGTTGTACTGCTCCACTCGTGGAGATCCTATTGATGATCATAGGTCCGTAGCCTCTCTTTTCTAGCTTTCTTGCGTGTTGTTTCAATGTGTAGACTAACACTAGATCTCCTGCTTTCAAGCCCTTATCCTTCACATGGGCATCAAAGTATGCCTTTTGTCGTTTCTTTGCAGCATAGATGCCTACTGCGGCTCGTAGCCTTGTCTCACCTAAACGCTCTAGATCAAAGATCCTAGAGGACAACTCGTGTCCATTCCACTCATGCTCTTGTGCTACTCTTACAGCTGGAATTAGGAAATCTAATGGTAGCACCGCATTTTGTCCGAAGACCATCTGAAATGGGGTGGCATTGAGTACCGTTTTGTAAGCAACTCGGTATGCCCAAACAGCATGATGAAGTTGTTTGTCCCAATCCGAGCGTTTATTATTTACAAGTTTCGTCAACACGTTACATAGGATCTTATTCGTGCTCTCGGCTTGTCCGCTAGCTTGTGGGTGATAGGGTGCAGACTTCTTATGTATCACCATGAATTCTTGAAGGAGATTTTCAATGACCTCATTCAAGAAGTGCGTACCTCTATCACTAACCAACTCTATTGGTAACCCATATCTAGTGAACACATTTTCGAATAAGAATTTAGCCGTCGTTTGAGCATCATTCTTCGTCGTGGCTTTTACTTCCACCCACTTTGTAAGGTAATCTGTGGCTACAATAATATATTCTGCGTGGGAGTTTCTAGCTGGGGGGTTGATGGGACCTACAAAGTCTATACCCCACTTTGAAAATGCACGTCCTCCCATCATTGGCCTTAAGGGCATTTCATCTTTTCTTATCGGATATTGGGCACGTTGGCATGTGTCACAACTCTTCACATAAGTATGTGCATCCATATGAAGAGTGGGCCACCAAAGTCCTGAAAATAGAATGGTCTTAATTACCCTGTCAGGCCCAAAGTGTCCACCTGCAGTACCGCTGTGTGCCGCTTCTAAGACTTTCAAATAGTCTGATTCATGAATGCACAGTCTTAGGTAACCATCCTTGCCTCTTCGATATAGGTTGTCTCCTACTAAGGAATAGTCTTGAGCCTCTTGCTCCATGCTCCGTTTTCGTGCAAGACTAGCCTGATTGGTTAATGTTCCCGATCTCATGAACTTGACCAATGGAGCACTCCAATCTAGGATTAATGACACGTGATAAAGAGTGGCATGTTCCACTGGGGCTCTCTTCTGGCACACTGAACAATTGTGAATCCACTCTTGTATTTCTTTGTCCATGCTAGGCCAATACACTCCTAAGCGTTTTAGATTCTGCAATGTTCGTTGTTTAGAGTAGTGATTCCCTAGCAATCCCTCATGGGCTTGTTGCAACCAACTAGTATGTTCATCGTCCTCGACACAACAAGCTAATACGCCCTCGGCATCTCGCTTGTACATACTTCCGGCCAATATTTGATACTTTAGTGATTTTACAATTTCCTCTTTGCTTGTTTTCACATTCTTATTTGCAGGCCCGAAGGTCAGGACTGGTACCAACTTATTTGCCCATTTAGGAACAACTTCTAAATTGAACAGATAAGCATCGGGCAATTCATCAGACACTCCTTGCGGTGGCTCTCCGGAAGTGATGCGAGAAAGATGGTCTGCCCTAAGATGGGTTCTACCTTTCCTGACAACAACTTCAAAGTCGTATTCCATTAGTAAGAGGAACCATCTTACTAAGCGGCCTGTATTGCAAGGTTTATTGACCAAATATAGTAAAGCTTGATGATCAGTTAAAAACTTGAACTTATTGGCTAATAGATAGTGTCTAAACTTCTTCACAGCATATACCATACCTAAGCCTTCTCTTTCCGTTGTGGTATAATTTCGTTCAGCTGCATTTAATTGCCTACTACCATATGCTATCGGCAAATCTAGGTTTCCTTCACCTGTGGGTTGTGCTAGCACACATCCTATTGCATGATTTGAGGCATCTACATGGACATGAAAGGGTTTGCTCCAATCCGGAGTAGTCAATATTGGTGCTGTGCACAAACGTCTTTTCAGCTCGTTGAAGGAAGTCTCACATTCCTCGCTCCACTCAAAATTTGTTAACAACCCATAAAGAGGTTTAGCTATGATGGCATACATGTGGATAAACCTACGGTAATATCCACAATGGCCCATAAAGGCTTGTACCTCTTTAACATTCCTTGGTCTGGGCAACTCTGCTATTGCTCTTACTTTGTCTTCATCTGTTGAAATTCCATTCTTAGAAACAATGTGACCTAAGATCTTACCTTGTCGTACCATGAACACACACTTCTCTGGATTCAGACACACTCGATAATCTCTACACTTGTTGAAGATTTGCCTGAGCTCAGGGATGTGGTAACTTCTCTCTTGGGAATGAGCGCACAGATCATCCACATATACTTCTAAGCTCTTTCGCAAGAACTCTTTGAAGACATGACACATGAGTCTTTGGAATGTTGCAGGTGCATTGGTGAGCCCAAATGGCATCACACGAACTGCAAAGATTCCCCATTCTGTGGCAAAGGCCGTTTTGTGTTGATCTTCGGGGGCAATGGCTACTTGGTTGTAACCTGAAAATCCATCAAGGAAGCTGTAAACTTCCTTGCCTGCAACACGCTCCAATAGATGTTCGGTGATTGGAAGTGGATAACTATCTCGGATCGTAGCGGCATTGACTTTTTTAAGGTTAATGCACACTCGCAATTTCCCATTCTTCTTGGGCACCACTACAATGGGGGACACCCATTCAGTGTGCTCAATCTCATAGATGAATCCGGCTTCAATCAGCCTATCAATTTCCTCTTTTGTTTTGGCTGCATAATTGTCATTATATGTGTAGGGCTTTTGTTTGGTGGGCTTGGCATCAGCGGTCATCGGAATCGTATGAGAGCAAATCTCTGGATCTACTCCTTTCAAGTCTCTATAGTGCCATGCGAACACATCCCTATATTCCCTTAATAGAGCTACAAGCTCTGCTTCTTCCTCTGCACTTAGGTCGTTTCCTATGTACGTACATCGCTCTTCGTTCCCTTCAATGGTCACTACAATTTTTTTGGTCTTTTCTTTATTATCATATGCTTCTCCTATAATGGCCTCTCTCTTAGGCATTCGTACCAAAATTTTCCGGTCTTCCACTTCATATTTCTTGAAATTTTCTGGTACTTCAAACAATGATTCTTCCTCTTCTTGTCTCGCTGCTTTTCTTTTCTTTTTCTTTTGACCTCCTTCACTTCCTTTCTTTGAACTTATCGTTTTAATACTCGCAAGGGGTTCTTCTTCCTTTTGGGTTAGCACTCCTAGGTGTTCTAAGTAGTGTTCCTCTGAGTCAAAGTATGTATCCATCACAATGGATTCTAGATCATCGTCATCCTCTTCTTCTTCTATGAACTCACTAGGATCACACTCTTCCAACAAGGGCTGACACATGAACACTGAAATGTCATAACCCTCCTCATCACAATGGGGTGTCCATTGTTCCTCATTAACTGCAATGTCCATGGTAGCTAGGATTTCTGCCCAACCATGAGGCTCAAATTCCTCATCTGGAAATATCATTGGTGTATAGGCTGGGTCTTTTATCGGTCTATCTCCTGGGGGAGTTCCTTCTTCTCTCGCTTTTAGGCGCTTCTCCTCTTCCTCAGCGACCTTGCACACCCACAAGTGAGTATCTTCATGCAACCAGGATGGTTCAGGTGAACTTCCAGAATGCACGGAGATAGAATCTTCCTTCGCTTTGTGGATAGGATTCCACTGTAGGGGTGGTACATCTCTGAAGGTGTAATCCTTCAGATTGACCTTGGTGGTGACCCCTAAATGCTGTAAGTACAAGGAGTTGGTTCCCCAATCCTGTACTATTTGTAATTGTCGTAGGAAAGGTCTTCCTAGGATCATCTCATAAACATTATTCTTCTCAAAGTTACATATAGCAAACGTATGTTCAAACTCTACACCACAAGTGGTTAGAGTTATCCCTTCAAGCAATCCGAGAGGTCTTTCAAAATGACCATCTGCCATTTGAAGTTTCATTCTCGTTGGTCTTAAGGTGGGTTTGCCCCATCGCTTCCACAAGGAGGTGGTCGCAATAGCAACACCAGCACCCGAATCCACAATTGCTTTGGTTGTGTAACCTTGATAGGTGATCGGAAGATAAGTGTTACCTTCTTCACCTTCGCTCATATCTCCTATCTTGTCGAGAGGTATCTCTGGTACTTTTTGCTTAGAGCCTACTTTTGGTGTATTGGATTCAAGTTCTGGAACTTGATCCTTCACATGATTCCAGAGCTCCGGTTTTGCCTTGAGCAACTCCTCTACAGTGAGATGACATTGAACCTTAGTGTTCTTCACAACATCAGTGTTTCTTGGAATCACTGAGTCTTCATTTCTTACCAATATTGTGGGAGCTCTGATCTGGAGAGATTCAGATTCCCATGGGCCTGTGAAATGAGGCAACTCTTGTAAAGAATTAGATTCAAAATCTAATCTCTCATCCTCTTGTTGCTCTGTTTGATCTCCATAGATAGACGGAATGTCTTGGGGAAATTGATCATGAAGATCATCAATCTCAGGAATAGGAGGGGTATCACCCTTCTCCTTGGCCCATTTCTCTTCTTGTATTTCCCGCAAGAACTCTTGAGAGTACTGTTGAATAGAAGGCGGTATTCCAGAATCCGTGGAATTAGGAACATAAGCTCCCATTGATGGTGAGCTTCCTCTTTCAACAACTGGTTGAGTCTGTGGAGGTAAAGAAACTTGTGATTTGTTTACCAACTGCTCTAATCTTTCTAGTAAGCCTTGGAAATGCAAATCCGGCTTGACAGAGTTTGTCTGATTGAACTTTTGACTAGTCTCAAGTATAGCTTGAGCTTGTTCTACCATTTTCATGCATATTTTCATCCGTTCAATCTCTAAATCTGCTCTAGGGTAACTCTTGTCTAGGTTTGCAGCTGTTGGCCCTTCTTTTGTAGTGAGTTCCTGTCAATTCTCCCCTCCTGTTCGACATCTGTATTTGATCATCAGCATCAACATTTCACTTCTTTCTTCAGATTCTAACACCTCCTTATGAACGTTAGTTTTTCTTCTTGAATCTTGTAATCCACGCTATTTGCTGAATGTTATGCTTTTCCTCCAAACACAAAATTGCGCTACATCCACTATGGCTTCTTCCACTTTGTGCGTGCGCATAGCAGTCCGCTGAGATGAGAGAGGAGAACACCAACTAGACTTCATCATCAAAATACATATCTATATCCATCATGAGAAACTGATGCGATATCGACACGCCATGGCAATGATAACCCATGAATCTTCTCTTCTGCGTGCGCTTTTTCCTCTTCAGCAATAGCGTGTCATTTCATGCGCTCCTCCTCCATTCAGTTTTGTCAAATCATAATGCATAAATCGGCCTCCTGCCAAGCTGTTCATATCCTTCCTCCTCTTTTTTAATGGTTTGCCCCCTCAGATCTGTCGTAAAAAACCCCTTTCAGAATGGAAAGTTTCCTCTGTTGTCATGAACTATCCGCTTCGAAAAAAAAAGATTGAGTACAACAAGATTAAAGATGCATATAGAAACTAGACACATGTGCACAACTCCACACAACTCCTTAGCAAAATTCTCGATCCATCAGAAGGCTTGCTATTTTTCGGTTCCCTTTCATAAGCAGCCTTGATTCGGTCCAAAAGCCCAGCTCGAATGATGCAGCCCCCCTTCTAAATACGAGAGTTTTCTCCTAAGTTAAGTGAGACACTCTGATTGAATGGTCCAGTGAAGTATTCGGTTCGCGACCACAACGTATAAGGTGATCTCCCTGACATCTGAAGCATGTTCCTCTAGGAAATGGGGGTCGTACCTGCCTAGGTTGAGGTCTAGAGTTGGGGTTTGTGTACATGACATTAGAATACTCAGGTTCCCCACTATTTTCACTTGGGTCCTCATAATAGTATGACTCGTTATGCTCGGGTGACTGCATGTAGTAAGCCTGTGGGCTATCAATATGTGCGGAGTCAAAACTATGGTCACTTGGATCACTGTCTGATAGCAATGGGGTGACTGGGACTATGGCTCTATTCGGATTTTCTTCAATAGATGCATATTTCACTGGGATCACATTGGTTGGAGCAGGGGGTTGCTGCACTAGGACTGGTTGAGGCCTCTGCTGCCCTTGATAAGGTGGCTGATAAGTTTGCTGTGGTCTGTTGTATTGTGGTGATGGGTACTGATTCTGGTATCTACCATGTTGTGGATATGGCTGAGGATAATTTTGCCTAACAGTTTGCTTGTTATATGGGCAGTCTTGTGCAGTGTGGTTGGTGTACCTGCGCTCTATGGTGCAGTACTGGCTCCTAAGATTCGCCTGGGGTTGGGCCATAATGGGGCATACACTTGCCATATGTTCACTGCCACAATTGTAACACCGCTTAACTGGGGCAAATCTCGGAATTTGCTTGCTAGAGACACCTAGTTTTTGGGCTACCTTCTCTGCAAGTTCCTCGATGGATGTGGATTGACCAGATGTCTGTTTACTAAAGCTATCAGAATCCTTATAGATTTTTGATAGTTCTAATTCCTTACCTAGATTGTCCTCAATGTCTATGCACATACGCACGCACTCTTCTATCGTTCTGGGATCCTTCATGTACACATATGACCTGAGCTTAGTGCTCAACAATCCATCTAGGAACAAGGCCACTTGTTTGGCTGGTGTGGGTAACTCCAGCATCGGGCATCTCTCCAGGTATTGTCTAAATCTTCTTCCAGCTAGTCTGACCGTCTCTTGAGGTGTTTGTTTGAAGCTGTGAATTAGTGAGGAGGTGTTATGCCTGATTCCACTCTTAGAAAACTCAACAATAAATGCCTCTAAGAGCTGGTCTATGTTTCTGAAATGCCTCTCATTTAGTGGTTGAAACCATGTAAGGGCAGTGTTCCTAAGAGTTAGACCGAAAGCATTATATTGTGTGAATAGGTCCTCTACCTGTTCAGCTTTCAATACTTGCCGAAATTCTGCCACATGGTCATAAGGGTCTCCCGTGCCATCGAAATAATTCTTCATGGACTTCACCAGTTGAGTTGGTCGCAGGGTCCTAGTGTGTTCTCTCGGCCTTGGCAAAGGAAAATCATCAATATCCCTTTGATTCCAAGGGGTTCTATGTCTCTCAGGTTCCACTCTATTCCTTTCTGTTCCCGTCCTTTCTCTTCCCAGGGAGTTGGCAAAACTTACCTCAGGTTTGTCTCTACTTCTATCTCTTTGAGCTCCATGAGCTTGGGAGGTCCCAGCTCCTTGGTGACCAAAGGGCACATTATACCTTGTTTGGGGAAAAACCAATTCTCCCTTCCATGTGTAGGCATGTCTGCCATGCTCAGTGACCACGAAGATTCTCTCTGATGCATTGTCTAGGTAGGTTACTTGACCTGGGCTATCAGGGTCTTTAAACTCATAGATTGTGAGGGCGCTCACTTCCTGAGGTTGAGAAGATTTATATCTCCAAAAAGCCTCATCGGTTTCTCGGTTTAAAAGCAGATCTATGCTTTTATTATCCTGTGGAATCCACTCTGGAGTCATGATTCTGGTCAAGACAGATTTACCACGGGGAGTTCTTGGCTCTCTCTCTAAGTTCCCTTGCTCTATATCACCCATGTCGGTCTCCGCAATCACATTTCCAAACTCATCAATTCTATCAGGAAGAGTGGTGACTACATACATAGTCCCCTCTTTATCTAGGTATGCTCCATTCTCAAACTTGACTACCGGGTGGTCTAATCCATGGGGTTGATCGGGGTTCTTAATCTGGACCACCGATCTTCTCAGTCCGTCTTCGTAGACGCGAGCACCTAGACGATTCGTCCTGATATATTCCAATTGAGTCTTGTAAGGTCCCTCTGGCTTTTCTAGATATGCCAACCCTGAACTACCTACTGGTCTCTCCATGTGATAGGACATCTCAGAATCACTTGTTTCTGATCTGGGAGTGTATGGGTAATCACTCAACTGCTGGGCCCAAGACCTGGCAGTGTGATTGACACTAGCTTCAGAAGATCTGAGGCTTTGTCTGTCTCGGCCTAAGTGTCTGCCTGATCTAAGGTTCATATGCCTGATTTATTTACCCCCTAGAACCCAAGCACACTCTCGTTGCAGGTTGATTTTGCACCAATCACTTTGTTCTTTTTAGTTGAATATTATGTTTATGGTCTTGTCTGAAATTGCGTCGTCAGAAGTACTTAAGTGAATTACCGCACTTGATAAGTGATCGATTTCCGTTTACCTTTTGTCCCTTAGGGTTTTTGCACTTAAGACCTATTTACTTCTTGCACTTGGTTGATTAATACTCTTGGAC
Source organism: Ceratopteris richardii (assembly GCA_020310875.1). Lineage (NCBI taxonomy): Eukaryota > Viridiplantae > Streptophyta > Polypodiopsida > Polypodiales > Pteridaceae > Ceratopteris > Ceratopteris richardii. The sequence goes on along the minus strand of CM035421.1, from coordinate 6,522,679 downwards.
TTGATTCGTGCCTGACGTGCCCTAATTAATTACCACACCTAAGTCGTACTTAGCCTAGGCTAGGAATTGACAAAGGAGGGTTGAGAGATCTTCCAACCTCAATTAGCTGGTTGACCAGACTGCTACACAAGCCCAGGAAGCCTTCTCCCAAGCTTGGTACTCACCCTTGCTAGCTTGCTTTGGATTGCCTTGAGCGCACACAAAGTTCCTGCAAAAGCTCACCAGTTAGTATAGCTCTATTACCACAAGTAATTGAAAGACACACATCAATATTTTCAGTCCCCCTGGAGTAACTCACTGTACCCCCTGAATCTGAGAACCACTTAGTTCCATCTAAAGGTCAATCTTAAAAATGCATGTTCTAAAACTCCGCGTATGATTCTTACAAAAACCAGTCGAGGTCCACGTAGGATTCTCAACGAGCTTTCCAACGAGACCAAAATCTCATCAATCGGAGTTCGTATGGTCAAGTTATGACCATTCAGGCACTAAAGGGTCAAAACAGGCACTCAGGGTTCAGGAGATCCCTCTCTGGTTTCTAGGCCTTTTGCCCACTTCCAAGGTTCTAAAGTTATACCAAGGTGCCTAAAATTAAGCTCAACTACCCTTCCAATCACTCAAAAAATTAACCCTAAATTTTCATGCGTTAAAGGCCGTGTATCGCGATAGGTCGGGTCGAAGTGTCGCGATAGGTCGAAGTGTTGCGATAGCTCGTGAAGTGTCACGATAGGTCGAGGTGTCGCGATAGCTCATGAAGTGTCGCGATAGGTCGGGGTGTCGCGATAGCTCGTGAAGTGTCACGATAGGTCGGGAAGTGTCACGATAGGTCGGGGTGTCGCCATAGCTCGTGAAGTGTCGCGATAGGTCGGGGTGTCGCGATAGCTCGTGAGGTGTCGCGATAGCTCGTGAGGTGTCGCGATAGGTCGGGAAGTGTCGCGATAGGTCGGGGTGTCGCGATAGCTCGTGAAGTGTCGCGATAGGTCGGGGTGTCGCGATAGCTCGTGAAGTGTCGCGATAGGTCGGGGTGTCGCGATAGCTCGTGAAGTGTCGCGATAGGTCGGGGTGTCGCGATAGCTCGTGAGGTGTCGCGATACCTCGAGGTGTCACGATAGGTCGGGGTGTCGCGATAGCTCGTGAGGTGTCGCGATAGCTCGTGAGGTGTCGCGATAGCTCGTGAGGTGTCGCGATAGGTCGGGAAGTGTCGCGATAGGTCGGGGTGTCGTGATAGCTCGTGAAGTGTCGCGATAGGTCGGGGTGTCGCGATAGCTCGTGAAGTGTCGCGATAGGTCGGGGTGTCGCGATAGCTCGTGAGGTGTTGCGATACCTCGAGGTGTCGCGATAGCTCGGGATATGGTGAATTTTTCTGTTCTATCTAGTGTTCCTGGGAGCTCTAGGCCTGCGCAGTGTCGTGGTGCACTCAGAATCGTGATTGGGTGAAATTTTCGGAGTGTCGCGATAGCTCGAGCTCAACGCCTCGGGGACTGTGCAGACAATTTCTGTACCTGCTGAGGTTGCTGGAGATGATGATGGAGCTGCCACCTGCAAGAAACATGCAAAAAAACACACAAAGACAAGCACGCACAATCGCTCTCTCTCAAACTCGCACACAACAAATGAGGGAATGATAGGGAAGAGGGAATATGTAGTGGAGAAGGAGGTGGAGGTGGAAATGGAGAATGAGGTGAAGATGAAGATGGAGATGGAAAAAAAATCAGAAATTTACCTACTACTTACCATTCCAACGCGTCCTCTCTACGTCTTACCATCACACGCTCGTCCTCAAAGCTCGATCCCCGGCAACGGCGCCAAAATTTGGTGTAGCTCAGTGATGAGTAGCACCTCCTTTAATGTCAATCCGAGAAGACGTGAGGATGGTATGAAGACCACGAGCAAGTGGAAGCACAAGTGCGTGAGTGAGAAGCACACAAGCATGCACACACATACACGCACACGCGCACACACGGCAAGAACAAAGAGAGTAAGACAATGGAATCACTTCTATTGCATGAAAGTTCTCATACAAGCTCAAACTACAAGAAGCTAGCCCAAAAATGAGCTCTCTAGCTCTATTTATAGTTTTTGACTAGCTTTGGCCCTGTCCAGACCTAGTGTCCGGCCTAGTTCAAAATTAGGTTCCAGGGCTTATTTGAGGGCTCAAACGAGATCTAAAAATTATGAAAATTGGCAGGCAACTACTTCTAAGGCTCCCCAAGCTCGAGGACTCCTCGGCTTGTACAAAATGGAGCTACAAAAAGGTGAAATGATATTTACAAGGGTTTTTAGTGATGAGAATCACTTAAAAATGATGTAAGGGTTTTGAAAAAAAATGAAGGGTTGCCTTAGTGCTAGATCTGCATGTGTGTCCGTACTTGCTTCTTCCCGTATACTGTCAACAGCAGAGGTATGGCAATGTTGGGGGTGAGGGTGCACATTTCTTTTAGTTTCTTGATTCTATTGCTTTTCATAGACTCTGGTATCAAAGGGTCGCGGTCAGAAGGTACATGCGTGCCATACATCTGAAGGGCTTCCCTGATTAACGTTACATTTAATTCAAACTTCCTCATCTCCTCTAGATTGGATAAGGAGGGCACCCAGAATGTGCCTGAGTGATCTTTATCCCCGGTAGGTTTCATCGTAGCAATCAAGTAGTAGCACCTGAGGAAGTCGGGTTTAGGTAGAGCTGCACTGAAGTAAGCTTGTAGTCCTGCCTTTTGCCAGATATCTTGAAGTGGAGCTGCATTCTGTAAGGTCTCAAATTCTCTTGAAAAGAACTGGAAGGTCCACCAAACCCCTCCACACTCCATCTTGGACTCCCAGATGTGATCTGCGTCTCCCAAATCCCCTGGCATTTCATTGAACCAATGGGAGTGCCCTTTTACTCTTTCGGTTAGTCCATTGGGTGGATCTGGAATAGGAATCCTTCGCACATTCAAGAATTCTTCAGGCCGAGCTGTTGGTGGAGCTTCCACTGGCATGGCATCCCAATTGATAGGAGCACCAGATCCTGCCTGAGAGCTTGTGCCTGCCGCGGTTGCCATGAGAGTAGGTTGCTTATCTGTTGGAAGACGAAAGGCATATTAGTGTTGCATAGGAAACAAGATGTAGTGGTGTTCCCTTCACAATACTAACATGACAATCCCGGAGGTCAGTGGTTAGTGGTGAGGTGTTTATGATATGTGTGAGTGGTGATTAAAGGTCAGTGTCATCCTAGATGCATACTTTGGTTATGCAATGGGCTCGGAATGCTCCTGTGTTAGTGTGGACGGATTTACAGAATAGGGTCAGGGGGTTTAGTACACAGTTTAATTCTCCACACTTTGATAGAGGAGTCGTAGCTCTTAGAGCTAAGGACAGGTGAAGATTTCGGTATGAGAGTGTGATGTATTTGGGACCTTTTGGGTACCCATTTCCAGACATTCCTGGGGTTGATGGGAGTGGGGACAGTGAGAGGTGTAGGTATCTTGTCACTTTCTGAGTTGTTGGCCAAGAGTGCTTGTGAAAGCTGCTTCATCCTAGTGCCTGAAGGTGAAGTACTTTGGGCTTGTAAGCAAGCCTTGGGCACCCATATCTGTCTAGCATTAGGGGTGGCCTTCATTGACCGCTTAGGAACCCAAATAGAAATGGTATGCCTAGGGGTTATCCTAGGGGGCTTCTTCACTTTGTTCCTTGATGGTGAGGCTCGTTTCTTGTCTCCTTGAGAATCTGCTATTGGAGCTGTGGGTTTTCCATCCTTGCGGTTCCAGATCTGCTTCACGCCACGAGATGCTCCATGTTGCGCGGGTTGGCGCTCCTGCCTCTTGATTAGCGGCCTCCTTCGTGTAGAGTGATGTTCGGTCTGCTCGTCTAGAATCTTCTTTGGATCAGTTATGAACTCCTTCTTGGCCTCTGAACCTTCAGTAAGATTGACATTCCTCTGCACCATAGAAGTTTGGACAAGCACAACAGTGTTATCTTCATGTGGATTCCTGGAGGGACCAGGAGTTGGTGCCTGTTCTATTGGTTTGAGTGCTTGATTTTCTAATTCAATCGTGAGACGGCTTTGGCCTACCCACACCTGAAGAAGTCCACTTCTTAGGTTGAGGTTGACTGCATGATCATAGATCCAGTCTTGGCCCAAGACAAGAGGTTCGGTCAGATCCTCGTCTTCACACACTAGCACTTTTGCTGGCATGAGGACCTCTTGTATGTAGAGGGGAAGATCCACCTCTCCCATACAAGGGGTTTCAACACCTCCTAATCCTATCAGATATGCTTCTAGGGGTTTTACCTCCAATTGCAGCTGCTGGCAATAAGAGAGCCGAACTGCACTTGTGGCTGCTCCTGAATCAATTAAAGCCCTCACGTTGGTTGTGCTGTCTCTTTGTCCTATTTCTAGGGTCACAAAAGGTCGTCGGTCCACTATCTTATGGGTACGTTCACCTGAAGCCTCACACATGGCCATGTGATAGCCTGGAGACTCTTGAGTGTCAGTCATAGGCTGGTCCCTTCCTTGTCTCCTCAACTTCATTCGTCTGATACGCTCTAAGGCCTCTGCATGTGCTTCTTCTCGAATTCGTTTTTCCTCCTCTTTACATTGCTTAGCAGTATTGAGTCGGCTTAGCATCTCCTCCGTGAGGGGTTCCTGATAGAGCTTGACTCTACATCCGCTAATATAGTTTGGGAGGACATCCCCCTCTAAAGTGGCTAGTTGTACTGCTCCACTCGTGGAGATCCTATTAATGATCATAGGTCCGTAGCCCCTCTTTTCTAGCTTTCTTGCGTGTTGTTTCAATGTGTAGACTAAAACTAGATCTCCTGCTTTCAAGCCCTTATCCTTCACATGGGCATCAAAGTATGCCTTTTGCCGTTTCTTTGCAGCATAGATGCCCGCTGCTGCTCGTAGCCTCGTCTCACCTAAACGTTCTAGATCAAAGATCCTAGAGGACAACTCGTGTCCATTCCACTCATGCTCTTGTGCTACTCTTAAAGCTGGGATTAGGAAATCTAGTGGTAGCACTGCATTCTGTCCGAAGACCATCTGAAATGGGGTGGCATTGAGTACCGTTTTGTAAGCAACTCGGTATGCCCAAACAGCATGATGAAGTTGTTTGTCCCAATCCGAGCGTTTATTATTTACAAGTTTCGTCAATACGTTACATAGGATCTTATTCGTGCTCTCGGCTTGTCCGTTAGCTTGTGGGTGATAGGGTGCAGACTTCTTATGTGTCACCATGAATTCTTGAAGGAGATTTTCAATGACCTCATTCAAGAAGTGCGTACCTCTATCACTAACCAACTCTATTGGTAACCCATATCTAGTGAACACATTTTCGAATAAGAACTTAGCCGTCGTTTGAGCATCATTCTTTGTCGTGGCCTTTACTTCCACCCACTTTGTAAGGTAATCTGTGGCTACAATAATGTATTCTGCATGGGAGTTTCTAGCTGGGGTGTTGATGGGACCTACAAAGTCTATACCCCACTTTGAAAATGCACGTCCTCCCATCATTGGCCTTAAGGGCATTTCATCTTTTCTTATCGGATATTGGGCACGTTGGCATGTGTCGCAACTCTTCACATAAGAGTGTGCATCCATATGAAGAGTGGGCCACCAAAGTCCCGAGAATAGAATGGTCTTAATTACTCTGTCCGGCCCAAAGTGTCCACCTGCAGCACCGCTGTGTGCCGTTTCTAAGACTTTCAAATAGTCTGATTCATGAACGCACAGTCTTAGGTAACCATCCTTGCCTCTTCGATATAGGTTGTCTCCTACTAAGGCATAGTCTTGAGCCTCTTGCTCCATGCTCCGTTTTCTTGCAAGACTAGCCTGATTGGGCAATGTTCCCGATCTCATGAACTCAACCAATGGAGCACTCCAATCTTGGATTAATGACACGTGATAAAGAGTGGCATGCTCCACTGGGGGTCTCTTCTGGCACACTGGACAATTATGGATCCACTCTTGTATTTCTTTGTCCATGCTAGGCCAATACACCCCTAAACATTTTAGATTCTGCAATGTTCGTTGTTTAGGGTAGTGATTTCCTAGCAGTCCCTCATGGGCTTGTTGCAACCAACTAGCATGTTCATCATCCTCGACACAACAAGCTAATACGCCCTCGGTATCTTGCTTGTACATACTTCCGGCTAATATTTCATACTTTAGCGATTTTACAATTTCCTCTTTGCTTGTTTTAACATTTTTATTTGCAGGCCCGAAGGTTAGGACTGGTACCAACTTATTTGCCCATTTAGGAACAACTTCTAAATTGAACAGATAAGCATCGGGCAATTCATCAGACACTCCTTGCGGTGGCTCTCCTGAAGTGATGCGAGAAAGATGGTCTGCCCTAAGATGGGTTCTACCTTTCCTGACAACAACTTCAAAGTCGTATTCCATTAGTAAGAGGAACCATCTTACTAAGCGGCCTGTATTGCAAGGTTTATTGACCAAATATAGTAAAGCTTGATGATCAGTGAAAAACTTGAACTTATTGGCCAATAGATAGTGTCTAAACTTCTTCACAGCATATACCATACCTAGGCCTTCTCTTTCCGTTGTGGTATAATTTTGTTCAGCTGCATTTAGTTGCCTACTAGCATATGCTATCGGCAAATCTAGGTTTCCTTCACCCGTGGGTTGCGCTAGCACACATCCTATTGCATGATTTGAGGCATCTACATGGACATGAAAGGGTTTGCTCCAATCCGGAGTAGTCAATATTGGTGCTGTGCACAAACGTCTCTTCAGCTCGTTGAAGGAAGTCTCGCATTCCTCACTCCACTCGAAATTTGTTAACAACCCATAGAGAGGTTTAGCTATGATGGCATACATGTGAATAAACCTACGGTAATATCCACAATGGCCCATAAAGGCTTGTACCTCTTTAACATTCCTTGGTCTGGGCAACTCTGCTATTGCTCTTACTTTGTCTTCATCTGTTGAAATTCCAATCTTAGAAACAATGTGACCTAAGATCTTACCTTGTCGTACCATGAACACACACTTCTCTGGATTCAGGCACACTCGATAATCTCTACACTTGTTGAAGATTTGCCTGAGCTCAGGGACGTGGTATCTTCTTTCTTGGGAATGAGCGCATAAATCATCCACATATACCTTTAAGCTCTTTCGCAAGAACTCTTTGAAGACATGACACATGAGTCTTTGGAATGTTGCAGGTGCATTGGTGAGCCCAAATGGCATCACACGAAATGCAAAGATTCCCCATTCTGTGGCAAAGGCCGTTTTGTGCTGATCTTCGGGGGCAATGGCTACTTGGTTGTAACCTGAAAATCCATCAAGGAAGCTGTAAACTTCCCTGCCTGCAACACGCTGCAATAGATGTTCGGTGATTGGAAGAGGATAACTATCTCGGATCGTAGCGGCATTGACTTTTTTAAGGTTAATGCACACTCGCAATTTCCCATTCTTCTTGGGCACCACTACAATGGGGGACACCCATTCAGTGTGCTCAATCTCATAGATGAATCCGGCTTCAATCAGCCTGTCAATTTCCTCTTTTATTTTGGCTGCATAATTGTCATTATATGTGTAGGGTTTTTGTTTGGTGGGCTTGGCATCAGCGGTCATCCGAATCGTATGAGAGCAAATCTCTGGATCTACTCCTTTCAAGTCTCTATAGTGCCATGCGAACACATCCCTATATTTCCTTAATAGCGCTACAAGCTCTGCTTCTTCTTCTGCACTTAGGTCGTCTCCTATGTACGTACATCGCTCTTCGTTCCCTTCAATGGTCACTACAATTTTTTTGGTCTTTTCTTTATTGTCATATGCTTCTCCTATAATGGCCTCTCTCTTAGGCATTCGTACCAAAATTTCCCGGTCTTCCACTTCATATTTCTTGAAATTTTCTGGTACTTCAAACAATGATTCTTCCTCTTCTTGTCTCACTACTTTCCTTTTCTTTTTCTTTTGACCTCCTTCACTTCCTTTCTTTGAACTTATCGTTTTAATACTCGCAAGGGGTTCTTCTTCCTTTTGGGTTAACACCCCTAGGTCTTCTAAGTAGTGTTCCTCTGAGTCAAAGTATGTATCCATCACAATGGATTCTAGATCATCGTCATTCTCTTCTTCTTCTATGAACTCACTAGGATCACACTCTTCCAACAAGGGCTGACACATGAACACTGAAATATCATAACCCTCCTCATCACAATGGGGTGTCCATTGTTCCTCATTGACTGCAATGTCCATGGTAGCTAAGATTTCTGCCCAACCATGAGGCTCAAATTCCTCATCTGGAAATATCATTGGTGTATAGGCTGGGTCTTTTATTGGTCTATCTCCTGGGGGAGTTCCTTCTTCTCTCGCTTTTAGGCGCTTTTCCTCTTCCTCTGCGACCTTGCACATCCACAAGTGAGTATCTTCATGCAACCAGGATGGTTCAGGTGAACTTCCAGAATGCACGGAGATAGAGTCCTCTTTCGCTTTGTGGATAGGATTCCACTGTAGGGGTGGTACATCTCTGAAGGTGTGATCCTTCAGATTGACCTTGGTGGTGACCCCTAAGTGCTGTGAGTACAAGGAGTTGGTTCCCCAATCCTGTACTATTTGCAATTGTCGTAGGAAGGGTCTTCCTAGGATCATCTCGTAAACATTATTCTTCTCAAAGTCACATATAGCAAACGTATGTTCAAACTCTACACCACAAGTGGTTAGAGTTATCCTTTCAAGCAATCCGAGAGGTCTTTCAAAATGACCATCTGCCATTTGAAGTTTCATTCTCGTTGGTCTTAAGGTGGGTTTGCCCCATCGCTTCCACAGGGAGGTGGTCGCAATAGCAACACCGGCACCCGAATCCACAATTGCTTTGGTTGTGTAACCTTGATAGGTGATCGGAAGATAAGTGTTACCTTCTTCACCTTCGCTCATGTCTCCTATCTTGTCGAGAGGTATCCCTGGTACTTTTTGTTTAGAGCCTACTTTTGGTGTATTGGATTCAAGTTCTGGGACCTGATTTTTCACATGATTCTAGAGCTCCGGTTTTGCCTTGAGGAGTTCCTCTATAGTGAGGTGACACTGAACCTTAGTGTTCTTCACAACATCAGTGTTCCTGGGAATCACTGAGTCTTCATTTCTTACCAATATCGTGGGAGCTCTGATCTGGAGAGATTCAGATTCCCATGGGCCTGTGAAATGAGGCAACTCTTGTAAAGAATTAGATTCAAAATCTAATCCCTCATCCTCTTGTTGCTCTGCTTGATCCCCATAGATAGAGGGAATGTCTTGGGGAAATTGATCACGAAGATCATCAATCTCAGGAATAGGAGGGGAATCACCCTTCTCCTTGGCCCATTTCTCTTCTTGTATTTCCCGCAAGAACTCTTGAGAGTACTGTTGAATTGAAGGAGGTATTCCAGCATCCGTGGAATTAGGAACATAAGCTCCCTTAGGTGGTGAGCTTCCTCTTTCAACAACTGGTTGAGCCTGTGGAGGTAAAGAAACCTGTGATTTGTTTACCAACTGCTCTAATCTTTCCAGTAAGCCTTGGAAATGCAAATCCGGCTTGACAGAGTTTGTCTGATTGAACTTTTGACTAGTCTCAAGTATAGCTTGAGCTTGTTCTACCATTTTCATGCACATTTTCATCCGTTCAATCTCTAAATCTGCTCTAGGGTAACTCTTGTCTAGGTTTGCACCTGTTGGCCCTTCTTGAAGTCGAGCCTGGTAGGCCTTGAACATCATGTCCAAGCCTTCAGGAGTGGGGTCAGCTAATACTGATCCTACTCGGGGTGGTGGGTGGGTTACGAGGGGTGTATTAGAGGGTGGAGAAATGGAGGGTGATGGGGATGGTAGTGGTGGAAGTGTGTGGGAGTGCGGTTGAGATGTGATCTCTGTGATTTTTGCCTTGGTTTCTCTCACGCTTTCTTCAAGTTCGTTTATCTTTTTTGCCCATTGCCTCTTCATTCTTTCACGACTATCCTTCCAGGCGCTAGTTCTCTTTTTGGGTATGCTCTCTGTTTCACTCACCTCGGGGCTCTTTTCGGGACCAACACCTTGGTGTTGTTGAAGTGCCTGGGCTCTTGTGATCACCTGCACAGGTGCAGTGGAAGTCACACTCCCTGTGGAGTCTACAACTAACCAACAACATTGATAGGAGTGATTTTAGGCATGTTATTAGGGTTCTTCGGGCAATCTCGTAGGAGATGCTCTTTCCCGCAATCTTGACAGAAGCCCTGAATGGTTACTGGTTGAGGCTGTGTAGGGGTAGGCAGTGGACAATCACGTATAAGGTGATCTCCCTGACATCTGAAGCATGGTCCTCTAGGAAATGGAGGTCGTACCTGTCTAGGTTGAGGTCTAGGGTTGGGGTTTGTGTACATAACATTAGAATACTCAGGTTCCCCACTATTTTCACTTGGGTCCTCATAATAGTATGACTCGTTATGCTCGGGTGACTGCATGTAGTAAGCATGTGGGCTATCAATATGTGTGGAGTCAAAACTATGGTCACTTGGATCACTGTCTGATATGAATGGGGTGACTGGAACTATGGCTCTATTCGGATTTTCTTCAGTAGATGCATATTTCACTGGGATCACATTGGTTGGAGCAGGGGGTTGCTACACTAGGACTGGTTGAGGTCTCTGCTGCCCTTGATAAGGTGGCTGATAAGTTTGTTGTGGTCTGTTGTATTGTGGTGATGGGTACTGATTCTGGTACCTACCATGTTGTGGATATGGCTGAGGATAATTTTGCCTAACAGTTTGTTTGTTATATGGGCAGTCTTGTGCCGTGTGATTGGTGTACCTGCGCTCTATGGTGCAGTACTGGCTACTAGGATTCACTTGAGGTTGGGCCATAATGGGGCATACACTTGCCATATGTTCACCGCCACAATTGTAACACCGCTTAACTGGAGCAAATCTTGGAATTTGCTTGCTAGAGACACCTAGTTTTTGGGCTACCTTCTCTGCAAGTTCCTCGATGGATGTGGATTGACCAGATGCCATGTTACTAGAGCTATCAGAATCCTTATAGATTTTTGATAGTTCTAATTCCTCACCTAGATTGTCCTCAATGTCTATGCACATGAGCACGCACTCCTCTATCGTTCTAGGGTCCTTCAGGTACACATATGACCTGAGCTTAGTGCTCAACAATCCGTCTAGGAACAAGGCCACTTGTTTGGCTAGTGTGGGTAACTCCGGCATAGGGCATCTCTCCAGGTACTGTCTAAATCTTCTTCCAGCTAGTCTGACCGTCTCTTGAGGTGTTTGTTTGAAGCTATGAATTAGTGAGGAGGTGTTATGCCTGATTCCACTCTTAGAAAACTCAACAATAAATGCCTCTAAGAGTTGGTCTATGTTTCTGAAATGCCTCTCATTCAGTGGTTGGAACCACGTAAGGGCAGTGTTCCTAAGGGTTAGACCGAAAGCATTATATTGTGTGAATAGGTCCTCCACCTGTTCAGCTTTCAACACTTGTCGAAATTCTGCCACATGGTCATAAGGGTCTCCTGTGCCATCGAAATAATTCTTCATGGACTTCACCAGTTGAGTTGGTCGCAGGGTCCTAGTGTGTTCTCTCGGCCTTGGCAAAGGAAAATCATCAATGTCCCTGTGATTCCATGGGGTTCTATGACTCTCAGGTTCCACTCTATTCCTTTCTGTTCCCGTTCTTTCTCTTCCCGGGGAGTTGGCGAAACTTACCTCAGGTTTGTCTCCACTTCTATCTCTCTGAGCCCCATGAGCTTGGGAGGTCCCAGCTCCTTGGTGACCAAAGGACACAGTAGACCTTGGTTGGGGAAAAACAAATTCTCCCTTCCATGTGTAGGCATGTCTGCCAAGCTCAGTGACCACGAAGATTCTCTCTGATGCATTGTCTAGGTAGGTTACTTGACCTGGGCTATCAGGGTCTTTAAACTCATAGATTGTGAGGGCACTCACTTCCTGAGATTGAGGAGATTTATATCTCCAAAAAACCTCATCGGTTTCTCAGTTTAAAAGCAGATCTATGCTTTTATTATCCTGTGGAATCCACTCTGGAGTCATGATTCTGGTCAAGACAGATTTACCACGGGGAGTTCTTGGCTCTCTCTCTAAGTTCCCTTGCTCTATATCACACATGTCGGTCTCCGCAATCACATTTCCAAACTCATCAGTTCTATCAGGGAGAGTGGTGACTACATATATAGTCCCCTCTTTATCTAGGTATGCTCCATTCTCAAACTTGACTACCGGGTGGGCTAATCCATGGGGTTGATCGGGGTTCTTAATCTGGACCACCGATCTTCTCAGTCCGTCTTCGTAGATGCGAGCACCTAGACGATTCGTCCTGATGTATTCCAGCTGAGTCTTGTAAGGTCCCTCTGGCTTTTCTAGATAAGCCAACCCTGAACTACCTACTGGTCTCTCCATGTGATAGGACATCTCAGAATCACTTGTTTCTGATCTGGGAATGTATGGATAATCACTCAACTGCTGGGCCCAAGACCTGGCAGTGTGATTGACACTAGCTTCAGAAGATCTGAGGCTCTGTCTGTCTCGGCCTAAGTGTCTGCCTGATCTAAGGTTCATAAGCCTGATTTATTTATCCCGTGGAACCCAAGCACACTCTCGTTGTAGGTTGATTTTGCACCAATCACTTTGTTCTTTTTTGTTGAATATTATGTTTATGGTCTTGTCTGAAATCGCGTCGTCAGGAGTACTTAAGTGAATTTCCGCACTTGATAAGTGATCGACTCCAGTTTACCTTTTGTCCTTTAGGGTTTTCGCACTTAAGACCTATTTACTTCTTGCACTTTGTTGATTAATATTCTTGGACTTGATTCGTGCCTAACGTTGCCCTAATTAATTACCACACCTAAGTCGTACTTAGCCTAGGCTAGGAATTGACAAAGGAGGGTTGAGAGATCTTCCAACCTCAATTAGCTGGTTCACCAGACTGCTACACAAGCCCAGGAAGCCTTCTCCCAAGCTTGGTACTCACCCTTGCTAGCTTGCTTTGGATTGCCTTGAGCGCACACAAAGTTCCTGCAAAAGCACACCTGTTAGTATAGCTCTATTGCCACAAGTAATTGAAAGACACACTTCAATAATTTCAGCCCCCTTGGAGTAGTTCACTGTAGCCCCTGAATCTGAGAACCACTTAGTTCCACCTAAAGGTCAACTTAAAAATGCATGTTCTAAAACTCCGCGTATGATTCTTACAAAAACCAGTCGAGGTCCACGTGGGATTCTCAACGAGCTTTCCAACGAGACCAAAATCTCATCAATCGGAGTTCGTATGGTCAAGTTATGACCATTCAGGCACTAAAGGGTCAAAACAGGCACTCAGGGTTCAGGAGATCCCTCTCTGGTTTCTAGGCCTTTTGCCCACTTCCAAGGTTCTAAAGTTATACCAAGGTGCCTAAAATTAAGCTCAACTACCCTTCCAATCACTAAAAAAATTAACCCTAAATTTTCATGCGTTAAAAGCCGTGTATCGCGATAGGTCGGGTCGAGGTGTCGCGATAGCTCGTGAGGTGTCGCGATAGGTCGGGGTGTCGCGATAGCTCGTGAAGTGTCGCGATAGGTCGGGGTGTCGCGATAGCTCGTGAGGTGTCGCGATAGGTCGAAGTGTCGCGATAGCTCGTGAGGTGTCGCGATAGGTCGAACTGTCGCGATAGCTCGTGAAGTGTCGCGATAGCTCGTGAAGTGTCGCGATAGGTCGGGGTGTCGCGATAGCTCGTGAGGTGTCGCGATAGCTCGTGAGGTGTCGCGATAGGTCGGGGTGTCGCGATAGCTCGTGAAGTGTCGCGATAGGTCGGGGTGTCGCGATAGCTCGTGAGGTGTCGCGATAGGTCGAAGTGTCGCGATAGGTCGGGGTGTCGCGATAGCTCGTGAGGTGTCGCGATAGGTCGAAGTGTCGCGATAGCTCGTGAGGTGTCGCGATAGGTTGAAGTGTCGCGATAGCTCGTGAAGTGTCGCGATAGCTCGTGAAGTGTCGCGATAGGTCGGGGTGTCCCGATAGCTCGTGAGGTATCGCGATAGCTCGTGAGGTGTCGCGATAGGTCGGGGTGTCGCGATAGCTCGTGAGGTGTCGCGATAGGTCGAAGTGTCGCGATAGGTCGGGGTGTCGCGATAGCTCGTGAAGTGTCGCGATAGGTCGGGGTGTCGCGATAGCTCGTGAAGTGTCGCGATAGGTCGGGGTGTCGCGATAGCTCGTGAGGTGTCACGATACCTCGAGGTGTCGCGATAGCTCGGGATATGGTGAATTTTTCTGTTCTATCTAGTGATCCTGGGAGCTCTAGGCCTGCGCAGTGTCGTGGTGCACTCAGAATCGTGATTGGGTGAAATTTTCGGAGTGTCGCGATAGCTCGAGCTCAATGCCTCGGGGACTGTGCAGACAATTTCTGTACCTGCTGAGGTTGCTGGAGATGATGATGGAGCTGCCACCTGCAAGAAACATGCAAAAAACACACAAAGACAAGCACGCACAATCGCTCTCTCTCAAACTCGCACACAACAAATGAGGGAATGATAGGGAAGAGGGGATATGTAGTGGAGAAGGAGGTGGAGGTGGAAATGGAGAATGAGGTGAAGATGAAGATGGAGATGGAAAAAAATCAGAAATTTACCTACTACTTACCATTCCAACGCGTCCTCTCTACGTCTTACCATCACACGCTCGTCCTCAAAGCTCGATCCCCGGCAACGGCGCCAAAATTTGGTGTAGCTCAGCGATGAGTAGCACCTCCTTTAATGTCAATCCGGGGAGACGTGAGGATGGTATGAAGACCACGAGCAAGTGGAAGCACAAGTGCGTGAGTGAGAAGCACACATGCATGCACACACATACACGCACACGCGCACACACGGCAAGAACAAAGAGAGTGAGACAATGGAATCACTTCTATTGCAACAAAGTTCTCATACAAGCTCAAACTACAAGAAGCTAACCCCAAAAATGAGCTCTCTAGCTCTATTTATAGTTTTTGACTAGCTTTGGCCCTGTCCAGACCTAGTGTCCGGCCTAGTTAAAAATTAGGTTCCAGGGCTTATTTGAGGGCCCAAACGAGATCTAAAAATTATGAAAATTGACAGGCAACTACTTCTAAGGCTCCCCAAGC
This sequence comes from Ceratopteris richardii, assembly GCA_020310875.1. NCBI lineage: Eukaryota > Viridiplantae > Streptophyta > Polypodiopsida > Polypodiales > Pteridaceae > Ceratopteris > Ceratopteris richardii. Next base: position 6,507,623 of record CM035421.1, on the reverse strand, counting down.
TCGAGGACTCCTCGGCTTGTACAAAATGGAGCTACAAAAAGGTGAAATGATATTTACAAGGGTTTGTAGTGATGAGAATCACTTTAAAATGATGTGAGGGTTTTGAAAAAAATGAAGGGTTGCCTCAGTGCTAGATCTGCATGTGTGTCCGTACTTGCTTCTTCCCGTATACTGTCAACAAGGTGTGAAAGTCACAAAGGATTGAGTGAATTGTTTTTTGCCACATAAGTAATTCTCTGGTTTTATAATGCTCACTTCATACAGTATAGGCCAATCCACACAGAACTTAGCATTGATTCTTCTGGACGCCTATAGATGCTCTCTTGTGAATGATGGCTCGCATTCCAGATGTGTTTGATCCAGTCATCATCTCAGCCTTGAGACTAGTAATTGCTGAATTAAATGAAATAAGTGTTTCATTACAGGCCTGCACCTATCAAACTGCTTCATTAATCGTTCTTCCCCCTGTTAGATGATGTGACACTATAATTTGCAGAAATTTCTCTTGATGACTCAAAGGTTTTTTAACCCTTGACCAAGCATGTCTACTTAGCAAAGAATACAACTGAATTTCGTGCTCACTTTTTGCTCAGTGGTTGTCCACATAACTAAATGATTAAGATTAAGTGCTTATGACATGGCAAAAATATAAGGGACACCTTTTGGGTTCTTGGTACTTTAATTGCAGGATTGCAGGAATAGTGTTGGACAAGTTGTTTGAATCTCACGAATGCTTGCAAAATGTTAGGACTCATAATGTTACATAATTATCTATTCATTTTTGAGGCACATAATGTCATGTTAAATTGCAAGTTTGTTGACTAGGAGCATAGTATGAATGATGGCAGGAGCATAAGTTAAACTTGCTTCTACATATTCACCTCATGCTATACATTGAAATATGTCACACTCACTTGGAGATAACAGATTATGGCATCATTTTTTGGAGTGCAAAGAGGAGGTTTTCAGGAGCCCTTCTCTTTAGAAGAGCAAGTCCTTAGTGAAAGATGTTCCTTGAAGTGGAAACTAAACATGAAATTGCATTTTATGGCTGCTTCTTTTCAAATTCAATCTACTTGTTGTGTATGTTTAAATTTCAGGATTGAAGCTTTGAAGAAAAGACACACTGGAGGATTGCTGGGCTGACTGCCCCAAGGGGATTGTGTCGCTCAGCAATATGGAGTTGCAGACTTGAAGATTGACGACTTGCTGATTCAAAGATTTGCAGCTTTGCACAATTCAAGATTTGAACAATTGCAGAGTGGCCAAGCAGAAGACTCCAAACTTGGACCAATCTAGCAATATATGCGTCTCATTTCTCAGCTTTGTCGAGGGCGACAAAGTCTAGGAGGAGGAGGGTGTTGCTATAAGGATTGCCCATATTTTTCCTCATGCTATGGCATCCTTTAGCTCTCATGAAAATACCATCTTTTTGTAAATTAGGAGATGTCCATGTGAACACTCTCCCAAAACCACTTTTTGATAATTTCCCTAAGTCTAAGGTATTGAAGCCTTTTCTTTAAAAACTCCTTTTTGAGCAAACCTAAAGAAAGCCCACGTAGAAATCTCACGTGCTCTCTCTCTCTCTAGGTAGTTATCTTTTTGAAATTCCCATATCACATGAGATTCTCTTTTTGATTTAGCACATGTGGTCTTTTGACCACATGTTTTATTCACATATGCCTCTCTTCTTCTCTATTATAAATGCTCTAATGGCGCCATTATCTATATGGATCAAAGTTGACCATAGTTTTTGATCAAGAGAGCATAAAGTGGTTTGCAAACCAACCTGATCTAAGAGGTAGAAAAGTGAGGTGGGCCGAGCAGTTGCAAGAGTTCGATTATGAACTCAGGTATAGAAAAGGAAAGTTCAACGCAGTGGCAGACGCCTTAAGTCGGATGCCTATGCTGAACAATCTAAGTTTTGTACAAATTCAAAGTGAATTTATTTCAACTTTGAAAGGAAGCTGCAAAGAGGATCCAAGCTTCAGTCAAGCATGGAAAGCAGCTGAACAAGATAAACAAAATGAAGCAAGTACTTCTGAAAGAAAGTTTAAACACTATTCTCTCCAAGATGAATATTTGCTTTATAAAGGTAAGGTTTGTGTTCCAAGTACCTTGGACATATGAAATCAAGTACTTTTTGAATGCCATGATGCTCCAAGTGCAGGACATCCTGGTATTAACCGAACCTATGAGTTTGTGAAAAGACATTTTTATTGGCCTAGTTTGCATCGAGATGTGCAAAACTATGTATCTAAGTGCCATAAATGTCAAGTAAATAAGTTTGAACGACTTAAAGTTGGAGGATTGCTGCATCCTTTGGAAATTCCCAAAGGAAAGTGGGAAAGCATTTCCATGGATTTCATTTCTGGATTACCCCGCACTCAGAAGGGCTTTGATTTAGTCTGGGTTGTAGTTGATCGATTGACTAAACTTGCTCAGTTCATACCAGTCAAGACTACTTATAAGACTCCAGAACTTGCAAAAATATTTGTAAATCAACTTTATAGACTCTATGGTCTTCCAGTAGACATAGTTTCTGATAGACATGCTCGATTTACAAGTCATTTTTGGCGAGCAGTCTTTAGTAGACTTGAAACTAAACTAAGTTTAAGTACAACTGAACATCCTCAAACGGATGGACAGACAGAGAAAGTCAATCAGATTTTGGAAGACATACTCAGAGCTTATGTTACTTCCAAACAGACTGACTGGGAAGATTATCTTCCATTAGCTGAGTTTGCCTATAACAGTGCCAAGAATTCATCAACTAAATTTAGTCCATTCATGTTGATGTATGGTTTCCAGCCTAGGTCTCCTTATGCAGTAGGACTACAAAATGAACGAGTTCAAGCAGCTCAAGAGTTCCTTCAAGACATGAACTTTAAGCTCAAGTTAGCTAAAGAAACCCTAAAGAAAGCTCAAGATCGTGCAAAGGCTTATGCCGATCCGAAGCGAAGAAATGTTACTTTTCAGGTTGGCGATCAAGTTTATCTTCGTATCCGTGAAAGATCGGAAAAGTTCAAGACTGGTCAATGCGCCAAGTTGTCGTCTAGATATTGCGGTCCTTTTCCAATCACCAAGAAAGTTGGTTTGTGGGCTTATGAACTACAACTTCCAGACGATAGTTGGATTCATCCAGTGGTCCATGTTAGTCGGCTTAGGAAGAGTCTAACAGATTCAGATAATCTAGTTGGACAACAGGTTATACTTCCTATTCCAGTAAATGAAACAGTTCCTCATGAACCTGAAAGGATACTTCGCACCCGAGATAAACGTACAAGAAGCCACTTGTATGAAGAGTGCTTAGTAAAATGGAAGGATGGAACTGAAGAAAATTCAACATGGGAAAAAGTTTCCACAATCCAGCGACGTTTTCCAGCTTTCAAGTTTTAAGTTGGTCCCAAATAAAGAAGGTTTTTTATTTTCAAGTTTCTAAGTAAATAACCTAATTGAATGAATGCATGTTCTTCAAGTTTTAGAACATGAGGCTCGGGGGTTGCCTACAATTATATATATAGCTTTATTTTCGAGGACGAAAATCTTTCCCAAGGGGGGAAGAATGTAATAAAGTAAGTCTATGATCTAGGGATCCGATGGCTTCAGACAGATCTGAAATCGGATACCGTTTGGTCACTCGTCTGTAGGACCAAAGATCTCAAGAGTAGACTCAAGCATAAGTCATGTGCTCTCATATTCAAGTGATCTACTTAGCCTAGTGGTTAAGTCTCATGGTTGTGAAGGAAGAGGTCTTGGGTTCAACTCCCATGGGAGCATGGGAAGAGAGTTTTGCCCAAAGAGCTCTAGAGCCTTCTAACTCAAGTTAACGTGAGTTAACTTGAGTCAAGTGGACTTAACTCAAGAGGTGAGTACAACAACCACTAGTGGACTCTAGTGGAAGGTACTAAAGTAGTGGTCGAGATCACTCCAGCCACTAATAGACTCTAGTGGTGGATATTGTTGGTGCATTTTGCCCAAGCCTACATGCTTGATATGCTTGATATTATCCTCATTTGTAAGTCACATGAGTAGTCATGTGAACACCTCTTGTAAAAGAGTACATTTTATCTCTTGTAAATGGAAAAAGAAAAAAGTAAAAGGATGGCTTACCTCATCCATGATGTAAAAGCAAATTCGTGGCTCCAACTACCAAAATCACGAATTTTTGAGCTGAGGGAATCTCTCCTAACTTTGGGGATCACTTTTAGGTGGAGCCATTCGAATTCGAATTCAAAACTCCCTCCAAGAATTGCTATAAAAGGAGCAAGAAGGAAGAGGCGATTAGCAAGCCTTGTACGTGACCACTTCATGTCATTTTGTAGAGATTGAAGAGCTTACTCCATAGCTCTATCATTCTACTCCCATTGTGCAAAGATTCATTGCCAATGTGGTTGTAATCATATGTGAATCTATACATTTATTATCATCTACCTCTCTGTTTTGTTCTCTGCTATACTCACTCAGAGCAGTAACTTCATAAGGTCATATATCGAGTTTTACTGAACCTTTTTCAGTGTTTTAAAGTGCGTTGGATAGCTCTCACTGTCTAGTTTCTACCTATAAATTTGCAAGGTCATTGAATTTATACTTTTGGAGATATCTGCATTTTACTGCTTACTGGTCTATCTCTGCAGAGCCCCGAGAATTGTGGGAATGTTCCAGAACTTGATGAAACTTGTTCTCAGTGCTCAGTCCATCATTTGAAGTGTTTTAACTTGGAATAGGAAGCTTGCTAAGTCTATTTGCTATGCCCAAAAGGAATTTTTCTAATTCCTTCCAGGTTGAGAGCACTGTTCATTTTTTCCAGCAGGTGTATGTCCAAAAATAGCAAGTTTTGGGAGCTAGTCATTTCGCAACTAGCCTGTCTTGACTTAAACTTTTGGGATACATGTTACAAAGTACTTGGCTGATATTTTGGTGGATTTAGGAAGCTCAAAGGGTCTACTAATCAACTTTGAAGTCTCAGTTGGCTGGTGTGAAGCTGGTTGTAGCGGCACCTACTCATCTTTGGATTGCATCCACCATCTCTCTTCAAAGTGGTATCAGAGCATAGTCAAGCAACATGGGAGATGGATTTCCATCAACAATTGACAAATTGGATCGAAACAACTACCCGGCATGGTCTCTAAGGATGGAGGCTTACCTTCAAGGGAGGAATCTATATGGATTCATATCCGGAGATGAAGCAATGCCAACCATGAGGAACAAAGGGCAACCATCACATGAAGAAGTGGAAGGACTTTCGAATTGGTGTTCGAAGGATGCACTTGCAAGGTCCTATATTCTAAACTCAATCTCTGATTTTCTTTTACCTCATGTCAAGGGATGCAAGACATCAAGAGAAACCTGGAATGCACTTGCTTCTTTCTTCTCTTCCAACACTCGAGCAAGGAAGAACCAATTGTGGATGGAGTTCACAACAATGAAGAAAAGCCCGAAGCAAAATGTGACTGATTATGTCACAAAGATGAAGGAGATTTCCGACCAACTTGGAAGCATTGGAGAGGTAATTGAAGAGGAGAAAATCATAAGACAAATCATGAATGGAATCAAAGCAGACGACAAGTGGGAGTCATTCACAACAGCCATGGATTTATACATGGATATGCATGTACCCGACCTCAACACACTCATGGGCCAACTCTTCACTCATGAAGCAAAGATTAGCAAAGGTGGTGAGTCCTCAAGAGGTAATCAAACTTCTGCCTTATATTCTGATAAAGCTAAGGTCAAGGACAAGTCAAAGAATAGAAAGAATGAAGATGAAGGAAGCTCTTTCCAAGCAAACTTTGCAGGTAGAGGACGAGCTAGAGGAAGAGGCAGAAGTGGAAAGCAAGGCAGGGGGAGATTCCAATCATCTCAACCTTGCAACATATGTGGCTTATCTAACCATACTACTGAAGAATGTTTCAGGAACCCGAGGAACTCAAGAGGAAGAGGATTCAATAGAGGTGGCTATGGATCAAATAGAGGCAGGTACAATGGAGGCTACAACAACAACTACTACAACAACAATTACAACAACAACAACAACTATCAAAGTGGCCATAGAGGAAGAAGAGATTACAATAACTATGCAGAGGACCAAAGTCAAGAAGATTCATTATTGATTATGAATCTATCAACGAAGAAGGGTAAGGATGATGATCACATATTTTACATTGATTCGGGATGCTCGAACCATGTAGCAGGAAATGTGGCTTTACTTTCTGATTTGGAAGATCCTCATAACAAGCATGAAGTGCAGACAGGAGATGACACAAAGCACTCAGTGGAGAAGATAGGTAATGTGAAGACATCAGATGGGAATATGAACCTCTTAAGCAAAGTCTTGTATGTCCCTACAATTACCAAAAATTTAATAAGTGTTGGACAGATTGTTGAAAAAGGATTGCAGGTTAGATTCAATCGATTTGGAGCATATGTTGAAGACCCAAGGCAAGGCTTTCGAAGGATTGCCAAAGGAGAAAAGACGGGAAGGCTTTTCACTTTTGAAGTGGAAGATACAAAGAACATAGCTTTGTTTAGCTATGGATCTCAAACTCTAACAGAGTTGGAGATATGGCACAAAAGGCTTGCTCACATTGGTGAGAGGACACTCAAACAGATTTGCAGGGACCAAAGTGTACTTGGTTTGCCTAATATCACAAGGCAACACATGATTTATAAGTGTGAAGCTTGTCAACTCGGCAAGGCTCATAGACAACCTTTCAATAAGAAAGGATATATGTATCAAAATCCTTTGGATCTAGTGCACACGGATGTGTGGGGTCCAAGTAAGGAGCCATCTATATCAGGCTCAAGATATTATGTGTCTTTCATAGATGATTGTAGCAGGTGGACCATTCTGTTTTTCATGAAGCACAAGGATGAAGTGTTTAATTGCTTTAAGAAGTATATTGCTCTTGTTGAAAACCAAACAGGTAGGACTTTGAAACGACTCAGATCAGATGGTGGAGGAGAATACTTCTCTTTTGAATTTGATGCCTTCTTGCATGAAAGAGGCATTAAAAGGGAAGTCACTACAAGGTATACACCCGAACTCAATGGTGTAGCAGAGAGGAGGAACAGAGCTATTGTCGAAGCTGCAAGGTCCATGCTCAATGAAAAGGGATTGCCGAACTACCTATGGGCAGAGGCTGTGTCGACAGCCACATATCTCATAAATAGACTTCCATCTAAGTCACTAGATGGAACCACTCCATATGAAGTGTGGAATGGAAGAAGACCTAGTCTAGAGCATTGTAAAATCTTTGGATGCTTAGCCTATGCTCACATTCCTTCTCAAGTAAGAGGGAAATTGGATCCCAAGGCAGAGAAGTGTGTATTCATTGGTTATGATCAAAACCAAAAAGGATATAGATTGTACAATCCAACCAATAAAGGATTTTCTATGAGTAGAGATGTAATTTTTGATGAAAACAAATCATGGTTTGATGATGACAGGAAAGTGAAGCTGCCATATGACTTGGATGAAGATTTTCCATCACTTCAACCAAAGGAGCCAAAGCAGATTGAAGAAAGTGATTCGGAGATTGACCTAGAAGACTTGGAAAGACTAAAGCTATGGAAGAACAAAGGTAAAGCAAAGATGCAGGATGCTACATATGGACCCGAGAGCTCACATCAACCACTTAGAAGGTCTTCGAGGGAGAAGAAGAAACCAGAGAGGTTTGGTTATGATACTTCTTTGGTCACCAAGCACTCAATCTACATTGCAAAGGATTCAACCAATGAAGAACCTACCACATTTGAAGAAGCACAAAGCAAGAAAGCTTGGAGAGATGCAATGGATGAAGAAATGGAAGCCTTGAAGGAGAATGACACTTGGGAGCTTGTACCTAACAAGCCATCTATGAAGATAATCGGATCTCGATGGATATACAAAATCAAGAGGAATCCAGATGGAAGTATAAATAGACACAAAGCAAGGTTAGTTGCTAAAGGGTTTGCTCAAACCCATGGTATTGATTATGAGGAGACTTTCTCTCCTGTTGCAAAAATGCCTACAATTAGGGTTCTCATTAGTCTTGCTGCATCTAGAAATTGGAATCTTTATCAACTTGATGTAAAGAATGCTTTCTTGAATGGATGGATTTCTGAGGAAGTGTATATGGCACAACCTCCTGGATATGAGGATGCACATCATCCTAACTATGTATGCAAACTAAAGAAAGCTTTGTATGGATTGAAGCAAGCTCCAAGAGCTTGGAATTTCAGATTGGTTACTTATTTGCAGGACCAAGGATTCAAAGCTAGCAAGGCGGATACCTCTTTGTTCATAAAGAGGAATGGATCTGAAGTGATCTATTTATGTGTGTATGTTGATGATATTATTATCACAGGCAATGATCTTGAAGGAATCAAACAGGTAAAGAGTCAAATGAAGGAGGAGTTCAAAATAAGTGACCTCGGACCACTCACTTATTTTCTTGGATTGGAGTTGATCTACACAGATTCAGGTATATACATCACACAAAGGAAGTATGTCCATGACATGCTCGTCAAGTTCAAGATGGAAAATACCAAGTGTGCAGGTACACCTATGGAGCAAAATCATAAGCTTAGTGCTTATGAAGGAGAGCCAATTGAAGACATCACAAGCTATCAAAGCTTGGTTGGAAGTTTGAACTATGCAACACTCACAAGGGTGGATATATGCTATAGTGTTAGCATATTGAGTCAGTTTATGCATAAGCCGAGAAGACCACATATGGAAGCGGCCAAGCGAGTCCTCAAGTACCTAAAGGGGACCATGAATGAAGGTTTGTTCTATTCATATACTTCAGATATTGAGCTAAAGGTCTACTCAGATGCAGATTGGGCCGGATCTAAAGATGATAGAAGAAGCACATCAGGGTATATATCATTTGCAGGTTCAAAAATCATTTCTTGGTCATCGAAGAAGCAACCAACCGTGGCATTATCTTCTACTGAAGCTGAATATAGAGGTTTGGCTAATGCAACTCAAGAAATCATGTGGTTAAAATCTTTGTACACAGATCTTGGACTTCATTCTTCAACACCTCACATTTTTGGTGACAACACAAGCTCACTACATCTAGCAGCTAATCCGGTATACCATGCTAGAACCAAGCATATTGAAGTCCACTACCATTATGTAAGGGAGAAGCTAATGAGCAAGGATATTCAACTATCCTACGTCTCTACAGATATGCAATGTGCAGACATGTTGACGAAAGCTCTTGATGGTACGAAATTAAGTAGATTCAAGTTGATGATTGGTTTGCAGGAAATCAAGGACAATTGAAGACTTATTTGGAGGCCAAGCATGTTAGGCTTGAGGGGGAGCTGTTGGTGCATTTTGCCCAAGCCTACATGCTTGATATGCTTGATATTATCCTCATTTGTAAGTCACATGAGTAGTCATGTGAACACCTCTTGTAAAAGAGTACATTTTATCTCTTGTAAATGGAAAAAGAAAAAAGTAAAAGGATGGCTTACCTCATCCATGATGTAAAAGCAAATTCGTGGCTCCAACTACCAAAATCACGAATTTTTGAGCTGAGGGAATCTCTCCTAACTTTGGGGATCACTTTTAGGTGGAGCCATTCGAATTCGAATTCAAAACTCCCTCCAAGAATTGCTATAAAAGGAGCAAGAAGGAAGAGGCGATTAGCAAGCCTTGTACGTGACCACTTCATGTCATTTTGTAGAGATTGAAGAGCTTACTCCATAGCTCTATCATTCTACTCCCATTGTGCAAAGATTCATTGCCAATGTGGTTGTAATCATATGTGAATCTATACATTTATTATCATCTACCTCTCTGTTTTGTTCTCTGCTATACTCACTCAGAGCAGTAACTTCATAAGGTCATATATCGAGTTTTACTGAACCTTTTTCAGTGTTTTAAAGTGCGTTGGATAGCTCTCACTGTCTAGTTTCTACCTATAAATTTGCAAGGTCATTGGATTTATACTTTTGGAGATATCTGCATTTTACTGCTTACTGGTCTATCTCTGCAGAGCCCCGAGAATTGTGGGAATGTTCCAGAACTTGATGAAACTTGTTCTCAGTGCTCAGTCCATCATTTGAAGTGTTTTAACTTGGAATAGGAAGCTTGCTAAGTCTATTTGCTATGCCCAAAAGGAATTTTTCTAATTCCTTCCAGGTTGAGAGCACTGTTCATTTTTTCCAGCAGGTGTATGTCCAAAAATAGCAAGTTTTGGGAGCTAGTCATTTCGCAACTAGCCTGTCTTGACTTAAACTTTTGGGATACATGTTCCAAAGTACTTGGCTGATATTTTGGTGGATTTAGGAAGCTCAAAGGGTCTACTAATCAACTCTGAAGTCTCAGTTGGCTGGTGTGAAGCTGGTTGTAGCGGCACCTACTCATCTTTGGATTGCATCCACCATCTCTCTTCACAGATATGAAAGGAGTGGAGGAGATTGCACATGCACTTGTGGACTCTAGTTACATTTGTGGTCCTCATTAGTTCAAGCAGCTATATATACAGGCATAAGGTTGGGAGGAGAGTCATTCATTCATGAGCATTTGCAGTCGTTACGCTGTTGCAGGTTCTCCCTCATATTGTATCCATTTGATGTAATTCTTGTGTCATTGGATAGCTAGTAGAGTCTATTTTATGCTCACAAATTCTGTAAAGCATTCTCTAAGTAATCTGGAAGCAACATTCCTTTTAGTGAAGTTGTGTGATTGATATCTCTCTCTGTGTGTAGGCTCTATTGGAAATATTTTGCTCTCTGTTGTAAGGGCTGGTTCTCCTTCTCTATTTATCCATTTTCTATGATTGTGGTGTCATTGGGTAGCTATTAGAGTGCTCTAACGTTGACCCAAGTTTGAGATTCATTCTCTATATAATCTCTGAGAAAAGCGTGCTAGAGTGAAGTGAGGTCTTTGCTTGACTAGCAGTTGTGAGCATTCAACTAGCTCATGTTGTAGACATTGTTTCTCTGTGTGTAAGCATCCACTTGAAGTAAAACTTATTTTGTTGGAAAGCTCTTGGTGTCTACTACAGGTCTACAAAAGCTCACTGGAGTTCTCTGCATAAGCTCTGAGTAAGAGCACTTTTGGTGTGCAGAGGTCAAAGAAGGATACCTGTGGAGGTCATTCGCGCTTCATCGTTGCTTAGGGGTTGAGATACTTCCCCCTTCAGTGGTATCAGAGCATTTAGGCATCTTGGAGGCATCACATACAAGCAAGAAGACCTCTTGGAGTTGGTGGTTGAAGATTTGCATCAACAAAAGCTTCTTGGAGGTAGCTCACATCAAGGGGGAGCTTTTCTACTCAAATTTGCAAGAGCACAAGGTGTTCATCAGAGGAAAGCTTTGGATTGAGGTAACCTCAAAGCCTCATTTTCATTTTACACACATTGGAGCATTAGCCAAGGGCTAGGTCAAGTATCAAAGACTAGATATGGGAGACTTCAACACTCAAATTGAAAAGCTAGACAAAGGTAACTATCAACCATGGAGATTTAGGGTCTCCAACTATCTTATGGGCAAGGGCCTTTGGGGGTTGATTAGTGGAAGTGAACCAAGACCTAGGTTGGATGAGAATCCAACCAATGACCAGAGAAGAGCCTTTAGGGAACGGAATGAAAGAGACAAGAGGGTTATCTTTATTCTTTCCCAACACATTAGCAATAGCATGATCGACCATATCCAAGACTTGGATTCAAGCATGAAGGTATGGGAGACACTTGAAAGGCTTTATTCAACAAGCAACAAAGCAAGGAAGATCCAACTCAAGAATGAGCTCAACAACCTTAGGAAGAGCTGAGGGAGTAGCATAAATGACTACATACTTAAGGTCAAGGAGTTATCAGATGCATTGGGATCCATTGCAAGCCACGTAGACGATGACGATCTTGTGGCTTATACTCTCAATGGTTTGAGAGATGATGAGAAGTGGAAACCCTTTACCACTTCAGTATATGTAAGGGATAATCTTCCCGATTTTGAGCAATTGGTTGCTCTCATGGTGACCAAAGAGATGAACATAGGTGGAAGTTCAACTAAAAGCAAGGATGCAGAAGTTTTCTATGCAAGTAATCAAAGAGACAAAGGAAGATGAGGACAAGGAAGGGGCAAAGGAAGGTTTGGAGGAAGGAAAGGCCACTCCAGCAATCAAGGATATGACCAAGGAACCTCATCACAAAGAGGTAGAGGAAGAGCAAGAGGAAGAGGAGGATGGCATCAACAAAACAGGAATCAAGATGGTGAAGGATGTTACATACGTGGCAAGTTTGGCCACTATGCTAGAGATTGCTACCAAGGAGGAAACCAAAGGAGCTATAATCAAGGATCTTCATACAAAGGCCAAGGTAATTATGCTTCCACAAGTTCAGAAAATGACAATCTCTTGATGATGCACATGAATGGGAATTCAAGCAAAGTAGATAAAACTTGGTATATTGATAGTGGATGTAGCAACCATATGAGTTGCAATGCTTCTTGGTTTACTAATCTACATGTTCCCAAAGGTAAAGGACATGTAGAAACAGGTGATGATACAACCCATGAGATCTACCATGTTGGAGATGTAGCTTTGGATGACAAGGAGGAAGGAAGATGTCTCAAGGATGTCTTGCATGTACCTACCATCATGTTGATGTATAAAACACCACAAGAAATGAATTAATGTGACACTAGAACACCTCTATGGTCACCATTAACTCATTGCCACTCCAAACTTTGAGAAATGATAGCCTAAAGTGAGAACTTTGCTTCTACAGAAATTCCTAGTCACCGAAATGACATACCTTCAGTATTTTGCTACTTTCTCCTAGATCAAGTATTATTTCTCAATGAAACTTTATAGGCTGAGACTAGAAGAGTAGAGCTTTCCAACAAGCTTTTATATGCATCAAACAGATCACTAGAACTCAACTTATGACCCTCACACGATGACCCTATATGACCTTCCAAAACTGGAAATTTTTGCCTGTTTTAGTATTCCTGGATGTCTAAAAATAAAAATTCGATGCCTAGCATCAAATTTCAGTCAAGGTCGATGCCGGGCATCGACTTTGGGCTTTTTTAGGCTCTTTTTCTACACCAAAAATACTCTCTTTTACACACACATGAAGAAGACCACTTGTATGCTAGAAGTCGATGCCGAGCATCCACTTTATGCTGAAACTCGATGCCAGGCATCGAGTTGCTCCACAAACTTCATGTTTTTAGAAGATTCAACAACAGGTAACACACAGAGAATGAAAACAATGACTTATCAGCCAAGATTTGATGTCAGGCATCGAATTGCTCAGAAAACTTGAACTTTTGAATTCATCACACAATAGGCAAGCATGGAGATGATGGAGAGAGACTTGAACACAGAACTTTACTCAGTTCTTTCTCATAGCTATGAAAACTCAGAAGTTTTACAGATGCTTTCTCACTCAGAGAAGCCCGACTATACTCAGTCGTATAAAATGAACTCCTTCTTCTACTTCTTCTTTCTCTCTCGCTCTCCGCATCAGTTGATACAAACTAACTTATATAGATTTTTGTATTCTCGTGATTTTAAAAAACTTCTAGAACTAAAGTGAACTAACTTTACAAATATGATACACTTGTGAATTTGTCCCTTCACATAGGCATGGGGTTTTCTTCCTAAGATTTGACCTTCAAATATATGTCTAATTAGTGAGTGTTTCTCCAACAGCTCCCCCTCAATCACTAATTGACATTCCCTGTTTCTTCATATCATCTTCTTTTCTTTTACTCCTGCCATGCTTTTGAATCTGCCGGTCTTCACACCATCCAAGCTCTTTGTCATTATGTCTGCTAACTGATCTTTAGTAGAAATGTACTCCACTTCAATCTCCTTCTCCATTACCTTTTCTCTGAGAAAATGATACTGTATCACTATGTGCTTTGTCCTTGCATGGAATACTGGATTTGCTGCAAGATAAAGTGAACTCATATTATCTCCATGTATTGTAGGTGTACCTTGATCAATGCCTAAGCTCTTGAACAATGTCTGCATCCATATGACTTCCTTAGCTGCTTCCACAAGTCCTTTGTACTCTGCTTCGATTGATGATAATGCTACTGTATGTTTTTTCTTTGAACACCAACTTACAAGCTTATTACCAATGTATATCATGTAACCATGATTTGATCTTCTGTCATCCTGGTTACCTGCCCAATCTGAATCACTATAGGCTCTCAACTTCAAATCTGATGTAAAAGGATAATATAATCCTTCCTTTATAGTTCCTTTGATATATCTGAGAACTCTTTGACCTACAATCCAATGTGGGTCCTTTGGACAATGCATGAATTGTGACAAAACTCCCACTGCATAACTAAGATCAGGTCTTGTTAGTGTAGCATAAATCAAACTACCCACAAGAGATTGATACTTCCTCATATCTTTGTAGTCTGCACCATCATATTTACTGAGCTTGTGATTAACTTCAAGTGGAGTTGAAGCTTCTCTGCAATTTTCCATATCAAACTTCTTCAACAAGTTCAGAAGATACCTTTCTTGTGACACATATATGCCATGATCTGTATAAATAACTTCCATTCCAAGAAGGTATGATAACTTTTCTAGGTCACTGATCTTGAATTCTTTTTCAAGTAATCTCTTTACCTCCTTGATTCCTTCATCTGAAGTACCTGTGATTATAATGTCATCTACATAAATACAAATGTAGATTGTACCTTCCTCTATTCTTTTGATAAGTAGACTTAAATCTGCTTTTGAACTTTGATATCCAAGATCATTGAGATACTTCACCAGTTTATAGTTCCAAGCTCTTCGAGATTTCTTCAACTCCATACAATGCTCTTCTCAACCTGCAAACAAAATTTGGATACCTGGAATCTATAAACCCTTGAGGTTGTTCCATGTATACCTCATCTGATATGTATCCATTCAAGAATGCATTTTTTATATCCAATTGACTTAGAGTCCATCCTTTTGAAGCTGCAATAGCAATGATTGTCCTTATAGTTGACATCTTAGCTACGGGACTGAATGTCTCATCATAATCTATGCCATAGGTCTGGGCATAGCCTTTCACCACCAATCTAGCTTTGTATCTGGCTATACTTCCATCTGCAAGCTTCTTCACTTTATAAACCCATTTATTTCCAATAACTTTCTTACCATTTGGTTTAGGAACAAGTTCCCATGTCCTGTTCTCCTCCAATGCATTAAACTCTTCCTTCATTGCTTCTTCCCATTGCTTCTTACCTTTAGCTTCATCATAGTTCTGAGGTTCTTCATCATCTTTGACCATATATGCATAGTTCTTCTGAGTTATGTAAGAAGTATCATAAGAATACCTTTCTGGTTGTCGTCTAGTCCTGCTTGACCTTCTTGGTTCACATTCTTCATAAGTTTCTGGATACACCTCTTCATCAAATATAGGAGCTTCTTCATTCCTTCTTGTTAATCCACTTCTGGATGTACTTGCTTGCATATAGTCTTCATCTCTATTTACCTGCACAATTGATTTTCCTTTCTCACATCTTCTTACCTCTTCTTCAAATTCTTCAGCTGTGTGACTTTGATCTGCATACCAACTTTTATGTTCATCAAATGTAACATCTCTAGAAACAATAAATTGTTTGGTTAGATGATTCCACAATCTGTAACCCATCTGCTTTTCATCATAACCAATGAACACATATTTTTCTGCCTTTGGTTCAAGTTTATGCATAAGCTGTGATCGCACATAAGCATATGCAATTGATCCAAACACTCTACAATGATCTAGTGTTGGTTTCTTACCCCACCAAGCTTCATATGGAGTCATTCCATTTAGAGCTGCACATGGTAATCTATTCACAAGATATGTAGCTGTATTTACAGCCTCAGCCCAAAGATAATTTGGACAGTTCTTCTCCTTTAGCATAGCTCTAGCAAACTCAACCAAAGTCCCGTTCCTTCTTTCTGCTACACCATTTTGTTGTGGTGTATACCTGCAAGTTATTTCTCTCTTAATACCTGCATTCCAAAGATAATCATTGAACTCTTGGGAGAAGTATTCTCCCCCTGCATCAGACCTCAATCTCTTAAGCTTTTGACCTGTGACTCTCTCTGCATATGCATGAAAATGCTTGAAAGCTCCAAAAACTTCTGATCTTTTCTTCAAAACATATAATGTTATCCATGTTGTAGCATCATCAATGAAAAGAACATAATACCTTGAGCCACTGATACATCCTTCTTTTGTTGGTCCCCATACATCTGTATGAATGAGCTCTAGTAATCCATCATGTTTGAATCCTTTCTTCTGAAATGGTAACCTGTGTGCCTTACCCATTTGACATGCTTCACATTTATAAACCATATGTTGACTTTGCACATTTGGTAATCCTAGTACAGACTGATTAGCAACCATAGCTTTAATTCCTCTTTCATATAAATGACCTAACTCTTATGCCAGAGATCAAGTTTTGTAATCACTCCTTCACCATGTGTAAGCAAAGCTTGACCAATATTCCCTTGCACTCTTAAAGTAAAGAGTCTACCTTCTTTCTTACCAGAGACAATCTGATTATACCCATTCTCTAGATCTTCAACAAATACTCCTTCATTTGTAAACCTGACTTGAAAACCTTTTTCAACTATCTGTCCCACACTAATCAAGTTTTTAGGTATTGTAGGAACATACAAAACATTGGTTAGCAAATCTGCTCCACTCTTGCATTTCACTTTTCCAATGGAATGTACACTATGTCTTGTATTATCACCAGTTTGAACTGTGTGACTAGAAATGCCTTTTTCCAATTCTGACATCAATTCTATGTTTCCTGACAAATGATTAGAACATCCAGAGTCAATGTAAAATACCTTTAGATCTTCTTTGTCTGATGTGCTGATTGAATTCATCATCAATGATGTATGACTTTCATTTTGTGTGTCATTTGCATAGTTGTAGTAGGTGGTGTTGTAGGATTGATTATGTCCCCAACTTCTTCCTCCACCTCTACCATAGCCTCCTCTTTGACTTTGTCTACCTCTTTGAAAATTACTTTGATATCTTCCACCTCGGCCTCTACTATTGTTGTTTTGATTCTGGTTTGATCCTTGTTGATTGTGCCAACAGTCATGAGCCAAATGATTACTCAATCCACAGATCCAACAAGCCTTCTTATTGTTATTTTGAATACCTCTACCTCTTCGAAACCTCTTGCTCTTCCTCTATCAGTGCCTTTACCTCTTGCATAATAAGCTTGAGAACTAGACTCCTCTTCATCCTTTGCTTTACCTTTATCTCCTTTCTTCTTGTTATTCATGTACATTGCAGAACTTTGTCCTTTATCTCCATCTCCCTTCAAGTCTTGCTCATATGTGAGCATCAAACCAAGGAACTGGTTCAAATCTGGAACATAATGATTTAATGAAAGTTTTGTTGATAAGACAAAAGGTTTCCACCTTTCATCCCCTCTCAATCCTGCAAGTAGCTGAGCAATCAATCTGTGATCTTCAACATCTTCATCTATGGATCCAAGACTATCTGCAAGATCCTTCATCTTAGTGACATAATCACTAATGGTTTGACTTGGCTTCTTCTTGAATGTTGTAAACTCTGACCATAGACTTGCTTTCCGTGCTTTAGTAGTGCTTTGGAAATGATACTCCAATGCATTCCATATATCTTCAGATGATTCCAATCCTCTGATGTGTGGTAGCAAATGATCAGAGATTGTATTGTAGATGTAGGCTTTTGCACTTGCATCCTTCTTCTGCCAATGCTTTAAAGCATCAAGTTCTTCTTTCTTTGGTAAGCTTTCATCTTCAAATACTGGCTTCTCTTCTTCACCTGTAACATATATCATGAGATCCTTACTCATAAGTAAGGCTTCCATTCTCATTACCCATGCGGGGTAATTATCTCTGTCCAGTTTGTCAATGGAGATATGATCTGCCATACTCCTTCCCTTCTGCTGCAACCTATGAGGTTAAAGGATAAAAGATAATACCTTTTGAAGTTCTTTGTGTATGAGGATACTTCGAGAGTAATATTTTGATGCCTTGTGTCTTCAAATGCTTCACCTTTCAAACTTTAATGGAAAACTTTACAAAACTTCTCGTACCTTTGCCGCCTTCTGCTCTTTAGGACCTTTCTGCTCTGATACCACTTGTTGATGTATAAAACACCACAAGAAATGAATTAATGTGACACTAGAACACCTCTATGGTCACCATTAACTCATTGCCACTCCAAACTTTGAGAAATGATAGCCTAAAGTGAGAACTTTGCTTCTATAGAAATTCCTAGTCACTGAAATGACATACCTTCCGTATTTTGCTAATTTCTCCTAGCTCAAGTATTATTTCTCCATGAAACATTATAGACTGAAACTAGAAGAGTAGAGCTTTCCAACAAGCTAACATATGCATCAAACGGATCTCTAGAACTCAAGTTATGGCCCTCACAAGATGCCCTTGTATGACCTTCCAAAACTGGAAATTTTTGCCTGTTTTAGTATTCCTGGGTGTCTAAAAATAAAAATTCGATGCCTAGCATCGAATTTCAGTCAAGATCGATGCCGGGCATCGACTTTGGGCTTTTTTAAGCTCTTTTTCTGCACCAGAAATACTCTCTTTTACACACACATGAAGAAGACCACTTGTATGCTAGAAGTCGATGCCGGGCATCCACTTTATGCTGAAACTCGATGCTAGGCATCGAGTTGCTCCACAAACTTCATGTTTTTAGAAGATTCAACAACAGGTAACACACAGAGAATGAAAACAATGACTTATCAGCCAAGATTCGATGCCAGGCATCGAATTGCTCAGAAAACTTGAACTTTTGAATTCATCACACAGTAGGCAAGCATGGAGATGATGGAGAGAGACTCGTACACAGAACTTTACTCAGTTCTTTCTCATAGCTATGAAAACTCAGAAGTTTTACAGATGCTTTCTCACTCAGAGAAGCCCGACTATACTCAGTCGTATAAAATGAACTCCTTCTTCTACTTCTTCTTTCTCTCTCACTCTCCGCGTTAGTTGATACAAACTAACTTATATAGATTTTTGTATTCTCGTGATTTTAAAAAACTTCTAGAAATAAAGTGAATTAACTTTACAAATATGATACACTTGTGAATTTGTCCCTTCACATAGGCATGGGGTTTTCTTCCTAAGATTTGACCTTCAAATATATGTCTAATTAGTGAGTGTTTCTCCAACACATCACAAAGAACTTGGTGTCCGTTGGGCAAATGGTTGAAAGAGGCTATCAAGTAAGGTTCAACAAAGGTGGATGCTTTGTGGAGAACCCTAAGCAAGGTTACAAGGTCATAGCAAGAGGAAAGAAGCAAGGGAGAATCTTCACTTTGGAGGTAAATTCTCATTCTACTCAACATGTCTACTTCACATATGGAAACAAGAGGATTTCGGAGTTGGACTTGTGGCACAAGAGAATAGGTCACATCAACATACAAATAATGAAGGAAATGCAATTCAAAAGGCTGGTTGAAGGTCTTCCAAACTTCCAAGGACAAGGTATGAAGCATTTATGTGAATCTTGTCAACTAGGGAAGCAAGCGAGACTTCCATTCAAGAAGAGTGGCTACATAAGCCAACATCCATTGGAGTTGATACATACAGATGTGTGGGGGCCAACCAAAGAGCAATCCATTGGAGGTAACAAGTACTTTGTCACTTTTATAGATGATTGCACAAGGATGGTTTGGGTTTATTTCATAAAAAACAAATCAGATGTGTTTACATGTTTCAAAGCATTCAAGGCAATGGTAGAGAAGGAAACAGGTACATATATCAAGAAGCTAAGGTCCGATGGAGGGGGAGAATATTTCTCCAATGAGTTTTCTGATTTTTTAATGGATCAATGCATCAAGAGGCAAGTAACATGCAGGTACACACCCCAACAAAATGGAGTAGCAGAGAGAAAGAATAGATACATTGCCGAGATCGCTAGAGCAACGCTTAATGAGATGAATGTACCTAACATGTTTTGGAGTGATGCAGCAAATACTGCCGTGTATCTAATGAATAGGGCTCCTACCTCAGGGATCCATGGCTTGACACCATATCAAGCCTATTATGGTAAGAAACGTAATCTTTCCCACTTGAAGATATTTGGATGTACTTGTTATGTACATGTGCCAAGTGAATTGAGGCAGAAGCTACAACCAAAGGCAGAAAAGTGTGTGTTTCTAGGATATTCAAATAATCATAAAGGTTACAGGTGCTTCAACCCAAACACAAAGGACTTGAGGATATCAAAGGATGTAGGAGAAGTATGATTGTATGCAAGATTATAAAGAAGAAAAGCATGGACATGACGAAGAACAAATCGACCTAGAGCTAAGCGGCCCAAGGTGTTCCATCAATGAAGATAGTTCAAGCATGAACTCACCATGGAGGGGGAGATCTTCATCGAGCTATGAAGCGCAATCAATCAACAAAGGCAAAGCAACATTGGTGGAGTTGGATGAAGAAGGTAATGAAGTTGAAGATGATGAAGGACACATGATGGAGAAAGAAGCCACATCAAAGAAAGAGATCAAGTTCCCAAGGCAAAGGAGGTTTATTCCTCCAAAAGGTGAAGAAAGGAAGTCTTCTAGAGTTAAGTATCCATGAGCCCGATTGCTATGAAGATGCAAGCAGGTACACCGAATGGAAAGAGGCAATGCAAGAAGAGATCGACGCACTTGAGGAAAATCAAACATGGACTCTAGTGCCCAAGAAGGAGAACATTAAGGTAATAGGTAATAAGTGGGTGTATAAAGTAAAGAGGAATTCAGATGGATCTATTTCTAGGTTCAAAGCAAGATTGGTGGCCAAGGGTTTTGCACAAACCTATGGAGTGGACTTTGAAGAGACATTCAGCCTCGTGGCAAAGATGAGCACCATTAGGACACTCATTGCAATGGCTGCTAGCAAAGGATGGAAGCTTTTCCAATTGGATATCAAGAATGCCTTTCTCAATGGAGACTTTGAAGAAGAGGTATACATGGAGCAACCACTAGGTTTTGTTCATAAAGAGTTTCCACATTATGTTTGTAGGTTGAAGAAGGCACTTTATGGCCTAAAGCAAGCTCCAAGGGCTTGGAACCAAAGATTGGTGGACTATTTGATCAAATGTGGTTACAATCAATGCAAGGCGGATCCATCTCTCTTCATCAAACAAAGAGGAGAACTTGTAGTCTACATGTGTGTGTATGTAGATGATCTTATCATTACAGGTAATGATACAAACGGCATTGAGGAGATCAAGGCAAAGCTTGGAAAGGAGTTTAGGATCTCTGATCTTGGAGATCTTAGGTATTTTCTTGGCATTGAAGTTGTATACAAAGAAGGAGGTATTATGCTCATACAAAGGAAGTATATTCTAGACCTACTTGAGAGGTTTAGGATGCTACATTGCAAGCCTATTTCAAATCCCATGGAAGTTAATGTAAAACTAAGCTCCATTGATGGAGAGCCATTAGAGGATGTAACTTTGTATCGCTCTATTGTAGGCTCTTTCAATTATGCCACAATAACTAGGCCTGACATAGCATATGGAGTTGGAGTGTTATCACAATTTATGCATAGTCCAAGGACTACACACTTGCAAGCTGCAAAAAGAATGTTACGATATCTCAAGGCCACTATAAATGAAGGATTGTTCTATTCATTGGATGATGATATGCAGGTCAAAGCTTATTCTGATGCGGATTGGGCTGGTTCCAAGGAGGATAGAAGAAGTACAAGTGGTTACCTAGTCATTCTAGGTAGCAAGATCATCTCATGGATTTCAAAGAAGCAACCCACGGTGGATTATTTGTTGGCAAACAAGTTCAAGTTCTTTACAGATCATCAAGCCCTATTGTACTTAGTCAACAAGCCATGTAACACAGGACAATCAATACGTTGGTTTCTATTACTCATGGAGTATGATTTTGAAGTGGTAGTCAGGAAAGGAAAGACACATCTTAGAGCTGACCACCTTTCAAGATTAACCACAGGAGAAGCTCCTCAAGGAATAGTGGATGAATTACCCGATGCATACTTGTTTAACCTTGAGATAGCACCAGAATGGGCTAAGCTGATAGTCCCTATTCTCACGTATGGACCCAAAATCCTAGGATAAGGATCAAGGAAGGAGAGATTACAAAGTCTCAAAGATATCAAATCATAGCAGGAAGTATATATAAACAGGATAATCAAAAGATTCTTGCTTGTTTTGTAGATGAATCAAAACATGCGAATTGGTTGCAATTAGCACACATAGGGGCATTAAAGCAACATCACTCGAAACATCGTACTTTGCAGACTCTGCATAGACTAGGAGTATATTGGCCTTCAATGGAAGCAGATGTCTACAAGTTATGTAAAGAATGCCATGTTTGTTGTGAAAGACCACCAGTAGAACATGCTACATTATATGACGTGTCTCTCACACCAGACTGGAGTGAACCTTTAGTGACATACTTGAGGACGAACACATTCCCTCAAGGAATGACTTTAGCACAGCAACGCAGTCTAGAGCAGGAAGCTCAGGACTATTCACTTATTGGCGACAATCTATACAAAAGAGGACGAGACGGATACCTAAGACAATGTGTTCATGAAAGCGATTACTTGAGCGTACTAGAGACTGCACACCAAGGTGTTGCAGGAGGTCATTTTGGACCAGATAGGATAATCAAAGCCATCCTCTTTGCAGGATTATGGTGGCCCACTCTTCACATGGATGCACATACCTATGTAAAGAGATGTGATGTGTGCCAAAGAACTCAATTTCCTACTCGCAGAGATGAAATGCCATTGAAACCCATGATGGGCGGACGTGCATTTTCTAAATGGGGTATAGACTTTGTAGGACCCATTAACCCCCCTGCAAAAGGTACTCATGCTGAATACATTATTGTTGCGATAGATTATCTTACCAAATGGGTAGAGGCAAAAGCCACGAAAAAGAATGATGCACACACGACTGCAAAATTCTTATTTGAAAATGTCTTTACAAGATATGGATTGCCTATAGAGTTAGTGAGCGATCAAGGAACTCACTTTCTAAACCAAGTCATTGAATATTTGTTACAGGATTTTATGGTGATTCACAAGAAATCCGCACCATATCATCCTCAGGCCAATGGTCAGGCTGAAAGCACTAACAAGATCCTTTGTAATGTACTAACGAAACTCGTGAACAACAAACGTTCAGATTGGGACAAACAGTTACATCACGTTGTTTGTGCATATCGAGTGGCCTACAAGACCGTACTCAATGCAACTCCCTTTCAGATGGTTTTTGGTCAGAATGTTGTGCTTCCTTTGGACTTCTTGATACCGACCCTTAAGGTTGCACAAGAACATCAGTGGACCAGCCATGAATTATCAGCAAGAATAATGGACTTGGAACGATTAGGAGAAACCAGGCTGAAAGCAGCAGCAGGAATATACGCGGCAAAGAAACGACAGAAAGCCTATTTTGATGCGCATGTGAAATATAAAGGCTTGAAAGAAGGAGATTTAGTCCTAGTATATACGTTGAAACAACACGCACGGAAGTTAGAAAAGCGAGGTTATGGACCCATGATCATTAACAGACTCTCGACAAGTGGAGCAGTACAATTAGCCACCCTAGAAGGAGACATAATGCCTAATTACATGAGTGGCTATAGAGTCAAGCTATACCAGGAATCTCTTACTGAGGATATGCTTAGACGACTCATGTTGGCAAAGAAACGTAAGGAGGAAGAAAATAGAATACGTGTTGAAGCTCAAGTAGAAGCTATAGAACACATTAAGCGCATGAAGTTAAGAAGACAAGGACTAGGGAGAGAACATTATAACCATCTGGAAACATCACCCAGATACCCCATGGCCATGTGTCAAGTAAAGTCAACCACTCATCCTAGCATAGTGGACAAGAGACCATTCATTACAGTCAGGCTAGAGCACGGCAACCCTTGCCAAGAGCTCACGGCTTTAATTGATTCAGGTGTTGCGACTAGTGCGATTAGATGGTCCCACTATAAGGACTCAGGAATAGAAATGCGGCCACTTGAGGCATACCTCATAGGGCTAGGAGGCATGGAAACCCCTTGCATGGGTGAGGTGGACCTTCCTATCCTCATAGACAAAGTGACCTTGACAGTAAAGCTACTAGTGTGCCATGACGAGGACCTAATAGAACCCCTAATCCTTGGCCAAGATTGGCTATACGATCACTCAGTGGACCTAAATCTTAGACAAGGCTCCTTACAAATTGGAACCTTAGATCAGAAGCGAGTGATACCGCTTGACTTCCCTAATGGCATTCCGACTGAGGTTTGTAGCCCTAGACCCTATGAAATGCATGCGACGGAAGACCGAAAGATCTTTGGTCAGATCAGTCACGTTACGTCTACACCAACCCACGCAGGCTTGGCTATGGACAATTGTCAATCAGAAGGACGTCATGAGATTTTCCCTTGGGCTTCCTGCAAATTAGAAGGGTCAACCACTCAACCGCTTGGTCAAATGGGCACCATCAGCAGTCAAATGGGCACAATCAACAGACAAATGGGGACGATTGCAGGTCAGGTGGACTTCATCAGTGTCCACATGGGCAAAACACCCTGCGGTGCCCATCCTTCCACACTTATTGCGGACTGGCCTAGATTAAAAGTACAAAATGGAGCACTTCCTAATGGGCAGGTTTCGCAAGTGTTGGACCTCCCTTCTTTTCCAAAGCAGAGTGTCCCTCCGACCTCTCAACCTCAACCACAAAGGAGTCAACCACGACGAGGGAACCTAGACCTACGACAACATCAGACGACACAAGGAAGAAAGTTGTAGTATCAACACCACAGAGCAAAAGGCACAAGACAAATATGGGTGCGAAAAGGACAGAAACCACCAACAAGTTTCAACAATGCAGACAATGACAAGAAGAAGTTTCAGTAGAAGCAGAGACAGTATCCAAAGTCTTCTGAACATTCTTCTACGAATACAAACATTTAGCAAATTCGGATCGCCAAGAAGTACCTTATGAACCGACCCACAACCATGCAGATTTGGGTACCCAAACAATGTTTTATAGCTCAACCCTCAAGCCATGTAATATATGACCCTCAGAAATCTCTTCACCCTTCAACCCCACCAAATCCGATCTCATCTTTTTTCCCTCAGCAGAAACCTGTCACCCCCTCACAAACTCTTAGGAAGTGGGTACCGAAACGTATCCAGACGCCTTCTACGACTCCCTTATCTAACATAACTCCCACCCCGATTAATCTACAACCTTGTAATAACTCATTCACAACTGAACCTTGTACAAATCCACACAC
Organism: Ceratopteris richardii; assembly: GCA_020310875.1. NCBI lineage: Eukaryota > Viridiplantae > Streptophyta > Polypodiopsida > Polypodiales > Pteridaceae > Ceratopteris > Ceratopteris richardii. Next base: position 6,482,369 of record CM035421.1, on the reverse strand, counting down.
TATAACCCACCATCATCTGTAATAACACCTCATCAAGAAATGCATGCAATATCTGAAAACATATAGGTGTCTAGAGACCTATACTAGTTCGGCAAGAAGCATTGCATCAATCACCTCACAACACCTAGCTATTTACACATCGGCTATGGAAAGGGATTACGATCTCACTTTCATGGGATCATGATTAATTTCCATACTAATGTGTTAATCTTATGTAGCAGATCTACTACGCATTCGCATCATACATCATGCAGGCAGAATGGCCATCAGAAGCTTGCCCCAGTGCACCAATGGCCAATATTGGAGAACTACTAGCGGAGCCCCATCCTACGGCTCAACCACCAGAGTTTCAAGGTTTCCCAGGGCCCATGCTAATCGACGATCCCACAGGGGTTATACTGAGAAGATTCATCGCAATTCTCACTGGTTTCAAGGGCTAGCAAGACCATTAGCAGATGCTGATTTTATATTTGAGGCCAATTTGACTTTTGATGATCGTACCTGGGGCAAATATCAGTTTTTCTCAAGAGAGTTTGAAGGATTACAGAACACGGAAGACCTAACGCATGTTTGGGCAAGAGCAGGGTTTACAGAGTATTTCAGCGACCCTTTGCCTAAACCTGACTTCTACAGATGCTATTACTTGGTCACAACTTTGACAGCTTCTGAGAACAAGGATCTGCCCGGTACTTTTATTTTGCCATCCTTAGTGAACGATCCACCATATAAAAGATTTTATCTTTCTAAAGATCTGATTCGAGCTGCCATCAAGATACATGGAACCCACACACCCATAGAGCGAGAAAGGTTAGTTCCAGACCCTATGGAACGTGGGGACGTTACTAAGTGGGAAGAGATTTCAGTGATCACACCTGAGCTTTCAAAACCACTACGGATATGCATGCAGCATCGCTAAGGACAGATTCACAATGCCTCACAATCGCATATGGTTTGGCTTATATTTGGCATGTACAGGACCTCAAACAGTTGATCTAGCAAGCTGGATAATCGATCAGCTCTACCTAGAACAACACAGATGGGAACAAAAGAAGGTCATCAATGGATGTTGCGCTCTCACACGCATCGTATATATGTGTTTGGCCTACGATTTACCTATCAAGCGAGCAATGACAAGTGAGGAGCTGAAAGCATTCAAGGGAACAACAAAGAAAGCTAGGAAGGCCAGCACAGGAAGAGCAGGAAAGCGAATGAGAGGTGCGAGAATCACCCTCACCACACCCTCTCCAGAGCAGTCCCCGATAGAAGCCACTCCATCGGTACAACCTATTCGCATACAGTTATCAAGACCGATTATAACGGAGACCACCAGCAGCACAGTTGCTCCTCAAGCAGCCACCGTCCCAGGACCTGCCACCACTACAGTAGAAGTTCCCACCACTATTGGTGCAAAAGCTTTCTCTTTTCCGATACCAAACATGGAAGCAGAGCCACTGGATACAACCTTTGATTTTGAAATGCAGTATACCTTCTCGAATGAATTTCAGTTTTCAGAAGGTCAGATCTTCTCTCAAGAATACGAGCAGCCAAGTTACCCGACTACGCCCCGAGACCAACCACAAGGACAAATAGTGTCTAGTTCCGAGGAAGAAAGAACGGAAACCGATGAAGATGAAGGCAATGACGAAGCCAGCCAGGGCACTCACGAATCCCAAGAGCATTGACAAACAGATGAACAAGGACGGCACACCGACACCCAAGGAGACACCACTACACATGAAGATGAAACCTTTGAAGCAGCAGCTTATACACTAGCCATCAAGAAGCTATACCGCACCATGGAGAAAGTTTGGGCACGCAAGAAATTCACTGAGGAAGGGAGTCAAACACTTATAGAACAGGAACTTGTCTCAGGCGGATTTGAAGAATTATACATCAGAGGCTTCTGAGAACTTGTCAAATCAGTGGGATCCATGTTAAAAATAAAGAAGTAAGCTCGTATATATTTTTGCAAAAAGGATTTTCTTCAAGTAGAAGAAAAATACAAAAATGAAAAATAGAAGCATTTACTTCAGCAAGTAGTGGAGACCAAAAGAGAATCATTCAAAAGAGAATAAAATCCAAAAACTGAACTGTAAGAGGAGTGGCTGTCCAAAGTAGTGGAGAAATGATGGAGAAGAGCTCTCAAACTCATCATGAGATTTTTTGGTCACTTGGCTATAAAAGAGGCAAGGGAGGACACTCAAGGATAGAGGAAGAAGGCGTGAAAGCCCCCTTGTAGCTACTTCATTTGTTTTGAGTCATTTCATTCAGTTTACTCTCATAGAGTATGTCCAGCCGCACACCCATTTTTGGGTAGTCTACTTGTGAGAGTCATTTCTCTCAATATATGTATCCAATTTTAGTGTTTAAACATTTGTTGGAAAGCTTATTGTGAGTACTTCCTCTATCTAAAAGTATTTTATGAAATTCTTTATGTTCTGTGAGTTATTTAGGTTTTAGTGAAGTCCATTTTTCAGCCTAATTGAGTGGACAGGTAGTCTGTTTTGAATCAAATAGTTTCCAACCCAAATCTACTCCAAATTGAGTGTTTGATATCTCATTTGAAAGCTCTAGGTGTCTAGTTTGAGTGAACAAAGTTTCAAGTTCGCTGAATATTTCAATTGGTACCAGTTTTCATTTGAAGGTTCTATTGTTGGCAAGAGTCTTGATCCTGAGAAGGTCTTGTACACTTTCGTTTGCGATTAGGAGAGGAATTCTCCAACAATTGGTATCAGAGCCTTGGAGTTTGAAGAGGCAAAGCATTGGAACTGAACGGAAGCAAAGGGAAAGCTACAAATCAAGGGGGAGCTTCGTGAATTCAAGAGAGAGCGCCACAACATACTTGAGGTAAACTTCAATCTTGGAAGTTTTCAATGGCTGATTTAGGACAACAAGTTGAGAAGTTAGACAAAGACAATTTTCAATCTTGGAGGTATAGAATGATAAATTACCTTAAAGGTAAAGGTTTATGGAGTTTAGTTAGTGGAGATGATCCACAACCGGTGGACCTTGAAGATCCCAACATTACTCCGGCACAAAGGAGACAATTTGTTGATTGGGAAGAGAGGAATCGAAGGGTGATGTTCCTCATCTCACAAGTTATTTCTAACACTATGATTGGTCATGTGCAAAGCTTAGAAACGACCAAAGAAGTTTGGGAAGCATTGGAGAAGGTGTATGCTACCTCAACAAGGTCTCGGAGGATGCAACTCAAGAACGAGCTCAACAACATGAAGAAAAGCTCAAACCAAAGCATTAGTGAGTATGCATTGAGGATCAAGGAGCTTCGAGATCAGCTAGCATCAGTTGGATGCAAGATAGAAGAGGAAGACATCGTCCAAACAGCCCTCAATGGCTTGAGAAGTGAAGAAAAGTGGAAGCCCCTCATCACAAATATCCTTTATAGAGATCCTCTACCAACATTCAATGAGATTATACCAAATCTTGTGGCTGAAGAGGTTGCTCAACAAGGAGAAGGCAACAAAGGTAAGGACAGCCATAGTCAAATGTTATATGCAGGAAGAGGTAGAGGAAGGAACTCAAGAGGAGGCTCGAGAGGAAGAGGAAGAAGCTACAACAACACAAATTTCAGCCAACACAACTCGGAGGACAACAAGGACAACTCAAATGAAAACACACATGGAAGAGGTCAAGGAAGAAATAGAGGAAGAGGTCGAGCTTCATATAATCCTCATAAAGGTATAACATGTTATCATTGTGGTAAACTAGGACATTATGCAAATGATTGTTGGCAAAAGAATGGAAGGTTGAATGGAGGCAACCAAAGGAGCCAAAATAACTATGCGAGTACATCAAGTGAAGGAGACAAGCAAACCATGCTTGCCATGAAGCATGACTACAAGAACTCGAGAAGTGATTACCAAAAATGGTTCATAGATTCAGGTTGCAGCAACCATATGACATGCCATGGAGATTTGTTCACAAAGCTACAAGCTCCAAGTGGAAAAGGATGTGTGGAGACTAGTGATGAAACTCAACACGCAATTGAGCATGTTGGAGATATCAAGCTTGGAGACAAGAAGGTATTGGCTGAGGTTCTTCATGTTCCTACTATTGCAAAGAATTTGATTTCAGTAGGACAAATGGTAGAGAAAGGGATATCATGTTATCTTCAATGAAAAAGGCTGCTTTATAAAGAATCCAAAAGAAGGATTCAAGGTCATTGCTCAAGGAAGGAAAGAAGGAAGGATGTTCACTTTGGACATTCAACAACCGCATGGAAAGGTGATGTATATTCAGTTTGGAAACAAGAGGATTGCTGAAATTGATTTGTGGCACAAAAGGTTTGGACATATCAACATTCCCAAGCTCAAGGACATGTGGTAAGAGGTCTTCCAAGATTCAATGATGCTGAACTACATGAGTTTTGTGAAGCATGCCAACTAGGAAAGCAAACTCAACAACCATTCAAGAAAAGCAACTATGTGGCAAGGAATGTCCTCGACTTGATACACAGGGATGTATGGGGACCATCACAACAACCATCAGTGGCTGGTAATAGATATTTTGTCACTTTTATTGATGATCATTCAAGGAAAGTATGGATGTTTTGGATAAAACAAAAATCAGATGTGTTCTCTATGTTCAAGAGATTTAAAGCACAGGTAGAAAAGGAAACAGGACGCTACATAAAGACCTTGAGGTCGGATGGAGGAGGAGAATATTTCTCCAAAGAATTTTCAGATTTTCTTTATGAAAATGGCATCAAGAGACAATTTACATGTAGGTACACACCTCAACAAAATGGAATAGCTGAAAGGAAAAATTGACATATCATAGAAGTTGCAAGATGCATGCTCAACGAGATGAAGGTGCCACTAAACTATTGGGCTGAAGCAACTAGTACCGCCGTTTATTTGATGAACAAGTGCACAACGGCTGGAGTGCATAATCTAACTCCCGAGGAGGTTTATTCTGGTAAGAAGCCTGACCTTACACATCTCAAAGTTTTTGGATGTGTGTGTTATGTTCACATCCCTGAAGAACTAAGGACAAAGATGGAGGCAAAGTCTGAAAAATGTATTTTTATTGGATATTCATCGGAGCAAAAGGGATATAGGTAAAGTTGAACCGGTTGAAGAAGCAATGTTCAAAAGGAAATGAAAGGAGGTCTTCAAGAGCAAGGTATCCAATTGAAAGGCTGAGCTATGATAGTTTTATTGCAAAGCATTTTGCATATATGACACAGGTGGTCAAAGACAAAGAACCGGATGCATATGAAGAAGCATGTACACAAAAAGAATGGCAAGAAGCTATGCAAGAAGAGATGAAAGCTCTCAAGGACAATCACACATGGGAGCTAGTTCCAAAGGCTGAAGGTATGAAGATTGTTCCAAATAAATGGGTGTTTAAATAAAGAGAAATGCTGATGGTTCTCTAGCAACGCATAAAGCTAGACTAGTAGCAAAAGGATTCAAGCAAACTCACGGCATCGATTATGAAGAAACTTTCAGCCCGGTTGCAAAGATGGGAACAATTAGAACCTTGATTGCAGTGAGTGCAGCAAGGAGATGGCCGTTGTACCAACTTGACATAAAAAATGCCTTTCTCAATGGTGAACTTCAAGAAGAGGTATACATGAGTCAACCGATTGGATTTGAAGACAAAAAGCATCCAAATTTTGTTTGTAGATTGAAGAAAGCTTTGTATGGGCTGAAGCAAGCACCACCTGCTTGGAATCAAAGATTGGTCGAGTACCTCACAAGGTGTGGGTATAGTCCAAGTAATGCAGATCCCTCTCTCTACATGAAGAAAGAAGAAGGCAAGCAGGTATATATTTGCATATACGTTGATGATCTCACCATAACAGGAAGGAATGTTACAGGAATACAAGAGATCAAAAGGAAACTTGGTAAGGAGTTTAAAATTTCAGATCTTGGTGAGTCGAAATACTTTTTAGGCATTGAGATAGTCTATGGGAAAGATGGCATTTACTAAATGCAAAGAAAGTACCTATTGGATGTTCTTTTCAGATTTGGAATGAGTGAATGCAAACCAGTCACTCAACCTATGGACACAAATGTGAAGCTATGCTCAAATGATGTAGAGAAGTTACATGATGTAACTACATACAGGAGTATTATAGGTTCAATGATCTATGCTACGATCACAAGACCAGATTTGTGTTATATTGTTGGAGTTCTTTCTCAATTTATGCAAGCTCCAACAAGTGAACATTTAAATTCAGCCAAACGAGTGCTAAGATATGTGAAGCACACAGTCAATCATGCTCTGTTTTATGGATATGATGAAGAATTGCAGGTAAAAGGCTTCAGCGATGCTGATTGGGCTAGTTTGAAGGAAGATAGAAGATCCACTTCAGGTTATGTGTTCATGATAGGTAGCAAACCTATCACATGGAGCTCAAAGAAGCAACCTACTGTTGCACTATCATCTACAGAAGCTGAATATAGAGGTTTAGCCTTTGCAACTTGTGAAGCTATGTGGATTAAGAAGCTCTTGGCTGATCTTGATGTGCAAGTGGAGACCATTCCAATTTATGGTGACAACATGTCAAGCATTCACTTGACAAACAATCCAATGTTTCATGCACGAAGCAAGCACATAGAAGTGCATTATCATTATGTTCGAGAAAAGGTTTTGAGCAAGGATGTGGATATAAAGCTCATTGGAACTAATGACCAGGTTGCAGACATGCTTACAAAGTCCCTAGATGCTTCTAAGCTCAAGAGGTTCAAGGACGACATCAACTTGCAGGATATGGCTGAAGGTGCAAGGTCACATGTGAGCTTGAGGGGGAGTGTTAAAAATAAAGAAGTAAGCTCGTATATATATTTGCAAAAAGGATTTTCTTCAAGTAGAAGAAAAATACAAAAATGAAAAATAGAAGCATTTACTTCAGCAAGTAGTGGAGACCAAAAGAGAATCATTCAAAAGAGAATCATTCAAAAGAGAATCAAATCCAAAAACTGAACTGTAAGAGGAGTGGCTGTCCAAAGTAGTGGAGAAATGATGGAGAAGAGCTCTCAAACTCATCATGAGAGTTTTTGGTCACTTGGCTATAAAACAGGCAAGGGAGGACACTCAAGGATAGAGGAAGAAGGCGTGGAAGCCCCCTTGTAGCTACTTCATTTGTTTTGAGTCATTTCGTTCAGTTTACTCTCATAGAGTATGTCCAGCCGCACACCCATTTTTGGGTAGGCTACTTGTGAGAGTCATATCTCTCAATATATGTATCCAATTTTAGTGTTTAAACATTAGTTGGAAAGCTTATCTTGAGTACTTCCTCTGTCTAAAAACAGTTTTATGAAATTCTTTATGCTCTGTGAGTTATTTAGGTTTTAGTGAAGTCCAGTGTTTAGCCTAACTGAGTGGACAGGTAGTCCTTTTTGAATCAAATAGTTGTCAACCCAAATCTACTCCAAATTGAGTGTTTGATATCTCATTTGAAAGCTCTAGGTGTCTAGTTTGAGTGACCAAAGTTTCAAGTTCATTGGATATTTCAGTTGGTATCAGTTTTCATTTGAAGGTTCTACTGTTGGCAAGAGGCTTGATCCTGAGAAGGTCTTCTACACTTTCCGCTGCGATTAAGATTACGATATTTGCAAAGGAAACCATTATCGCAGTATGACCCTCGTAGAATCTGTCTACTAACCAAACTAGGTGAATATATTCGAGTACCCATCGGTGGACAATCTTCAGAACAGGCTAGGGAAGCATGTCTTGTCCCTAAAGGCTCATTGGCAGAAGAAACCATTATCATCGACTCCCCACCCCTTACTACTGTTGTACATACCACAACAGTTGTTGAAGTACCTACCACCCCAACCGCTCCTCCTTCACCTCCCATCCATCCAGTCTCCCCCATACACCCTCCTTCTCCTAGAACAACATCCTCCTTCTCTGGCAGAGTAGCAAAAGTCGTCCTTACTCCCAATCATCCCACAATTCCCGCACCAACTCAACCTATTCTACCCCCTAGCACACCTACCTTTCTATCAAATCCAATTTTCACACCATCCTTCCCCACACCTCCAAGACCCCTTTTTCCATTCCCACCTCCATTAACCTTCTCCCCAGTCTCACCTCCCCGACCCACCGTAACTCCTCTTTCCCCTTTCCACCAAGCCATCCAAGACAACCCCCCTGTAAATTACTCTTCAACCTTTGTAAATCCCGTATTTACACCTACACACTTACCCACGATCACACCACTATTCACAGTCACCGCACTCGACACCACATCCAGCGAAATGGATATATCACCACCCACCGCACCTCCCCTCACTTCATTTGTGGCACCACAATATTTAAGCACACCACAATTTTCCACAATCACCACAACATCCACTTTCCCACCCCTATTCCCCATTCCCTTTGCATCTACACCTACTGCATCTTCGCTTAGCACATCGTTAATATTATCACCCACTGTAGATACTGCATTCCGACAGATGTTCACATGCATGACTCAAGTACAAAATGAGTTCACATCTTTGGGAAATAATTATCAACAGCTACAGAGGACAACCAATGATTTACAGTCGTAGCTAAATTCACTGACCATCGAGAATGCCTCCCTAAACACCAGATACCAAGAACTCCGAGAGGCATACCACAAACTAGAACTAGAAAGTGAAGAGAAAACCAAAGTGGCCACTGCTGATCTTGATAATTTGTTATGGGCACAGACCATTCGCAACGCAACGTTAACACGAAATATGGGATTACTTAGACGACACTTGGCAGCCGTGAAAGAAGAAAACCAGTGCTTACAAGAACAAAATAGAGAGAATCTAGAAGCTGCCTTAGATCAGTCAGACCAACCGCTAAGCCCCAGTCGCTTTAAGGCCGTGCCCTTAGAATCAATGAAAATGTTGTTAGAGGATCATATCAGATTGTTAGATGAGTATGACACCATGAACGAGGAGTTTCAGAAACTCAAAGATGAAAACAAGATCTTGTAGTTACGAGCACCAATACCACAAGGCCTACCAGCTCTTGCGGACCCATCTCCTGACATCCTAAAGGAACTCAACGCTTTACGAGCCCAGGTATCTACTCTTCAATCACGGATAGAAGTATATGAAGCACCACCCGGACCAGATTCCCCATCGGACCTACCAGCCAAGGAAGAAACAGTCACTCTTCCAGTGGAGGAAACTTTTGAAGAAGCCTATGAGCCCCAACCCATCATAGGCGGACGAGTCACGGCTAAAGGCCAGACGACTTTCGAACTTCCAACTCCCGCATGGATGAAGACGATAGAAGAACTTGGGACAACCCACTCAGCACGGGTAGAGGCGCAGTTACACGCAATGGCGATTGAAGAACGCATCTTACAGTCCCCCTACTTTGCTCACTTGGCCCCGCGCAGATATATATCAGGGCACGAGCTACAGTATAAACCTTCTTTCATGTTGATGGCAGAATATCAGTTAGCCATAGAGAAAGAAACAGGCAAAAAGCCCTCCCACGCAACTCAATTTGAACCGGAAGATTTGCCATTAGATGCGCAGCAAGGAGAGATCTATCAACCAAAATGGCGCAAGGATCTCTTACAGAAATATCCTAAAATGATGAGTACTTGGGTTAAGGCACCTTTACACTTAAAGTATAACCCATGTTGGGGACCAGTGCCACGTCACCGCTCCTGGAAGGCATTCGCTATTAAAATACAAAACAACAAATAATGCCAGGACTGGTTAAACTACCCATACTTCAGACCACCTATCGGACCACCTACAATCGGATACATGATGGCCACGATTCGTCACTGGCTCCCTCGCTTGAAACACATGGACGATATAGCAGCACACATGACTGTCAAGATATTTGACATGATGCAGATGGTTTTTAAAGTCTTCAGACGCGTCAAGGCACCTCATGTAAACACCCCCGACTTCGAGCATGGCAATCTAGATCTTGCATATGACATGAGTACAACGCCATCACTTCGGGTGTGTTATGCCTCGCATTGCAGAATTAAATACCTACCGGCATGCTACAAGCAAACCTTCGAAGAAATGTTCACAACCGGTTTTTGGGAATACCATTCAGAAGTGTTCATCAGCAGGCCCACACATTTGCTTCAATTATTCATCTGTGAACAGATGGTATATTCCACGCACTATCGACTCCCGCCATTAGAAGAACCGTAGCCAATCAATTGGGAGAAACTCGAGGCAGATTTGGCCCGAGGCATTCGAATATCAGAACACACCCTTGCTCAGGAACTACTCCAGAATTACATCTGACAGACCGCACAACAAGGTTCTGTCGAGGACGACAGAAGCGAGAGGGAGGGGGGTGTTGGTAGTAGGCATAGGCATAGAAGATGCGGAAGCATGTAAAGACAGAGCAAGGAGCCAGTTGAATCAATTTTTCAAAGATTTATGTTTTATAAATATCCTTCAAAACCTCCAACAGTGATTTTCATCACTATTGTAACATATGTAACATAGAAAAAACCCTTTTTGTAATTCATAGCTCCATTTTGTGCAAGCCGAGGAGTCCTCGAGCTTGAGGAGCTTAGGTAGAATAAGCGTATCAATTTTGGTTATTTTTAGACACCGTTTACCCTCTCAAATAGCGCATAGGACCTATGTTGGAATTGAAGGACTTACTAGGCAAGGAAGCTTACGAAGGGAGTCAGAGAGAAGAAAAAGTACAAGCAGACAGAGCAGTCAACGACGATCTGGCAAGTAGGCCAATATTTTTTCAGGACACTAACGCATATAAAAGAGGTGGACACACAAGGAGAAGGAGCAAGTAGGGAGCTCCAGGAAATGTATGTCAACATGTTAATAGAAACCCCTACAAAAATAGTGATTTTCATCACTAAAAACCATTGTAAATACCAATTCACATTTTTGTAGCTCCATTTTGTGCAAGCCAAGGAGTCCTTGAGCTTGAGGAGCTTTAGAAGTATCTACCTGTCAGTTTTCACATTTTTTAGACTTCGTTTGAACCTCCAAATAGGGTAGAGAACCTAATTTTTAACTAGACCGGACACTAGGTCTAGACAAGGCCAAAACCTAGTCAAAAACTATAAATAGAGCTAGAGAGCTCATTTTTCAAGCTAGCTTGTAATTGATCTAAACTTGTATGAGCTTTTTGAAAGTAATCTAAAGAACTCCATTGCTTCTCACTCTTTGTCTTGCCTTGTATGCGCGTGTGTATGTATGTGTGTGCATGTTAGTGTGCTTCGCACTCACGCACTTGTGCCTTCACTTGCTCGAGGTCATCATACCATCCTCATGTCTTCCCAGATTGACATTAAAGGAGGTGCTACTCATCACTGAGCTACACCAAATTTTGGCGCCGTTGCCGGGGATCGAGCTTTGAGGACGAGCGTGTGATGGTAAGACGTAGATTTGAGACGTTGGCGTTGTAGGTAATCTCTTTAATTTTCTTATTTTTCTCTTTCTTACCTCACCATCATCATCACCATCATCATCATCACCACCTCCATCTCCATCATCGCAGAAATTTTCAGTTTTGGATTATATCACCTTCTCCATCTCATTTCCCTCATTCCACTTGTGAGAGAGAGCGAGAGAGCGATATTGTGTGCGTTGTTTTTGCTTGTTTCTAGAGATTTCTTGCAGGTACTGGCAGCATCATCATCCCCAGCACTCCGCGCAGGTACGAAACGTCACGAAACTGTCTCTGTGTCGCCGACCTCTGTCGATCGCGATCGACAGAAAAATCGCCCATTTGGTAAAACAAAGTGCACCACCATAATCCACATGATGAGCACATTCTAAATCACTAAAAATAGTTAAAAAATTCCGTGTTTCTCTATCAATCGCGACCGACACCATCGATCGCGATCGACAGCCACGATCGACAGACCTTGTCAATCGCGACCGACAGACCTGTCGATCGCGACCGACAGACCCCACGACCGACTGACTGCCACGTAGGACCCTGTCAATCGCGATTGACACCGTCGATCGCGATCGACAGCCACGACCGACACCTCTGTCAGTCGCGATTGACACCGTCGATCGCGACCGACTGAATTTCAACGATTGATTGACTTTTTCGCGTAGCCACGTGTCCATCGCGACGGACACAGCCCCGATCGACTGAATTCACGGCGAAAAACCCGGAAAAAGTGTCGATCGCGATTGACACTGTCGATCGCGATTGACAGGACTCAGAACCGACTTTGTCGATCGCGATTGACACTGTCAATTGCGACTGACAAACCTGTCGATCGCGATTGACAGGCTTTTCGGCAAAAAAATTAGGGTTAATATTTCCAAGTCTTTGGGGGAATTTTGGGCATAATTAGAGAGTCATTAGTGATTTGTGAGGTCCCTACACATGTGTTTTTGAGAAAAATCCTATGATCTGTTAGCCTGTTTGAACCCTGTTTTAGCACCAGAACCCTGAACTGGCATAACTTTCTCATATGAAATCCAATTGCTGTGATTCTTGTCTTGTTGGAAAGCTCATGGGGAGGGATTAGATAGGGTATTTTGAAGTTGACCATACCCGCGGTAGGAAAACTAAAGGATCCTTGAGATTGTTTTCCATAAAGGCAAAAGGTAATTTGGTCTGTGAACTATATGCATGAAAGTGATCTATCTGTCCTTTGGATTTAAGTCTTGAGCTAATCTTGGGACTGATACAGGTCTATTGAGAGCAATTGAGAGCATCCAAGCAAGGGCTTTGTGCAAGCTTGAGAATCAGGTTCTCGAGCACTAAAGAACAAGGGATCAGCAAGAAAGGTCGGAATATCCTCAACTCCCTTTGTCAATTCCTAGCTTAGGCTAAGAACGACTAGTGATAGGAGTAGGTCAGGACGGCGATAGGCATTTATCAAGTGAAGACTACCTAAATACTCAAGTTCAAGCTAACGACATAATCCTTGTACGGTCGAGAACTTCAAAGGAAAAGAGCTTAACGTGGAACGATCAACTTCAAGTGCAGAAATACACTCAAGTATACCTGACGACGTGATATCAGACAAGAACATAAACACGATAATCAACTAAAAAAGGAATCAAGTAAGTGATACAAAAGAACTCAGCAACGAGGTTGTACTTTGGGCAAAAATTGGGCTACTGAAATAGGCATATGAACCTTAGATCAGGACGGCATCTAGTAAGGGATAGACAAAGCCTTAGGTCTTCATAGATCTGCTTCTGAACCGAGAGACTGACGAAGCCTTTTGGAGGTATAAATCTGATCCGCCAATTGATATAGGAACAATCATGATCTATGAGTTTAAAGATCCAGATAGCCCAGGCAGAGTGACCTACCTAGATCACGCTTCAGAGAGGATCTTTGTGGTTACGGAACATGATAGACATGCTTACACTTGGAAGGGTGAATTCGTCTTCTCCCAACCAAGATCGAACGTGTCCTATGGTCACCCTGGAGCTGGAACATCCCAAGCTCATGGAACTCAAAGAGACAGAAGTAGAGATAGGCCAGAAGTAATCTTTGCCAACCCAGGGGGCAGAGAACGAACGAGGACAGAAACAAATAGAGTAGAACCTGAGGTACTTAGAGCTCCCAGGAATCAAAGAAATGCGGATGAGTTTCCTCTACCACGACCTAGAGAGCACACAAGGACTTTGAGACCGACTCAGCTAGTTATGTCCATGAAGAACTACTTCGATGGTACTGGAGATCCATACGATCATGTGGCCGAGTTTAGGCAAGTCTTGAGAGCTGAACAAGTAGAAGATCTGTTCACGCAGTACAATGCCTTTGGTCTAACCCTTAGGAACACAGCCGTTACGTGGTTCCAACCATTGAATGAGAGACAGTTCAGGTGCATAGACCAACTCCTAGAGGCTTTCATTATTGAATTCTCTAAGAGTGGCATTAGACATAATACCTCCTCATTAATTCACAGTTTCAAGCAGACCCCTCAGGAGACCGTGAGACTTGCAGGAAGAAGATTTAGGCAATATCTTGAAAGATGCCATGTTTCGGAGCTACCCACACCAGCTAAGCAAGTGGCTCTATTCTTGGACGGCTTGCTAAGTACCAAATTGAGATCTTATGTGTACTTGAAGGACCCTAGGACCATAGAGGAGTGTGTACGCATGTGCATTGACATCGAGGATAACCTAGGGGAGGAGTTGGAGCTTTCCAAGATATATAAAGATTCAGATAGTGCCTCTAGCCTCTCTTCCACGTAATCCCCATCAATTGAGGAACTCGCAGAGAAAGTGGCACAAAAACTAGGTGTCTCTAGCAAACAGACCCCAAGGTTTGCCCCAGTGAAGAGGTGCTATACGTGCGGTGGTGACCATATGGCAAATGCATGTCCCATTATGGCTCAACCCCAAGTAAATCCTAGTAACCAGTACTGCACCGTAGAGCGAAGATACACAAATCACTCAGCACAAGACTGCCCATACAATAAGCAAGCGGTTAGGCAAACCTACCCTCAGCCATACCCTCAACAAGGCAGATACCAAAATCAGTACCCCCAACAACAGTATACTAGACCTCAGCAAAATTACCAACCACAATATCAAACCCAGCTGAGACCCCAGCCAGTGCTAGCACAACAATCACCTACTCCTACTAATGTGATTCCTGTAAAGTATGCTGCCGCAGAAGAAAACCTGAATAGAGCTATAGTCCCAGTAACACCATTAATTTCAGAGAGTGATCCCAGTGATCACAGCTTTGATTCTACACATGTTGATAGCCCCCGGGCTTACTACATGCAGTCTCCTGAACATGGTGAGTCTAACTACAGTGAGGAACCGAGTGAACCTAATTGGGAGTCAGTGTATGCTAATGTCATGTATGCAAACCCCAACCCTATACCCCAACCTAGGCAGGTAAGACCCCCATTCCCTAGAGGACTGTGCTACAGATGTCAGGGAGATCACCTCATTCGCGATTGCCCCTTACCTCCACCTACACAACCCCAGTCAATGACAATTCAAGGCTTTTGCCAAGAGTGTGGAAAGGAGCATCTCTTACGAGACTGCCCTAAGAATCCTAATAATATGCCAAAGATTACTCCTATCAATGTTGTAGGGTTAGTGGTAGATTCCACAGGAAGTGTCACTTCCACTGTGCCAATACAAGTGGTCACGAGAGCCCAAGCCTTACAGCAGAACCCAGGTGTAGGCCAGGAAAAGAGCCCAGATGTTAGTGAAATAGAGAGCATGACAAAGAAAAGGACTAGAGCTTGGAAAGATAGTCGTGAAAGAATGAAAAGACAATGGGCAAAGAAAATGAGTGAACTTGAGGAAAGCCTAAGAGAAACCAAAGCTAGGATAACCGAACTCACATCTCAAACTCCCCCTCACACTACCCCACCACCACCATTCCCATCTCCATCCGACCGGCCACCTTCCAACCCGCCTCACCTAAACCCACCACCCCCAAGAGTAGGATCAGTCCTAGCAGATCCCACTCCCGAGGACCTAAACATGATGCTTAAAGCATATCAGGCCAGAATCCAAGAAGGGCCAAACGTAACTGATCATGAAAAGTGTTACCCTAGAGCAAAACTAGAGCTAGAACGAACCAAAATTTGTGCTAAGATGGTGGAATTGGCTCAGACCATGTTTGAAGCCAGTCACCTATTTAACATCTCTTGTTCAGCGAAGACACAGTTGCACTTTGATGGACTGTTAGAAAGAATAGAGAAGCTAATTGCACAATCAGAAAAGGAACCCGCCTCTCAACATAAGGACAAGGCAAGTGAAGGAGTAGGTCTTCCTGCCCAGGAAGCCTATGTGCCTGAAGCCTATGTGCCTAACTCTACGGAGCCAGATACATCTTCTTCTCTGAATCGGTTTACACCGGAATTCCTACGAGAGATTCAAGAAGACAAATGGGCTAAAGAAAGTGAAGTCCCTCCTCCCATTGAACTTGTGGATGACGCACATGACCAATTCCCACAAGACATCCCATCCATTTATGAAGAGCAGGAGAGCACCCAATCTCAAGAAAGATTAGAATTTGAGTCTAACTCTCTACAAGAATTACCCCACTTCACAGGCCCATGGGAAGCTAAGTCTACTTGTATGAGAGCACCCACAGTCATGGTACAAAATGAGGACTCAGTCATACCTAGGAACACAGAGGTAGTGAAAAACACTAAAGTACAATGCAAACTCACCTTAGAAGAGCTACTCAAAGTAAGGCCAGAGCTATGGAAACATGAAGCCAAACAAGTACCAGAGATAGCAAAACCTCGTTCCCAGGTAGGATCCCAGAGAACAGTGCCCGAAATACCATTGGACAAGATAGGAGACATGAGTGAGGGCGAAGAGGGAAACATATATCTTCCTATCACCCGTCAAGGATACACCACGAAGGCCATTCTAGACTCAGGTGCAGGAGTTGCAATTGCTACCACTTCCCTATGGAAGCGTTGGGGCAAGCCAGCACTCAGGCCAACGAGAATGAAATTGCAGATGGCCGATGGTCACATAGAGAGACCCTTAGGCTTGCTGGAAGGAATAACTCTCACTACATGCGGTGTTGAGTTTGAGCATACTTTCGCCATATGTGATTTCAACAAGAATCATGCTTATGAGATGATTTTGGGAAGACCATTTATGCGACAGTTGCAAGTGGTCCAGGATTGGGGAACCAATTCTTTGTACCTGCAACACTTAGGTGTTACGACCAAAGTGAATCTCAAAGATTACTCTCATAGAGATGTCCCTCCTATCCAATGGAATCCCATCCATAGAGCCAAAGATGATACGGAATCTGTGCATTCCATAGGATCAGGATCCTCATGGATGTGCAAAGTAGCAGTAGAAGAAGAGAAGAGAGAAGAAGCCAGAGAGATAGGTGCAAAAGAAACACATAGATCAATTCAAGACCCAGCCTATGCGCCTGTAGTTTTTCCTGACGAAGAATTTGAACCCCACGACTGGGCAGAAATCCTAGCAACAATGGATGTAGCCATCAATGAAGAACAATGGACACCCCACTGTGATGAAGATGGCTATGACATTTCTGTCTTCTCCATAGAGCCAATCATGGGAGAGGCAGTGTTAGAAGAGTGTGAACCTAGCCCTGATGCATTTGAGGATGCAAGTGACTCCGATCTAGAGTCAATCATTATGGACACACCCTTTGCATCAGATGAAGAATACTTCTATGAAGTGGAATTTCAACCCCAGAGACACGGAGAGCTTACAAATGATGTAAGGCTAGCCACACAGGTAACCCCTAAGGAAGAAGGAAAGAAAAGGAAGAAGAGAGAAGTCACGCCAGGAGAGGAAGAATCTTTGTTTGAGGTCCCGGAAAATTTTAAGAAGTATGAGATAGACGACAGGAAAGTCATGATAAGAATGCCTAAACGAGAGGCACAATCAGGAGAGGCCTATGATAACAAAGAAACCACCAAGAAAATAGTAGTGGCCCTAGAAGAAGGAGAGGAGAGATGCACGTACATAGGCCATGACCTAACAGAGGAAGAAGAGCATGCGTTAATAACCTTGCTAAGAGAATACAGAGATGTATTCGCTTGGAGTTACAAGGATTTGAAGGGTGTTGATCCAGACATATGCTCATACACTATCCCCATGACCTCGGATGCCAAACCTTCTAAGCAAAAGCCATACACATATAATGATAATTATGCTGCTAAGATCAAAGAGGAGATAGATAGACTGGTCGAAGCTGGATTCATCTATGAAATTGAGCACACTGAGTGGGTATCCCCCATCGTAGTGGTGCCCAAGAAAAATGGAAAGCTGCGTGTATGCATTAACTTAAAGAAGGTCAATGCAGCCACAATTCGAGATAACTATCCGCTTCCTATCACAGAGCATCTCTTAGAAAGAGTAGCAGGCAAGGAAGTGTATAGCTTCCTTGATGGATTTTCGAGCTACAATCAAGTAGCCATAGCTCCAGAAGATCAGCATAAGACCGCTTTTGCCACCAAATGGGGCATTTTTGCCTTTAGAGTAATGCCATTTGGGCTTACCAATGCACCCGCTACCTTCCAGAGGCTGATGTGCCATGTATTTAAAGAGTTCCTGAGGAAGAACCTAGAAGTCTATGTTGATGACCTCTGTGCTCATTCCAACCTTAGACAGACACATATACCAGAACTCAGACAAATCTTTGACAAATGTAGAGAATATCAAGTCTGCCTAAACCTAGAAAAGTGTGTTTTTATGGTCAGGCAAGGCAAGATTCTAGGACACATAGTGTCAAAGAATGGCATATCTACTGATGAAGAGAAAGTGAGAGCTATAGCCGAGTTACCTAGGCCTAAGAATGTCAAGGAAGTACAAGCTTTCATGGGGCATTGTGGTTATTACCGACGGTTCATTCACATGTATGCTGTCATTGCAAAGCCCATGTACAGACTTCTGACTAACTTTGAGTGGACTGATGAATGTGAGAATTCTTTCAATGAGCTTAAACGGCGATTATGTTCAGCACCAATCTTGACCACACCAGATTGGAATATGCCTTTCCATGTTCATGTGGATGCATTGAATTATGCTATTGGGTGTGTACTCGCGCAACCTACTGGTGAAGGTAATATGGATCTTCCAATTGCCTATGCGAGTAGACAGTTTAACGCAGCTGAGCGAAACTATACCACCACTAAACGAGAAGGACTAGGCATGGTATATGCGGTTAAAAAGTTTAGACATTACTTGCTTGCAAATAAGTTTAAATTTTTTACTGATCATCAGGCATTGTTGTACTTGGTGAACAAACCCTGTAACACGGGCAGATTAGTAAGATGGTTTCTCTTACTAATGGAATATGACTTTGAGGTAGTGGTAAGGAAAGGTAGGACTCATTTGAGAGCTGACCACCTTTCTAGGCTCACATTTGGAGAGGCCCCACAAGGAGTGTCAGATGACCTTCCTGATGCTTACCTGCTTAATTTGGAAGTGGTGCCACAGTGGGCTAAGCCACTAGTGCCAGTATTGACATACGGGCCTAACCATCCAGTAATAAACACATAGGATAGAGAGGTAGTAAAAGCCCAAAAGTATCACATCATGGCAGGAAGTATGTACAAGCACACAGATCAAGGGATCTTGGCCTATTGTGTGGAAAAGGATGAGTACGCTAAATGGTTGCAACTAGCACATGTAGGTGCATTAGAGCAACACTATTCAAAGCAACGAACCCTACAGACACTAAGGAGACTAGGAGTGCATTGGCCGACTATGGAAGCTGATGTCCAAAAGTTGTGCAAGGAATGCCCAATCTGCTGCACTAAACCACCTGTGGAACATGCCACTCTTTATCAAGTATCCATAGTGCCAGATTGGAGTGAACCTCTAGTATCCTTCTTAAGGACGAAAACATTCCCTCTAGAGATGACTCTGGCTAGGCAAAGGAGTTTAGAACAAGAAGCCCAGGATTATTCACTCATTGGTGATAATCTATACAAGCGTGGTAAAGATGGTTACCTGAGACTATGTGTCCATGAAAGTGAATATCTCAAGATCTTGGAAACTGCTCACCAAGGTGTAGCAGGAGGACACTTTGGACCAGATCGGGTGATCAAGGCAATACTATTTGCGGGCTTCTGGTGGCCAACCCTTCACATGGATGCACATACCTATGTGAAATGGTGTGATGTTTGTCAGAGAACTCAGTATCCTATACGCAAAGATGAGATGCCACTGAAACCTATGATGGGTGGACGTGCATTCTCTAAGTGGGGAATAGACTTTGTAGGCCCTATTAATCCCCCAGCCAAGGGTTCACATGCTGAATATATCATTGTAGCCACGGATTATCTCACCAAGTGGGTGGAAGTAAAAGCTACGACAAAGAACGATGCTCGGACAACTGCTAAATTTTTGTTTGAGAAGGTATTCACAAGATACGGGCTACCTATAGAGCTAGTCAGTGATAGAGGCACCCACTTCTTGAATGAAGTTATTGAAAATCTGCTCCAAGAATTCTTGGTAGTTCATAAGAAGTCTACCCCCTATCACCCTCAAGCAAATGGCCAGGCTGAGAGCACCAACAAGATCTTATGCAATGTACTGATGAAATTAGTGAACAATAAACGCTCTGATTGGGACAAACAGCTACACCATGTTGTTTGGGCATACCGAGTCGCCTACGAAATGATACTCCAAGCCACCCCCTTTCAGATGGTATTTGGCCAAAATGCAGTGCTACCGTTGGACTTCTTAATACCTACACTGAAAGTAGAACAAGAGCATGAATGGACGGGTCATGAACTCTCCTCTAGACTTTTTGACCTTGAACGATTAGGAGAAACAAGACTGAGGGCGGCTGCAGGGATATATGCAGCTAAGAAAAGATAGAAGGCATACTTTGATGCCCACGTTAAGGATAAAGGTTTGAAGGCAGGCGACCTAGTACTAGTCTACACTTTGAAACAACATGCGAGAAAACTAGAGAAAAGAGGCTATGGACCCATGATTATTAACAGAATCTCAACAAGTGGAGCAGTGCAACTAGCCACATTAGAAGGCGACGTTCTCCCAAGCTACATAAGCGGGTGCAGGGTCAAGTTATATCAGGAACCTCTGACGGAAGAGATGCTAAGTCGACTCAACACTGCTAAGAAACGCAAAGAAGAAGAAAAGCGAATTCGAGAAGAAGCCCAAGCAGAAGCATTGGAACGCATCCGGAGAATGAAGTTGAGAAGACAGAATAGGGAGCAACCTAGGACGGATGCCTATGCTGATCAAGGATATCATGTGGCTATGTGTGAAGTTTCAGGTATCAGCGCTCAAAGGATAATTGATTGACGTCCTTTTATAACCTTAGAGATAGGACAAAGAAAGGGTGCAAGGACTGTAAGAGCCTTGATTGACTCAGGTGCAGCCACTAGTGCTGTTAAATTGTCTTACTGTCAAGAGTTGAAATTAACTGTCAATCCTATAGAAGCATATCTTATAGGATTGGGAGGTGTGGAAACCCCTTGCATGGGCGAGGTGGAACTTCCCATCTCCATTCAAGACGAAGTAATGACAGTTAAAAGTGCTAGTGTGTCAAGATGAGGACCTCACTGAGCCTCTTGTCTTGGGCTAGGACTGGATCTATGATCATGCAGTCAACCTAAACCTAAGAAGTGGACTTCTTCAGGTATGGGTAAATCATAGCCGAATTACAGTTGAATTGGAAAAGGAGGCACTCAAGGAACTAGGTAAAGCACAAACTCCTGGTCCTTCCAGGGGCCCACATGAAGTTGACATTGCTATTCTTGTCCAAAACTGTATGATGCAGAATGAGGCTTGTCTCAACAACGGAGTCAAGGAGAAGACGGCACTCCCTTCTTTTCCAAAGGCCAGAGAGATGCGGCATCCAAAGGCAGATCAAATATAGAGGAAGCAGAGCACTACCTACATTGGAGGCCAACAACACGTGCGAAGAAGAATATCTCAGCCGGTGAAACAAGTGTGGGTGCTGAAAGGCGAACACCCTGGTGCGACCATGCCAAACTCACGGCCGAAACCTCTTATTATTAATCAACAGCACGATACTAATAATAAGCCTTTCATAAGTTCTTCTGCGAAAGTAAAGTCTATTTGGGTACCCAAGAAGTCAATGAAGGCCAGCCCACAATCACGACAAATCTGGGTGCCTAAGGCTTGCTTGCGGGCTCAAATAGCTACACCAAAGCCACACCCGGTACAACATGTTTCACGCACTCGAACATTTGAGGCCCAGTCTTACACATCACGCACGGACACATATTTTTCCATGCGCAAAAGTAGAATCACTCGTAAATGGGTCCCTAAAAAGCCCCATTCTCAAGTAGATACCCCTATCCAACTCTTCAGAGTATCCACAAAATCAATATCAAAACCCATCCACTGTGTTTGGAAACCTAAAACTTGTAATAAACCCCCAGACCCCAGTTGTAAATCCATGCCCACCTACTAACTACGTCACTCTCACACCACATCATTCCACTTAGCTCCTAGTTCTAACCAATCCCTAACTACACACACAAGCACCGAGCACTTACTAACCCACTAATCTCTCCCGAACCTCATATTAATGTTGTAATGGGGACAAAAATGGTTCTATCTTGTCCTTTACAATGTTAACACATGTTTCTATATTCTCACATAATCACGAGGCAAGCAGTAACATGGCTGATACGGAAGGAACTAGCTCCCAGGTAGGCACCAGCCCCCAAGTCGTGGACATTGAAAGTCTTCCCGTTGAGGAGGATTTGAAGGAACACCCAGTGGCATTGAGAGCATTACACGCAATACCAGTCCAGAATCCTCCACAGGGGCATACAATGCCGGTCAGCAAAAACTCACATTGGTTTAGTGATGTGGCAGGACCCCTAGGTGAAGGCACTTATATGTGGGAGGCCAAGATAGAATTCAATGGGCGCTGGGGCAGATATCACTTTTTTGATGGAGAGTGTTAATCTCCAAAAGAAAAACCTACTCTTGAATTTAGAACACCTCTATATCAAGAGTAAGTCAAAAACTTCACCAATTTAAAAGATCAATGACCAAATATCAATTTCTTGACTAAATTGTGAAGAAGGAAATTCCTCAGAAAGTCTGCTGCATAGATATTGCTCATTGACTGAGTAAATGTGTAAAGTTTTTTATGAAACTTTGCACAAGGTGTTGCCTAAAGATTGCGCACCTTCTCCAAGTCAAATTACTTCAAAAGGTTCAGTAGATCTTGAGAAATCTACTTACCAAGTCAGCTATGTCTAAATCTGTACTTCTGAGAAGCCGATTTGGACACCCCTAACTTCTTAATTTAAATTCTCTCAGTATAGAACCCGTTTAAGCAAATGCTTTTAGCCACGAGTAGCTTACCTTCCAACTTAAAGATTAAGTGCTTACTTGCACAAAACTTTAAACTGTGGAGTGAGGAATGATCAAATCATTAAGATCAAAATTTGCGCCTGTTTCAGGAACCAGTGAGTACTTTCTCACATGTAAATGTTCCTACATACAATTCTCTTAGCCTGATCACAATTAGACTCTCAAACTCTAGCCATAGATTGATTAACTATGGACTTAGATATCTCCAAAAGGAATTCACAAAAGATCTATCACACAGGGAGAAAACACAGAAACATCGGGCACAATTTTTCCTTCTATTTCTCAGAATTTTACAACTGAGTGAGGATGGAGAATTCAACTCACTTCACATATGTCTAATGACATTCTCAACTTCTCAATACACTATTCTCATGATCTCCTATTGTCTCTCCCATTGCCCCGACATTTTTCAAATATATTTATAGGCAAATATGTACAAGTTTATGACTATTCAAAACTCTAAGTGATCTATGTCTTCACTAATGTACATATGTGTACAGATCATTCATCCTGTGAATGTCTCCATTTTCTTTGCTTCAAAATTTGATCTCATCTCCATCCTTTGTCCTCCAAATCTTCAATTGGTGATTGGTCTGCACCAACAGCTCCCCCTCAATCATCAATTGAAGTTTCTCTTGTCTTCTTTATGCCTGCCATGTCTTTAAACCTCTGTAGCTTTGATCCATCCAAGCTCTTTGTAAGCATATCAGCTATCTGATCTTTTGTTGAAGTATGTATGACTTCAATCTCCTTATCCATCACCTTCTCTCTTAGAAAGTGATACTGTATCTCAATGTGTTTAGTCCTAGCATGAAACACAGGATTAGCAGCTAGATATAATGAACTCATGTTATCACCATAAATGATAGGTATGCTCTGTATAGTATCAAAACTCTTCATGAGAGTTTTAAGCCAAATCACTTCTTTTGCAGCTTCAACCATGCCTTTGTATTCTGCTTCTGTAGATGACAAAGCAACTGTATGTTGCTTCTTTGAACACCAGGAGATTAACTTATCTCCCACATAACACATGTATCCATAGGTTGACCTTCTATCATCTGGATTACCTGCCCAATCTGCATCACTATAGATCTAAATATTTGTATCTGATGTAAAACCATAATACAAACCTTCTTTGAGTGTACCCTTAATGTACCTCAACACTCTTTGACCTGCAATCCAATGCTCTTTCCTAGGACAATGCATGAATTGAGACAAAACCCCTACTGCATATGATAAATCAGGTCTAGTTAAAGTAGCATAGATAAGACTACCAACCAAACTCTGATATTGTCTCAAGTCCTTGAATTCTTCACCTCCAAATTTACTCAATTTGTGATTCACCTCCATTGGTGTAGGTGCTACCCTGCAATCATTCATTTTAAACTTGATTAACAAGTTCTTTAAATACCTTTCTTGGGTCACAAATACTCCATGTTGAGTATATGTAATCTCCATGCCCAAGAAGTATGACAAGTCTCCCAAGTCACTTATTTTGAACTCCTTTTCCATTTGTTTCTTTAGTCTTTGTATTCCTTCCTCATCTGTACCTGTAAGGATTATATCATCAACATATATGCACATGTATATGAAACCATTATCACTTGCTTTGATAAGCAAGCTACTATCTGCTTTAGACACCTGAAATCCAAGTTCTTTCAAGAACTTTACAAGTCTATAATTCCATGCCCTTGGGGCCTGCTTCAAGCCATACAAAGCTCTCTTGAGCTTGCACACATGATCTGGATACCTTTTATCTCTGAACCCTTGAGGTTGCTCCATGAACACATCATCTGAAATATAACCATTCAAAAAAGCATTTTTTACATCAAGTTGACATAACTTCCAACCTTTACATGTAGCAATAGCTATAAGTGTTCTGATAGTTGTCATCTTTGCCACAGGACTATAAGTCTCATCATAATCAACACCATATGTCTGAGCAAACCCTTTGACAACAAGTCTAGCTTTGTACCTAGACACACTTCCATCTGCAAATCTTTTTGTCTTATAAACCCACTTACATCCAATGATCTTCTGACTATTTGGCTTTGGAACCAAATCCCATGTTTGATTCTCCATCAATGCATCATATTCTTCCTGCATAGCTTTCTCCCAATTTTCTTTACCTTTTGCCTCTTCATATGTAGAAGGGTCTTCATCTGCTTTAATCTTGTAAGCATAATCTTTGGTAGCCAAAAATGAAGTATCATAGCTATACCTTGTAGGTTGCCATTTGTTCCTTGTAGACCTCCTAAGTTCTCCACTTCTTGAGGTTTCTGGTTCTTCATATTCAGGATCAAATCTTGGTGTTTCTTCCACTTCAACCTGCAGTTCATTATTCTCTTGCTCATCAAATATCTGAACCTTTGACTTACCTTTCCTTTGGCTCACAATTTCTTCATCATTTGTATTAATATTGATAGTACCTGCATACCAAGTACCTTGCTCATCAAATGTAACATCTTTTGATACAAGAAAATGTTTTGTGGATGGATTCCACAACCTGTATCCCATCTGCTTATCATCATAACCAATAAACACATATTTTTCAGCTTTAGGTTCCAATTTGTGCCTTAATTGTGATGGCACATATGCATAGGCCAAACATCCAAATACTTTGCAATGGTCTAGTGTAGGTCTCTTACCCCACCATGCCTCATAAGGTGTCATTCCCTGCAAAGCTTTACATGGTAACCTATTGACCAAATAAGTAGCTGTATTTACAGCCTCAGCCCACAAATAATTAGGGCAATTTTTCTCCTTCATCATGGACCTTGCAAACTCAACAAGAGTTCTATTTCTCCTTTCTGCTACACCATTTTGTTGAGGAGAGTACCTGCAAGTAACTTCCCTTTTTATACCTGCATCCCACAAGTAATTACTGAATTCATTAGAGAAATACTCTCCCCCTCCATCTGACCTTAATCTCTTCATCTTATGACCTGTAATTCTTTCTGCATATGCATGATAGTGTTTAAATGTATTAAACACTTCTGACTTATCTTTAATCACATAAATAGTGATCCATCTAGTAGCATCATCAACATAAATCACATAATACCTTGACCCATTTATACTGAAATCCTTTGATGGTCCCCACACATCTGTATGTACCAACTCAAGCTTCTCTGAGTACATAAAATCATGCTTGGAATAGGAATGCTTATGAGCCTTACCTAATTGACATGCCTCACATCTGTATGTCATATGTTGACCTGCAACATTAGGCAAACCAAGCACTAAACCATTGTTAATCATGTCTTTAATACCTCTTTCATTGAAATGTCCAAGTCTCTTGTGCCAAAGATCTAACTCAGAGATCTTATGTCCTCCATAGGTGAACAAGGCATGACCAACATTACCTTGAATCTTCAATGTGAACAATCTTCCTTCTTTCTTCCCTGAAACAATTTGTTTATACCCATTGCTAGGATCTTCCACAAACACTCCTTCATTAGTAAACCTTACTTCATAACCTTTTTCCACAATTTGTCCTACACTTATCAAATTCTTAGGAATTGTAGGAACATACAAGACCTTACTCAATAAGGTGCTACCATCCTTGGCCTTCATTGATCCAATTGACTTCACATTGTGCTTTGTGTTGTCACATGTTTGAACAACATGATTAGATACCTTATTCTCCAAATCAGTCATCAAGGCTATATTACCACTCAGGTGATTGCTACACCCTGAGTCAATATAGAAGACTCTTTGATCTTCACTCTGCATTTCACAAGTTGCATTCATTATCAATGTTGAATCTTCCTTTTGATCTGAAGCATAATTGTAGTAGGTGTTGTTATATTGTTGACTTTGGAAACCTCTACCTGCATTTCTTCCAAAATAACCCCTACTACCTCTACCTCTGAAATTACCTCTTTGATTTCTGCCACCTCTTCCTCTTGCATTATAGTTTTGACTATATCCATTATTACTCTGAGTATTGTGCCAACAGTCATTAGCTAAGTGATTTGTCTTACCACAAATCCAACAAGCTTTGCCTCCATCTTTGTTGTTTCTGCCTCTTCCTCTACCTTTGCCACCTCCTCTTCCTCTTAGGAAGTTGGCTTGACTAGTTGTTCCTTCATCTTCATTTGCTTGTTGCTTTCCTTTGCTATTCTTCTTCTTGTCCTTTGAGTACATTGCATGACCTGCACTCTTGTCACCATCTCCTTTAACATCCTGCTCAAATGTTAGCATATGACCTAACAACTGATTTAAATCAGGAGTGAAATGATCAAGTGATAACTCTGTAGACAAAATGAATGGCTTCCATTTGTCATCACCTCTTAAACCTGTAAGAATTTGTCTTACCAATTTATCCTCCTCAATGTCTTCATCAACAGCTCCTAAAGCATCTGCAATATCTTTCATTCTTGTCACATAGTCTGAAATGGATTGAGAAGCCTTCTTCTTAAAGGTGGTAAACTCTGCCCATAACGATGCCTTCCTTGACTTAGTAGTATTCTGGAAATGCTCCTCCAAAGCATTCCAAATATCAGTTGCACTTTCAAGACCTCGAATATGAGGTAACAAGTAATCATTAACTGCCATATAGATAATGCTCCTAGCTTGAGCATCTTTCTTCATCCAATTTTTCAAATCTGCTAACTCTTCCCTAGTTGGAACACTAGGATCTCTGAACTGTGGCTTCTCTTCTTCTCCTGTGATGTAAGCTATTAAATCTTTGCTCATAAGATGAGCTTCCATCCTCATTGACCATGCAGGATAATTTTCCCTATCCAATTTCTCTATCTGTAGAGAATCTCCCATCTTGTGGCCACCTGTGTATTGAAATCTTCAAGCTTTATGAATAATATATGTACCTTTGCTTCAAATTAGAGTCCTTTTGTCTTTCTTGATGTCGTATGGTCTCCTCCTCAAGCTTTTCCTTCAAGCTTTCACCTTTTAGTTCTTTAGTTGTTGAATTTCTTGAATCAGTAGTCGGGATCCTCCTTTCCTTGATTTTGATGTTTCCTGCTCTGATACCACTGATGGAGAGTGTTAATCTCCAAAAGAACAACCTACTCTTGAATTTAGAACACCTCTATATCGAGAGTAAGTCAAAAACTTCACCAATTTAAAAGATCAATGACCAAATATCAATTTCTTCACTAAATGTGAAGAAGGAAATTCCTCAGAAAGTCTGCTGCATAGATCTTGCTCATTGACTGAGTAAATGTGTAAAGTTTTTGATGAAACTTTGCACAAGGTGTCGCCTAAAGATTGCGCACCTTCTCCAAGTCAAATTACTTCAAAAAGTTCAATAGATCTTGAGAAATGTACTTACCAAGTCAGCTATGTCTAAATCTCTACTTCTAAGAAGTCGATTTGGACACCCCTAACTTCTTAATTTAAATTCTCTCAGTATAGAACCTGTTAAAGCAAATGCTTTTAGCCACGAGTAGCTTACCTTCCAACTTAAAGATTAAGTGCTTACTTGCACAAAACTTTAAACTGTGGAGTGAGGAATGATCAAATCATTAAGATCAAAATTTGTGCCTGTTTCAGGAACCAGTGAGTACTTTCTCACATGTAAATGTTCCTACATACAATTCTCTTAGCCTGATCACAATTAAACTCTCAAACTCTAGCCATAGATTGATTAACTATGGACTTAGATATCTCCAAAAGGAATTCACAAAAGATCTATCACATAGGGAGAAAACACAGAAACATCGGGCGCAATTTTTCCTTCTATTTCTCAGAAATTTACAACTGAGCGAGGATGGAGAATTCAACTCACTTCACATATGTCTAATGACATTCTCAACTTCTCAATACACTATTCTCATGATCTCCTATTGTCTCTCCCTATTTGCCCCGACATTTTTTCCAAGTATTTATAGGCAAATATGTACAAGTTTATGACTATTCAAAACTCTAAGTGATCTATGTCTTCACTAATGTACATATGTGTACATAACATTCATCCTGTGAATGTGTCCATCTTCTTTGCTTCAAAATTTGATCTCATCTCCATCCTTTGTCCTTCAAATCTTCAATTGGTGATTGGTCTGCACCAACACCAATTGCCTATGTGAGTAGACAACTAAATCAAGGTGAGAGGAACTATACAACTACCGAGCGAGAAGGATTAGGAATGGTCTATGCACTGAAGAAATTTAGACACTACCTCTTAGCCAACAAGTTCAAGTTCTTCATAGACCATCAAGACCTATTGTACCTAGTCAATAAGCGTTGTAAGACGGGAGGATTGGTAAGATGGTTTCCACTATTGATGGAGTTCGACTTTGAAGTGATAATGAAAAAGGGAAATACCCATGTAAGAGCAGATCACCTTTCTAGGTCAACACACGGAGAACCACCAAGTGGAGTACCCGATGATCTGCCAGACACTTATTTGTTTAATTTGGAAGTGTGTCCAAAGTAGGCAGAGAAACTAATTTCTATACTCACTCATGGCCCACAACACTCAATCGATAAAGAGAGTAAAAAGGAAATTCTACACTCAAGGAATTTGCACATTATTGCGGGAAGTGTGTACTACAAGGAACCCAATGGTGTATTGCTAAGATGTGTTGAAGAAGACGAACAATTGAAGCTGATTGAACAAGCACATGTGAACAAATGGAGGACACACAAAGGAACTCATGGAACTATTAGGGAGTTAAAGTGATTAGGAGTATACTGGCCTGACATGCCTAAGGATGTCCATGATTATGTAAGTAACTATGCAGAATGCCAAGAGACGATCCCCGAGGATCATATGTCCATGTCTTTCTCAACGATAGCACCCAATTGGAGCAAAACATTGGTCAAATTCCTAAAGATAAGAGAACACGAGGAAGGAGTTAGCTTAGCGAGAAAACGATCCCTAGAAGAAATGAGCAAGGATTATGTAATTATGGGAAGGCATTTGTTTAGGAGAGGAAGAGACAACCAATTATGGCTATGTGTGCATGAAGGAGAATATTTACCCGTATTAGAGATGGCACACGCAGGTGTGGCAGGAGGTCATTTTTCAGTCGAGAGAACCGTGAAAATGATCCTCTTTGCGGGCTTGTGGTGGCCAACTTTACATATGGATGCGGAGACCTATGTAAGAAGTTGCGAGACATGCCAAAGGGCTAAATACCCGATTTGGAGAGATGACATGCCATTGAGACCTATGGTTTGTGCTAGAGCAGTTTCTAAATGGGGTATAGATTTCATAGGACCCATTAACCCACCAGCCAAAGGGTCACATGCCGAATATATCATAGTAGCCACTGATTACTTGACAAAATGGATAGAGGAAAAGGCTACTAGAAGGAACGATGCTCAAACCACTGCTAAGTTTCTTTTTGAGCATATATTCACTCGTTTCGGATTACCAATTGAGATTGTGAGTGACCGAGGAATGCACTTCATTAATGAGGTGATAGAGTCTCTAATGAATGAGTTTTTAGTGATCCATAAAAAATCAGCCCCATACCATCCCCAAGCCAATGGTCAAGCGGAAAGTTCCAATAAGGTATTATGCACACTATTGACAAAGATTCTCAATAATGGGAGGTCTGACTGGGACAAACAATTGCATCATGCAATTTGGGCCTTCCGAGTCACGTACAAGATTTCCATTGGAACTACCCCATTCAATTTAGTATACGAACAGAATGCAATTCTACCAATTGATTTTTTGATACCCACCTTGAGAGTAGCCCAACAACAAGAATGGACCGGACATGAATTATCCCAACAATTAGACCAAATCGAGAAGCTGCATGAAACTCGGTTGCAGGCTGTTGCAAGAATCTATGCGGCCAAGAGAAGACAAAAAGCTTATTATGATGCTCACATAAAAGACAAAGGATTGAAAGAAGGAGACCTAGTCCTGGTCTACACCTTGAAGCAACATGCCAACAATTTACAAAAACGCGGATATGGATCTCTGATCATTAATAGGATCTCTACGAGTGGAGCAATTAATCTAGCCACTCTAGATGGAGATATTCTTCCTAACTACATAAGTGGATGTAGAGTGAAACAGTTCATGGAACCATTGACTGATGAAATGTAAGCATGTCTCGTAGGCGTGCAAAATAGGAAGAAAGAGGAAGAACGGATTAGAGAAGAGGCACGAAAAGAAGCCTTGGAACGTATTAAGAAACGGAAAGAGTGGATTAGGCAAAGGGACGAAGGGTATCTCCAAGGAGAAGAGCCTATCCCTATGGCTAATTACCAAGTCCATAAGTCTGACATGACAAATGCCTACATGTCACAACCTTATCTAAACCTAGGAATTGGAACCACGGAGTATCAGTTGATAGATGCTTTGATAGACTCACGAGCAGGACTTAGTTGAATACGTAATACCGTCGTCAGAGTACTTCAAACGATTATGACTCCCACGAAAGCCCATATGATAGGTATCCGAGGTCAAATCATAGAATGCATTGGAGAAACTAATGTACCCCTCCACCTAGGAAATTCTTCCATGGAACAATGAGTCTTAGTGTGCAAAGACAAAGACTTAATAGAAGACTTAATCCTAGGACATGATTGGATCATTGAGAACGAAGTAAGCATCCACCTAACACAAGGATACATTTCAGCCAAGATAGGGCACAAGGAAATTTTTAGTCTATTAGGGGAGAAGCCCTCACAGAAATCAAAAGCCATCAAAACTGTAGGAGAACTCAAAGAGGAGCACATAGAACATGATTCTAGCCCCAATCTCTCATAACCAGGTCCAAAAGAAGAAGAATTTTTAAACCCTAACATATCAACAAAAGAAGTAGATTCAGTCAAGGAACAGAAAGACACCAAGGAAACCAACACTCTGAGTGTTTCTCACACGACAGAAAGATCACCAATTTGGGAAACCACAATCAAATACTTGCATCCAGGAAAGGTCAGATTCAAATGGGTACGCAAGGATCAAGTAGAGAAACCAGAGAACGCTACACCAGCTCATGAGAAGGGAACGGAGGGCAAGCATTATTCTTTACCGAAATCTGAACCAAAAAGACTCATGCAAGTATGGCTCCCGAGGCCTTTGATTGAAGCTCAGAAGGCACGACAACAGATATGGATTCCCAAGAAGGTCAGACAAGCAGCCAATCAAGAGATAAGCAAGCAAAAGGATACATTACATCGGGACATTCAGACAACGAAGCCAAGACAGACTCGTCATAGAAACATGAAGGGAAAAACCTATATTAGTAGGACATTAGAAGAAACAAAAGAAACACATGAAGCTCGAAGGACCAAAGAGAAGACACAACCTATCAATGCTACCACGAAATGGATTTGGAAAGCAAAGCTACTACGAGAAATGGACCACCAGAGAAATGAAGATTCCAACTGCACTCATGAAGTATTGAATGCACCTAAAGTATGCATAATAGGGCCATATTACAAGGCCATGCATTCGGCACTTGATGTACATAATAAAATTAGTGGTGCACATTCTCCAATGGGGAATAGGTCATAGCTTCAACTTCTTTAGGAATGGACCTACTATGTAAATAAATAAATTCTTCGGCTATACTAATACTTGTTTTCTTTCAGAAAAGAAATGAAAATATGTGGTAAGAGATCTCACTTATAGAAGCAAGGGAAACGGAGTGATGAAGCGACAACATGTCATAAACAATGCACCGCACAATTGCTATATCTTCTATTGAAGCTAATGCACCTTTCATTACAAGTGCAGATGGCTTTTGAAGATTCTCAAGCAACACTTCAAGAGGAAGTATTGGAATTTCCTCTCTAGAGTGTAACCAAAGCAAAGGGACATTGGTTTAGAGAAGATCAACCGACCGGGGAGTATTTCTTCCTGGTGACTATCAAAATCATGGATACGGATCATCAATTCCCAATTATGTCTCAAGATTTTAAAGTGGTGCATGAGCTCCCGTCTACAATTGACATCATGAAGAAATCGGGTATACACAAATACTTTGAACTGCCGATCTACAAGCCCGACTTTCAAAGGTGCACACAAGTCATGAATACATTACAACCAGCACCATTGGTGCCAGAGGCCAGAGTCATGGACGAAGTAGGTGAATGGGTAGTTATCCAATTTACACATGACTTGATTAAGGAAGCTTTTGGATGGGAAAAATATGGAAACACGGTATTGAAAGAGGAAAGCAGTGGAGCAAAGACAAGGACCTTCACTGACATCAATGCAGTGGATATTGAAGAAGAAGTACGACTAATCCATCAACACTTCTGCTTTCCTAACATGCATCGATACATGGCCCCTCAGAAGATCATTGTTCAACTACTATCACACACCATCAAGTAGATTGGAAATCAAATTAATCTGACTCCATATATACAGGAACGGCTATTTGAGGCGAAGAAGCAATGGAATAACAAGAAGTTCCTAAACGACACTGTAGCTCTGACCATATTGATCTACCATGCTTTAGGCATTAGAGAGCACCTTCAAGAAATGCCATCATCGATTGCTATGGCTAAGTATGCCAAGGTTGCCACAGTCCCCAAAAAGAAAAGAGGAGTCAAGATTGTTGAGGAGGCAGAAACTAGCTTTCAACCCAAAATGAGAGGAACAAAGAGAATAAGGGAAGTAATCAAGTAGAAGAAGAAGTTCCAGCCATTAAAAGGGCACACGTACTCCCAAAGACAAGAATTCAAGAGCCAAGACCAATTACAAAAGAAGACTTAACTAAAGCCCTGGAAGATACACACCAATATACAGAAAGGCAAGTTAATCTACCAATGCAAGGGCACCATTACCAGCAAGCCCACCAAGATATGGATGCAAAAAAGAAGCTCACCAAGGTACATCGATACAGAGAATTAGGGTTGGATAGTTCAAGCTCATCTTTGGATGCACAAGAAGAACCCGACACATCTTTATTAAATGTGGATATTCAAAGTGAATCCAAGGATGATGGACAATGGGAGGAACTTAATGCCGTAAACTACAAAGAAATAGAAGAGGGCATGAAGGTGAATGATAACCCTGCCCACCAGCGATGCACGACAAGCATGAACTACAAGAAATCGGTAAGAACCTTTCAACCGAATTAAAGCTAGCAAGAGAGAAAATAATACATAAAGAAAATGAAGTTCAAGAGGTCAAAAAGTAGTGCAAAACTTTAGAGATGGTAAAAGAAAAATTAAAAGAACAACTATAGGAATTACAGAGGAAATATGAGGTTAGCGAGGCTGAGAAGACTAGGATAAATGCGAGAAGTAAAATACTAGAATCACAAATAAAGGTATATATGGAGGAGGCAAAAAAGCTAAGGAACAGAAACAAGGAGCTAATGACAGCTCTTTTGAGTGACCAACCAATTGAGGCTCAAGAAGAGATAGCAATAAACACAAAGGAAATGGAGGAAAAGATAGCTAGGTATGAAGATCAGCTCAAGCAGGAGTAGGCAATCATTTCCGAATGGGAGAAGAGATATATGGATGATACCGCAGCTCTAAGGACAAAGTGGAAAAAGGCCGAGCATAGATATATGGCACAATGTAAAGAAGACAGTGATCACCTTGCTGTCATAGCTGCAGAAATTCTCAAAGACAAGGAAATGATTGCTAAGGCCAATGGAGACATCAAGCAAAAAGATGAGATGATAAAGCAGCTACAAGAACGGCTAGAGTAGAAGGCAACTGAGGGGACACCAGTAGTTCCAAAATCCACAGTGGCTACTGAGGAGATTGAGGTATGTCCTCTCTCTCCCCCCTTACATCATTCGCCGATAAGGGAGGACACGGAGATCCAAATTGAACGTAATAATTGGGATATTGCAGAACTGAGCCGACATGAGAGGGCACTAGTGGTGTCCCAGCTTATTGCTGAATTTGAAGATCAAATAATCTAGGTCATGAAGGAAGCTAAAATTGAGAGCAAGAACTTGGAACAAATCTTGAAGCCTTTTAATGTACCATATGGCCTCCTGAAAGAGCAAACGTGGCAATATATAAAGACAATGACAAATAAGGAGCCTGACAACAACCTCCAATTTAGCAATGATTCATTCAACTATACTCAAGAAGAATTCGAAAAGGCTGATCCTATATGGAGGCGCAAAATTTTGGAAAAGAATCTTACACTACGGGTACAATGGGAAGCATCGCCATACGCACTTCAGGTAAACCCATCTTTTTGTCCAGTACCCCGCAAATGCTCGTGGTCGCAATTTTGGCAAGGATAGTGCCAAGGTAGCATAAATAGTCAATGGCTAAATTATCCCCTATTACCAAGTCCACCGCATAATTACCTACGGATGGAAGAATACATGGTGAAAACTATAGAATTTTGGATTGTGAGATATGCGACTGTGCTGGGTGCGAATAAAAATTTCAGCATGCTCCTTACAATTATTAAAGTCTTCCAGCATGTGAAATATACATTTTTGAACTTCATTGGCATTACAAAAGGATCCAAAGCGCTCATTTTTTATCTTTCAACCATCCCGAGCCGATTAACACTTATGGCATAGCATTCAGGACTTATATTTTTGCCAAGCACATATATGTAGACATTCGAAGAGGCATTTTTCACTGGCTTCTTTGAAATTGATTCAGAAATTTTTGTAAAGATGACTTCAAATCTTAATGCAAGACTGGTGGCTTATGAAATAAGTTTCTTTGCATATCACCGACAAGCACTAGAGGATGGAGTGAAGTCAACACAGTGGAAAGAGTTTATGATATGTCACGCCAACCTACTTAATCAAAGAGAGCAAACCGCCATTCAAATGTACTCACGTCGCCACAAAAAGCCTGTCGGGGACGACAGAGTTCAGGAGGAGGGACGTGTGGAAGGGGAATCAAGCAAGAGAGAAGAAGAAGAAAATCAAAGACCAAAACTGCTCAATAAAGAATTAAGATAATAAAGCAAAAGAACCACCCTCTGCCCAAAGCCCAACAGGGACA
Source organism: Ceratopteris richardii (assembly GCA_020310875.1). Lineage (NCBI taxonomy): Eukaryota > Viridiplantae > Streptophyta > Polypodiopsida > Polypodiales > Pteridaceae > Ceratopteris > Ceratopteris richardii. The sequence continues at coordinate 6,446,736 of CM035421.1, read as the reverse complement.
CGCATCAGGCAACACTGCCAAACATCCAGGTCCTAAGGAATGGAATTAAAGAATATCAAGAACCAGGACATTTCATGGGAAGGATGGAGCAAGGCCAGGAAGTATCCATGAAGAAATGCAAGAAGATATTTGGTAGGTAATAATCCTCCCACTGATAGCGTGCGGTTGCAGAAAGGATACAGGCTCAAAGCAATACAACAGGGTCAGATGTGTGAAGACAAAGACAAATCAGAAGACCAAAAGCTAGAAAGAGGTAGAGGCTGAAAAGTTGAAGAGAGTGACTAAGAACAACACATTCTTAGTCACTGGTGCCATGCGTGGCAGCCCGATTGAATGCAACAACCGAGATTTGTGATGTACGGAATACCATGGGGAAAACAGAAGCAAAGGACATACCTCGGATAAGATAACCAATTTTCTGAAAGTCCTTGTTGCTGCTTCGACCACTAGGTGCGTGTATTCAGAACTCTTAGACGAGCTACAAACAAGAAGCAAAAGCCTATCAAGGGACGATAGAGACAAAGAGAGGGAGAGTGTTGTAGAGCAAAGAAGCACAAAAGAGGAGCCCCAAAATTTTTAAATTAATGGGCATATTTTTCTTCTTCAAAGTCTTAGGAAATTCCCTCAAGCCATGTAAATGCACTAGAGGAGTCCTCTAGATGCATAATCCCAACTTATTGTAATATATTCCTTGTAAATTAGTAGGAAATTCACTTTTTAGTAATAAAGTGCCGGTCTCTTGTGTGAAAGGACCAATTTTAGGGCACATGTATATAACTCACAGAAGACCACCATGTACATTGGGATGATGATCTGCAGAGAACTTCATCTCAGCAATTGGCACAGTGAGAGGGAGAACAAGAGGACGAAGAAGAAGTAGAAGATGAAGAAACCATCGGAGCTCCAACATATACAACGATACTCTGGAGGCTGTATCATATCATGGAACGAGTGAGGGCACAACAATTGATCACTGAACAGAACAGTAGAATGCTCATGGCTCAGCTCTTGGAAGAAGTTGGAGTTGACTCTGAATATAGTGAAGGTCTCCTATTGATGGTAGAAACTTATGGTGTAGTGGAAGCAGTCTGATCAGCGATATAGAGGCCTCCTGTTCAATATGATCTGTGAATATTTCAATGACCATGGTCCAATAAAAACATCCAGATTCCCATTACTACAGTGGAAGAACCTATTATTACATCTGAACCAATCAAGACAACCTCCCAAGCAGCAAGAACTCCTAGTCAAGAAAACACAGTCACCCATGAAGAGTCCACTGAGTCACTACCACCGACTCACGATTTGATGTATGACATGAGCGTTGGTGCAAATTCCAAGCCCACACATTTGGCTTGAAGTTCATAAACAAGTATTGGCTTGAGTTTTTAGGAGAAGTAGTAAGAGAAGACAATGTATGGAAATCTAAGAGTTCACTTGTGAACTCACCCTTGTAATTGTTTGATCATTTACTTGATGTAAAAGTAAAAGGAATCAAACGTGGTTGAGTTCACTTGATAAAAAATAGAGAGAGAAGCCACGAATTCTTGACTTGGAGGTTGAAGAATCAATCAATCTCGAAAAATTAGGAAACTACTTTTAGGTGAGCAAGATTCAAATTCAAATCTTGGCTCCAAAACTCTCTATATATACATGGCAGTTTAGTCGCACTTCAGAGGTGTCCATAAGCTAAGCTATATGCTATTTCAAGTGTGGGTACAAGGCACACACATGTATCTGTAAGTTCATTGTACTCTACAATCAATATACGTTCATATTTATGATCGTACAAGTTCATATCTTCATAGTTGTGTGAGTCTACTCTTTACTATTATGCTTTGAAAGTTTCTCAGTCCGCTTGCAGAGATCACCCCTCTCAATGTGGTGCATCCTTTTCAATGATTGAAATTGCTAAAGTTTTCTTTTAGAGTCTACTATATGCTCACAAAATTTCCTTGCTATTGGACTTCGCAATCTTGGGTTATGTTCAGTTGAAGTCAACCCTATCTCTTCATATTCACTTCTTTGTGAGATTTTTTATTTTATCAGTCAACGTGTCAGAGCTGGTTCTCCACGTGTACTTTATCAAATTGCATAATTCAAAGCTTGTTCGATTCAACATACTCTCTATTATCAGCATACAAAATTTCATAATCAATGAGTATTTGAATCTTGAGGTATGTTGATTTTTCTGCTCATTGTCTGAGTACTATTGCAGCCCATGAAAATCGGGATGATGTCATAACTTGTTAAACTTCATTCTCATTGTGTGATTCACTATTTCTGATTCGATTACTCTTGAAAGTTAACTCTCTAAGTCAATTAGAGTTCCCCAAAAGGAATTAAGCTAATTGCTACTGTGCTCAGAGAATTATTCAAAACACTAGACAGGTGTATGAATCAAAATAGCAAGTTTTTCACCTTTGAATTAATTCCAGCTCATCTATTTTGATCTATCTTTTTGAGATTGATCTTCCAAGGTACATAGGGTGTCTAACACATCCATTGGCAAGATAAAAGGGCCTACCACATACTCCTAGAGTTCATTTGGCTGGTGTAGTGCAAGGATTTTTTAGCACCTCTTCATCTTCAAGCACATATCTATCCATCTCTTCACAGTGGTATTAGAGCAAAGATGGTAGATGGATTTCCTTCATCAATTGACAAATTGGATAGAGGTAACTACTCAGCTTGGTCACTAAGGATGGAAGCTTATCTCCAAAAGAAGAAGTTTATATGCTTATGTGGTTGGAGATGAAGTTATGCCTGCATTCAGAAACAAGAGTCAACCAACACAAGAAGAGCAAGAGAGATTGAACACAATGTGTTCCAAAGATGCATTAGCAAGTTCATACCTCCTTAACTCTATCACACATTTTTTGTTGCCTCATTAGAAGTTATAAGACATCTTAGGAAGTGTGGGATGCACTTGAATCCTTCTTCTCTTCAAGTACCAAAGCTAGGAAGCATCAACTATGGCTGGATTTCACAACCCTAAAGAAGGCTCCCAAACAAAATGTGACTAATTTTGTCAAAAAGGTCAAGGACATAGCTGATCATTTGGGAAGCATTGGAGAGGTAATAGATGAAGAACAAATTGTAAGTAAAGTCATCAATGGATTGAAAGCAGATGACAAGTGGGAAGCATTCACCACAGCTATGGATTTGTACATGGATGTGCATGTGCCTGATTTCAATACACTCATTGGACAATTACTCACTCAAGACGAAAAACTTATCAAGAATGGAGAAAGCTCTAAAGGTAATCAATCTTTATCTTTATATACTGATAAAAGCAAGTCCAAAGAAAACAAAGGAAAGTCAAAGAAAGTGGGTGATAAAACAGGAACATATCAAGCTAACTATGCAGGTAGAGGAAGACATGGCAGAGGTAGAGGAAGGGGAGGTAGACAAGGCACATGGGAGATCCCAAGACTCCAACTCATGTTCTATTTGTGGATTAACTAATCATACAACTGAAAATTGCTTTAGGAATTCCAAGAATCAAAGAGGCAGAGGATACAATAGAGGAAGTTATGGCTACTCAAGAGGAAGGTTCAACAATTATCATGGCAACTACAACAACTACAATCATTCAAACTACCAAGGAGGCTACAAAGGAAGGAGAGACTTCAATAAGTACACCAAAAAATCAAACAAAGAGGATTCATTATTAATCATGAACATGGCTATGCCACAAGGTAAATCTGATGAGCATGTTTTCTACATAGATTCAAGTTGTTCAAATCATGTGGCAGGAAATGTGGCCCTCCTATCATATTTAGAAGATCCAAGGAACAAGCATGCGGTAAAAGCAGGAGATGATACAAGACACCTTGTGGAGAAAATAGGAAATGTCAAAGCACCTAATGGAAACATCAACCTATTCAGTAAGGTACTCTATGTCCCTACAATTACAAGGAATTGATAAGTGTTGGGCAGATAGTAGAAAAAGGATTGCAAATTAGGTTCACAAGAGGAGGAGCATATGTGGAAGACCCTAGCCAAGGGCTTAGAAGAATAGCAAAGGGAGGAAAAAGAGGTAGATTATTCACTTTTGAGTTGCAAGACACAAGGAACATAGCTCTCTTCAACTATGGTAATCAAACACTCACAGAACTAGAGGTATGGCACAAGATATTGGCACATATTAGTGAAAGATCATTAAAGAAAATTTGCAGGGACCAAAGTGTACTTGGACTCCCTAACTTATCAAAACAACACATGATTTATAAGTGTAGTGCATGTCAATTTGGAAAGTCTCACAGGTTACCATTCATGAGGAAAGGTTATATGCATGGAGATATCTTGGAGTTGGTTCATACAGATGTATGGGGACCTAGCAAGGATGCTTCAATATCTGGATCTTGCAGTAGATGGACTATCTTATTCTTTATGAAACACAAAGATGAAGTTTTTTCATGCTTTAAAAGATATTTGGCTCTTGTGGAGAATCAAACAAGTAAATCACTAAAAAGGCTAAGGTCAGATGGAGGGGGAGAATACTTCTCCCATGAATTTGATTCTTTTCTTCAAGAAAGAGGAATCAAAAGAGAGGTAACTACAAGATACACTCCTGAGCAAAATGGAGTGCCAGAAAGGAGGAATAGGACAATTGTTGAAGCTGCAAGGTCCATGTTAAATGAAAAGCATTTGCTTAATTATCTATGGGCTAAGGCTGTATCTACATCCACTTACTTGATTAACAGGTTGCCTTCAAAATCCCTTGATGGGATGAATCCATATGAGGCTTGGAATGGAAGAACACCTAGCTTAGATCATTGTAAAATTTTTTTATGTATTGCTTATGCTCATGTTCCCTCACACGCTAGAGGCAAAATGGATCCAAAGGTAGAAAGGTGTGTATTCATTGGATATGACAACAATCAAAAGGGTTATAGGTTATAGAACCCTACCAACAAAGGATTCTTAGTAAGCAAAAATGTAGTTTTTTATGAGAACAATTCATGGTATGAAGATTCATGCAGGAAGTTCAAATTGCCATATGACCTTGAAGAAGATTTTTCAAAGCTTGGCAGAGAACATCAACCAAAGATTGAAGAACAAGATACTTTAGAAGATGATGAAGAAACTTAGATGGAAAAAATCAAAGCATGGAAGTCCAAAGGTAAAGAAAAATTGCAGGAATTCGGACATGAGGCGGAATCATCACAACATGTCTTAAGAAGATCTATAAGGGAAAGAAAAAAACCAAAAAGGTATGGGTTTGACACCTCATTAGTAACTAAACATTCTATTACATAGCACAGGACATAAATCAAGAGGAGCCATCATCCTTTGAAGAGGCCAAAGTAAAATCATAATGGAAGCATGCAATGAAGGAAGAGATTGAAGCACTTGAGGAAAAAAACACTTGGGATTTGGCACCAAAGACTTCATCTATGAAGGTAATAGGCTCAAGATGGGTCTATAAACTCAAGAAGAATTCTAATGGTTCCATTAACAGGTATAAGGCAAGACTTGTGGCAAAAGGCTTTGCACAAACTCAGGGAATTGATTATGAGGAGACCTTCTCTCTTGTGGCAAAGATGGCTACTATTAGGGTTTTGCTTAGTATTGCCTCTTCCAAGAACTGGAAGATACTTCAATCGGATGTAAAAAATGCATTTCTTAATGGATGGATAACAGAAGAGTTATATATGGCACAACCAATTGGTTTTGAGAATCAGGTTTATCCTGATTATGTGTGTAAACTTAACAAAGCATTGTATGGTCTCAAGCAAGCCCCAAGAGCTTGGAATTTTAGGCTTGTTTCATTCTTGCAGGACAAAGGCTTTCAGCCAAGCAAGGCATCCTTCACTCTTTATTAAAAAGAGTAATTTTGAGGTCATCTACCTATGTGTATATGTAGATGACATTATATTGACAAGAAATGATGTATGGTATGAAGAAGATCAAAGAATAGATGAGAGAAGAATTCAAGATAAGTGATTTAGGATCACTTACCTACTTCCTAGGTTTGGAAGTTGTCTACAAAGATCATGGTTTATTTCTCACTCAAAGGAAGTATATCAAGGATATGTTAGCAAAATTCAAGATGGAGGATTGTAAAATTGCAGGTACTCGAATGGAGGTCAACCATAAATTGAGGTCACATGAAGGTGAACTCATAGAGGACATCACATCATATCAAAGCCTTGTGGGTAGTCTCAACTATGCCACATTGACAAGGGTAGATATATGCTATAGTGTGAGTGTGCTAAGTCAATTCATGCACACACCAAGGAAACCACACATGGATGCTGCTAAGAGGATACTCAAATATCTCAAAGGAACCATAAATGAAGGACTTTATTATCCTTATGTATTTGATTTAGGGTTCAAGCTATTTTTTGATGTAGATTGGGATGGCTCCAAAGAAGATAGAAGGAGCACTTTAGGTTATCTTACCTTTGCAGGTTCAAAGCTTATTTCCTGGTCATCCAAGAAGCAACCCACAGTTCCTCTCTCTTCTACTGAAGTTGAATACAGAGGTCTTGCGATAGCTACACAAGAAGCTATGTGGATGAAGACATTATTCGAAGATCTTGGATTGGAGTTTGGAACTCCAACTATTTTTTGTGACAACATGAGTTCTATTCATTTAGCTGCTAACCCTATTTTTCATGCAAGGACTAAACACATTGAATTTCATTATCACTATGTAAGAGAGAAGATTCTAAGCAAAGAGATTCAAATATCATATGTGTCCACTCATCAACAATGTGCAAATATTTTGACCAAAGCATCGGATGGTACAAAACTTTGCAAATTCAAGGTTATGATTGGATTGCAGGTTATTCTTGAAGATTGAAGACCTCAAGCATACTTGGCTTGAGGGGAAGCTGTTGGAACAAATCTATTACAAGCCTAAGTATTGGCTTGAGTTTCTAGGAGAAGTAGTAAGAGAATACAATGTATGGAAATCTAAGAGTTCACTTGTGAACTCACCCTTGTAATTGTTTGATCATTTACTTGATGTAAAAGTAAAAGGAATCAAAAGTGGTTGAGTTCACTTGATAAAAATAGAGAGAGAAGCCATGAATTCTTGATTTGAGGTTGAAGAATCAATCAATCTCTAAAAATTAGGAAACTACTTTTAGGTGAGCAAGATTCAAATTCAAATCTTGGCTCCAAAACTCTCTATATATACATGGCAGTTTAGTCGCACTTCAGAGGCGTCCATAAACTGAGCTATAGTTTTGATACAAGGCACACACATATATCTGTAAGTTCATTGTACTCTACAATCAATATACATTCATATTTATGATCATACAAGTTCATATCTTCATGGTTGTGTGAGTCTACTCTTTACTGTTATGCTGCTCAAGTTTTTCAGCCAGCTTGCAGAGATCACCTCTCTCAATGTGGTGCATCTTTTTCAATAGTTTAACTTGCTAAAGTTTTCTTTTAGAGTTTGCTGTATAATCACAAAATTTACTTGCTATTGGATTTCTCAGTCTTGAGTTATGTTCAGTTGAAGTCAACACTGTCTGTTCATATTCACTTCTCTGTCAGATTTTTTATTTTATCAGTCAACTTGTTAGAGCTGGTTCTCCGCATGTACTTTATCCAATTGCATGATTCAAAGCTTGCTGGATTCAAAATACTGTCTATTATCAGCCTACAAAATTGCATAATCATTGAACATTTGAATCTTGAGTTATGATCATTTTTCTGCCCACTGGTCTAAGTACTATTACAGCCCGTGAAAATCGGGATGATATCATAACTTGTTAAACTTCATTCTCATTGTGGGATTCACTATTTCTGATGAGATTACTCTTGAATGTTAGCTCTCTAAGGCAATTAGAGTTCCCCAAAAGAAATTCAACTAATTGTTTCTGTGTTCAAAGAAGTATTCAAAATACTGGACAGGTGTATGAATCAAAATACCAAGTTTTTCACCTTTGAATTCATTCCAGCTCATCTATTTTGATCTATCTTTTTGAGATTGATCTTCCAAGGTATATAGGGTGTCTAACACATCCATTGGCAAGCTAAAAGGGCCCCCACATACTAATGGAGTTCATTTGGCTGGTGTAGTGCAAGGATTTTGCAACACCTCTTCATCTTCAAGCGCATATCTATCCATCTCTTCACAGAAGCTCCGTGGAAACCATTGCAAGTAGAAATTTATCCTTTTACATTTATAAAAGTCATTTATTTTGTTGGTGCAGACCAATCACCAATTGAAGTTTGGAGGACAAAAATATGGAGATAAGATCAAGTCTTGAAGCAAAGAAAGAGGTTACATTCACAGGATGAAGGACATGTACACATATGTACATTAGTGAAGACATAGATCACTTAGACTGTTGAATAGTCATAAACTTGTACATATTTTCCTGTAAAGACTTTGGAAAAATGTCGGGGCAATAGAGGAGAAAATGAGAGAGTATGAGAATAGTGTATTGAGGAGTTGTAAGAGTCATTAGACCTCCTAGAAGTGAGTTGAACTTTCTCTCATCACTCAGTTGTAAATTTCTGAGAAATAGAAGAAAAGTTGTGCACGATGTTTCTGTGTTTTCTCCTCGTGTAGTAGATCTTTTGTGATTTCCTTTTGGAGATGTCTAAGTCCATAGTTAATCAATATATGGCTAGAGTTTGAGAATCTAATTGTAAGCAGGCTAAGAGAATTGTGTGTAGGAACATTCATATGTAAAGAATGTTCACAGTCTCCTGAAACAGGCGTAGATTTCGAGTTCAATGAAATGAGTAGTGCTCAGTGCACAGTGTAAAGTTTTACACATATGATAGCTCAAAATCTAAGTTGAGAGATAAGCTATCTACAGCCAAAAGGATTTGATAAAACAGGTTTGACATTGTGAGAACTAAAGCTAAGAAGTTAGGGGTGTCCAAATCGACTTCTCAGAAATGCAGATTTAGACATAGGTAACTTGTGAAGTAGATTTCTCAAGATCTACTGAATCTTTTGGAGTGATTTGACTTGGAGGAGGTGCACAATCTTTAGGTGACACCTTGTGCATAAAAAATTTTACACATTTACTCAGTCAATGAGAAGGATATATGTAGCAGACTTTCTCAGTAATTTCCTTCTTCACAGTTTGTTCAAGAACTTGATATTTGATCATTGATCTTTTAAATTGGTGAAGGTTTTGACTTACTCTTGATATAGAGGTGTTCTAAGTTCAAGAGGGTTGTTCTTTTGGAGATTAACACTCTCCATCAGTGGTATCAGAGTAGGAAGCATTAGAATCAAGGAAAGAGAGACTCCGACTACTGCAGAAATATAAACTTTACATCTTGAAGGATCAAAAGGACAAAGATTGAAGAAAGCTTGAGGGAAGACACATTGAAGTTGTCAAAAGGATCAGAAGAAGTAATATTTGAAGTCAAGGTACATTTACTCCTCATAAAGTTTAAAGATCTGTTAATACAGGTGAAGGAAGATGGGAGATTCTCTTCAGATAGAGAAATTGGATAGAGAGAACTATCCTGCATGGTCAATGAGGATGGAAGCTCATATAATGAGCAAAGATTTGATAGCTTACATTACAAGAGAAGAAGAAAAGCCACAATTCAGAGATCCTAGTGTTCCAACTAGGGAAGAATTATCAGATTTGAAGAATTGGATGAAAAGAGATGCTCAAGCTAGGAGCATAATCTATATGGCAGTCAATGACTACTTGCTACCTCACATTAGAGGTCTTGAAAGTGCAAGTGAGATATGGAATGCTTTGGACGAGCATTTCCAAAACACTACAAAGTCAAGGAAGGCATCCCTATGGGCAGAATTTACCACTTTCAAGAAGAAGGCTTCACAATCAATATCTGATTATGTGACAAAGATGAAGGACATTGCAGATGCATTAGGAGCAGTGGATGAAGACATTGAAGAAGATAAATTGGTAAGGCATATTCTCACAGGACTAAGAGGTGATGAGAAGTGGAAGCCTTTTATTTTATCTACATAACTTTCATTGGATCATTTCAATCCTGATTTGAATCAATTGTTAGGACATATGCTAACTTTTGAGAATGATGTCAAAGGAGATGTTGACAAGAGTGCAGGACATGCAATGTACTCTAAAGACAAGAAGAAAACTAACAAAGGAAAGCAACAAGCAAATGAAGAAGAAGGCACAACTAGTCAAGCCAACTTCCTAAGAGGAAGAGGAGGTGGCAAAGGTAGAGGAAGAGGCAGGAGTAACAAAGATGGATCCAAAGCTTGCTGGATTTGTGGTAAGACAAATCATTTAGCCAATGATTGTTGGCATAACAATCAAAGTAATGGAGGATACAATCAGAACTATAATTCAAGAGGAAGAGGTGGCAGAAATCAAAGAGGTAATTTCAGAGGTAGAGGTAGTAGGGGTTACTTTGGAAGAAATACAGGTAGAGGTTTCCAAAGTCAACAATATAACAATACCTACTACAATTATGCTTCACATCAAAAGGAAGATTCACCATTGATAATGAATGCAACTTGTGAAAGGTAGAATGAAGATCAAAGAGTCTTCTACATTGACTCAGGGTGTAGCAATCACCTGAGTGGTAATATAGCCTTGATGACTGATTTGGAGAATAAGGTATCTAATCATGTTGTTCAAACAGGTGACAACACAAAGCACAATGTGAATTCAATTGGATCAGTGAAAGCCAAGGATGGTAGCACCTTATTGAGTAAGGTCTTGTATGTTCCTACAATTCCTAAGAATTTGATAAGTGTAGGACAAATTGTGGAAAAAGGTTATGAAGTAAGGTTCACTAATGAAGGAGTGTTTGTGGAAGACCCTAGCAATGGGTATAAACAAATTGTTTCAGGGAAGAAAGAAGGAAGATTGTTCACATTAAAGATTCAAGGTAATGTTGGTCATGCCTTGTTCACTTATGGAGGACATAAGATCTCTGAGTTAGATCTTTGGCATAAGAGACTTGGACATTTCAATGAAAGAGGTATTAAAGACATGATTAATAATGGTTTAGTGCTTGGATTGCCTAATGTTGCAGGTCAACATATGACATACAGATGTGAGGCATGTCAATTAGGTAAGTCTCATAAGCAACCCTATTCTAAGCATGGGTTTATGTATTCAGAGAAACTTGAGTTGGTACACACAGATGTGTGGGGACCATCAAAGGACTTCAGTATCAATGGCTCAAGGTATTATGTAATTTATGTTGATGATGCTTCCAGATGGATCACTATCTATGTGATCAAAGATAAGTCAATACTTCAATACTTTCAAACATTATCATATGTATGCAGAGAGAATTACAGTACATAAATTGAAAAGACTAAGGTCAGATGGAGGGGGAGAGTATTTCTCTAATGAGTTCAGTGATTACTTGTGGAATGCAGGTATAAAAAGAGAGGTTACTTGCAGGTACTCTCCTCAACAAAATGGTGTAGCAGAAAGGAGGAATAGGACTCTTGTTGAGTTTGCAAGGTCCATGATGAAGGAGAAAAATTGCCCAAATTATTTGTGGGCTGAGGCTGTAAATACAGCTACTTATTTGGTTAATAGGCTACCATGTAAAGCCTTGCAGGGTATGAGGCATGGTGGGGTAAGAAACCTACACTAGACCATTGCAAAGTATTTGGATCTTTGGCCCATGCATATGTGCCATCACAATTAAGGCACAAATTGGAACCTAAAGCTAAAAAATATGTGTTTATTGGTTATGATGATAAGCAGATGGGATATAGGTTGTGGAATCCATCCACAAAACATTTTCTTGTATCAAAAGATGTTACATTTGATAAGCAAGGTACTTGGTATGCAGGTACTATCAATATTAATACAAATGATGAAGAAATTGTGAGCCAAAGGAAAGGTAAATCAAAGGTTCAGATATTTGATGAGCAAGAGAATAATGAAGTGGAGGTTGAAGTGGAAGAAACACCAAGATTTGATCCTGAATGTGAAGAACCAGAAACCTCAAGAGGTGGAGAACTTAGGAGGTCTACAAGGAACAAATGGCAACCCACAAGGTATAGCTATGATACTTCATTCTTGACTACTAAGGATTATGCTTACATGATTAAAGCAGATGAAGACCCTTCTACATATGAAGAGGCAAAAGGTAAAGAGATTTGGGAAAAAGCTATGCAAGAAGAATATGATGCATTGATGGAGAATCAAACATGGGATTTGGTTCCAAAACCAAATAGCCAGAAGATCATTGGATGCAAATGGGTCTATAAGACAAAGAGATTTGCAGATGGAAGTGTGTCTAGGTACAAAGCTAGACTTGTTGTAAAAGGGTTTGCTCAGACATATGGTATTGACTATGATGAGACTTATAGTCCAGTGGCAAGGATGACAACCATCAGAACACTCATAGCAATTGCTGCATGCAAAGGTTGGAAATTGTGTCAATTAGATGTGAAGAATGCTTTTTTGAATGGTTATATTTCAGATGATGTTTTCATGGAGCAACCTCAAGGATTTAGAGATGGAAGATATCCAGATCATGTGTGTAAGCTCAAGAGAGCTTTATGTGGCTTGAAGCAGGCCCCAAGGGCATGGAACTATAGGCTTGTAAAGTTCCTAAAAGAACTTGGATTTCAAGTATCAAAAGCAGATAGTAGCTTGCTTGTCAAAGCAAGTGATGATGGGTTCATTTACATATGTATATATGTTGATGATATAATTCTTACAAGTAAAAGTCTAAAGAAGCAAATGGAGAAAGAGTTCAAAATCAGTGACTTGGGAGATTTGTCATACTTCTTGGGCATGGAAATTTCATACACTCAACATGGAGTCTATGTGACTCAAGAAAGGTATTTGAAGAATTTGTTAACCAAGTTTAAAATGAATGATTGCAGAGTAGCACCTACTCCAATGGAGGTGAATCACAAATTAAGCAGATTTGGAGGTGAAGAGTTCAAGGACATGAAGCAATATCAGAGTTTGGTTTGTAGTCTTATCTATGCTACATTAACTAGGCCTGATTTATCATATGCAGTTGGTGTGTTGTCTCAATTCATGCATTGTCCTAGGAAAGAGCATTGGATTGCAGGTCAAAGAGTGTTGAGGTACATTAAGGGAACACTCAAAGAGGGTTTGTATTATGGTTTTACATCAGATACAAATATCAAAATATATAGTGATGCAGATTGGGCAGGTAATCCAGATGATAGAAGGTCAATCTATGGATACATGTGTTATGTGGGAGATAAGTTAATCTCTTGGTGCTCAAAGAAGCAACATACAGTTGCTTTGTCATCTACAGAAGCAGAGTACAAAGGCATGGTTGAAGCTGCAAAAGAAGTGATATGGCTTAAGACTCTCATGAAGAGTTTTGATACTATACAGAGCATACCTATCATTTATGGTGATAACATGAGTTCATTATATCTAGCTGCTAATCCTGTTTTTCATGCCAGGACCAAACACATTGAGATACAGTATCACTTTCTAAGAGAGAAGGTGATGGATAAGGAGATTGAAGTTATACATACTTCAACAAAAGATCAGATAGCTGATATGCTTACAAAAAGTTTAGATGGACCAAAGTTACAGAAGTTCAAAGACATGGCAGGCATAAAGAAGATAAGAGAAACCTCAATTGATGATTGAGGGGGAACTGTTGGTGCAGACCAATCACCAATTGAAGTTTGGAGGACAAAAATATGGAGATAAGATCAAGTCTTGAAGCAAAGAAAGAGGTTACATTCACAGGATGAAGGACATGTACACATATGTACTTAGTGAAGACATAGATCACTTAGACTGTTGAATAGTCATAAACTTGTACATATTTGCCTATAAATACTTTGGAAAAATGTCGGGGCAATAGAGGAGAAAATGAGAGAGTATGAGAATAGTGTATTGAGGAGTTGTAAGAGTCATTAGACCTCCTAGAAGTGAGTTGAACTTTCTCTCATCACTCAATTGTAAATTTCTGAGAAATAGAAGAAAAGTTGCACCTAATGTTTCTGTGTTTTCTCCTCGTGTAGTAGATCTTTTGTGATTTCCTTTTGGAGATGTCTAATTCCATAGTTAATCTATCTATGGCTAGAGTTTGAGAATCTAATTGTAAGCAGGCTAAGAGAATTGTGTGTAGGAACATTCATATGTAAAGAATGTTCACAGTCTCCTGAAACAGGCACAGATTTTGAGTTCAATGAAATGAGTAGTGCTCAGTGCACAGTGTAAAGTTTTACACATATGATAGCTCAAAAGGATGTGATGAAATGAGTAGTGCTCAGTGCACAGTGTAAAGTTTTACACATATGATAAGCTATCTACAGCCAAAAGGATGTGATAAAATGGGTTCGACATTGTGAGAACTAAAGCTAAGAAGTTAGGGGTGTCCAAATCGACTTCTCAGAAATGCAGATTTAGACATAGGTAACTTGTGAAGTAGATTTCTCTAGATCTACTGTTTCTTTTGGAGTGATTTGACTTGGAGGAGGTGCGCAATCTTTAGGCGACACCTTGTGCAAAGTTTCATAAAAAACTTTACACATTTACTCAGTCAATGAGAAAGATATATGCAGCAGACTTTCTGAGTAATTTCCTTCTTCACAGTTTGTTCAAGAATTTGATATTTGATCATTGATCTTTTAAATTGGTGAAGGTTTTGACTTAATCTTGATATAGAGGTGTTCTAAGTTCAAGAGTAGGTTGTTCTTTTGGAGATTAACACTCTCCATCATATTTGACTTGAGAGAATATTTGGAATCACCTACCAAAAACACGTGGACTTGTTTTAGAAAAGCATCTACTTCATTGAGGGAATATTTCCTAGATTGAAGGACAAGTTTTAGAGAGAGCCAAAAGTTGAATTCAAATTCAAATTTGAATATGGAACTTTTAAAAGGTGACTTGAAAAAGTCACGGTTAGAGGTCTCCAATCCGGAGTTCTCCATTGCCATTGTATAAGAGTATGAAGTCTACATTGTAGCCTATACTACTCTCCATCATTAGGCTATGATTTTGAATTCTATGATCTTGTACAAAATTGTTCATTAATACAATACATCTACATTGTTCATCTATGGTCTCTCTGTTATAGTCATTAATATCTGTCAACATGTGCTGCTCATATCTCACTCAATTCTCCACCATTTTCAATAATCTATAGCTTGTTAGAATTAGCTCCAACTTATCTACATGATGGAAAATTTTGAGGGGAATCCATTTAGCCAATTTTGAGAAAAGCACATTAAAGCACTCACTGGTCAAACTCTGTAGAGGTCATAAAAATCGTGGGTAATGATTCATTTGCTAAATTGATTGCTCTGTGTATAGCGCATTAATTCAAGTGGTTTCACTTGGAATCACTAGGTTACTAAGCTAATTTGATACCTCTAAAAGGAATTTTTCCAATTCCTACTGTATCGGTAGCACTAAACACAACAAGCAGCAGGTATATGATAAAAAATAGAAGGTTTTCATTAATCCTTCTATTTGGAAGTAGTCTGTTTTGATTCAATCTTTTCATACATCATTTCCAAAGTACATAGGCGCTTATATCTCAGGAGATGAGGAGATGCCCATATTTAGAAGCAAAGGACAACCTACAAGAGAGGAGCATGAAAGACTCAAAACATGGTGTGCCAAGGATGCATTAGCAAGGCCCTACTTACTTAATCTCTGATTTTTGTCTTCCACATATTAGGAACTGTAAGACATCCCAAGAGACTTGGGAAACATTGTCTTCTTATTTCTCTTCCAACACAAGGGCTAGGAAGAACCAATTGTGGATTGAGTTTACCACTCAAAGAAAGCAACCTAAGCAAGGAATCTCAGAGTATGTGACCAAAGTCAAAGATGTAGCAGATCAATTGGCAAGCATAGCAGAAGAAATTGAAGAAGATCATATTGTAAGACAAGTAATCAATGGTATCAAAGCTGATGAAAAATGGGAGAGCTTCACAACTGCCATGGACGTGTACATGAACATGCCGATTCGAGACCTTACCACACTCATGGGGCAACTATTTACCCATGAAGCCAAGCTCAACAAGAATGGAGATTCATCAAGAGGTAATAGCTCTTCTGCCCTATACATTGATAAAAGTAAATCCAAAGAGAAAGGGAAGAACAAAAAGGTTGAAGATGAAGGAACTACCTCCCAAGCCAACTATGTAGGGAGAGGTAGAACATCAAGAGGAAGGGGCAGAGGAGGTAAGCAAGGTAGGGGGAGACCTTATAACTACTCACCATGCAATATTTGTAGTTTATCAAATCATACTACAAATGGTTGTTTCAAGAACTTCAAGAATTAGAGAGGTAGAGGATATCAAAGAGGTGGATATACACAATCAAGAGGAAGATTCAATCATCACCGAGGATACAACAACAACTACAACAACAAATACAATAGAAACTACCAAGGAGGATACAAATCCAAAAATGATTACAACAACTACACACAGGAGCAAGAAGATTCTCTTCTGATTATGAACATGACTTCAAAACCAGGTATAAATGATGATCATCTCTTCTAAATTGACTCAAGATGCTCAAACCATGTGGTAGGCAATGTAGTGCTTCTTTTGGACATTGCAGAACCAAAGGGTAAGCATCAGGTACAAACAGGTGATGACAACAAGCACTCATTGATTAAAGTAGGGAATTTTAAGACCTCTGATGGAAACAAAAATCTGGAGTAGGGTTCTATATGTACCAACAATTACCAAGAATCTGATGAGTGTTGGACAGATTGTGGAAAAGGGTTTGCAAGTTAGATTCAACCAATATGAAGCATTTGTGGAGGATCCCGAGCAAGGGTTCAAGAGAATTGCCAAAGGAGAAAAGACAGGTAGATTATTCACTTTTGAACTTGAAGATACAAAGAATATTGCACTCTACAACTACAAAGATCAAACACTTTCAGAGCTTGAAATTTGGCACAAGAGATTAGGGCATGTTGGTGAAAGAACTTTAAAACAAATTTGTAGAGACCAATGTGTGCTTGGTATACCTAATGTATCCAAGCAACACATGATTTATAAATGTGGTGCTGATGAGTTTGGAAAATCTCACAGGTTACCCTTCTCAAGGAAAGGCTACATACATGAGGACTACCTAGAGCTTGTCCATATACAGATGTATGGGGACCAAGTAAGGATCCCTCAATTTCTGGATCAAGGTATTATGTATCTTTCATTTGTTGGAGAAACACTCACTAATTACATATATTTCAAGGTCAAATCTTAGGAAGAAAACCCCATGCCTATGTGAAGGGACAAATTCACAAATGTATTATACTTGTAAAGTTAGTTCACTTTAGTTCTAGAAGTTTTTTCAAAAGTTACGGGAATGAGAAAGTCTATATAAGTTAGTTAGTATTAACTGACACGGTGAGAAGAAGAAGGAGGAAGACATTGAGAAAGTGAGAAGAACTCATTTTTGTATGACTGAGTATAGTCGGGCTTCTCTGAGCGAGAAAGCACTTGTAAGCTTCTGAGTTTTCATAGTTATGACAAGAACTAGTTAAAGTTCTGTGTATAAGTCTTCTTCCTCCATCTCCAGTGTTTGTCTTCTGTGTAATGATTTGAAAGGTTGAAGTTTTCCAAGCAAGTCGATGCGTGGCATCGAATCTCACTTGATAAGTCCTTATCTTCATATCTGATTTTTATCTACTACCAAATCTTCTTGAAAAGATGATGTTGTTGGAGCAACTCGATGCCTGGCATCGAATTCCAGTTGATAAGTCATATTGTAAGTGTGCATGAAATCACCTATAGTTTTGGTGTCCAAAAGATCAAGACTTTATGCGGGAAGTCGATGCCCGGCATCGAATCCCTGCTGAAAAGTGGCCAAAAACATCCCAAGTCGATGCCCGGCATCGAATTCTCGTTGCAAGTCGATGCTAGGCATCGAATTCTAATTTTAAACAGGCGCTCTTACTAAAACACGTAAAATTTCCAGTTTTGGAAGGTCATACAGGGTCATCTTGTGAGAGCCATAACTTGAGTTCTAGAGATCCGTTTTGATGCATATGATAGCTTGTTGGAAAGCTCTACTCTTCTAGTTTCAGCCTATAAAGTTTCATGGAAAAATAATAATTGAGCTAGGAGAAATTAGCAAAATACTGAAGGTGTCATTTCGGTGACTAGGAATTTCTGTAGAAGCAAAGTTCTCACTTTAGGCTATCATTTCTCAAAGTTTGGAGTGGCAATGAGTTAATGGTGACCATAGAGGTGTTCTAGTGTCACATTAATTCATTTCTTGTGGTGTTTCATACATCAACAAGTGGTATCAGAGCAGAAAGATTCTCGAGACCAGAAGACGACAAAGGTACGAGAAGTTTTGTAAAGTTTTCCATTAAAGTTTGAAAGGTGAAGCATTTGAAGACACAAGGCATCAAAGGGTTACTTTAAAAGTATCCTCATACATAAAGAACTTCAAAAGGTATTATCCTTTATCCTTTAAGCTCACAGGTTGCAGCAGAAGGAAAGAACTATGGCAGATCATATTTCCATTGACAAACTGCACAGAGATAATTACCCCGCATGGGTAATGAGAATGGAAGCCTTACTTATGAGTAAGGATCTCATGATATATGTTACAGGTGAAGAAGAGAAGCCAGTATTCGAAGATGAAAGCCGACCAAATAAAGAAGAACTAGATGCCTTAAAGCATTGGCAGAAGAAGGATGCAAGTGCAAAAGCATACATCTACAATACAATCTCTGATCATTTGCTACCACACATCAGAGGATTGGAATCATCTGAAGATATATGGAATGCATTGGAGTATCATTTCCAAAGTACTACTAAAGCATGGAAAGCAAGTCTATGGTCAGAGTTTACAACATTCAAGAAGAAGCCAAGTCAAACCATTAGTGATTATGTCACTAAGATGAAGGATCTAGCAGATAGTCTTGGATCCATAGATGAAGACGTTGAAGATCACAGATTGATTGCTCAATTACTTGCAGGTTTGAGAGGGGATGAAAGGTGGAAACCTTTTGTCTTATCAACAGAACTTTCATTAAATCATTATGTTCCAGACTTGAACCAGTTGCTTGGTTTGATGCTCACATATGAGCAAGACTTGAAGGGAGATGGAGATGAAGGACAAAGTTCTGCAATGTACATGAAGAGCAAGAAGAAAGGAGATAAAGGTAAAGCAAAGGATGAAGAGGAGTCTAGTTCTCAATAGTTCTCAGGTTTATTATGCAAGAGGTAAAGGCACTGGCAGAGGAAGAGCAAGAGGTTTTGGAAGAGGAAGAGGTAATCAAAATAACAATAAAAAGGCTTGCTGGATCTGTGGATTGAGTAATCATTTGGCTCATGACTGTTGGCACAACCAACAAGGATCAAACCAGAATCAAAACAACAATAGCAGAGGCCGAGGTGGAAGATATCAAAGTAATTTCCAAAGAGGTAGACAAAGTCAAAGAGGAGGCTATGGTAGAGGTGGAGGAAGAAGTTGGGGACAGAATCAATCCTACAACACCACCTACTACAATTATGCAAATGACACAAAGAATGAAAGTCATACATCATTGATGATGAACTCAATCAACACATCAGATAAAGAAGATCTAAAGGTATTTTACATTGACTCTGGATGTTCTAATCATTTGTCAGGAAACATAGAATTGATGGCATTTCTAGTCACATAGTTCAAACTGGTGATAATACAAGACATAGTGTACATTCAATTGGAAAAGTGAAATGCAAGAGTGGAGCAGATTTGCTAACCAATGTTTTGTATGTTCCTACAATACCTAAAAACTTGATTAGTGTGGGACAGATAGTTGAAAAAGGTTTTCAAGTTAGGTTTACAAATGAAGGAGTATTTGTGGAAGATCCAGAGAATGGATATAATCAGATTGTCTCTGGTAAGAAAGAAGGTAGACTCTTTACTTTAAGAGTGCAAGGAAACATTGGTCAAGCTTTGCTCACACATGGTGAAGCAGTGATTACAGAACTTGATCTCTGGCATAAGAGATTAGGTCATTTCAATGAAAGAGGAATTAAAGCTATGGTTGCTAATCAGTCTGTACTAGGATTACCAAATGTGCAAAGTCAACATATGGTTTATAAATGTGAAGCATGTCAAATGGGTAAAGCACACAGGTTACCATTTCAGAAGAAAGGATTCAAACATGATGGAGTACTTGAGCTCATTCATACAGATGTATGGGGACCAACAAAAGAAGGATCTATCAGTGGCTCAAGGTATTATGTTCTTTTCATTGATGATGCTACAAGATGGATAACATTATATGTTTTGAAGGAAAGATCAGAAGTGTTTGGAGCTTTCAAGCATTTTCATGCATATGCAGAGAGAGTAACAGGTCAAAAGCTTAAAAGACTGAGGTCTGATGGAGGGGGAGAATATTTCTCCCAAGAGTTCAATGATTATCTTTGGAATGCAGGTATTAAGAGAGAAATAACTTGCAGGTATACACCACAACAAAATGGTGTACCAGAAAGAAGGAACAGGACTTTGGTTGAGTTTGCTAGAGCTATGCTAAAGGAGAAGAATTGTCCAAATTATCTTTGGGCTGAGGCTGTAAATACAGCTACATATCTTGTGAATAGATTACCATGTGTAGCTCTGAATGGAATGACTCCATATGAAGCTTGGTGGGGTAAGAAACCAACACTAGATCATTATAGAGTGTTTGGATCAATTGCATATGCTTATGTGCCATCACAGCTTAGGCATAAACTTGAACCAAAGGCAGAAAAATATGTGTTCATTGGTTATGATGAAAAGCAGATGGGTTACAGATTGTGGAATCCTCTAACCAAACAATTTATTGTTTCTAGAGATGTTACATTTGATGAACAGAAAAGTTGGTATGCAGATCAAAGTCATACAGCTGAAGAATTTGAAGAAGAGGTAAGAAGATGTGAGAAAGGAAAATCAATTGTGCAGGTAAATAGAGATGAAGACCATATGCAAGCAAGTACATCCAGAAGTGGATTAACAAGAAGGAATGAAGAAGCTCCTATATTTGATGAAGAAGTGTATCCAGACACATATGAAGAATGTGAACCTAGAAGGTCAAGCAGGACTAGAAGACAACCAGAAAGGTATTCTTATGATACTTCTTACATAACTCAGAAGAACTATGCATATATGGTCAAAGATGATGAAGAACCCCAGAACTATGATGAAGCTAAAGGTAAGAAGCAATGTGAAGAAGCAATGAAGGAAGAGTTCAATGCACTGGAGGAGAACAAGACATGGGAACTTGTTCCTAAACCAAATGGTAAGAAAGTAATTAGAAATAAATGGGTTTATAAAGTGAAGAAGCTTGCAGATGGAAGTATAGCCAAATACAAAGCTAGATTGGTGGTGAAAGGCTATGCCCAAACCTATGGCATAGATTATGATGAGACATTCAGTCCTGTAGCTAAGATGTCAACTATAAGGACAATCATTGCTATTGCAGCTTCAAAAGGATGGACTCTAAGTCAATTGGATATAAAAAATGCATTCTTGAATGGATACATATCAGATGAGGTATACATGGAACAACCTCAAGGGTTTATAGATTCCAGGTATCCAAATTTTGTTTGCAGGTTGAGAAGAGCATTGTATGGATTGAAGCAAGCTCCAAGAGCTTGGAACTATAGACTGGTGAAGTATCTCAATGATCTTGGATATCAAAGTTCAAAAGCAGACCCAAGTCTACTTATCAGAAGAACAGAGGAAGGTACAATCTACATTTGTATTTATGTAGATGACATTATAATCACAAGTACTTCAGATGAAGGAATCAAGGAGGTAAAGAGATTGCTTGAAAAAGAATTCAAGATCAGTGACCTAGGAAAGTTATCATACTTTCTTGGAATGGAAGTTACTTATACAGATCATGGCATATATGTGTCACAAGAAAGGTATCTTCTGAACTTGTTGAAGAAGTTTGATATGGAAAATTGCAGAGAAGCTTCAACTCCACTTGAAGTTAATCACAAGCTCAGTAAATATGATGGTGAGCTGTTGGAGAAACACTCACTAATTGGACATATATTTCAAGGTCAAATCTTAGGAAGAAAACCCCATGCCTATGTGAAGGGACAAATTCACAAATGTATTATACTTGTAAAGTTAGTTCACTTTAGTTCTAGAAGTTTTTTCAAAAGTTACGGGAATGAGAAAGTCTATATAAGTTAGTTAGTATTAACTGACGCGGTGAGAAGAAGAAGGAGGAAGACAATGAGAAAGTGAGAAGAACTCATTTTTGTATGACTGAGTATAGTCGGGCTTCTCTGAGCGAGAAAGCACTTGTAAGCTTCTAAGTTTTCATAGTTATGACAAGAACTAGTTAAAGTTCTGTGTATAAGTCTTCTCCCTCCATCTCCAGTGTTTGTCTTCTGTGTAATGATTTGAAAGGTTGAAGTTTTCCAAGCAAGTCGATGCGTGGCATCGAATCTCACTTGATAAGTCCTTATCTTCATATCTGATTTTTATCTACTGCCAAATCTTCTTGAAAAGATGATGTTGTTGGAGCAACTCGATGCCTGGCATCGAATTCCAGTTGATAAGTCATATTGTAAGTGTGCATGAAATCACCTATAGTTTTGGTGTCCAAAAGATCAAGACTTTATGCGGGAAGTCGATGCCCGGCATCGAATCCCTGCTCAAAAGTGGCCAAAAACATCCCAAGTCGATGCCCAGCATCAAATTCTCGTTGCAAGTCGATGCTAGGCATCGAATTCTAATTTTAAACAGGCGCTCTTACTAAAACAGGTAAAATTTCCAGTTTTGGAAGGTCATACAGGGTCATCTTGTGAGAGCCATAACTTGAGTTCTAGAGATCCGTTTGATGCATATCATAGCTTGTTGGAAAGATCTACTCTTCTAGTTTCAGCATATAAAGTTTCATGGAAAAATAATACTTGAGCTAGGAGAAATTAGCAAAATACTGAAGGTATGTCATTTCGGTGACTAGGAATTTCTGTAGAAGCAAAGTTCTCACTTTAGGCTATCATTTCTCAAAGTTTGGAGTGGCAATGAGTTAATGGTGACCATAGAGGTGTTCTAGTGTCACATTAATTCATTTCTTGTGGTGTTTCATACATCAACATCATTGATGATTACAATAGGTGGACTATATTGTACTTTATGAAGCACAAAGATGAAGTATTTGGTTGCTTTAAAAAGTATCTTGCACTTGTTGAAAACCAAACATGGAGAAATCTAAAAAGACTAAGGTCACATGGAGGAGGTGAGTATTTTTCAAATGAGTTTGATATATTCATGTAGGATAGAGGAATCAAAAGAGAAATCACAACAACATATACCCCTGAGCAAAATGGGGTGGCAGAAAGGAATAGATTAATTGTTGAAACAGTTAGGTCAATGTTGAATGAGAAAAAATTACCTAACTACTTGTGGGCAAAGAGTGTATGTACTGTCACTTATCTTGTAAATAGGTTGCTATCCAAATCTCTTGATGGGATGACCCCATATGAAACATGGCATGGTAGACGACCTTCAGTTGATCATTGCAAGATGTTTGGATGTGTAGCTTATGTGCATATCCCTTCTCAGATAAGAGGTAAGCTTGACCCTAAGGCAGAGAAGTGCATCTTCATAGAGTATGACTTGAATCAAAAAGGTTATAGGCTCTACAACCCTTCAAATGAGGGATTCCTGGTCAGTAGAGATGTTGTCTTTGATGAGAATGACTCTTGGTTTGATAGTGCATGCAGGAAATTAAAGCTACCTTATGACTTGGAAGAAGAGTTTCCAAGCCTCAATAAAGTGGAGTCTACTGAGAAGGAATACATCCACTCAGATGATGAGGACATCATCAACCTAGAAGAGTTCAAGGCATGGAAGTCCAAAGGCAAAGTCAAGATGAAGAATTTGGAGGATATACCTGAATCATCCAACCAAGCAATCAGAAGATCACAAAGGGAAAGCAAGAAACCAATCAGATATGGGTATGATACTTCCCTTGTTACTAAGCACTCTGTTTATCTTGCAAAAGACTTGTCAATTGAAGAACCAACATCATATAAAGAGGCAAAGACCAAGGTAGAATGGAAAGAATCTATGAATGAGGAAATGGAAGCACTCTTTTCCTGTACATAATAGCATTTTCCAATGCTTCCCCTGATGTAGTATCCAACTTCAAATTCTGATCTAATGGCATAGAAATTGGCTTACAATCAGCCATACCATATTTTTGAAGCATATTCAAGGCATATTGCCTTTGCGACGTATGTATAAACTCAATGCACAAGAAATAGCGCATCACACCAAGATCTTTCATGGCGAATTCCTGCATAAGAAGTTGCTTTACCTCTTTGATGCTTCCTTCATTATCACCACCTACAATCAGGTCATTAACATAAATAGCCACAATAGTGATGCCATCATCAGCCTTCCTTGCATATAGTGAGTGATCTGCATCACACATAGAAAACCCAATGCTAGTTAAGTAATCAACAATCCTTGCATGCCATGCATGAGGGGCTTGCTTCAGCCCATACAAAGCCTTTTGCAACCTGCAAACATATTCTAGATGCTTTGCATCTTCATATCCATGTGTCTGGTCTATATATACTTCTTCCTTTAACTCACCATGTAGGGAAGCATTCTTCACATCCATCTGATGCAAAGTCCATCCTTTTGTTGTAGCTGATGCAACAAGTGTTCTGATAGTAGACATTTTAGCTATAGGGCTGAATGTTTCCTCATAATCAATGCCATATGTCGTTGCACATCCCTTAGCTACCAATCATGCTTTATACCTGCTTATGCTAGCATCAACATTATGCTTTACCTTGTAAACCCATTTATTTCCATAAAGTGCAGCCATCTCCTCATCCATATGAGTCCCCAAATAAGCCTTGGAACCTATTTTTTAACTAGGCTGGACATTAGGTCTGACAGGGCCAAAACCACTCAAAAAACTATAAAAAGGGCTGGAGAGCTCATTTTTGGGGTTAGCTTGTTGTAGATTTCAGCTTTGTAAGAGAGTTCTTTTGGAATCGAAGTCCTTCCTTTGTTCCACTCTTTGCTCTTACCTTGTGCACGTGTGTGTGTATGTGTGTACATGCTTGTGTGCTTTCACTCACGCACATGTGCACTTCACTTGCTCTTAGTCTTCATACCGGTCCTCATGTCTCCACGGATTGACATTTATGAGGTGAAGCTCCTCACGTTGGTACTTGCCATTGTGTTAGAGTGACACCAAATTTGGCGCCGTTACCGGGGAGAGAGCTTGGAGGATAAGTGTGTGATGGTAAGACGTAGATTAGCGACGTTGGAAGGTAACAGAATTACCATTTTTAGTTCAGTTTCTGAGTTTTGCTTCATCTCCTTCATCATCATCACCACCATCTCCTCTCATCTTCACCTTCTTTGATTTTTTTTCTTTTTTGACTGTATATACCCTATTTTTGCCTCTTTTTCATCATTCTTGTATGTGCAAGGAGTTCAAACAGAGTTCAAAACTTAAGCGTGGATGAAATATAGAGAATCGTGCTCTTAAAAACACCAAAATATGAGTGAATGTATCGCAGAGTGACAAGACCTGCGTCTGGTATCGCCCGGGTGATATCGTCGATTTGGAGATAGATTTTGCATGTACAGGCTGATAAGAGTGACAAGGAGAACATAAGGTACACATATCTTCAAAAGTTTTTGAATTTGGACTCCAAAATCTCCAAGTATCGTGTCCGGTTGAGTTTTGGTATCGCGATACCAGAATTCCCGAGTATCACGATACTTGTCGAGGTATCGTATCGTGCACGCCCACTTGAGGTATTGCGATACCATTCTGGTATCGTATCTTCAAGTGTTGGTATCGCGATTGCAGTCCCCTAGGTGGTATGGTATCGTCTCAGTCACGGTATCGTATCGTCGATCGAGCGGTATCATATCGCACCTATTCTAGTATTGTATCCTCCCTATTCTAGTATCGTATCATGCAAAAAAGTGGTATCATATCGTCTGACCCTTTGGTATTGTATCCTCCATAGAACCAGTATCATATCCTCCATAGACCCAATATCGTATCGTGAGAGTTCTAGTATCATATCGTGTAAATGTTTGGTATCGTATCGCACGTCACCTTGGTATCGTTGGGATTCGACCAACGGAAAAGAGAGGGAACGAGTAACGCTAGAGCAAGGGAATAACTATCTACTATCTCGTAAGAAAGAATTACCAACTATTACACCTATCGTGAACAATCCAGTATCGTATCGTGTAGTGATCAGGTATCGTATCGTCCACTAACGTGGTATCGTATCGTCGAATGCAGAGGTATCGTATCGTGACCATTTCCAGTATCGTATCGTGTGGATAGTAGTATCGTATCGTGGAAGTTGGTATCGTGATCTTAGACTTCCCGGTGGTATCGTATCGTCTAAAGGTGGTATCATCTATAGTCGTATTGTGTAAGACAAAGGTATCGTATCGTGGAAAATCTGGTATCATATCGCTTGTCCTGAGGTACTCCCAGAGAGGTCCTGTTTCCCTATTTTAACCCCCAGAACCCTAAACTGGCATAACTTTCTCATACGAAATCCGTTCGGAGTGATTTTGGGTTCGTTGGAAGCAAGGGATTCCACAAGATTTTGAGTAGTTCAAAGGACAATTTTGGACTTGGAGACAAGGCTTATGAACCTAAGCTCAAGTTGATACTTAGGAAGAGATAGATAAAGTACCAAATCACTTGAACGTAGGGTCAACCACACAACCAAGTCAGGGACTCACAACTCAATGGTTAGCACTACGTGCTAAGTTCATAGACAAGTGAGTCAGAAATCTCATTCAACTGGGAGAGACTCTTGGCTTCTGAAGACATGCCTAGTTCAGTACTTAGGGAAGGTTTTATGTCTAGGGTGGAAGGGGAATATCATATGTCTCTTCAATACGTATCCACTAATTTGCAATGAATACCCATCTACCTCAATGGTCTATACATGTCAGTAGCAAGAATGATAAACCCCATAGAATCTTAAATAGTTCCAAGACCAGCTCTCAAGTACGAAGATGGAGTCTACATGGACAAAATGGGCCAGATATATGTAGAAACCGAAAACCCTGATCAGCTTAATGAAAGAGGAGAGTTAGAGGGACAGGGAACCTTCGGGAGAACCAACAATGGAAATACGGTGACCACCCCTAAGGGAAAGTCAGTAATGACTCAAGTATTGCAAGCGAACAAGATACCCCAAGATGACTATCTAATGGATGTGTACTTAGAACAGGGATCAGACCTACTTCTACAAATTAATTCACTGACACAAAGAGAAGGCATCAGCCCAACAACTATATACAAGTTAAGGGAACCGGAAAATCCATCTAGAATTACATACCTAGACCAAAATCAAAGGAGATATTGGTCTGTAGATGAAGCGGAGAGGTCTAGATTAAAGTATATGGATCTGCCTATATTCCCTCCTCGAAATCAAGCAGCTACCACACAAAACCCATTCCAGACCCAACAAAGAACGAAAAGTGCAATGTTAGGACAAACAAGCCAATGTAGTATGCCGGACACGCCACAGGAACAATTCACCATACCAAGAAGTAACTCCCACAACCAAACTAGCCAGGGAATGGAAAATAAGAATAGAACCATCCTTAGGGCAGAACCATCCCAAGGTGTAGGAGCTGGAATACACCACATAAAACCTGCAAGTCCCATCATAATTCGATCCCTAGAGCTCGATAGAAGAGTGAGACCCATCCAATTGGCCAAATGTATGCCAAATCATTATGATGGCACATGAGAGCCCTATGACCACATTGCAGAATTCAAGCAGGTGTTGCGAGCAGAGCAAGTGGATGACTTTTTCATGCAATATGAATCCTTTGGGCTAACTCTCATGGGAATATCCTTAACATGGTTCCAATCCTTGGATCCAAGTTCCTTTGGCAATATTGAACAATTCTTCCAAGAATTTATTTGGGAATTCACTAAGCGAGGGATCAAGCACAATTCGTCATCCTTACTACATAGTTTCAAACAAGCTCCTGATGAGACATTAAAAAATGAAGCACGAAGATTTAATCAATATGTAAACCGATGCCCTGTGACAGAAAGACCTTCTCAGCAGAAAATGATATCCCTATTTTTAGAAGGTCTAACCAACGGAACATTGAGAATCTTGGTATACGTAAAACGATTGCAAACCCTGAGTGAGTGTCTTCAAGAGTGCATAGATTTGGAAGACAACTTAGCTGAGGATCTCAAAATCACACAAGATCCTACCAAATCATAGGATACAGGGAGCAATGAAACTTCTAGTTCGAGCTATGTGGAGGAAGTGGCAGAGTTAGTGACCAAGAAATTAGGGGTACAAGGACAAAAGAACTACCAAAACTCTTCCTTGAGATTGCCAATGTTAGGAAGTTGCACACTTTGTGGTGGTGATCATCCATCTCATGTCTGCACCAGAGAACGATCAGGGTTATCACAACCTTACCCATACGATAGACCATCAACTCAAGAGCCTAACATGTACTCTTATAGTGAGCAGAAGTATACCAAGTACAACACCGAAAACTATCCAATGAATAGACAGTCACGACCATTTGTACCATCCCAATGTAGACCATACGGGTACCCTCCTAGCGAACAAGGCAGAGAAGTTCCTAGGTATAACCCAGTCCAGGACCACGAGAAGCAACTAGAACATATGAACAGGGAGCATATAGTCAACCTCATCCTATACCAGGACAACAACCATCCCACCCACCAGCTCCGACACAAGGGCATAATATCACAATACAAGTTGTTTGTCTTGAGTGTGGCAAAGAACAACTCCTGAGAGATTTTCCCAGACATCCCTCTAGTGCACCAAAGGTTACACCAATTAATGTAGTAGGCTTAGTAGGGGATTCAAGTTATAGTAGTGATAATGTGGTGCCTATACTGGCAGTTACTAGGGCAAAAGCCTTACAAAAAGCTAAACTAGCTGAGCAATCAGAGCCTAGTAAGAGAAAAACAAGAACATGGAAGGATACTAGAGAGAAGGCCAATCGTAAGTGGACCAAAAAGTTATCCGAACTAGAAGAAAGCCTGAAAGATGCAAAAAAAAAAAAGAAGATATTGCCTCTCAAAATCTCTCACATGTTGAAACTCCATCCACACCTCATCCCCAACCTCATCCCCACCCACCAACCATTGTGAATAGACCACAACCAGGGTCTATTCTTGCATATCCAACCCCAGAACACTTGGACATGATGTTCAAGGCATACCACGCTCGACTTCAAGAAGGGCCAACACCTGCAAATCTAGACAAGATCTACCCTAGAGCAGAATTAGAGACTGAACGGACAAAAATGTGCATAAAAATGGTGGAACTAGCTCAAGCTATGTTTGAGGCCAATCAATCATTCAATCAGACAAACGCTATTACACCGGGTTTGCACTTCCAAGGCTTAATAGATAGATTAGAGCAGTTAGTAAATAAACCACAAGTTTCTTTACCTCCACAGGCTCAACTAACTATTGAAAGAGAAAGCTCATCACCAAAGAAATTATATGTTCCTGACTCCATAGACGATGGAGAACCTCTTTCAATTCAACAACACTCTCAAAAGTTATTGCGGGAAATACAAGAAGAAAATTGGGCCAAGGAGAAGGATAATCCCCCTCCTATTCTTGAGATTGATGACCTTCATGATCAATTCCCACAAGACATTCCATCTATTTATGGAGATCAAGTAGAGCAACAAGAGGAAGAAAGTTCAGGATTTAAATCCAATTCTTTACAAGAGTTGCCACAATTCACAGGCCCATGGGAATCTGAATCTCTCCAGGTCAGAGCTCCCACACTACTGATCAGAAACAAAGACTGAGTGGTTCCTAGAAACACTAATGTCGTGAAGAACACTAAGGTTTAGTGTCCTCTCACTTTAGAAGAGCTGCCCAATGTAAAACCTGAGTTATGGAAACATGTGGCGAATCAGGTTCTAGAACTTGATTCCAATATGCCCAAAGCAGGCTCTAAAGAGAAAGTACCGGAGAACCCTCTAGACAAAATAGGGGACATGAGCGAAGGTGAGGAAGGTAATACTTATCTTCCCATCACCTACCAAGGTTACACAACCAAAGCGATCATAGATTCTGGTGCTGGTGTTGTTATTGCAACTGTTGGTGCAGGACAATCAACAATTGATGTTTTGATGAAGAGTTGAAGTCAAGGTTTGAAGGAAAGATTCAAGTTGTGAAGCATGAAGGAAGAATACATTCAGAAGGTGAAGATGTGTACACATATGTACATTATTTCAGAGATAGTTCACTTATATCTTTGAGTAGTCATAAGCTTGTAGATTTTTGTCTATATATACTATGGAAAATGTTGGGGCAAGTATGAGAGAGCATGAGAATAGAGCAATCAGGAGTTGTATGTGTCATTAGACATCTTAGAAGTGAGTTAAGACTCTCTCATCACTCAGTTGTAATTTTTCTCAGAAATGAAGAAAATGTTGTGCCCGATATTTCTGAGTTTTCTCCTTCTATGTTAGATCTTTTGTGAAATTCTTTTGTACAAGTATAAGTATATAGGTAATCAACCTTTGTACAAATTTTCAGCTTCCAATTATGATCAGGCTGAGAGAATTGAGTGTAGGAACATTTGCATATGTAAATGAGAAGAAGTGAAGTTAGAGGAGGCGCAAAATTCGATACGACTGTTTTGATCAATTCTCCTTCCACAGTGTAAAGTTTTGAGCAAGAAACCACTCAATCTTTAAGTTCAAAGGTAATCTATTTGTGGCTAAAGACATTTGCAGAAACGGGCTCTAGATTGAGAGAACTAAAAGTTTAAAGTCATAAGTGTCTAAATCGACTTCTCAGAAGAACAGTTTTAGACATAGGTGACGTGTTGAAGTTATTTCTCAAGATCTACTGAATCTTTTTAAGTGATTCAACTTGGAGAAGGTGCGCAATCTATAGGTGACACGTCATACAAAGTTTTATAAAAAACATTACACATTTGATAAGGCAATGAGTGAATTATGTGCAATAGACTTTCTGTGTAATCTCCTTCTTCATAGTTTGTTCAAGAATTTGACAATTGAGTATTGATCTTCTAAAATTGGTGATGGTTTGAGTTATTCTTGTTATAAAGGTGCTCTAAATACAAGAGTAACTTGTTCTTTTGGAGATTAACACTCTCCATGAGTGGTATCAGAGCAGGAAGCATCAAAATTGAAGGAAGGAGGACCTCGACTGTTGCAGGTGCAAAGAATTCAACATCTGAAGGTTCAAAAGGTGAAAGCTTGAGGATAAAGCTTGAGAAGAAGGTCATACGACACCAAGGAAGACAAAAGGAGTATTATTCAAAGTAAAGGTACATTTATTACTCATAAAGATTGAAGAATTCAATATACAAGTGAAGAAAGGATGGGAGATTCTCTTCAGATAGAGAAATTGGATAGAGAGAACTATCTAGCATGGTCAATGAGGATGGAAGCTCATCTAATGAGCAAAGACTTGATATCTCACATTACAGGTGAAGAAGAAAAGCCTCAATTCAGAGATCCTAGTGTTCCAACTAGAGAGGAATTATCCAATTTGAAGAATCGGATGAAGAGAGATGCTCAAGCTAGGAGCATTATCTATATGGCAGTCAATGATTACTTGCTACCTCACATTAGAGGTCTTGAAAGTGCAAGTGATATATGGAATGCTTTGGAGGAGCATTTCCAAAATACCACAAAGTCTAGGAAGGCATCCTTGTTGGCAGAATTTACCACATTCAAGAAGAAGGCCTCTCAATCCATCTCAGATTATGTAACCAGAATGAAGGACATTGCAGATGCATTAGGAGCTGTTGATGAAGACATTGAGGAGGATAAATTGGTAAGGAAAATCCTTACACGTTTGAGAGGTGATGACAAATGGAAGCCATTCATTTTGTCTACTGAATTATCACTTGATCATTTTACTCCTGACTTAAATCAGTTGCTAGGACATATGTTAACCTTTGAGCAAGATGTCAAAGGTGAAGGTGACACGAGTATATGTCATGCAATGTACTCAAAGGATAAGAGGAAAAATAGCAAAGGGAAGCAACAAACAAATGAAGATGAATGCACAACTAGTCAAGCCAACTTCCTAAGAGGAAGAGGAGGTGGCAAAGGTAGAGGAAGAGGCAGGAATAATAAAGATGGAGTCAAAGCTTGCTGGATTTGTGGTAAGACAAATCACTTAGCTAATGATTGTTGGCATAATAATCATAATGGTGGATATAATCAGAATTTTAATTCAAGAGGAAGAGGTGGTAGAAATCAAAGAGGTAACTTCAGAGGAAGAGGTAGTAGGGGTTACTTTGGAAGAAATGCAGGTAGAGGATTCCAAAGTCAACAATACAATAATACCTACTACAATTATGCTTCAGATTAGAAGGAGGATTCAACATTGATAATGAATGCAACTTGTGAAAGGCAAAGTGAAGACCAAAGAGTTTTCTACATTGACTCGGGGTGTAGCAATCACCTGAGTGGTAACATAGCATTGATGACTAATTTGGAAAATAAGGTATCTAATCATGTTGTTCAAACAGGTGACAATACAAAGCACAATGTGAAGTCAATTGGATCAATGAAGGCCAAGGATGGAAGTACTCTCTTGAGTAAGGTCTTGTATGTTCCTACAATTCCTAAAAATCTGATAAGTGTAGGACAAATTGTTGAAAAAGGTTATGAAGTTAGATTCACTAATGAAGGAGTGTTTGTGGAAGACCCTAGCAATGGGTATAAACAAATTGTTTCAGGGAAGAAAGAAGGAAGGTTGTTCACATTAAAGATTCAAGGTAATGTTGGTCATGCCTTGTTCACTTATGAAGGACATAACATCTCTGAGTTAGACCTTTGGCACAAGAGGCTTGGACACTTCAATGAAAGAGGTATCAAAGATATGATTAACAATGGTTCAGTGCTTGGATTGCCTAATGTTGTAGGTCAACATATGACATACAGATGTGAGGAATGTCAATTAGGTAAGGCTCATAAGCAATCTTATTCCAAGCATGGTTTTATGTATTCAGAGAAGCTTGAGTCGGTACACACAGATGTGTGGGGGCCATCAAAGGATTTCAGTATAAATGGTTCAAGGTACTATGTGATTTATGTTGATGATGCTACCAGATGGATCTCTATCTATGTGATCAAAGATAAGTCAGAGGTATTTAATACATTCAAACATTATCATGTGCATGCAGAAAGAATTACAGGCCATAAATTGATAAGACTAAGGTCAGATGGAGGGGGAGAGTACTTTTCTAATGAGTTCAGTGATTACTTGTGGAATGCAGGTATAAAAAGGGAAATCACTTGTAGGTACTCTCCTCAACAAAATGGTGTAGCAGAGAGAAGAAATAGAACTCTTGTTGAGTTTGCAAGGTCAATGATGAAGGAGAAAAATTGCCCAAATTATTTGTGGGTTGAGGCTGTATATACAGCTACTTATTTGGTCAATAGGCTACCATGTAAAGCTTTGCAGGGTATGACACCATATGAGGCATGGTGGGGTAAGAGACCTACCTTGGATCATTGCAAAGTATTTGGATGTTTGGCATATGCATATGTGCCATCACAATTAAGACACAAGTTAGAACCTAAAGCTGAAAAGTATGTATTCATTGGTTATGATGATAAGCAGATAGGATATAGGTTGTGGAGTCCATCCACAAAACAATTTCTTGTATCAAAAGATGTTACATTTGATGAGCAAGGTACTTGGTATGCAGGTACAATCAGTATTAATACAGGTGATAAAGCAGTTGTGAATCAAAAGAAAGGTAAATCAAAGGTTTCAGATATTTGATGAAGAGGAGAATAATGAAGTGCAGGTTGAAGTTGAAGAAATGCCAAGATTTGATCCTGAGTGTGAAGAACCAGAAACCTCAAGGAGTGGAGACCTCAAAAGGTCATCAAGACACAAGTGGCAACCTACAAGGTATAGCTATGACACTTCTTTTTTGGTTACCAAAGATTATGCTTACATGATAAAGGCAAATGAAGACCCTTCCACATATGAAGAGGCAAAAGGTAAGGAAAATTGGGAGAAAGCTATGTAGGAAGAATATGATGCATTAATGGAGAATCAGACATGGGATTTGGTCCCTAAACCAAATAGCCAGAAGATCATTGGATCCAAATGGGTCTACAAGAGTAAGAGGTTTGCAGATGGAATATGATGCATTAATGGAGAATCAGACATGGGATTTGGTTCCTAAACCAAATAGCCAGAAGATCATTGGATCCAAATAGGTCTACAAGAGTAAGAGGTATAAAGCTAGACTTGTTGTGAAAGGGTTTGCTCAAACATATGGTATTGATTATGATGAGACCTATAGTCGTGTGGCAAAGATGACAACCATCAGGACACTCATAGCCATTGCTGCATGTAAAGGTTGGAAATTATGTCAATTAGATGTGAAGAATGCTTTTTTAAATGGTTACATTTCAGATGATGTTTTCATGAAGCAACCTCAAGGATTCAGAGATGGAAGGTATCCAGATCATGTATGTAAGCTCAAGAGAGCTTTGTATGGTTTGAAGCAGGCCCCAAGGGCATGGAATTATAGACTTGTGAAGTTCTTGAAAGAACTTGGATTTCAAGTATCTAAGGCAGATAGTAACTTGCTTGTTAAAGCAAGCGATGATGGGTTCATTTACATGTGCATATATGTTGATGATATAATTCTTACAGGTACAGATGAGAAAGGAATTCAAAGCCTAAAGAAGCAAATGGAGAAAGAGTTCAAAATCAGTGACTTGGGAGACTTGTCATATTTCTTGGGCATGGAGATTTCATACACTCAACATGGAGTGTATGTGACTCAAGAAAGGTATTTGAGAAACTTGTTAATCAAGTTTAAAATGAATGATTGCAGGGTAGCACCTACTCCAATGGACGTAAATCACAAATTGAGCAGATATGGTGAAGAAGAATTCAAGGATATGAAGCTATATCAGAGTTTGGTTGGTAGTCTTATCTATGCTACATTAACTAGGCCTGACTTATCATATGCAGTTGAAGTTTTGTCTCAATTCATGCATTGTCCTAGGAAAGAACATTGGTTTGCAGGTCAAAGAGTGTTGAGGCACATTAAGGGTACACTCAAAGAGGGTTTGTATTATGGTTTTACATCAGATACAAACATCAAAATATATAGTGATTCAGATTGGGCAGGTAATCCTGATGATAGAAGATCAACATATGGATACTTGTGTTATGTGGGAGATAAGTTAATCTCTTGGTGTTCAAAGAAGCAACACACAATTGCTTTATCATTTACAAAAGTTGAGTACAAAGGTATGGTTGAAGCTGCAAAGGAAGTGATATGGCTTAAGACTCTCATGAAGAGTTTTGACACCATACAGAGTACACCTATCATTTATGGAGATAACATGAGTTCATTGTATTTAGCTGCTAATCCTGTGTTTCATGCAAGGACTAAACACATTGAGATTCAATATCAATTTCTAAGAGAGAAGGTGATGGATAAAGAGATTGAAGTCATACATACTTCAACAAAAGATCAGATAGCTGATATGCTTACCAAAAGCTTGGATGGACCAAAGCTACAGAGATTCAAAGACATGGTAGGCATAAAGAAGATAAAGAAAACCTCAATTGATGATTGAGGGGGAGCTATTGGTGCAGGACAATCAACAATTGATGTTTTGATGAAGAGTTGAAGTCAAGGTTTGAAGAAAAGATTCAAGTTGTGAAGCATGAAGGAAGAATACATTCAGAAGGTGAAGATGTGTACACATATGTACATTATTTCAGAGATAGTTCACTTATATCTTTGAGTAGTCACAAGCTTGTAAATTTTTTTCTATATATACTATGGAAAATGTCGGGACAAGTATGAGAGAGCATGAGAATAGAGTAATCAGGAGTTGTATGTGTCATTAGACATCTTAGAAGTGAGTCAAGACTCTCTCATCACTCAGTTGTAATTTTTCTCAGAAATGAAGAAAATGTTGTGCCCGATATTTCTGAGTTTTCTCCTTCTGTGTTAGATCTTTTGTGAAATGCTTTTGTACAAGTCTAAGTCTATAGGTAATCGACCTCTGTACAAATTTTCAGCTTCCAATTGTGATCAGGCTGAGAGAATTGAGTGTAGGAACATTTGCATATGTAAATGAGAAGAAGTGAAGTTAGAGGAGGCGCAAAATTTGATACGAATGTTTTGATCAATTCTCCTTCCACAGTGTAACGTTTTGAGCAAGCAAGCACTCAATCTTTAAGTTGGAAGGTAAGCTATTTGTGGCTAAAGGCATTTGCAAAAACCGGTTCTAGATTGAGAGATCCAAAGGTTTAAAGTCATTGGTGTCTAAATCGACTTCTCAAAAGAACAGTTTTAGACATAGGTGACTTGTTGAAGTTATTTCTCAAGATCTACTGAATCTTTTGGAGTGATTCAACTTGGAGAAGGTGCAAATCTATAGGCGACACCTGGTACAAAGTTTTATAAAAAACTTTACACATTTGATAAGGCAATGAGTGAATTATTTGCAACAAACTTTCTGTGTAATCTCCTTCTTCCCAATTTGTTCAAGAATTTGACAATTGAGTATTGATCTTCTAAAATTGGTGAAGGTTTGAGTTATTCTTGTTATAGAGGTGCTCTAAATACAAGAGTAACTTGTTCTTTTGGAGATTAACACTCTCCATCAGCAACCACCTCCTTGTGGAGGCAATGGGGTAAACCTGCATTAAGACCAACTAGAATGAAGCTTCAGATGGCTGACGGCCATGTGGAAAGACCTCTAGGATTGCTAGAAGGGATAACTCTAACCACGTGTGGTGTAGAGTTTGAGCACACCTTTGCTATATGTGACTTTGGTAAAACTAGTACCTAGGAAATGATCCTAGGAAGACCCTTCCTATGACAACTGCAAGTTGTACAGGATTGGGGAACCAATTCTTTGTAATTGCAGCACTTAGGGGTCACAGCCAAGGTCAATTTGAAGGATTACACCTTTAGAGATGTACCACCCCTATAGTGGAATTCTATCCACAAGGAGCAAGAAGATTCAATCTCTGTGCATTCTAAAACTTCATCTGATACATCGTGGATGCATGAAGATACTCATTTGTGTGAAGAGAGATGGTGGATGCAATCCAAAGATGAGTAGGTGCCGCTACAACCAGCTTCACACCAGCCAACTGAGACTTCAGAGTTGATTAGTAGACCCTTTGAGCTTCCTAAATCCACCAAAATATCAGCCAAGTACTTTGGAACATGTATCCCAAAAGTTTAAGTCAAGACCGACAAGTTGCGAAATGACTAGCTCCCAAAACTTGCTATTTTTGGACATACACCTGCTGGAAAAAATGAACAGTGCTCTCAACTTGGAAGGAATTAGAAAAATTCCTTTTGGGCATAGCAAATAGACTTAGCAAGCTTCCTATTCCAAGTTAAAACACTTCAAATGATGGACTGAGCACTGAGAACAAGTTTCATCAAGTTCTGGAACATTCCCACAATTCTCGGGGCTCTGCAGAGATAGACCAGTAAGCAGTAAAATGCAGATATCTCCAAAAGTATAAATCCAATGACCTTGAAAATTTATATGTAGAAACTAGACAGTGAGAGCTATTCAAAGCAGTTTAAAACACTGAAAAAGGTTCAGTAAAACTCGAGATATGACCTTCTGAAGTTACTGCTCTGAGTGAGTATAGCAGAGAACAAAACAGAGAGGTAGATGATAATAAATGTATAGATTCACATATGATTACAACCACATTGGCAATGAATCTTTGCACAATGGGAGTAGAATGATAGAGCTATGGAGTAAGCTCTTCAATCTCTACAAAATGACATCAAGTGGTCACGTACAAGGCTTGCTAATCGCCTCTTCCTTCTTGCTCCTTTTATAGCAATTCTTGGAGGGAGTTTTGAATTCGAATTCGAATGGCTCCACCTAAAAGTGATCCCCAAAGTTAGGAGAGATTCCCTCAGCTCAAAAATTCGTGATTTTGGTAGTTGGAGCCACGAATTTGCTTTTACATCATGGATGAGGTAAGCCATCCTTTTACTTTTTTCTTTTTCCATTTACAAGAGATAAAATGTACTCTTTTACAAGAGGTGTTCACATGACTACTCATGTGACTTACAAATGAGGATAATATCAAGCATATCAAGCATGTAGGCTTGGGCAAAATGCACCAACAATTTGTGGATGTGCAAGGTCGCAAAAGAAGAGGAAAAATGCTTAAAGGCTAGAGAAAAAGGAACTTCTCCAGGAGATAGGCTAGTTAAAGACCCAGCCTATAGACCGATGATCTTTCCAGATGAGGAATTTGATCCTCATGGTTGGGCAGAAATCTTAGCCACCATGGACATTGCAGTTAATGAAGAACAATGGACACCTCATTGTGATGAGGAGGGTTATGATATTTCAGTGTTCATGTGTCAGCCCTTGCTAGAAGAATGTGACCCTAGTGACTTCATAGAAGAAGAAGAGAATGAAGACAATCTAGAGTCCGTTGTAATGGATAGTTGCTTTGACTCAGAGAAGCACTATCTAGAAGATATAGGAGTATTTACCCAAAAGGAAGAAGAACCTCTCACAAGCATTAAAACTGTCAATTCAAAGGATGGAAGTGAAGGAGGACAAAAGAAAAAAAAGAGAAAAGCTATGAAACAAGAAGAGAAGGAATCATTGTTCGAAGTACCAGAAAATTTCAACAAATATGAAGTTGAGGACTGAAAAATTTTGGTACGAATGCCTAAGAGAGAGGCCACAACAAGAGAAGCATATGACAACAAAGAAAAGACCAAAAAAATTGTAGTCACCATTGAAGAGAACGAAGAGAGATGTATGTACATAGGAGATGACCTAAGTAAAGAAGAAGAAGCAGAGTTGGTAGCTTTGTTACGGGAATATATGGACGTGTTTGCGTGGAACTATAGAGACTTGAAGGGAGTAGATCCGAAGGTTTGTTCTCATACGATCCCCATGATAGCTGATGCCAAGCCCACCAAACAAAATCCCTACACATATAATGACACACAACTAAAATTAAAGAAGAAATTGACAGACTGATTGAAGCCGGATTCATCTATGAGATTGAGCATACTGAATGGGTGTCCCTCATTGTTGCGGTGCCCAAGAAGAACGAGAAGTTACGTGTGTGTATTAACCTTAAAATCGTTAATGCCACCACGATAAGAGATAGTTATCTGCTTCCAATCACTGACCATTTATTGGAGCGTGTTGCAGGCAAGGAAGTGTATAGTTTCCTTGATGGATTATCGGGTTACAACCAAGTGGCCATTGCCCCGGAAGATGAACATAAAACGGCCTTTGCCATTGAGTGGGGAGTCTTTGCATTTCGTGTGATGCCATTTGGGCTCACCAATGCACCTGCAACATTCCAAAGGCTCATGTGCCATGTCTTCAAAGAGTTCTTGCGAAAGACCTTAGAAGTATATGTGGATGATTTATGTGCTCATTCCCAACAAAGAAAATGCCATATCCATGAGCTCAGATAGATCTTCAATAAGTGTAGAGACTATAGAGTGTGTATGTACCCAGAAAAGTGTGTGTTCATGGTGTGACAAGGTAAAATCTTAGGTCATATTGTTTCCAAGAATGGAATATCAACAGATGAGGACAAAGTAAAAGCCATAGTGGAGTTGCCACGGCCAAGGAATGTTAAAGAGGTACAAGCCTTTATGGGCCATTGTGGATATTACCAAAGGTTTATTCACATGTATGCAATTATAGCTAAGCCTCTTTATGCCTTGTTGACAAATTTTGAGTGGAACGACGAATGCGAGAAGTCCTTCAATGAGCTGAAGAGACGCTTGTGCACAACACCAATACTGACCACTCCTGATTGGAATAAGCCATTCCATGTACATGTGGATGCATCCAATTATGCAATAGGATGTGTGTTGTCACAACCCACTGAGGAAGGAAACCTAGATTTGCCTATAGCATATGCTAGTAGGCAATTGAACGCTGCTGAACGAAACTACACCACAACCGAAAGAGAAGGTTTAGGCATGGTATATGCCATAAAGAAGTTTAGAAACTATCTATTGGCCAACAAGTTTAAGTTTTTCACTGATCATCAAGCTTTATTATACTTGGTCAATAAACCTTGCAATACAGGACGCTTAGTAAGATGGTTCCTCTTACTAATGGAATATGACTTTGAAGTGGTTGTTAGGAAAGGTAAGACCCACCTCAGAGTAGATCACCTTTCTCGCATCACTTCAGGTGAGTCACCACAAGGAGTGTTTGATGAATTGCTTGATGCTTATCTATTCAATCTAGAAGTTGTTCCTAAATGGGCAAATAGATTTGTACCAGTCCTAACCTTCGGACCTGCAAACAAGAATGTGAAGACAAACAAGGATGAAATTGTACGGTCACAAAGCTATCAAATATTGGCAAGAAGCATGTATAAGCATGATACGAAAGGCGTTCTAGCCTGTTGTGTTGAGGATGATGAACATAGTAGTTGGTTGCAACAAGCCCATGAGGGATTTCTAGGAAATCACTATTCTATACAATGAACATTGCAGAATCTAAAACCTTTAGGAGTGTATTGGCCTAGTATGGATAAAGAAATACATGAGTGGATTAAGAATTGTCTAGGGTGCCAGGAAAAACCGCCAGTGGAGCATGCCACCCTTTATCACGTGTCATTAATTCCAGATTGGAGTGCTCCATTGGTAGAATTTATGAGATCAGGAACACACTACCCAATGAGGCTAGTCTAGAAAGGAAACGAAGCATGGAGCAAGAGGCTCAAGACTATGCCATAGTAGGAGATAATCTATACCGAAGAGGAAAAGATGGTTACCTAAGATTGTGCATTCATGACTCAAATTATTTGAAAATCTTAGAAACGGCCAATAGTAGTGTTGCAGGTGGACACTTTGGTCCTGATCAAGTAATTAAGACTATTCTATTCTTAGGACTTTGGTGGCCCACTCTTCATATGGATGCACATACCTATGTGAAGAAATGTGACACACGCCAACGTGCCCAGTACCCAATTGGAAAAGATGAGATGCCGTTGAGGCCAATGATGTGAGGACGTGCATTTTCAAAATGGGGTATAGACTTTGTTGGTCCTATTAACCCCCCAGCTAGAAACTCCCATGCCGAATACATCATTGTAGCCACAGATTACCTAACAAAGTGGGTGGAAGTAAAAGCCACAACAAAGAATGATGCTCAAACTATGGCTAAGTTTTTACTTGAGAACATGTTCACTAGATACGGGCTACCAATAGAGTTAGTGAGTGATCGAGGCACACACTTCTTGAATGAAGTCATTGAAAATCTCCTCCAAGAGTTCTTGGTGATACATAAGAATTATGCCCCCTATCATCCACAAGCTAACGGACAAGCTGAGAGCACAAACAAGATCCTATGTAATGTATTGACCAAACTCGTAAATAATAAATGCTCTGATTGGGACAAACAACTTCATCATGATGTTTGGGCTTACCAAGTTGCCTACAAAATGGTACTCAATGCCACCTCATTTCAGATGGTCTTCGGACAAAATGTTGTGCTACCTTTGGACTTCCTAATCCCTACTTTAAGAGTAGCACAAGAGCATGAGTGGAATGGCCTTTGATCTAGAATGCTTAGGTGAGACAAGGCTACGCGCAGCAGTAGGAATCTATGCTGCAAAGAAAAGGCAAAAGGCATACTTCGATGCCCATATCAAAGATAAAGGCTTGAAAGAGGGAGACCTAGTGTTGGTTTATACCCTAAAACAACATGCCTATAAATTGGAAAAAAGAGGATATGAAGCCATGATCATTAATAGAATTTCCACTAGCGATGATGTTCAATTGGCCACACTAGAAGGTGATATCCTTCCAAACTATATCAGTGGTTATCGAGTCAAGCTATATCAAGAACCTCTTACAACGGATATGCTAAAGAGACTCAATACTGCTAAAAAGCAAAAAGAAGAAGAATTAAGGGTTAGAGAAGAAGCACAGGCAAAGGCGAGAGAACACATTAGGCAAAATAAGTTACGACGACTCGATCTAGATATCAATCTGGAGGCCCCAAGATACCACATGGCCATGTGTCAAACATCACGTGCAACTGCTTCTCAAATAATTGATTGACACCCATTTGTGACCATAGCGGTAGGACAAGGGAAGAATGCAAGGACTATGAGAGCATTGATTGACTACGGTGCAGCAACTAGTGCAGTTAGACTTTCATACTGCCAAGACCTGTAATTGAACATCAAGCCCATAGAGGCCTATCTCATAGGTTTTGTTGGAGCAAGTCTATGACAAGCCTAAGTATTGGCTTGAGTCCCACAAAGTCTTAGAAGAAGCTTTAAAAAGAAGACTATGTAAAGTTCACTTGTGAACTACCTCTTGTAACTTTTGAAGAGTTTACTTAATGTAAAAGTGAAAGAATCTTAAGTGGTTGAGTCCACTTGATCAAGAATGGAAAGAGGAGCCACGAATTTGTGATTTGTGGTAGGTAGAGAATCAAATCAATCATTGATTGATTGGAGAGTGATTGAGGGAAGTTAGCCTCCCAAACTCAACTATAAATAGATGGCAGTTTTAGTCGTGGTTAGAGAGACCTATGTGAAGACCTCCAAGAGCTAAGCTTTATGCCATATCAAGGTATGATTACAAGGCACACATATGTATCAGTAAGTCATTGTATTGTACAAGCAATATACTTTCATTTTCATGATTATTTGAGTTCATCTTTCCATGTTCTTGTGAAGTGTACTACTCATTGCCATTTGTTGAGAGCAGTATGGGTATGGGAACCCAAGGACTGACTAGACAAGGAAGCCAGGGAACCCAAGGATTGACGAGACAAGGAAGCCAACGGAGAGAGTCAGAACAAGGTGAAGGAGTAAGCAGACAAAGCAGTCGACGCAAATCTGGCAGATAGGCCCTTCAATTTTTCCAATCTACATCTTTGAACAGTGATTCTTATCACTAACAATCATTGTAAATACCATTTCATATTTTTGTAGCTCCATTTTGTGCAAGCCAAGGAGTCCTTGAGCTTGAGGAGCCTTAGAAGTACCTACATATCAATTTTCGTATTTTTTAGACTCCGTTTGAGCCTTCAAATTGGCCCTGGAACCAAATTTTTAACTAGGCCGGACACTAGGTCTGGACAGGGCCAAAAGCTAGTCAAAAACTATAAAAAGAGCTAGAGAGCTCATTTTTGAGGCTAGATTGTAATTGAAACGAACTTGTAAGAGCATTTTGAAAGTAATCTAAAAAGCTCCATTGATTCTCACTCTTTGTCTTGCCTTGTGTGCGCGTGTGTGTGTATGTGTGTGCATGCTTGTGTGCTTCTCACTCACGCACTTGTGCCGCCACTTGCTCGAGGTCTTCATACCATCCTCACGTCTTCCCGGATTGACATTAAAGGAGGTGCTACTCA
Source organism: Ceratopteris richardii (assembly GCA_020310875.1). Taxonomy (NCBI): domain Eukaryota; kingdom Viridiplantae; phylum Streptophyta; class Polypodiopsida; order Polypodiales; family Pteridaceae; genus Ceratopteris; species Ceratopteris richardii. Next base: position 6,403,426 of record CM035421.1, on the reverse strand, counting down.
TCATTGAGCTACACCAAATTTTGGCGCCGTTGCCGGGGATCGAGCTTTGAGGACGAGCGTGTGATGGTAAGACGTAGAGTTGACGCGTTGGAGTTGTAGGTATTTTCTTCACTCTCATAGATTTTCTTTTACTTTCTTCACCATCTCCATCACCATCATCATCATCACCATCTCCCACGTCCATCTCCATCATCGCAAAAATTTCAGTTTTTTTGACTATATCCTCACCCCCACCTCATTTCCCTCATTTCACTTGTGAGAGAGAGCGAGAGAGCGAAATTGCATGTGCTGCTTTTTGCATGTTTTCTGAGCTATCTTGCAGGTACAGGTCACATCACCATCTCCAGCCTTCCGCGCAGGTACGGAACTCGACGAAACTGTCTCGCAGTCGCCGCCTTCTGTCCATCGCGATTGACAGAAATTTTCACTTGTTGGTAAATCTGAGTGCACCACAGTGGACTAGAGACCCTGCACACCACATTCCCACTGGAATTTTTGAAAATCTTGCAAAATTTCAGTCCATCGCGATTGACAGCTCTGTCCATCGCGATTGACAGCCCTGTCCATCGCGACAGACTGCCTGACCATCGCGATTGACTCAACCCCCTGTCCATCGCGATTGACTGGGTGTCCATCGCGATTGACTGAGGTCCCTGTCCATCGCGACAGACTGCCTGACCATCGCGATTGACTCAACCCCCTGTCCATCGCGATTGACTGGGTGTCCATCGCGATTGACTGAGGTCCCTGTCCATCGCGACAGACTGCCTGACCATCGCGATTGACTCAACCCCCTGTCCATCGCGATTGACTGGGTGTCCATCGCGATTGACTGAGGTCCCTGTCCATCGCGACAGACTGCCTGTCCATCGCGATTGATTGAATTGGGTGTCCATCGCGACCGACTGAATTCTCTGTCCATCGCGATTGACTGAGTGTCCATCGCGATTGACAGCCCTATCCATCGCGATTGACAGCCAATTTTAGCCAAAATTTTTAAGGTTTGTTAATTGAAAAATTGGGCTAATTTTGGTCACAAATATGATACTCTTGAGCACTTGGGGAAGTCTTAGGAAAACAACTTGGGGAAAACCTGTTGCACAGTGATCCTGTTTGAACCCTGTCGTAACCCTAGAACCCTGAACGGTCACAACTTTTTCATACGAGATCCATTTTTTGAGCTCTAGGGCTTGTTGGAAAGCTCGTAGCATATACTACACGCCCTCAACTGTTTTTTATAAAGATAATGCATTGATTTTTAGATAGGGTATTTTGAAGTTGACCATACCCAGGGGGATCAAAAGTCAAGGGTCTTTAGAATTATTATCCTAAAAGTCACAATGCAAAAATGTGTTTATGTTACATGAATAAAAGTGGTTGGTTGTGTCCTTTGAATCTGAGCATTGAGCTAACTGTGGGTCTTTTATAGGTCCAGTGAGAGCAACTGAGAGCATACAAAGCAAGGGTTCTTTGCAAGCTTGAGAACCGGGTTCTTGAGCACCATAAAGCCAGGGATCAACAAGTAAGGTTGGATTATTCTCTACTACCTCTGTCATTTCCTAGCTCAAGCTAAGAACGAGTAGAGATAGGAGTAAGTTAGGGCGACGATAGGCAGTTATCAAGTTGAAGACTATTAAGGAACTCAAGTTCAAGCTAAAAACTTAGTTACTGTACTGTCGATAACCTAAAGGAAAAGAACCTAACGTGGAACGATCAACCTGAAATTACGAAGAACACTCAAGTATTCCGACGACGTGATATCAGACAAGACCATAAACACAATAATTAACTAAAAAGAATCAAGTGACTGGTACCAATTGATTGGCAACGAGGTTGTACTCTGAAAAAAATTGGGCCAATCAGTTAGGCATATGAACCTTAGATCAGGACGACACCTAGCACGAGAGAGACAAAGCCTTAGGTCTTCAGAGGCTAGTGTCAATCACACTGCAAGGTCTTGGGCCCAGCAGTTGAGCCACCATTCAAACTACCCTAGCTCTGAGACCAGTGAGTCAGAAATGTCCCAAGGCATGGACAGACCTACGGGAAGTTCAGGAGTGCCTTACCTATACAGGGTAGAAGGCCCTTACAAAACGCAGCTGGAGTACCTTAGGACCAACCGATTAGGTGCTAGCATCTATGAGGACGGCTTAGGAAGATCTGTGGTCCAGATTAAAAACCCCGATCAATCCATTGGACTAGAGCACCCAGCTGTCAAGTTTGAAAATGGTGCATACCTGGACAAAGAAGGAACTATATATGTAGTCACTAGTCACCCTGATAGGACCGATGACTTTGGGAATATAATCTCAGAAGCGGACTTAGGTGACCTGGAACAAGGGAACATGGGTGCAGAACCTAGAACCCCTCGAGGTAAATCAGTTCTCACCAGGATTATCACGCCTGAATGGGTCCCCCAAGACAACAAGAGCATAGAGTTGCTCCTCAATCGAGAAACTGATGAAGCCTTTTGGAGGTATAAGTCTAATCAGCCGACAGACATAGGAAATATCATGGTCTATGAGTTTAAGGATCCGGACAGCCCAGGCAGAGCGACCTATTTAGATCATGCTTCAGAACGGATCTTTGTGGTGACAGAAAATGATAGGCATGCCTACACTTGGAAGGGTGAATTTATTTTCCCCCAACCAAGATCAAATGTATCCTATGGTCACCCTGGGGCTGGAACTTCCCAAGCTCATGGTACGCAAAGAGACAGAAGTAGAGATAGACCGGAAGTAAGCTTTGCCAACCCTGTAGGCAGAGAAAGAACGAGAACGGAGACGAATAGGGTAGAACCTCCTGAGATACATAGAGCCCACAGGAACCAAAGAAATGTAGACGGATTCCCTCTGCCGAGGCCTAGAGAGCACGCAAGAACTTTGAGACCCACCCAGCTAGTTAAGTCCATGAAGAATTACTTTGACGGCACAGGAGATCCCTATGATCATGTGGCAGAGTTCAAGCAAGTTTTGAGAGCTGAACAAGTGGAAGATCTGTTCACGCAATACAATGCCTTCGGTCTAACCCTTAGGAACACGGCACTTACATGGTTTCAGCCATTAGATGAGCGTCAGTTCAGGAGCATAGACCAACTCCTAGAGGCATTTATTGTAGAGTTCTCTAAGAGCGGCATAAGACACAATACCTCCTCATTGATCCATAGCTTCAAACAGACCCCCCAAGAGACTGTCAGATTGGCCGGAAGAAGGTTTAGACAATATCTGGAAAGGTGTCCTATTTCGGAGTTACCCACATCTGCTAAACAAGTAGCCTTATTCCTTGATGGATTGCTGAGTACGAAATTGAGATCCTATGTGTATCTAAAGGACCCTAGGACTATAGAAGAGTGTGTGCGCATGTGCATTGACATTGAAGATAACCTAGGGGAAGAACTAGAGCTTTCCAAAATCTATAAAGATTCAGATAGTGCATCTAGTCACTCTTCCACGCAGTCCACATCAATTGAGGAACTCGCGGAAAAGGTAGCTCAGAAATTAGGTGTAACTAGCAAACAAATCCCAAGGTTTGCCCCGGTGAAAAGGTGCTATACATGCGGTGGTGACCATATGGCGAATGTCTGCCCTATTATGGCTCAACCCCAAGTAAACCCTAGTAGCCAGTACTGCACCATAGAACGGAGATACACCAATCACACCGCACAAGACTGCCCATACAACAAGCAGGCAGTTAGGCAACCCTATCCGCAGCCCTACCAACAAGGCCGATACCAGAACCAAAATCCACCACCACAATATGCAAGACCCCAACAACCCTATCAGCAACCATATCAGGCCCAACAGAGACCCCAACCGGTACTAGCTCAACAGCCCCCAAACCCCGCTAACGTGATTCCAGTAAAGTATGCTGTTGCAGAAGAAAACCTGAATAGAGCCATAGTACCAGTAACCCCATTGATCTCAGAAAGTGACCCGAGTGACCATAGCTTTGATTCTACACATATCGATAGTCCCCAAGCTTATTACATGCAGTCTCCAGAACATGGTGAGTCATACTATAGTGAAGAACCAAGTGAACCTAGTTGGGAGTCGGATTACACGAACGTCATGTATGCAAACCCCAACCCTAGGCCTCAACCTAGGCAGGTACGACCGCCCTTTCCTAGAGGACCATGCTACCGATGTCAGGGGGATCACTTCATTCGTGATTGTCCCTTACCTCCACCTCCACAAAATCAGTCCGTGACGATCCAAGGCTTTTGCCAAGATTGTGGAAAAGAGCATCTCTTACGAGATTGCCCAAAGAACCCCAATAACATGCCAAAAATCACTCCTATCAATGTGATTGGGTTGGTTGTGGATGCCTCAGGAAGTGTCACTTCCACTGCACCAGTGCAGGTGGTTACTAGAGCTCAGGCATTGCAGCAAAACCAAGAGGCAAGCCAGGAAAAGGGCACAGAGGCTAGTGAAACCGAGAGCATGACAAAGAAAAGGACTAGAGCGTGGAAAGATAGTCGAGAACGAATGAAAAGACAATGGGCAAAAAAGATAAACGAACTTGAAGAAAGCATAAGAGAAACCAAAGCGAGGATAACTGAACTCACAGCTCCAACTCCCTCTCACATTACCCCGCCCTCACCACTCCCATCTCCATCCGACCCACCACCGTCCCCACCGCCTCATCAAACCCCACCACCCCCTAGAGTAGGATCAGTCCTAGCAGATCCCACTCCGGAAGACCTTAATATGATGCTTAAAGCATATCAGGCCAGAATTCAAGAAGGGCCAACCATCACCGATCACGAAAAATGCTACCCTAGAGCCGAGCTAGAGCTTGAACGAACTAAGATCTGTGCCAAAATGGTGGAATTGGCTCAGACCATGTTTGAGGCCAGCCGCCTATTTAACATTTCTAGTTCAGCTAAGACGCAGTTACACTTTGATGGACTGCTGGAAAGAATAGAGAAGTTAATTGCACAATCAGAGAAGGAACCTGCCCCTCAAAGAAAGGAAAGGGCAAGAGAACGGATAAGCCAGCCTCTTCAGGAAGCCCATGTGCCTCCTCAAGAAACTTATCTTCCCCCCCAAAAGTCACATGAGCCTCCTCCGAAAGCTTATGTACCTCCACAGGTAACCCACATTCCTTCTCAGAGAGCGTATGAGCCTGTTCGGAAAAGTAATGGAATAAGTAATTCTCCCCAAGAAGCTTGTGCTCCAGCCATCTATGGGAACAAGGAGAGAGCCAACGATAGAATAAGCCCTCCTTCCCAGGTTGCTTATGTGCCTAATTCTACGGAACCAGACACTTCTTCTTCTATGAATCGGTTTGCACCAGACTTCCTACGAGAGATTCAAGAAGATAAATGGGATAACGAAAGTGAGGTCGCCCCTCCATTTGAACTTGTGGATGATGCACATGACCAATTCCCACAAGACATCCCATCCATTTACGGGGAACATGAGAGTACTCAGTCTCACGAGAGATTGGACTTTGAGTCTAATTCCATACAAGAGCTACCCCACTTCACAGGCCCATGGGAAGCAAAGTCCACATGTATGAGAACACCCACAGTCATGGTAAGGAATGACGATTCAGTCATACCAAGGAACACGGAGGCAGTAACGAACACCAAGATGCAACGCGATTGCACTTTGGAAGAACTGACTGAAGAAAGACCAAACATGCGAAAATATGTAGCCAGTCAGGTAGCTGAAGTTGCAAAACCTCGTTCCAAGGTAGGATCCCATAGGACAGTGCCAGAAATTCCCTTGGATAAGATAGGAGATATGTGTGAAGGTGAAGAAGGGAACACCTATCTTCCCATTACCTACCAGGACTACACCACTAAGGCAATTTTGGACTCAGGTGCAGGAGTTGCAATTGCCACCACTTCCCTTTGGAAGCGTTGGGGCAAGCCGGCACTCAGGCCAACGAGGATGAAATTGCAGATGGCCGATGGTCATATTGAGAGACCCTTAGGATTGCTGGAAGGGATAACTCTCACCACTTGTGGTGTTGAGTTTGAGCATAGCTTTGCTATATGTGACTTCAGCAAAAATCATGCCTATGAGATGATTTTGGGAAGACCATTCATGCGACAGTTGCAAGTGGTACAGGATTGGGGAACCAATTCTTTGTACCTGCAGCACTTAGGTGTTACAACCAAAGTCAATCTCAGGGATTATTCTCATAGAGATGTCCCTCCTATCCAATGGAATCCCATCCATAGAGCCAAAGATGATACAGAATCGGTGCATTCCATAGGATCAGGATCCTCCTGGATGCACGAAGACACTCACTTATGGATGTGCAAAGTAGCAGTGGAGGAAGAGAAGAGAGAAAAGGCCAGAGAAATAGGTGCAAACGAAACCCATAGACCCATTCAAGACCCAGCCTATGCACCTGTAGTTTTTCCAGATGAGGAATTTGAACCTCACGGTTGGGCAGAAATCTTAGCAACAATGGACGTAGCCATCAACGAAGAACAATGGACACCTCACTGTGATGAGGATGGCTATGATATTTCAGTCTTCTCCATAGAGCCAATCATGGGAGAGGCAGTTCTAGAAGAATGCGAACCTAGCCCTGATGCATTTGAGGACGCAAGTGACTCCGATCTAGAGTCAATCATTATGGACCCACCATTTGCATCAGATGAAGAATACTTCCATGAAGTAGAATTTCAACCCCAGAGGCATGGAGAGCTGACAAATGACGTAAGATTAGCAACACATGTGAGCCCGAAGGAAGAAGGGAAGAAGCGAAAGAAGAGAGAAGCCTCACCAGAAGAAGAAGAATCTTTGTTTGAGGTCCCAGAAAATTTTAAGAAGTATGAGATAGATGACAGGAGAGTCATGATAAGAATGCCTAAACGAGAGGCACAATCAGGAGAGGCCTATGATAACAAAGAAACTACCAAGAAAATCGTAGTGGCCATAGAAGAAGGAGAGGAGAGATGCACGTATATAGGCCATGACCTGACAGAAGAAGAAGAGTACGAATTGATAGCCTTGCTAAGAGAATACAGAGATGTATTCGCTTGGAGTTACAAGGATTTGAAAGGTGTTGACCCTGATATATGCTCACACACCATTCCCATGACCTCAGATGCTAAACCCTCTAAGCAAAAGCCTTATACATATAACGATAACTATGCTGCTAAGATCAAGGAAGAGATAGATAGACTGGTCGAAGCTGGATTTATCTATGAAATTGAGCACACTGAATGGGTATCCCCCATCGTAGTGGTGCCCAAGAAGAATGGCAAGCTGCGTGTGTGCATTAACTTGAAAAAGGTTAATGCCGCCACAATTCGAGATAACTATCCGCTTCCCATAACAGAGCATCTCTTAGAAAGAGTGGCAGGCAAGGAAGTGTACAGCTTCCTTGATGGATTTTCGGGCTACAATCAAGTAGCCATAGCTCCAGAGGATCAGCATAAGACAGCCTTTGCCACAGAATGGGGCATTTTTGCTTTTAGAGTAATGCCATTTGGGCTTACCAATGCACCAGCTACCTTCCAGAGGCTGATGTGCCATGTGTTTAAGGAGTTCCTGAGGAAGAGTTTAGAAGTCTATGTTGATGATCTTTGTGCTCATTCCAATGTTAGACAAACTCATATTCCTGAACTCAGACAAATCTTTGACAAATGTAGAGAATATCAAGTCTGCCTGAACCCAGAGAAGTGCGTTTTTATGGTCAGGCAAGGCAAGATTCTAGGACACATAGTGTCAAAGAATGGCATATCTACTGACGAGGAGAAAGTGAGAGCCATAGCAGAGCTACCTAGGCCAAAGAATGTCAAGGAAGTACAAGCTTTCATGGGGCATTGTGGTTATTATCGACGATTTATACACATGTATGCTGTCATTGCAAAGCCCATGTACGGACTTCTGACAAACTTTGAGTGGACGGATGAATGCGAAAATTCCTTCCAAGAGCTTAAACGAAGATTATGTTCAGCACCAATCTTGACCACACCAGATTGGAGTAAGCCATTCCATGTTCATGTGGATGCATCCAATTATGCCATTGGATGTGTGCTCGCACAACCTACTGGTGAAGGTAATATGGATCTTCCAATTGCCTATGCCAGTAGACAATTGAATGCGGCCGAACGAAATTATACCACTACTGAACGAGAAGGATTAGGCATGGTATATGCAGTTAAAAAGTTTAGACATTATTTGCTTGCAAATAAGTTTAAATTTTTTACAGACCATCAGGCATTGTTGTACTTAGTAAACAAGCCTTGCAATACGGGAAGATTAGTAAGATGGTTTCTCCTGCTAATGGAATATGATTTTGAGGTTGTGGTGAGAAAAGGTAGAACCCACTTGAGAGCAGATCATCTCTCTAGGCTCACATCGGGAGAAGCCCCACAAGGAGTGTCAGATGACCTTCCTGATGCTTACTTGTTTAATTTGGAAGTGGTGCCGCAGTGGGCCAAGCCAATAGTACCAGTATTGACATACGGGCCTAGCCATCCAGTGGTGAACACACGGAATAGAGAGATCGTAAAAGCCCAAAAGTACCATATCATGGCAGGAAGCATGTACAAGCACACAGATCAAGGGATCTTGGCTTGTTGCGTAGAAGAAGATGAGTACGCTAAATGGTTGCAATTAGCACATGTAGGTGCGTTAGAGCAACACCATTCAAAGCAAAGAACTTTGCAGACTCTAAAGAGATTCGGAGTGCATTGGCCAACTATGGAAGCTGATGTCCAAAAGTTGTGCAAGGAATGCCCGATCTGTTGCACTAAACCACCAGTGGAACATGCCACTCTTTATCAAGTATCCATTGTGCCAGATTGGAGCGAACCACTAGTATCATTCCTGAGGACAAACGCATTCCCTCCAGACATGACTCTAGCTAGGAAAAGGAGTTTAGAACAAGAAGCTCAGGATTACTCACTCATCGGTAACAATCTATATAAGCGCGGTAAAGATGGTTACCTGAGACTATGTGTCCACGAAAGTGAATATCTGAAGATCTTGGAAACTGCTCACCAAGGTGTAGCAGGAGGACACTTTGGACCAGATCGGGTAATCAAGGCGATACTATTTGCGGGCTTCTGGTGGCCTACCCTTCACATGGATGCACATACCTATGTGAAACGGTGTGATGTCTGTCAAAGGACTCAGTGTCCTATACGCAAAGATGAGATGCCACTGAAACCTATGATGGGTGGACGTGCATTCTCTAAGTGGGGAATAGACTTCGTAGGTCCTATTAATCCCCCAGCTAAGGGTTCTCATGCGGAATACATCATTGTGGCAACAGATTATCTCACCAAGTGGGTAGAGGTAAAAGCTACAACCAAGAACGATGCTCAGACAACTGCCAAATTCTTGTTTGAGAATGTATTCACGAGATATGGGCTACCTATAGAGCTTGTAAGTGATAGGGGCACTCATTTCTTGAACGAAGTGATTGAAAACCTACTCCAAGAATTCTTGGTAATACACAAGAAGTCTGCCCCTTATCACCCTCAAGCTAATGGACAAGCTGAGAGCACTAATAAGATTCTATGCAATGTACTGACGAAATTAGTGAACACTAAACGTTCTGATTGGGACAAACAGCTACACCATGCTGTTTGGGCATACCGAGTGGCCTACAAAACGGTACTCCAAGCCACCCCCTTTCAGATGGTATTCGGTCAAAATGCTGTGCTACCCCTAGACTTCCTGATCCCTACATTGAGAGTAGCACAAGAGCACGAATGGACAGGTCATGAGCTCTCCTCTAGAATTTTTGACCTTGAACGATTAGGAGAAACAAGACTGCGAGCGGCTGCAGGCATATATGCTGCCAAGAAGAGACAGAAGGCATACTTTGATGCCCACGTAAAGGATAAGGGTTTGAAAGCAGGAGATCTAGTCTTAGTCTATACACTAAAACAACACGCGAGGAAGCTAGAAAAGAGAGGCTACGGACCTATGATCATCAATAGGATCTCCACGAGTGGAGCAGTACAATTAGCCACGTTAGAGGGTGATGTTCTCCCTAATTATATTAGCGGATGCAGAGTCAAGTTGTATCAGGAACCCCTCACGGAGGAAATGCTCAGCCGACTCAACACTGCTAAGAAACGCAAAGAGGAAGAGAAGCGAATTAGAGAAGAAGCTCAAGCAGAAGCTTTAGAGCGCATCAGAAGGATGAAATTACGAAGGCAAGGTAGAGAGCAGCCTAGGACAGATGACTATGCAGACCAAGGATATCATATGGCAATGTGTGAAGTCGCAGGAACCAGCTCACCTAGGATAACTGATCGACGTCCTTTCGTAACCCTAGAAATAGGACAAGAAAAGAGTGCAAGGACTGTAACAGCCTTGATTGACTCAGGTGCCGCCACTAGTGCTGTTAGAGTGTCTTACTGTCAAGAGTTACAGTTAACTGTCAATCCTGTGGAAGCATATCTCATAGGATTGGGAGGCGTGGAAACCCCTTGCATGGGCGAGGTGGAACTTCCCCTCTACATTCATGATGAGGCAATGACAGTTAATGCACTAGTGTGTCAAGATGAGGATCTCATTGAACCTCTTGTCTTGGGTCAAGACTGGATCTATGACCAAGCAGTCAACTTAAACCTAAGAAGTGGACTTCTTCACGTATGGGTTAATCATAGTCGAATTACAATAGAGTTGGATAACGGAACACTCAAGGAACTAGGAAAGGCACGGACTCCTGGTCCTTCCAGGGGTACACATGAAGATGACCATGCTGTTCTTGTTCAAAACCCTGTGTTGCAGAGGAATGATATTTGCAAAAAAGGAGTCCGGGATGCCACGGAACTCCCTTCTTTTCCAAGGACCAGAAGGAGGCAACGACCAAAGGTGGAGCAAAGGCAAAAGCAGCAGAGTACTACCTATGCCGGACATCAAAATCTGCGCAGCAGAATGTTCCAACAAGTGAATCAAGTGTGGGTGCGAAAAGGCGAACACCCGGTTGCAACCACGCCAACAGAACGGGGGAAGCCTCTTATTAATAACCATCGACACGTCACTAATAAGAGGTCGTCCGGAAATTCTTCGGCTAAAGTGAAATCTATTTGGGTGCCCAAAAGGTCGATGAAGGCTAGCCCACAATCAAGACAAATTTGGGTGCCTAAGGCTTGTTTGCGGGCTCAGATAGCTATACCAAGAACACACTCTACACAGCATGATCTATTCACTCGCACAGCCTACATCCACTCACTGTCAACATCAAGGCACATGAACACGAACAGAATCAGTTGTAAATGGGCCCCTAAGAGGCCTCAGGTTAAAGCTGACACACCTAGAAAGCTCTCGAGCATCTCCACGGAACCACGAGTAAAACCCATCCACTGCATTTGGCAGCCCAAGACTTGTAACAAACCCCCTGACCCTATTGTAAATCCATGACCACCTACTAACCGCTTCACTCTTATCACATCATTTCGCTTACTTCTTAGGTCTACCTAACTCCTAACTACACACACCAGCACCGAGCACTTATTAACTACTAACCACTCCGGAACTTTAAGTTAATATTGTAATGAGGGACACCATGTCATTTTTGTGTCCATTGCAATGTTAACGTTTATTCATATATTCTCACAGAATCAGCTACGACATTATCAACATGGCGGAGGCAGCAGGAACTAGCTCTCACACCGAAACAAACCCGCAAGTGGTGGACTTGGACAGTTTACCCGTTTTGCCTGAAACAGTTGAAAGACCAGAAGAGTTGCAGGCCGTCAAAATCATACCCATTGCGGACCCTCCGCGTGGCCACACCATGCCCGTGGGAAAGACTTCACATTGGTTCACCGAGGTAGCAGGACCCTTGGGGGAAGGAACGTATCTTTGGGAATCAGAGCTGGACTACAATGGAAAGCAAGGCAGATACCATTTCTTTACAAGAGAATTTGAGAAGTTACAAAATGCGGAAAGTCTACGTCCGATATGGGAAAAAGCCGGATTGAGTGCCTATTTCAGTGCCCGACTCCCAAAACCCGACTTCATGCGATGCTATTATCTCATCAACACCTTGACTCCAAATCCGAACCTCAAAGGTGCAAGCTCATTTGTGATTCCATCTCTGACAAAGGGGAATGAGCTCAAAAGGTTTAGACTATCAAACAATTTGGTGAGAGAAGCTCTGGATATGCGTGGCATGCATATTCCTACAGAAAAGGAAACCCTAGTACCGGATTACATGAAGAATCGAACCGACTTCCAAGACGCAGCACTGATGGTTCCACTTTGCTATTTCCTCCTATCCCAACGGATCTCGAATTTCCTAGTGGTGCAGCTTTGGAAGAACTCACTAATGAAGACTTCGAACAACTACTACAAGACGTCGAGCTGGAGACAGCAGAGGCACAACAAGTGGAAAATATACAAACGCAGGCCACAACCTCCCAAGCCCCCGTCACCCCTGTTGAAGTGGAGGAAGAAGATGACGGAGATGAGGAGCAGGAGGATGATGAGGAGGAATATGATCAAGAGCAACAAGAGGAGCAACAAGAGGTGCCAGAACTTGTAGGCGCACCTGCATATACAGCTCAACTAAGAAGGCTATACGACACTATCAAAGCAGTACAAGAAAGGCATCAGCTCTCTCTGGTATCAGGCCAAGCTTTGATGCAAGAAATGCTATCAGATGAAGGAGTGGACCAACATTTCATTGACACCCTCAAATTAGTGTCAGACTCTTTAGGAGTTCCAGAGGCTGTCCACACCGCAGTCCGCCAGTCCGTAAGGTATGACAAACGCAGAGTGGACACGTTACCACGAGCAGGTAAGACTATTAGGATACCCGTCACAGAACCAGAAGTACCTATTGAGACCACAGCCACTCCCACCACCACCACTGACCTCTCCGCTGAAACCTTCGTTCAGACATCACCCATCTCACCCCAGCGTCCTCCATCACCACCTTCTCCGCCCCCGCCACCACCTCCCACCTTGGAAGAAACGACAGTCATCACCTCTACCTCCACTTATAATCCATCCTCATTCAAATCATTCTCATTTCGAGAACCCACCTCACAAGACACCCTTTTCTCCTTCGTCACCAATCCCTTGTACACTTCGTCCCATCTATCCGCTGAACCCATGACTGGCCATCCCATAATTACTAGCGTGGTTGGAAACCCAGCACCCACGGAAGGAACCCTGTGTTTCCCGACCTACCCCCCAATACGTGTACCTCCATTCCATAACCCTCACTTCCCAGCTGGCCCCTACACCTCTTTCAACCGGACCTCACCACCACAATACCCGTCCTTTGTGGAGCAGTTCTTCCGCTCTCCCATGTTTCAAAGCCACCTTCCTCCGATGTTCGCAACGACATCAATTTACACGGACACCACACTCACTTCACCTACCATACCCACCTATATGGTAGCCCCTACACACACCACCTTGTCTGATCCAATGGACATTTCACCAACCACAGCACCTCTCCCCACGATTTCCCCACCTTCCCCTCCACTACCCCCCACCTCCCCACTCACATCATTGGCACACACCGCATTCACTACCCCCCTACCCAATCCCACCTCCTCTGCATTTCAAACTTTTCCCCTTGCATCTCATAATGTAAATAGCACGTTCGACACATTACTTCAGTGTGCAAATCAGCTACAACACGACTTCCATCAATTAGAAGAACGCAATGCTGCCCTCCAGGCAGAATCTCAACGTTTCCAAGCTAGAGTCACCACTCTTGAAGCTGACTACCTGACGCTCCTAGACGAGCATGCCACACTACAGCAGGCTCACTCCGAACTGGAATCAAAGGCATCAACGGTAGATGACCAAGCAGTTAAGGAGTTAGAAACAGTGCTTCAAGCGCAAATGATATCTAATGCCACGCTCAGACGCAACATTGGGCTATTAAGAAAGCATATGGCCGCAGCCCTAGAGGAAAACAAACGACTTCAACAACAAAATCAGGACAACTTTGAAGCGGCTATGGAAGGAACCGTAGGAGCAACCATTAGCCCTACCAGATATAGAGCAGTTCCATCAGAAGACATTCGCATTTTGCTTGAGCAGCATGCAAATTTCCTGGAGTCATATGAGAAACTCGAGACTGAATGTGCCGATCTAAAGAAACAGTTAGCTAGTGTACCCACTGCTCAACAGGAACCGGTAATCTTGCAACAATCTACAGAAGAAATGGAGACCCTTCGGAAACAGGTGGCAGAACTCCAAGCACGCCTCCTACCATATGAACGACCACCCTCGCCCATTGAAGAACCAGAACCTGAAACAGTAGTGGAAATCCCCGTCGAGGACAGCTACGAAGAGCCCTACGAGCCTATGCCGACGCCTGGTGGTCGAAATACAGAAGAAGGACAAGACACGTTAGAAATTCAAGTTCCAGATTGGGTCAGAAGGGTCGAGAAAGTGGGTAAGACACATGATGATCGTGTGGCCGTGCAAATGCAATCTCTCACGAATCTGGAAGAAACGGTCCTTCGGTCTTCCTACTTTCAACAATTATCCCATCAACGGTTAATCACAACATCAGAAGCGCAATACATGCCTTATTTTGTCTTACTACATGATTATAATGCAGAAGTCAAAAGACATACTGGGAAGGAGCCCACATTCGCTACTCAATTTGAGATAGGGGATTTACCGACCGACGCACGTGCTGGCTCGATTTTCCAACCTAATTGGCGTGCACGTTTACTCACCGATTACCCTGAGATGATGAGTACCTGGGCCACCATGCCACTCTATATCAAGTATAACCCATGCTATTGTCCAGTGGTACGTCGCAGATCCTGGCAAGCATTTGCAATCAAGGTACGCAACAATAAAGAGTGCTCCGCTTGGGTTAACTACCCGTATTTTGCTCCCCCTCGAGGACCTCCAACCGTAGCCTACATGATATCGACCATTCGGCACTGGTCTGCACGCCTAAATAATGTACCTGATATAGCAGCGAAAATGTGTATGAAGATATTTGAGCTCATGACCATTGTCTTCAAAACCTTTCGGAATGTCCAAGCTCCATACATCTCCGCTCCGGGATTCGCCCAAGGCAACAAGGATTTAGTCTACGACATGAGCCAAACCCCCTCGGTCACTGTTATCTTTGCTTGGCATGCACGAATCAAGTACTTGCCCGCATGCTTCAAGCAAACATTTGAGGAAATGTTCTCTACGGGCTTCTGGGAATACAATTCCGAAATTTTCATTCCCAGACCCACACATTTGCTACATCTATTTGCAGTAGAACAAGCGATCCATGCAGATCAGTTACGTCTGCCACATCCGGATGTTCCAGGACCAATCGATTGGGATCGTATGATGACAGATTTGGCCAGAGGACTACGCTTACAAGAACATCAGCTTGCCACTCAGGTTGTGGAATATTACATCCAACACCCCCAGCAACAAGGGTCTGTCAGGGACGACAGACGCGAGAGAGGGGGGGGTGTTGAGAGCAGTATGGGTATGGGAACCCAAGGACTGACTAGACAAGGAAGCCAGGGAACCCAAGGATTGACGAGACAAGGAAGCCAACGGAGAGAGTCAGAACAAGGTGAAGGAGTAAGCAGACAAAGCAGTCGACGCAAATCTGGCAGATAGGCCCTTCAATTTTTCCAATCTACATCTTTGAACAGTGATTCTTATCACTAACAATCATTGTAAATACCATTTCATATTTTTGTAGCTCCATTTTGTGCAAGCCAAGGAGTCCTTGAGCTTGAGGAGCCTTAGAAGTACCTACATATCAATTTTCGTATTTTTTAGACTCCGTTTGAGCCTTCAAATTGGCCCTGGAACCAAATTTTTAACTAGGCCGGACACTAGGTCTGGACAGGGCCAAAAGCTAGTCAAAAACTATAAAAAGAGCTAGAGAGCTCATTTTTGAGGCTAGATTGTAATTGAAACGAACTTGTAAGAGCATTTTGAAAGTAATCTAAAAAGCTCCATTGATTCTCACTCTTTGTCTTGCCTTGTGTGCGCGTGTGTGTGTATGTGTGTGCATGCTTGTGTGCTTCTCACTCACGCACTTGTGCCGCCACTTGCTCGAGGTCTTCATACCATCCTCACGTCTTCCCGGATTGACATTAAAGGAGGTGCTACTCATCATTGAGCTACACCATTACTCTCAGTTTTTCTCAGTCAGCTTGCAGAGATGTTTTCTCTAAGCTTGGTGCATCCTTTTCAGTAATTTAACTTGGTAAAGTTAGCTCTATAAGTCTACTATATGCTCACAAATTTTCATGTCATTTGGATGTTGCAATCTTCAGTTATGTTCATTTGAAGTCAACAGGGTCTGTTCATCTTCACTTCTCTGTCAGGTACCCGACTTTTTCACTCATCTTGTCAGAGCCATTTCTCAGTGGTTACTTATCCAAATTCAGTGCTTTAAAGCTTGTTGGATTCAGCTTACTGTCTAGTATAACCATACAAATTTTCATAATCATTCAATTTCTACATTTTGAGTTATGTTGATTTTGCTGCTCACTGGTCTATTTTTGTAGCAGCCCGTGAAAATCGGGATGATGTCATCACTTGTTAAAACTCATTCGCAGTGTGTGGTTCATTATTTTTTATGAGATTACTCTTGAAAGTTATCTCTTTAAGTTGCCTAGACTTCCCCAAGAGGAATTGAGCTAATTGCTGCTGTGCTCAGAGAATTATGTAAAACACTAGACAGGTGTATGAACCAAGAATAGCAAGTTTTCACCTCTGAGCTAACTCCAACTTATCTGTTTTGATCTATCTTTTTGAGAGTGATCTTCCAAGGTACATAGGGTGTCTAATACATCCATTGGCAAGCTAAAAGGGCCCACCATATACTCCTGGAGTTCATTTGGCTGGTGTAGATCAAGGATTTTGCAACACCTCTTCATCTTCAAGCACATACCTATCCATCTCTTCACAGTGGTATCAGAGCAAGGTTGGACAACATGGCAGATGGATTTCCTTCATCAATTGACAAATTGGACAGAGGTAACTACTCAGCTTGGTCATTAAGAATGGAAGCTTATCTCCAAGGTAGAAGTTTATATGGTTATGTGGCTAGAGATGAAGTTATGCCAAGTTTCAGGAACAAAAGTCAACCAACACAAGAAGAGCAAGAAAGATTGAGCACATGGTGCTCCAAGGATGCACTTGCAAGGTCTTATCTCCTCAACTCTATCTCAGATTTTTTGTTGCCTCACATTAGGAGTTGTAAGACATCTCAGGAAGTGTGGGATGCACTTGAAGCTTTCTTTTCTTCAAGTACCAAAGCTAGGAAGCATCAACTATGGCTGGATTTCACAACTCTCAAGAAGGCTCCCAAACAAAATGTGACTGATTTTGTCACAAAGCTCAAGGACATAGCGGATCAGTTGGGAAGCATTGGAGAGGTAATAGATGAAGAGCAAATTGTAAGGCAGGTCATCAATGGCTTGAAGGCAGATGACAAGTGGGAAGCATTCACCACAGCTATGGATTTGTACATGGACATGCATGTACCTGATTTCAATAAACTCATTGGTCAACTACTTACTCAAGAGGCAAAGCTTATCAAAAATGGAGAAAGCTCTAAAGGTAATCAATCTTCAGCTTTATACACTGATAAAAGCAAGTCCAAAGATAACAAAGGAAAGGCAAAGAAAGTGGATGATGAAGCAGGTACATATCAAGCTAACTATGCAGGTAGAGGAAGACATGGCAGAGGTAGAGGAAGAGGAGGTAGACAAGGCAGGGGGAGATCCCAAGACTCCAACTCATGTTCTATTTGTGGATTAACTAATCATACAACTGAAAATTGCTTTAGGAATTCCAGGAATCAAAGAGGCAGAGGATACAATAGAGGAAGTTATGGCTACTCAAGAGGAAGGTTCAATAACTACCATGGCAACTACAACAACTACAATCATTCAAACTATCAAGGAGGCTACAAAGGAAGGAGAGACTACAATAACTACACAGAAGACTCAAACAAAGATGATTCATTATTGATCATTATGTGGCACTCCTATCAGATTTAGAAGATCCAAGGAATAAGCATGAGGTACAAACAGGAGATGATACAAAACATCATGTGGAGAAAATAGGCAATGTCAAAGCACCTGATGGAAACATCAACCTACTCAGTAAGGTACTCTATGTCCCTACCATTACAAAGAATTTGATAAGTGTTGGGCAGATAGTAGAGAAAGGGTTGCAAGTCAGGTTCATAAAAGCAGGAGCATTTGTTGAAGATCCAAGTCAAGGATTCAGAAGAATTGCAAAAGGTGAAAAGACAGGTAGATTGTTCACATTTGAATTACAGGACACTAGAAACATTGCTCTCTTTAATTATGGTAGTCAGACACTCACAGAATTGGAAGTATGGCACAAAAGGTTAGCACATATTGGTGAAAGGTCATTAAAGCAAATCTGCAGGGACCAAAGTGTACTTGGACTTCATAATTTGTCAAAACAACATATGATTTATAAGTGTAGTGCATGTCAATTTGGAAAGTCTCACAGGTTACCATTCATGAAGAAAGGTTAAATGCATGGAGATCTCTTGGAGTTGGTTCATACAGATGTATGGGGACCTAGCAAGGAAGCTTCAATATCTGGATCAAGGTATTATGTCTCCTTTATTGATGATTGCAGCAGATGGACTATCCTATTCTTTATGAAACACAAAGATGAAGTTTTTTCATGTTTCAAAATATATTTGGCTCTTGTGGAGAATCAAACAGGTAAATCAAACAGGAGTGGCAGAAAGGAGGAATAGGACAATTGTTGAAGCTGCAAGGTCTATGTTAAATGAAAAGCATTTACCTAATTACTTATGGGCTGAGGCTGTTTCTACAGCCACTTACTTGATTAACAGGTTGCCTTCAAAATCCCTTGATGGGATGACTCCATATGAGGCTTGGAATGGAAGAAGACCAAGCTTAGATCATTGTAAAATTTTTGGATGTATTGCTTTTGCTCATGTTCCTTCAAAGGTTAGAGGCAAGATGGATCCAAAGGCAGAAAGGTGTGTATTTATTGGATATGACAACAATCAAAAGGGCTACAGGTTATACAACCCTACCAACAAAGGATTCTTGGTAAGCAGAGATGTAGTTTTTGATGAGAACAATTCATGGTATGAAGATTCATGCAGGAAGATCAATTTACCATATGATCTTGAAGAAGATTTTCCAAAGCTTGGTAGAGAACAATCAAAGATTGAAGAACAAGACACCTCAGAGGATGATGAAGAATCTCACATGGAAAAGATCAAAGCATGGAAGTCTAAAGGTAAAGCAAAATTGCAGGAACTTGGACATGAGGCAGAATCATCACATCATGGCCTAAGAAGATCTATGAGGGAAAAGAAAAAACCAGAAAGGTATGGGTTTGACACCTCATTAGTAACTAAACATTCTATCTACATAGCACAGGACATAAACCAAGAGGAGCCATCATCATTTGAAGAGGCCAAAGTAAAAACAAAATGGAAGCATGCAATGAAGGAAGAGATTGAAGCACTTGAGGAAAACAACACTTGGGATTTGGTGCCCAAGACTTCATCCATGAAGGTAATAGGCTCAAGATGGGTCTATAAACTCAAGAAGAATTCTGATGGTTCCATTAACAGGTATAAGGCAAGGCTTGTAGCAAAAGGCTTTGCACAAACTCAGGGAATTGATTATGAGGAGACCTTCTCTCCTGTGGCAAAGATGCCTACTATTAGGGTTTTCTTAGTATTGCCTCTTCCAAGAATTGGAAGATACTTCAACTAGATGTAAAGAATGCATTTTTGAATGGTTGGATAACAGAAGAGGTATATATGGCACAACCACCTGGTTTTGAGAATCAAGTTTATCCTGATTATGTGTGTAAACTTAACAAAGCATTGTATGGTCTCAAGCAAGCTCCAAGAGCTTGGAATTTCAGGCTTGTTTCATTCTTGCAGGACAAAGGCTTTCAACCAAGCAAGGCAGATCCTTCACTCTTTATTAAAAAGAGTAATTCCGAGGTCATCTACCTATGTGTATATGTAGATGATATTATATTGACAGGAAATGATGCAGATGGTATGAAGAAGATCAAAGATCAGATGAGAGAAGAGTTCAAGATAAGTGATTTGGGTTCACTTACCTACTTCATAGGTTTGGAAGTTGTCTACAAAGATCATGGTTTGTTTCTCACTCAAAGAAAGTACATTAAGGACATGTTGGCAAAATTCAAGATGCAAGATTGTAAGATTGCAGGTACTCCAATGGAGGTCAATCACAAATTGAGCTCACATGAAGGTGAACTCATAGAGGACATCACATCATATCAAAGTCTAGTGGGTAGTCTCAACTATGCCACATTGACAAGAGTAGATATATGTTACAGTGTGAGTGTGCTAAGCCAATTTATGCACACACCAAGGAAACCACATATGGATGCTGCCAAAAGGATTCTCAAGTATCTCAAAGGAACCATAAATGAAGGACTTTATTATCCTTATGTATCTGATTTAGGTTTGAAGCTATTTTTTGATGCAGATTGGGCTGGCTCCAAGGAAGATAGAAGGAGCACTTCAGGTTATCTTACCTTTGCAGGTTCAAAGCTTATTTCATGGTCATCCAAGAAGCAACCCACAGTTGCTCTCTCTTCTACTGAAGCTGAATATAGAGGTCTTGCCATAGCTACACAAGAAGCTATGTGGATGAAGACATTATTCAAAGATCTTGGATTGGAGTTTGGAACTCCAACTATTTTTGGTGACAATATGAGTTCTATTCATTTGGCTGCTAATCCTATTTTTCATGCAAGGACTGAACATATTGAAGTTCATTATCACTATGTACGAGAAAAGGTTCTAAGCAAAGAGATTCAAATATCATATGTGTCCACTGATCAACAATGTGCAGATATTCTAACCAAAGCATTGGATGGTACAAAGCTTTGCAAATTCAAGGCTATGATTGGTTTGCAGGTAATCTTGGAAGATTGAAGACCTCAAGCATACTTGGCTTGAGGGGGAGCTGTTGGAGCAGGTCTATGACAAGCCTAAGTATTGGCTTGAGTCCCACAAAGTCTTAGAAGAAGCTTTAAAAAGAAGACTATGTAAAGTTCACTTGTGAAATACCTCTTGTAACTTTTGAAGAGTTTACTTAATGTAAAAGTGAAAGAATCTTAAGTGGTTGAGTCCACTTGATCAAGAATGGAAAGAGGAGCCACGAATTCGTGATTTGTGGTAGGTAGAGAATCAAATAAATCATTGATTGATTGGAGAGTGATTGAGGGAAGTTAGTGTAGCTCAAGCGTAGGCACCACCTCCTTTACTTGTCAATCCGCGGAGACGTGAGGACCGGTATGAAGACCACGAGCAAGTGAAGGCACAAGTGCGTGAGTGAAAGTACACAATCATATACACACATACACACACACGCGCACAAAGTAAGATCAAAGAGAGGAACAATGGAAAGCTTAGATTGCAAAGAGTTCTCTTACAAAAGCTCTATTCTCTCTCCAGCTAACCCCAAAAATGAGCTCTCTAGCTCTTTTTATAGTTTTTTGACTAGTTTTGGCCTTGTCTAGACCTAGTGTCCGGCCTAGTTAAAAATTAGGTTCCAGGGCTTATTTGAGGGCTCAAACAAAGTCTAAAAATTATGAAAATTGGTACGATGGTACTTCTAATACTCCTCAAGCTTGAGGACTCCTCGGCTTGAACAAAATGGAGTTACTAAAAATAGATAATGGTATTTACAATGGTTTTTAGTGATGAAAATCACTATTTTTGTAGGGGATTCTTCTGAAAATTTGACATACACTTCTTGGAGTTCCCTACTTGCTCCCTTTCCTTGTGTGTCCACCTTTTGATGTGCTTCCATGCTTTGTCCTTGACTTTGAGCTTCAACACTCCCCCCCCTCTCGAGTCTGTCGTCCCTGACAGACCCTTGTTGGAAGGGTTGTTCCATGTAGTGCTTTGAGAGGTGGTGTCCATCCGTTGTATGAGCTGGTTCCTTGGATTCCAGCAAGAATGTGTCGTTGTGAGCTTCCAAAACTGCAAGTTGCTCAAAAGAGGTTGTCAAGAGTGATTTGGAGCAACTACTGGCTTCAATTTGCTTCCGAGATATGGATGTTGTTCCCATAACGTCCGCTAGCTCTTCCAAAGATGATGTTGAGAGCAGTCATGCCAACTTCTCATAACCCATAATGAATGATGGGTAAGTGTGTTCGTGCCTGGGTTGAAAAAAGTATGTGACTTGTGCACGGCCTTGTAATGTAGCCCTACGCATGCTTACTTGGAAAATGCATTGGAAGAAGCATGGTGCAAAAATTTCGGGTCTTGAGCTAAGTGCTCAAGGGTATGCTGACGAAGAGGTTTCCTAAACTATCATGGTTATGGTGTTTCCAGAGTAAAGATACTTACCATGGAGAAGGTTGATGGATGTTTGTCTCTTCGTGTTGTACACTCGGCCTTTGGGATGGAACATTGTTGATGAATGTCCATGTTGATTGTCCACTGATGAGATCTTTTGAGTGGTGGATCCTCTCTCCTCTTTTCAAAGCAACATTTGTCAAATACTGAGAATTGAATTGCTTTATATTCCTTGGCAAGCAACATCGGGTAACTACACCAAGCTGAGTTTCACATATTCTCTTTAGCTCACCATATGCAGGAGTCTTCTCCTCCAGAACTACCTTTTGCAGATATCTCCTTGGATGCTCTGGTACATGAAGTAGTTAAGCATCACTCAAGTTGCGGACCTTCAAACTCTTCATTCCTACCATGGTAAGAGAAAATCATAGTTGTAGATGCCATGTTCATGCCAAATGCTTGTCATCTACCAGATAAGGCAACAATAATCTCACTGCTGGCCGAGACACACTTCTATCCAAATTGATAAATGCCTAGTAATCAACAGTTCCACCTTCAACTAAGCATGACTCATTCATGTTTCATAAGCCAAACCTGGGAACAAGCTCTCTCCCACTTTTCTTTCTCCCTTTTTTTTTTTTGTTTTTTTTTGAGGAAAAGGATATCACAAAACAAGAACACAAAAGTTAGTATCAATAGAAATGTTTGACATATGTCACTATGCTCTTGTGCATGGGATTATAAAGTGTGTCTATGCACGGCCGTGTAATGTGGCCCTATATTAATGCATACTTTGGAAATGCAAGACCTGAATGGTGCAAAAGACAGGGTTGTGCAAGGAGCACATGGTTGTTGCTCGTTCAAGGCTTTCGATGTTATTTGCGGAGGTTGATGCCGACCTTGGTGGAGGTATCCATTGAGTCTCGAACTGATGTAATCCTCCTTATCGGAGTCCATTTTAGAACATCATTTGGCACTGTAGAGGTCACTTCAGGCGTCTTTCTCTTTGGATGCTTTCTGAACTGTGGTATCCAGTGTGGTTGACGCTTTGGTTCGGTGGAGGCTACTTGCACTTTTGGCTTCCAAACCCATATCCTTTTTGCATGTCTTCCTACTAATGTTGAAGAGCTGATTTGATCTTCCTTTGGTCTCTGTACGTGGTTCTTACCCTTTTTCCTTTTTGGCTTCTTTGTTGAAACCTTTTGCATGTGGGAGAACAAAGGTTGTTGTGGATGTAGGAGCTTCTTAGGTACCCACATCTGTAATTGCCCTTGTTGAGCTGCAGCTAACTTCTTAGGCACCCAAACTTGTTGGATACCTTGTGATTGAGCTTGTCTGAGCTGCTTCCTTCGTCTTCTGGCCTGGTTGGTGTGCATGGATGGGATTTGTGGGGGCAAGGCTGGTGGTTGCTCTCCTTTGCGTACCCATATCTGCTTCATGCTCGGAACTGCTTTTTTATCGAATGGTGTCTTTCTATTTGATGTAGTAGTTGTCGTGAACAGTTGTGTTTGCTTATGTGGTGGACTCACTACTGTGGCTACTTGATTCTTTGGAGAAGAAGAAAGATCCACCCGCCTTCGAACCTGGTCTTCCACGATTGACTGCTTCTGCATCATAGAGCTTTTGACACATACAACATCTTCTTTCATATGATTAGTCTTGGAAGAACTAAGAGAGTGTGTGGTGCCATGATTTAGGAGCATGCAGTTCTCTAATTCTAATGTAATGCATTGTTCATGTATCCAAACTTGAAGAATTTGTCTTCTTAGGTTTAAGTTAACTCCATGGTCATAGATCCAATCTTGACCCAAGACAAGTGGTTCTGTAAGGTTCTCATCTTGACATACTAGCGCTTTGACTTTCATTGGAACATTTTGAAGGTAGATGGGAAGTTCCACCTCGCCCAAACAAGGGGTTTCCACGCCTCCCAATCCTATGAGATAAGCTTCTATGGGATTGATGTTCAACCCCAAGTCTTGGCAGTAGGAAAGTCTAACTGCACTACTTGCTGCACCTGAGTCAATCAATGCTTTCACCGTCCTTGCACCCTTCCCTTGTCCTATCTCTATGGTCACAAAGGGTCTTCGGTCAATGACCTGAGAAGTCGCTATGCCTGACTTTTGACACATATCCATGTGATATTTTGGGGCTTTTGAGTTGGCTTCTAGGCCTAATCGCCTTAACTTATTTCGCCTAATACGCTCTCTGGCCTCTACCTGTGCTTCTTCTCTCACTCTTAACTCTTCATCTTTTCGCTTCTTAGCAGTGTTGAGTCTCATTAGCATATCCTCAGTAAGAGGTTCTTGATATAGCTTGACTCTACAACCACTAATATAGTTTGGCAAGATATCTCCTTCTAGCGTGGCCAACTGAACTGCACCACTAGTGGAAATTCTATTAATGATCATGGGTCCGTATCCTCTTTTTTCCAACTTACGGGCATGTTGTTTTAGTGTGTATACCAACACTAGATCTCCCTCTTTCAATCCCTTATCCTTGATGTGTGCATCAAAGTATGCCTTTTGCCTCTTCTTTGCAGCGTAGATGCCTGCTGCCGCTCGTAGCCTCGTCTCACCCAAGCGTTCGAGATCAAAGATCCTAGAGGACAATTCATGCCCATTCCACTCATACTCTTGTGCTACTTTTAAGGCAGGGATTAAGAAATCTAATGGTAGCACAGCGTTCTGTCCGAAGACCATCTGAAATGGGGTGGCGTTGAGTACCGTTTTGTAGGAAACTCGATAAGCCCAAACAGCATGATGAAGTTGTTTGTCCCAATCAGAGCGTTTATTATTTACCAGTTTTCTCAATACGTTACAGAGGATCTTATTGGTACTCTCGGCTTGTCCGTTGGCTTGTGGGTGATAGGGGGCAGATTTCTTATGTATCACCAAGAATTCTTGGAGAAGATTTTCAATGACTTCATTCAAGAAGTGTGTGCCTCTATCGCTCACCAACTCTATTGGTAGTCCATATCTCGTGAACACATTCTCGAATAAGAACTTAGCCGTAGTCTGAGCATCATTCTTTGTTGTGGCTTTGACTTCTACCCACTTTGTAAGGTAATCTGTGGCTACAATGATGTACTCTGCATAAGAGTTTCTAGCTGGGGGGTTAATAGGACCTATGAAGTCTATGCCCCACTTCGAAAATGCACGTCCTCCCATCATTGGCCTCAAGGGCATCTCGTCTTTTCTCACTAGATATTGTGCACGTTGGCATGTGTCACATTTCTTCACATAGGTATGTGCGTCCATATGAAGAGTGGGCCACCAAAGTCTTGAGAATAGAATGTTCTTGATCACTCGGTCAGGACCAAAATGTCCACCTGCAACACCGCTGTGTGCAGTCTCTAAGACCTTTAAATAGTCTGATTCATGAACGCATAGTCTTAAGTAACCATCTTTGCCTCTTCGGTATAGGTTGTCCCCTACTAAGGCATAGCCTTGAGCCTCTTGCTCCATGCTTCGTCTTCTTGCTAGACTAGCCTCTTTGGGTAATCTTCCCGATCCCATAAACTCTACCAATGGAGCACTCCAATCTGGAATTAATGACACTTGATAAAGGGTTGCATGCTCCACTGGGGGTCTCTCTCTGCACCTTGGACAATTCTTAATCCACTCAGTATTTCTTTGTCCATGCTAGGCCAATACACTCCTAAACGCTTTAGATTCTGCAATGTTCGTTGTTTAGAATAGTGATTTCCTATCATTCCTTCATGGGCTTGTTGCAACCAACTACTATGTTCATCATCCTCCACACAACAAGCTAATACACCCTCAGTATCTTGTTTGTACATGCTTCCTGCTAATATGTGATATTTTTGTGATTTTACAATTTCTTCTTGTGATGTTTTCACATTCTTATTTGCAGGGCCAAAGGTTAGGACTGGTACCAACTTATTTGCCCATTTAGGAACAACTTCTAAATTGAACAGATAAGCATCGGGTAATTCGTCAGACACTCCTTGCGGTGACTCTCCTGAAGTGATGCGAGAAAGGTGATCTGCCCGAAGGTGGGTTCTACCTTTCCTGACAACAACTTCAAAGTCATATTCCATTAGTAAGAGGAACCATCTTACTAAGCGTCCAGTATTGCAAGGTTTATTGACCAAATATAACAAAGCTTGATGATCAGTGAAAAACTTGAACTTGTTGGCCAATAAATAGTGTATAAACTTCTTCACAGCATATACCATGCCTAAGCCCTCTCGCTCAGTTGTGGTATAGTTCCGTTCAGCTACAGTGAGCTGCCTACTAGCATATGCTATGGGCAAATCTAAGTTTCCTTCACTTGTGGGTTGTGCTAGCACACATCCTATGGCATGATTGGATGCATCCACATGGACATAGAATGGTTTATTCCAATCAGGAGTGGTGAGTATTGGTGCCGTGCACAAACGTTTCTTCAGTTCGTTGAAAGAATTCTCGCATTCGTCGTTCCACTCAAAATTAGACTGTTGGGAGTGATGGTTGGATGCACTCAAGAAATGAGTTGATGCTGCAAAACCTACTTCACACCTGCCCTCCTTTGACTCCAGAAATGCTTAGTAGACTCCTTGAGCTTTCAAATGATACCAAAATATGCTATGTGTACTTTGGAAATGATTTGACTAATGATTAGACCAAAACAGATGAGTTTGCACTTCACTAGTCTTAAAAAACTTTCTAATTCTGTAAAGATACCTGCTCAGTCTTATGCTTAGTGTGACCAACACACTTGAAATTGAAACAATTCCTTTTGGGAGTATTAAAGTACCTTAGTAAGCTACCAATCACAAGTGGAATCACTCAAATTGATAAACCATACACTGAGAAATAAGTTTAGCAAAATTCTGATTACCCCCGATTTTTTAGGAACTCTGCAGACACAGACCAGTGTGCACTTTGAAGCGGATTTCTCCCAAATGGCTGAATGAAATCTTCTGAGATTTTGTATGCTTGTAGAAGACCTTGAGCTGGTTCCAATGAGCTATAGATCTCTTGATTTGGTTCAGTGAGCACTGAGAAATGCTCCTTGGAAGTTGGCAGACTTGGAGTAGGAAACACAGAGAATCAGATATGTAGAATGTGTATATATCTATTGATTGATATGATTATACAAGCTCATTAGCATGCCAAGCATGGCTAATTGAGGAGTGATGGTGTAGGCTATGGAGTAGCACTAACACACACACAGTTACAATGAGAAAATACCTCGGGGAGTGAGCTAAAAGTGACTGGCTAACCCGCGAGTTTTCTTCACAGCTTTTATAAGAGTTGATTGGTCATTTGAATTTGAAATTCAAATTGAAGCTCCCTAAAATCTCTCCACTAAACTTAGGGAGATATTCTCTCCATTACAACATTCAAATTTCCACGACTTTCTCAAGTAGGTGTGATTACAAGATATTCCAAAGTCACAATGACTTTTACAATAAGTAAAAAATGAGAACTCATAAGCATGAGTTTCTATGGCTCAATCTTCAAGAATTAATCCAAGCTTTATGTAATGTCTTCAAGGTACAAATCAAAGCCAAGTGTGAAGGCTTGATTTACACCAACAGCTCCCCCTCAAGCCAAACACTTTGGCTCAAGTCTTCATCTTCTTCATCTTTAGTCTTCAATCATATCCTGCAATCCAATCATGGATTTAAATCTGCATAACTTGTTTCCATCCAATGCTTTTGTGAGCAAATCTGCACATTGCATATTAGTAGATACATATGTCAATTGAATGTCTTTGCTAAGTAACTTCTCCCTCACATAGTGGTAATGAACCTCTATGTGTTTGGTTCTGGCATGATATATTGGATTAGCTGCAAGGTGAAGAGAGCTAGTGTTATCTCCAAATATGATTGGAGGTCTAGTGTATAGA
This sequence comes from Ceratopteris richardii, assembly GCA_020310875.1. Taxonomy (NCBI): domain Eukaryota; kingdom Viridiplantae; phylum Streptophyta; class Polypodiopsida; order Polypodiales; family Pteridaceae; genus Ceratopteris; species Ceratopteris richardii. The sequence goes on along the minus strand of CM035421.1, from coordinate 6,375,310 downwards.
CCTAACTCTGTATATAGAAGCTTCAACCATATAGCTTCTTGAGTGGCATTGGCAAGCCCTCTATACTCTGCTTTAGTGGATGACAATGCCACTGTAGGTTGCTTCTTGGCTGACCAAGAAATAGGCTTATCTCCTGCAAAACAAATGTATCCTGAGGTGCTTCTCCTATCATCCTTGCATCCTGCCCAATCTGCATCTGAGTAAACTTTAATGTCAATATCTGATGTATAAGGAAAGTACAAACCATGACTTTGAGTTCCTTTGAGGTACTTCAAGATTTTCTTTGCTGCCTCTAGGTGAGGTAACCTTGGTTTGTGCATGAATTGACTAAGCACACTAACTCCATATGCTATGTCAATTCTTGTCAAGGTAGCATAGTTCAAACTACCTACCATACTTTGGTATCCTCTGATGTCTTGTATTTCTTCTCCTTCATGAGCACTTAGCTTTAGGTTGACCTCCATTGGAGTAGTAGATACCTTAGCATCCTGCAAGCCAAACTTCTTGACCATATCCTATACCCTTCTTTTGAGTGATATATATACCTGAGTTGGTGTAGACTAACTCAAGACCTAAGAAGTACTTCAATAATCCAAGGTCACTAATCTTGAACTCTTTCATCATCTGTCCTTTGATGTGCCTAATCCCATTTACATCATTGCCTGTAATGATGATGTCATCAACATAAACACATAAGTAGATTACCTCTGTACTACTTCTCTTTATGAATAGAGAAGTGTCTGCTTTACTCATCACAAATCCTTGGTCTTGGAGATAGGTTGTCAACCTGTAATTCCATGCTTTAGGTGCCTGCTTTAAACCATACAGAGCCTTCTTCAATTTACAAACATAATGTACCTTTTTTGGATCTTCATAGCCAGGTGGTTGTGACATGTAGACTTCTTCAGATATCCATCCATTCAAGAAAGCATTCTTGACATCTAATTGGTACATGTTCCAATTCTTGGATGCAGCTACACTCACCAATATTCTGATAGTTGGCATCTTAGCCACAGGAGAAAATGTCTCCTCATAATCAATGCCTTGGGTTTGTGCAAAACCCTTGGCTACCAACCTAGCTTTATACCTGTTTATTGTACCATTTGAGTTCCTCTTGAGTTTATAGATCCATCTGGATCCTATCACTTTCATAGATTCTTTCTTGGGTACCAAGTCCCAAGTGTCACTTTCTTTGAGAGCTTCCATCTCTTCATCCATGGCTTCTCTCCATTTTGGTTTGGTAATTGCTTCTTCATAGGTACCTGGTTCTTCATTCAACAAGTCCTTTGCAAGATATACAGAATGTTTAGTTACAAGTGATGTGTCATACCCAAATCTGATAGGCTTCTTCTTTTCTCTCTGAGATCTCCTCATTGCTTGAGTTGAAGATTCTGGTTTATCTTCTAGTTGCTTCATCTTCATCTTCCCTTTGGACTTCCAAGCCTTGAACTCTTCAATGTTAATGGTGTCTTCATCATCTGAGCTTGAGTCTTCTTTCTGAATTGGTTCTTGCTTGATAAGCTTGGGGAAGTCTTCTTCCATGTCATAAGGTAGACTAACCTTCCTGCATTCATTTTCATACCATGAATCATTCTCATCAAAGATGACATCTCTGCTTACCTTGAAGCCTTTGTTTGAGGGGTTGTAGAATCTATATCCCTTCTCATTCAAATCATAACCAATGAAGATACATTTTTCAGCTTTAGGGTCTAGCTTTCCCCTTACCTGTGAGGGAATATGCACATATGCAACACAACCAAAGATTTTGCAATGATCCAGAGATGGTCTCTTACCATGCCAAGCCTCATAGGGTGTCATTCCATCAAGTGTCTTTGATGGCAACCTGTTAATTAAATATGTGGCAGTAGATACACTCTCTGCCCAAAGATAATTTGGCAATTTCTTCTCATTAAGCATAGACCTAGCTGTTTCTACTATGAGTCTATTCCTTCTTTCTGCTACCCCATTTTGTTCAGGTGAGTACCTTGTAGTAATCTCCCTTTTGATGCCTCTTTCCTGCAAGAAATCTTCAAACTCATTGGAGAAGTACTCTCCTCCACCATCTGACCTTAGCTTCTTCAAGCTTCTTCCTGTTTGATTTTCAACAAGTGCAAGATACCTCTTGAAACAATTAAACACTTCATCTTTATGCTTCATAAAGTATAAAATGGTCCACCTGCTATAATCATCAATGAAGGACACATAATACCTTGAACCTGAGATAGAAGGGTCCTTGCTAGGTCCCCAAACATCTGTGTGTACCAAGTCTAGATAGTCTTCATGCATGAAACCTTTCCTTGAATAGGGTAATCTGTGAGACTTACCAAATTGACAAGCCCCACACTTGTATATCATGTGTTGCTTGGACACATTAGGTATCCCAAGCACACATTGATCCCTGCACATTTGCTTTAGGGTTCTTTCACCTATGTGCCCTAATCTCTTGTGCCATATTTCTAACTCTGAAAGTGTCTGATCCTTGTAATTATACAAAGCAATGTTTTTTGTATCTTCTAGCTCAAATGTAAATAATCTACCTGATTTCTCCCCTTTGGCTATCCTTCTGAATCCATGTCTTGGGTCCTCCACATATGCTCCATGTTGTGTGAATCTGACCTGCAAACCTTTCTCCACAATCTGACCAACACTCATTAGATTCTTGGTGATGGTTGGTACATAGAGTACCCTGCTCAATAGATTCTGGTTACCATCACATGTCTTCACATTTCCAATCTTAACAACAAAATGTTTAGTGTCATCACCTGTTTGTACCTGATGTTTGCCCTTGGGCTCTTCCAAATCAGAAAGTAGTGTCACATTGCCAGCTACATGGTTAGAACATCCTGAGTCAATATAAAATAAATGATCATCATTTGTACCTATCTTGGAGGTCATATTCATGATCAATAGGGAGTCATCTTGCTCCTCTGTGTAGTTGTTGTAGTCTCTTCTATTTCTGAATCCACCTTGGTAATTACCATTGTGGTTGTTGTTGTAATTGTTGTTGTATTGATTGTTGTATCCATTGTAGCTTTGATGTTGGTTGAATCTGCCTCTCCCTTGAGAGTATCCACCTCTTGAGTAGCCTCTTCCTCTCTGATTTTTGTAGTTCTTGTAGCATTCATCTGTGGTATGGTTGGACAATCCACAAATGTTGCATGGTGATGAGTTGTAGGGTCTCCCCCTACCTGACTTACCTCCTCTGCCTCTTCCTCTAGATGACCTACCTCTCCCTGCATAATTAGCTTGAGAGGTAGAGCCTTCTTCATCCTGTTTCTTCCCTTTACCTTTATCTTTAACTTTCTTATCAGTATAGAGAGCAGAGGGGTTGTTACCTTTTGATTGATCTCCAGCCTTTGTAAACTTTGCTTCATGTGTAAATAGTTGGCCCATGAGTGTTGTGAGATCAGGGGTATGCATGTCCATATAGAGATCCATTGCAGTGGTGAAACTTTCCCACTTATCATCTGCCTTGAGTCCATTTGTTACTTGCCTGACTATTTGCTCTTCCTCAATCTCTTCTCCAACACTTGCAAGTTGGTCTGCAATGTCTTTGACCTTGGTGACAAAGTCTGAGACTGATTGCTTTGATTGCTTCCTAAGAGTTGTAAACTCAATCCATAGCTGATTCTTTCTGGCCCTTGTGCTTGATGAAAAGTAAGTTGACAAGGTTTCCCAAGTCTCTTGGGAAGTTTTGCAATTCCTTATGTGTGGTAGAAGAAAATCACAAATAGAGTTTAGAAGATATGACCTTGCCAAAGCATCTTTTGCACACCATTGATTGAGTCTCTCTTGCTCTTCCTTGGTGGGTAGGCCTCTAGCTTTGAATGAGGGCAATTCCTCATCTCCTGATATGAATCCAAACAAGCTCCTTCCTTGTAGATAGGTCTTCATCCTTAGAGACCAAGCTTGGTAGTTGTTCCTGTCTAATTTGTCAATGAAGGAAGGGAAACCATCACCCATGTTTACCTTCTTTGCTCTGATACCACTGTTGGGAGTGATGGTTGGATGCACTCAAGAAATGAGTTGATGCTGCAAAACCTACTTCACACCTGCCCTCCTTTGACTCCAGAAATGCTTAGTAGACTCCTTGAGCTTTCAAATGATACCAAAATATGCTATGTGTACTTTGGAAATGATTTGACTAATGATTAGACCAAAACAGATGAGTTTGCACTTCACTAGTCTTAAAAAACTTTCTAATTCTGTAAAGATACCTGCTCAGTCTTATGCTTAGTGTGACCAGCACACTTGAAATTGAAACAATTCCTTTTGGGAGTATTAAAGTACCTTAGTAAGCTACCAATCACAAGTGGAATCACTCAAATTGATAAACCATACACTGAGAAATAAGTTTAGCAAAATTCTGATTACCCCCGATTTTTTAGGAACTCTGCAGACACAGACCAGTGTGCACTTCGAAGCGGATTTCTCCCAAATGGCTGAATGAAATCTTCTGAGATTTTGTATTCTTGTAGAAGACCTTGAGCTGGTTCCAATGAGCTATAGATCTCTTGATTTGGTTCAGTGAGCACTGAGAAATGCTCCTTGGAAGTTGGCAGACTTGGAGTAGGAAACACAGAGAATCAGATATGTAGAATGTGTATATATCTATTGATTGATATGATTATACAAGCTCATTAGCATGCCAAGCATGGCTAATTGAGGAGTGATGGTGTAGGCTATGGAGTAGCACTAACACACACACAGTTACAATGAGAAAATACCCCCGGGAGTGAGCTAAAAGTGACTGGCTAACCCGCGAGTTTTCTTCACAGCTTTTATAAGAGTTGATTGGTCATTTGAATTTGAAATTCAAATTGAAGCTCCCTAAAATCTCTCCACTAAACTTAGGGAGATATTCTCTCCATTACAACATTCAAATTTCCACGACTTTCTCAAGTAGGTGTGATTACAAGATATTCCAAAGTCACAATGACTTTTACAATAAGTAAAAAATGAGAACTCATAAGCATGAGTTTCTATGGCTCAATCTTCAAGAATTAATCCAAGCTTTATGTAATGTCTTCAAGGTACAAATCAAAGCCAAGTGTGAAGGCTTGATTTACACCAACATAGACAACAAGGCATAAAGGGGTCTAGCTATGATCGCGTACATGTGGATAAACCTACGGTAGTATCCACAATGGCCCATAAAGGCTTGTACCTCTTTAATATTCCTTGGCCTTGGTAGCCCCTCTATGGCTCGTACCTTATCTTCATCTGTTGAGATTCCATTCTTAGAAACAATATGACCTAAGATTTTACCTTGACGCACCATAAACACACACTTTTCTGGGTTCAGACACACTCGATATTCTCTACACTTGTTGAAGATTTTTCTGAGCTCAGGGATGTGAAACCTTCTTTCTTGGGAATGAGCACATAAATCATCCACATACACTTCTAAGCTCTTTCGCAAGAACTCTTTGAAGACATGACACATGAGCCTTTGGAATGTTGCAGGTGCATTGGTGAGCCCAAATGGCATCACACAAAATGCAAAGATTCCCCACTCTGTAGCAAAAGCTGTTTTGTGTTGATCTTCTGGGGCAATGGCTACTTGATTGTAACCTGAAAATCCATCAAGGAAGCTATAAACTTCCTTGCCTGCAACACGCTCCAATAGGTGTTCTGTGATTGGAAGTGGATAACTATCTCTAATCGTAGCGGCATTAACTTTTTTAAGGTTAATACACACTCGCAACTTCCCGTTCTTCTTGGGTACCACATCAATGGGGGACACCCATTCGGTATGCTCAATCTCATAGATGAATCCAGCTTCAATCAACCTATCAATTTCTTCTTTTATTTTGGCTGCATAGGTATCATTATATGTGTAGGGCTTCTGTTTGGTGGGCTTAGCATCAGTAGTCATGGGGATAGTATGAGAGCAAATTCTTGGATCTACCCCTTTCAAGTCTCTATAGTGCCATGCAAACACATCCCTATATTCCCTTAATAGAGCTATGAGCTCCATTTCTTCTCTTTCACTTAGGTCATCTCCTATATATGTGCATCTCTCTTCGTTCTCTTCAATGGTCACTACAATATTCTTGGTCTTTTCTTTATTATCATATGATTCTCCTATGATGGCCTCTCTCTTAGGCATTCGTACCAAAATTTTGCGGTCGTCAACTTCATATTTCTTGAAATTTTCTGGTACTTCAAACAATGATTCCTCCTTTTCTTGTTTCACTGCTTTTCTTTTCTTTTTCTTTTGACTACTCTCACTTCCATCCTTTGAGTTTACTGTTTTAATACTTGTGAGAGGTTCTTCTTCTTTCTGGGTGAACACTCCTATATCTTCTAGATAGTGCTGCTCTGAGTTAAAGCAACTATCCATCACAATAGACTCCAGATCATCGTCATTCTCTTCTTCTTCTATGACATCACTAAGGTCACGTTCTTCTAGCAAGGGTTGACACATGAACACTGAGATATCATAACCCTCCTCATCACAATGAGGTGTCCACTGTTCCTCATTGACAGCAATGTCCATGGTGGCTAAGATTTCTGGCCAGCCATGAGGCTCAAACTCCTCATCTGGAAAGATCATCGGTGTGTAGGCTGGGTCTCTAACTGGTCTATCTCCTAGCGAAGTTCCTTCTTCTCTTGCCTTTAAACGTTTTTCCTCTTCCTTTGCGACCTTGCACATCCACAAATGAGTATCTTCATGTAGCCATGATGGATCAGGTGAACTTTCAGAATGCACAGAGATGGAATCTTCTTTCGCTTTGTGGATAGAATTCCACTGTAGGGGTGGTACATCTCTGAAGGTGTAATCCTTCAAATTGACCTTGGTGGTGACCCCTAAGTGCTGTAAGTACAAGGAGTTAGTTCCCCAATCCTGTACTATTTGCAATTGTCGTAGGAAGGGTCTTCCTAGGATCATCTCATAGACATTATTTTTCTCAAAGTCACATATAGCAAATGTGTGCTCAAACTCTACACCACAAGTGGTTAGAGTGATCCCTTTTAGCAATCCTAGAGGTCTTTCAAAATGACCATCAGCCATTTGAAGCTTCATTCTAGTTGGTCTTAATGTGGGCTTGCCCCATTGCTTCCACAAGGAGGTGGTCGCAATAGCAACACCAGCACCTGAATCTATGATTGCTTTGGTTGTGTAACCTTGGTAGGTGATTGGAAGATAAGTATTACCTTCTTCACCCTCACACATGTCCCCTATTTTGTCTAGAGGTATCTCTGGTACCCTTTGCTTGGAGCCTGCTTTTGGCATGTTGGAATCAAGTTCTGGAACCTGATCCTTCACATGATTCCAAAGCTCAGGTTTTGCTTTGAGCAGCTCTTCTACAGTGAGATGACACTGAACCTTAGTGTTCTTCACGACATCCGTGTTCCTTGGAACCACTGAGTCTTCATTTCTTACTAGTATTGTGGGAGCTCTAATCTGGAGAGATTCAGATTCCCATGGGCCTGGAAATTGAGGCAGTTCTTCTAAGGTATTAGATTCAAAATCTAACCTTTCGTCTTCTTGTTGTTCTGCTTCATTTCCGTAAATAGATGGAATGTCTTGGGGAAATTGATCATGAAGATCATCAATCTCAGGAATAGGAGGGGAATTACCCTTCTCATTGGCCCATTTCTCTTCTTGTATTTCCCGCAAGAATTCTTGAGAGTACTGTTGAATTGAAGGAGGTATTCCTGGATCCATGGAATTAGGAACATAAGCTCCCATTGGTGGTGAGCTTCCTCTTTCAATAACTGGTTGAGCCTGTGGAGGTAAAGAAACTTGTGGTTTGTTTACCAACTGCTCTAATCGTTCTAGTAAGCCCTGGAAATGCAAATCCCCTTTGACAGAGTTTGTCTGATTGAACTTTTGACTAGTCTCAAGTATAGCTTGAGCTTGTTCTACCATTTTCATGCACATTTTCATCCGTTCAATCTCTAAGTCCGCTCTAGGGTAACTCTTGTCTAGGTTTGCAGCTGTAGGCCCTTCTTGAAGTCGAGCCTGGTAGGCCTTGAACATCATGTCCAAGCCTTCTGGGGTTGGATCTGCAAGAACAGACCCTGGTTGCGGTCTATTTACAATTGGTGGTGGGGTGCGATGAGGTGGAATGGATGGAGTTTCGGCATGCGAGGGGTTTTGAGATGCAATGTCTTCTATTTTTGTTTTTGCGTCTTTCAAGCTTTCTTCTAGTTCCGATAACTTTTTATTCCACTTACGATTGGCCTTTTCTCTGGTATCCTTCCATGTTCTTGTTTTCCTCTTACTAGGCTCTCCTGATTCACTCGACTCCGATTGCTCTGCTGGTTTATCTTGTTTTAATGCTTGTGCCCTAGTAACTGCCTGTATAGGTGCCACATTACTGCTACTTGAACTTGAATCCGCCACTAAGCCTACCACATTAATGGGTGTAATCTTGGGTGCGCTGGAGGGGTTTCTTGGACAATCTCTAGGGAGATGGTCTTTGCCACAATCAGGGCAAAAAGCCTGTATTGTGATAGCCTGTCCTTGACTCGGAGATGATGGGTGGGGACAGTCACGAATGAAATGATCACCTTGACATCTAAAACAAGATCCTCTAGGGGCTTGTGGTCTCATTTGTCTCAATTGGGGCCTAGGGTTAGGATTTGTGTACATGACATTGGAGTATTCTGGCTCCCAATTTTGCTCCATAGGTGGTGCCTCATATTGATACGAGTAAATCTCACTATGTTCAGGTGACTCTGTGTAATACGCATGTGGACTACCTTCATGGGAGTAGTCTGAACTATGAGCATGAGAATCATTATCTGGTATCAATGGGGTTAGGGGCACCAATGCTCTATTTGGATTTTCCTCTCCCACAGCATATTTGACTGGAATCACGTTGGCTGGAGCTGGTGGTTGGTTTCCCAAGACAGGTTGTGGCCTATATGGTACCTGATATTGCTGTTGTGGTCTATAATATGGCTGTTGGTATTGGTTCTGATACCTACCTTGTGGGTAAGGTTGCTGATAATTCTGTCTAACAGCCTGCCTATTGTAGGGACAATCTTGAGCCGTGTGGTTTGTGTATTTTCTCTCAATAGTGCAATATGGAGCATTCCTTTCTCTAATGTTTTGGTTTTGCATTGGGCATACATTAGCCATGTGGCCGCCCCCACAAGTATAACACCGATTCATTGGAGTGACTCTCTGTGTTTGTTTATTTTGGACTCCCAGCTTCTTGGCAACTTGCTCAGCTATCTCCTCTATTTCCGTGGAGATTTTTGAAGTATGACTAGTAGAACTATCTGAATCCTTATAGAGTTTGGATAATCCTAACTCCTCACCCAAGTTATCTTCTATGTCAATGCATGTCCGCACGCACTCTTCTATGGATCTAGGCTCTTTCAAATATACATATGATCTTAACTTTGTGCTCAGTAAGCCATCTAAGAACAAAGCCACTTGTTTGGCTGGTGTGGGTAACTCGGGAGCAGGGCATCTTTCTAGGTACTGTCTGAGCCTTCTACCTGCTAGTCGCACTGTTTCTTGGGGTGTCTGCTTGAAACTGTGGATCAAGGATGATGTGTTATGCCTAATACCACTCTTGGAAAATTCTACAATGAATTCGTCTAGCAGCTGACCTATATCGCGATAGTTGCAACTACTCAATGGTTGAAACCAAGCCAAGGCAGTGCCCTTAAGAGTCAAACCAAATGCCTCGTATTGGGTGAATAAATCCTCAACCTGTTCAGCTCTTAACACTTGTTTGAACTCGGCCACATGATCATAAGGATCTCCTGACCCGTCAAAATAATTCTTCATTGCCTTGATCACTTGAGTGGGTCTAAGGGTTCTTGGGTGCTCTCGGGGTCTAGGCAATGGAAAATCATGTTCATCTCTTTTTTGCCTATGTGCTTGATGTCTCTCTCTTTCAGGTCTTTCATTTTCAAATCCTGATCTATTCCTGCCCACGGTGTGTGCAAAACTTACCTCAGGTCTCTCTCTAGTTCTTTCTCTCTGGGCTTCATGAGCGTGGGATGATCCTACTCCTTGGAGGCCATGGGAAACATTGGATCTTGGTGGGGGGAAAATCAATTCATTCTTCCAAGTATATGCATGTCTGTCATGTTCTGTTACCAAGAAAGTTTTCTCTGATGTGTTATCGAGGTAGACAACTTTGCCTGGTATCTCTGGATCCTTGAACTCGTAGATGATGACTATGCCCAATTGGCTAGGTTGATCTGGCTTGAATCTCCAAAAGGCTTCCTCTGTTTCTCTATTCAAAAATAGTTCTATGCTTTTGTTATCTTGAGGGATCCAGTCTGGAGTGATCACTCGGGTCAAAACTGACTTACCTCTAGGAGTCTGGGGTCCTTGTCCTACATTTCCTTGTTCTAGGTCTCCTATTTCATTCTCAGGAATGACATTTCCAAACTCATCAGTCCTATCTGGTAGGTTGGTGACCACATACATGGTTCCTTCCTTATCAATGTATGAACCCTCTTCGAACTTGACCATCGGGTGTTCAAGTCCAAAGGATTGATCTGGATTTTTGAGTTGGACCACTGATCGCCTCAGACCATCCTCATAGATGCAAGCACCTAATTGGTTGGTCCGAATATATTCCAACTGTGTCTTATAGGGACCTTCTGGTGTTTGTAGATGGGTAGTTCCTGAGCCACCTGTAGGATTTCCCATACTAAAAGACATTTTTGAATCACTTGTGTCTGAACTTAGTAAAAGATGACCACTTAGTTGTTGTGCCCAAGACTTGGATGTATGGTTGACACTAGCCTCAGAAGATCTAATGCTTTGTTTATCCTTGCCTAAGTGTCTACGAGATCTCAGGTTCATAAGCTTTAGTCAAGAGTTCAAATTTTCCCTTTGGTATGGTTCAAAATTCTTTGGAGTCCCCTTGGTTCCCTAGTCCCACTGAAGGGTCAACTTCAAATTATCCTAACTCAAAATCAACGCATTATTCTTGAAAAAAACAGTTGAGATCGTGTAGGATTTGAAACGAGCTTTCCAACGAGCTATAGAGCTCAAAAAATGGACTTTGGATGAAAAAGTTATGCCAATTCAGGGGGTCAAAACAGGCAAACAGGACCTTTGGAGAAAATCGCGATTTTGTGAACTTTCAGAGAATCGCGATTTTGTGCACTTTCAGAGAATCGCGATTTTGTGAACTCAGAAAATCGCGATGTTGAGCACAAAATCGTGTTTTTGAAAATCGCGATGTTGAGCATAAAATCGTGTTTTTGAAAATCGCGATGTTGAGCACAAAATCGTGTTTTTGAAAATTGCGATGTTGACTCAGAGTATCGTCATTTACAAAATCGTGTTTTTTCACAAAATCGTGTTTTGAAAATCGCGATTTTGATCACAAAATCGTGGTTCTGAAAATCGTGTTTTTTGACATGAAAATCGCGATGTTGAGCACAGAATCGTGTTTTTGAAAATCGCCATTTTGAGTCAGAGAATCGTGATTCACAAAATCGTGTTTTTTGTTGAAAATCGTGATTTGTGAGAATCGCGATTTTGAGCCCGCTGAAAATCGTATTTTCTCAGAATCGTGTTTTTGGCATGAAAATCGCGATGTTGAGCACAAAATCGTGTTTTTAGAAAATTGTGTTTTTTGACATGAAAATCGCGATTTTGAGCACAGAATCGTGTTTTTGAAAATCGCGATTTTGAGTCAGAGAATCGTGATTCACAAAATCGTGTTTTTTGCTGAAAATCGTGATTTGTGAGAATCGCGATTTTGAGCCCGCTGAAAATCGTATTTTCTCAGAATTGTGTTTTTGGCATGAAAATCGCGATGTTGAACACAAAATCGTGTTTTTAGAAAATCGCGATTTTGAGCAAAAAATCGTGATTACACAGAATCGCCTTTTTTTTCACAAAATCGTGTTTTTTTACTGAGAGAATCGCGATTTTGAGCACAATCACAGAATCGTGATTCTGAGAATGACCACAGAATCGTGATTTTTTCAGCCAACTTTTAGGCGTGAAAACAGAAAATCGTGATTTTTCAAAAAATTTTGAATTTTCACAGAATCGTGATTTTCATCACAGAATCGTGTTTTTTGGCGGGAAATTCAAATTTCTGAGCGCCGGCTATGGCGAGCTCCGTATGAGCAGAAAATCATGAAAAAAACACAGCGCTTGCTCTCCCTTGCTTCTCCTAACTCCTTCCCACACAATAATGCATGAAAAATGGTATGAAGATGGTGAAAATGCACTAAAAAACAAGAATTTTCTATGAAGAAGAAGATGGAAGAAGGTGGAGATGATGATGATGATGAAGATGAAGAGGAAAAAACAGAAAATGAACTGAAATGACAGTTTTTTTACCTTCCAACGTCGCAAATGTACGATCTTACCATCACAACGCTCGTCCTCGAAGCTCTCTCCCCGGCAATGGCGCCAAAATTTGGTGTAGCTCAAGCGTAAGCACCACCTCCTTTACTTATCAATCCGCGGAGACGTGAGGACCGGTATGAAGACCACGAGCAAGTGAAGGCACAAGTGCGTGAGTGAAAGTACACAATCATACACACACATACACACACACGCGCACAAAGTAAGATCAAAGAGAGGAACAATGGAAAGCTTAGATTGCAAAGAGTTCTCTTACAAAAGCTCTATTCTCTCTCCAGCTAACCCCAAAAATGAGCTCTCTAGCTCTTTTTATAGTTTTTTGACTAGTTTTGGCCCTGTCCAGACCTAGTGTCCGGCCTAGTTAAAAATTAGGTTCCAAGGCTTATTTGAGGGCTCAAACAAAGTCTAAAAATTGTGAAAATTGGTACGATGGTACTTCTAATACTCCTCAAGCTCGAGGACTCCTTGGCTTGAACAAAATGGAGTTACTAAAAATAGATAATGGTATTTACAATGGTTTTTAGTGATGAAAATCACTATTTTCGTAGGGGATTCTTCTGAAAATTTGACATACACTTCTTGGAGCTCCCTACTTGCTCCCTTTCCTTGTGTGTCCACCTTTTGATGTGCTTCCATGCTTTGTCCTTGACTTTGAGCTTCAACAGTTAGCCTCCCAAACTCAACTATAAATAGATGGCAGTTTTAGTCGTGGTTAGAGAGACCTATGTGAAGACCTCCAAGAGCTGAGCTTTATGCCATATCAAGGTGTGATTACAAGGCACACATATGTATCAGTAAGTCATTGTATTGTACAAGCAATATACTTTCATTTTCATGATTATTTGAGTTCATCTTTCCATGTTCTTGTGAAGTGTACTACTCACTGCCATTACTCTCAGTTTTTCTCAGTCAGCTTGCAGAGATGTTTTCTCTGAGCTTGGTGCATCATTTTTAGTGATTTAACTTGGTAAAGTTAGCTCTATAAGTCTAATATATGCTCACAAATTTTCATGTCATTTGGATGTTGCAATCGTCAATTATGTTCATTTGAAGTCAACAGGGTCTGTTCATCTTCACTTCTCTGTCAGGTACCCGACTTTTTCACTCATCTTGTCAGAGCCATTTCTCAGTGGTTACTTATCCAAATGCAGTGATTTAAAGCTTGTTGGATTTAGCTTACTGCCTAGTATAACCATACAAATTGTCATAATCATTCAATTTCTACATTTTGAGTTATGGTGATTTTTCTGCTCACTGGTCTATTTCTGTAGCAGCCCGTGAAAATTGGGATGATGTCATCACTTGTTAAAACTCATTCTCAGTGTGTGGTTCATTATTTTTTATGAGATTACTCTTGAAAGTTAGCTCTTTAAGTTGCCTAGACTTCCCCAAGAGGAATTGAGCTAATTGCTGCTGTGCTCAGAGAATTATGTAAAACACTGGACAGGTGTATGAACCAAGAATAGCAAGTTTTCACCTCTGAGCTAACTCCAACTTATCTGTTTTGATCTATCTTTTTGAGAGTGATCTTCCAAGGTACATAGGGTGTCTAATACATCCATTGGCAAGCTAAAAGGGCCCACCATATACTCCTGGAGTTCATTTGGCTGGTGTAGATCAAGGATTTTGCAACACCTCTTCATCTTCAAGCACATACCTATCCATCTCTTCACAGGTTTGGGAGGTGTGGAAACCCCTTGTTTGGGTGAGGTAGAGCTTCCCATCTATCTTCAAGATGTTTCAATGAGTGTCAAAATGCTAGTGTGTGACGACGAGGACCTTACAGAGCTACTTGTCTTGGGTCAAGATTGGATTTATGACCATGCAGTCAACTTACACCTAAGAAGTTAACTTCTTCAAGTTTGGACACATGAACAATGTATTACATTAGAGTTAGACAATTGCATGCTCACAAATCTAGGGGTCACACCTTCTCCTAGTTCTTCCGAAACTAATCTTTGCAAAGAAAATGTTGTGTGTGTCAATAACCCTACGAAGCAAAAGGACTCAATCATAGAAGCACAAGCTCAAAGGCCAAGAAAACTCTCTTCTTCTTCACAGGCTAATACAAGCGTAACTCGACCAAAGAGGCAAGCAAAAAAGACATCTGCTATATCAACTAGACAGACAGAATTCAAGAAGAAAGAAGCTCAATGCCTGAAGCAGATTTGGGTACAAAAAGGAGAACAACCACCAGCCTTGCCACAACCATTCCCATCAAAGCAAGCTAACCATTCTAAAAGAAGCACCAAGAAACGAGGACAAGCTCAATCCCAAGGTCTTTGACAGATTTGGGTACCAAAGCAATCGATGAAGGCCGACCATAATAACATACAAATTTGGGTGCCAAAGAAATTAGCTGCAGCTCAACAAGGGCAATTGCAAATGTGGGTACCCAAGGCACTCTTACATGCATAGAAAAATATGATCTCCTTCATGAGAAAAATCTCAACAAAGCAACCACGAAGAAGCAAGAGTCGAAACCATTGACCGAGACCAAAAGAAGATAAATCCATCTCCTCACCGGTAATAAAAAGACAACCAAAAAGGGTATGGATGTGGAAGACGAAAGTACCACTAGCTTCCACAGAGCCAAAGAGCCAACCACGCTGGGTACCGAAATTCACTAACCACCCCAAGATACAGAGGAGAGAGTTTATGTCTATAGGGCCAAATACTATCCTAAAATGGATCCCTATAAGAAGGATTACATCATTTCAAGATCCACTAGCTACCTACATCAAAGACTGCATCAACATCCACCAACAACATTGAAATCCTTGATGTGCAACAACCATGTGCGTTTGGCATAACCTTGTCTTTTGCACCATTCAGGTCATGCATTTCCAAAGTATGCATTAATATAGGGCCACATTACATGGTTGTGCATAGACACAATTGAGGATCCTAGGCACATGCAACACACCTGACATATGTAAAATATTTTATTGATGCTAACACCTTTTTTTCTTGTTTTACTCCATTGTTCCAAAAAAAAAGGGTGAGAGGAAGAAGACAAGAGAAAGAACGGGATTGTGTGTTTGAAGAATCCCCAATGTGAACCATCAACAAGGACATCCATCTACAAAGACAAGCTGATGGTCAATCACCATGATGGAAGTACGACAGGAAGAGTTGAAGATCAACGGAACTTTCACCATGGTAAGAATTGTATGCTTCAACAAAAACATAACCATGATTGATTAGGAAACCTCTTCATCGGCATACCCTTGAGCACTTAGTTCAAGACCCAACTTCTTGCACCATAATTCTTTCAATGCATTTCCCAAGTATGCATGCATAGGGCTACATTACAAGGCCGTGCACAAGGCACATATTTTGTTCAACCCATGCACTAATACACTTAACCATCAGTCATGATGGATCACAAGTACTTGGCCTCATGTTTCAAAAGTTCAAGGACATCCACGGTACAACATCAGTACCTAGGAAGCAACTCACATTAGATAGCTGCTCACGATCAACATCAACAACCTCTTTTGAGCAACTACCAACCTCTGAAAGCCAAGACGTATACCCTCTAGCTCAGATCCAAGGAAGAAGTACATACATTGGGCACAACTCGAGAATAGGCTAGTCGTGGAAAACTGACAAACCTGACAACCGACGAGGCTACATTGGGAAGATGGACCGCTCCTGTTGATACATGAAGGACACCACCTCTCAACGTACTACATGGAACAACCACTACAACAAGGGTTGCAAGAAGCACATGCCAACTTTTCAGAAGAAATCCCTATAAATATAGTGACTTTTGTCACTAAAAACCATTGTAAACATGTGACTTCTGTCAAGAGGGGGGGGAGTGTTGAAGCTCAAGGTCAAGGACAAAGCATGGAAGCGCATCAAAGAAGTGGATACACAAGAAAGATGAGCAAGTAGGGAGCTGCAAGAAGCACATCTCAACTTTTCAGAAGAAATCCCTATAAATATAGTGACTTTTGTCACTAAAAACCATTGTAAATACAATTTTCCATTTTTACAACTCCATTTTGTTCAATCCAAGGAGTCCTCAAGCTTGAGGAGTATTAGAAGTATCATCCTACCAATTTTCATAATTTTTAGATTCCGTTTGAGTCCCCAAATAAGCCTTGGAACCTATTTTTTAACTAGGCCGGACACTAGATCTGGATAGGGCCAAAACCACTCAAAAAACTATAAAAAGGGTTGGAGAGCTCATTTTGGGGTTAGCTTGTTGTAGATTTCAGCTTTGTAAGAGAGTTCTTTTGGAATCAAAGTCCTTCCTTTGTTCCACTCTTTGATCTTACCTTGTGCATGTGTGTGTGTGTGTGCATGCTTGTGTGCTTTCACTCACGCACATGTGCACTTCACTTGCTCTTAGTCTTCATACCGGTCCTCATGTCTCCATGGATTGACATTTATGAGGTGAAGCTCCTCACATTGGTACTTGCCATTGTGCTAGAGTGACAACATGTTGCACATACCTTTTGCATTTCTACAACTTTGAAATTTGGTAGTCCATGGACAATCTCCTTTGACTGCATCAATTTCAGCCTTTGCAAGTTTGCATGTCCAATCCGTTTGTGCCATATCTCTATATTTGCAATAACTCCTGCACCTTTTGCAAACGTGGCTGCATTCATTTCAGGAATCTTCACATTTAAGGTGAACATCCTACCCACTTTGTTTCCTTTGGCAACCAATCGTCCATCCTGCTTGTACTCCTACATATATTCCATCAGCATTGAACCTAACGTGTAATCCCTGGTCAACCATTTGTCCAACACAAACTAGATTCTTTGTTATATTTGGAACATGCAGCACATCAGCAAGCTGTTTTACCTTTCCATCCTCCATAGATAGTGCTATGTTTCTAGTATGCTAAATAGGATGTGATGTGTCAACACCTATTTCAACATATCCAGGAACTGGCATTCTGCAAAGTACTAAACCATTCCGCATGACTGGTCATGTGATTTGAAGCACCTGAGTCAATATACCAAAAATTATCATTCGATTTTGAAACACCAGCAGACATCGTATTCATCATGTGATGTTGAACCATGAACAGCTTCTCAGAATCATCTGCACTTGTGGATGCATAGTTGTTTTGCTGCCTTTTGTTATTTTGATTCTTCAACCTGCAATCACGTTCAAAGTGTCCAGGTTTACCACAATTCCAACATCCTTTACTATCATTACGTGAACCATTTCTTTTGAAATTTTTGTGGCCTCTTTGGCTCCCCCTACCTTGAAACTGTCCTCTTCCTCCTGCATGATTCTGTTGTTGACTTTGGTCTTGGTTACTATTTCCTCTTTGGAATTTGTAAAACTCCTGATACAGCATAGTGTACTTGTAACCTCCCACTCCTACTGTGAATATGTGCTGGCCAATGATACTCAGGGTTTCTTTGAGCTCTTTAACTACCTTTTCTGCTTCTGGAATTTCTTGCTCTTCATCAGACTCCAGGTCCACCTCCTCTACTACAGCTTCACTGTCCAAGAACCAATGTCCTCTAGACAAAGTGACTGATTCTGCTTTGAAATCATGAATTGGTAGCTCCTTTGGATTCACCATTCTGGAGAAAATATAGCATCAAACAAAAAGAAAAAACTCCACCCACATGAGTCACATGAAATCAAGAATGATATTTGTTTTGAGATGAAATGAAAGAAAAATGAAAATAAAATCTCAATTAAATCTTGACTTCCTCAAAAAACTCAATTAAGTGATCATTACTTGTGTGGCAAGATCTCTAGTGCCCTCTTCCCTTCTGATAGCTTCTTATAAAGAAAGGAAAGATTTGAAACCTATAAATAGTTGAAAGAAATTGAGTTAAATTAAAAAATAAAATATATAAAAAAATAAAATATATAAAAAAATAAAAATAATAAGAAAAATAGAAACTTGCTACACTTCTACCTATATCTTGCTTTGTGCTCTATAACTTATAAAAGAAAAAATGAATAATTTTTTCTCTTTTTTCTTTTCTTTCTCTTTTTCTCTCTTTTTTTTTAATAATTTCTCTCTCTTCTTTTTTTTTAATAATAATTCCTTTCAACTTCCTTTCTTCCCCTCCTATTTCTTTTCTCAGAAAAAGGATAAGGTAGAACAATTTGTCATTTTTTTCAAAAATGTCAAACTTTCTTCTATGTGACACTCTGATTTTCTTATCCAAGATCCTAACTGCATCTCAGATACTCACGTCCTTTTCCATTGAATCAGTTCTGATTTTTTTACCCAATAATATTTAATCTTTGCTGATCCTATTTTGGGAATACACCCGTCTTCATTTGATGAGCTGTGGTTGAAATTTTTTGGCTTCCATATCCATTTTGTTCTGGGAATTTGTTTTGATGAGCAAGCCTTGTGTGTACTCTGTTTCCACATCCTTCTTGTTTTGATGTCCCAATACTTCTGATTATACCCTAATTTCCACCTTGCTTCTATCTCTTCACCCTCTTTTGCTTCTTCAATTTGTTGCTGGTTTTGATTAAATGAAGCTTGATCCTTTAGTAATTGTATTGATAATGTCTGTGTGTCTTTTAATGAGAAAGTAAATCCTTCCAGCACTAAATCATGAAGCTCTTGTTGATCTTCTTGTTTTTAAGTACTCCACAAGAATATTAAAAACAATTTGTCATTTACTGTTAATTTCAGCTTCATTTTTTCAAAATCCAGTATTACTCTACCTTGCCTTAACCATGGTTGTCCCAAAATCATTTTTCCAGTCATCAAGTGATCTCGCCATTCTTCACAATCTATTTTCATATATTCTGTATTGAACTTAACTTTAAGAGAAGGTGAAGACATGCTTTGTATTTTTGTCCTTCCAAGGTTTTGATAAAGGTTTTTCTTTTAGTCCTTTTTAGGTTAAATTTATTCAACAAAGCTGAACTAATCAAATTCACTTGTGCACCTGAATCTATTAAAACCCTGATTTTTTCATCTCGACAATCCATAGTTATCATAGGCAAATGTTCTTTTTGTTTTAGAGGTGTTTCACATAGAAGGACTTCTCTAAGGTTTTTGGTTTTTCTTATCCTTTCCTTTGCCTCCTGTTGAGCCTCTTTTCTAATGTTTTCCTCTTCTTTTTTCCTATTTTGAGTTTGGTGTAATCTTCTCCATTCAGAAGCAGTTAATGGAAAGTCATACCTTTTAACTCTGCATCCACTTATGAAGTTTGGCATGATTTCTCCATCTATGTTAGCTAGTTGGATAGATCCATTGTTACTGATCTGATGTATAATATAAGGCCCATGTCCTTTTTTTCTAAAATTTCTTCTGATGTTCCTTTATTGTATATGCCAGAACTAGATCTCCTTCTTGTAGATCTTTTTCTTTAATATGAACATCATGATATGATTTTTGTCTTTTCTTGTCTGCATAGATGCTCATGATTTCTTGGAGTCTAGAAGCTCCCAGTTTTTCCAATTCTATTACTCTCTCAGACAATTCATGTCCAGTCCAATTGTATTGACTACCCACCTTCAGTGTTGGAATAAGGAATTCTAAGGGCAGAACTGCATTTTGTCCATATACCAGATTGAATGGTGTGGTTCCTAATGCAGTTTTGTATGCCACTCTATAGGCCCATAGGACATGATTAAGTTGTAAATCCCAATCATTCCTTTTTGTGTTTACTAATTTTGACAATACAGTACAAAGTACTTTATTAGTACTTTCTGCTAACCCATTGGCTTGTGGGTGATATGGGGCTGACTTTCTATGACTAATCATGAAATATTCAGTTATGTTTTCTATGATTTGGTTCAAAAATTGAGTCCCCCTATCACTTACCAATTCAATTGGAAGTCCAAATCTGGTGATGATATTTTCATAGAGAAATCTAGCACTAGTATGAGCATCATTTCTTTAGTAGCTTTGGCCTCAGCCCATTTTGTCAGGTAATCTATAGCTACTAGTATGTATTCAGCATGGGATTGTCTTGCTAGAGGATGTATGGCTCCAATGAAATCCAACCCCCATTTACTAAATGCTTTGGCTGAAATTAATGGAACTAATGGCATATTGTCTCTTTTATTTGGTTGACTCACCCTATGACAAATGTCACATCTTTTCACATATGTTCTCGCATGAGGAAATAGGGTTGGCCACCAAAAGCCAGAATATAATATGAGTTTAGCAGTTTTGTCACTTGAAAAGTCCTTCTGCCACTCCAGAATGTGCCATTTCCAACATTTCGAGATATCTATCTTCAGGAACACAAATTCTTAAATATCCATCTATCCCTCTCTTATGTCACGAGGAAGGAGATAAGGAAGAGAGCTCACACACACACTCTCACTCTCAAGGAGAAGCACACACACAGATTGAGGCAAGGAAGTAGTATCTTCTTCTTCTTCTTCTATTACATAAAAGGAATGTACAAGAATGACCTAAAAAACAAGAATACAACCAGTGCAATATCTAAAAACCAGTACATAAGGAAAAACCTAATGTCCGCGAATGAGTGAGCTGGCAAGAAACAAATGTGCCATCACTCTCGGTAGATAAATCTAATAAAGCTCAATGAAGTATCCTTGACATATACCGGCGTGACCACTATACATGTCAGAGAAACGAAAAACTGGTACGTGTCACCCTGGATCATCACATGTTGAGCTTGATATCTCAACACTCCCCCTCAAGCTCAACGCCATATCCTGTAATCCAAGCATCTTCCAAAACTTCTTCAACTTCTCAACTCCAAGTGCTTTGGTGAAAATATCAGCAACCTGCTCATCTGTTCTTACATAAACAAGATCAATATCACCTGCTAATACCTTCTCTCTGATGAAGTGATAATGTACCTCAATATGCTTTGTTCTAGCATGGAAAACAGGGTTCCGTGCTAACTGTATGCTGCTAAGATTATCACAATAGATAGTGATAGGCTTTTGCACTTCCACACCTAAATCTGCAAGTAACATCTCCAATCATGATGCCTCACATGCTTCCATTGCAGCACCTCTATACTCAGCCTCTATACTCGACAAAGCAACAGTGGGTTGCTTCTTACTGCTCCATGTAATAGCTGCACCTCCAAGTGAGAAAAGAAAGCCACTAGTAGATCTTCTATCTGGAGTACTACCAGCCCAATCTGCATCAGTGTATCCATGAACCTGCAAATCTACACCAGCTTCATAAAACAATGCATAATCCAAAGTAGCACTCACATAACGTAGAGTGCACCTTAGAGCATCCAAATGTGGCTTCCTGGGAACCTGCATAAACTGACTTTCAAGTCCAATAGTATAACTTAGATCAGGCCTTGTAATTGTGAGATATATAAGACTTCCCACAATTTTCTTGTACATAGTAGCATTTTCCAATGCTTCACCTGATGTAGTATCCAATTTCAAATTCTGATCTAATGGCATAGAAATTGGCTTACGATCAGCCATACCATACTTTTGCAGCATATTCAAGGCATATTGCCTTTGCGACATCCATATACCTGTTTCTGTATGTATAAACTCGATGCCCAAAAAATAACGCAACATACCAAGATCTTTCATGTCGAATTCTTGCATAAGGAGTTTCTTTACCTCTTTGATGCTTTCTTCATTATCACCACCTACAATCAGGTCATCAACATAAATAGCCACAATAATGATGCCATCATCAGCCTTCATTGCATATAGTGAGTGATCTACATCACACATAGAAAACCCAATGCTGGTTAAGTAATCAGCAATCCTTGCATGCCATGCACACGGAGCCTGCTTCAGCCCATACAAAGCCTTTTGCAACCTGCAAACATATTCTGGATGCTTTGAATCTTCATATCCTTGTGGATGGTCAATATATACTTCTTCCTGTAACTCACCATGTAGGAAAGCATTCTTCACATCCATCTGATGCAAAGTCCATCCTTTTGCTGTAGCTAATGCAACAAGTGTTCTAACAGTAGACATTTTAGCTACAGGGTTGAATGTTTCCTCATAATCAATGCCATATATTTGTGCATAACCTTTAGCTACCAATCGTGCTTTATACCTGCTTATGCTACCATCAACATTATGCTTTACCTTGTAAACCCATTTGCAACCTATGGGTTTCTTTCCTTGCGGCAATGGAACCAGCTTCCATGTATCATTTCCATAAAGTGGAGCCATCTCCTCATCCATAGCTTTTTCCCAATCTACATTACCAATTGCATCTTCAAAACAAGAAGGTTCAACATCTTGTATTACCTTTGTCATGTAGGCACAATGGCGAGCCATGTAACTATCATATGTCAATCGTTGCACTGAATTACGCATCCTCCCAGATCTTCTTGGTCCTGGGTCACTTCTCCTTGTATCATCTGCATGTGCCCTTCTTACTCCTAGAGTCTTCAGAGAGGGCAATCCAAGTTCCTCATCAATACTCTTTTCAGAACCACTTGAATCTCCATCAACATCTTCAAAACCTGCACCTGTTTTACTACTAGTAGAAAGCTTTTCTTTACCTTTCTTGGATGTATTTGATGAATTTGCTGGACTGAAATTTCCACGCAATCTTCCACTCCATGGATTTGAGTTGGAACTATTGCTTGGTGATGCATCCGATCCACTCAAAACTTGAGATTCTGCACTAGATTTTTCAGCATTTTCTTTGTCATTTGGTTCAAGATTCAATCCTTCTTTGACATCTGCATAGAAGCTTGACATTTCATCAAATACCACATCTCTGCTCACCTTCACCTGTCGTGTGAGTGGGTTATAACATTTCTACCCCTTTTGCTCAAGGGAATATCCAATGAAGACACATTTTTCTACTTTCGGATCAAGCTTCGTCCTCAACTCATCTGGAACATGTACATATGCAATACAGCCAAAAACTTTCAGATGTGATAAGTTTGGCTTTTTACCTCTAAACATCTCTTCAGGTGTAACTTGATGTACAGCAGTAGTCGAAGTTCTGTTCATGATGTATATAGCAGTATGCACAACTTCTGCCCAATAACAATGAGGCATATTCTTCTCAGCCATTAAGGCTCTTGCTATTTCTGCAATATGTCTATTTTTGCGTTCAGCAACACCATTCTGTTGTGGTGTGTACCTGCATGAAAATTGACGCCGAATTCCATGATTTTTTAGAAAACTGTTGAACTCATTTGACATGTATTCACTTCCTCCATCAGATCTTAATGTCTGAATGTACTTCCCTGTTTGCTTTTCCACCATAACTTTAAAATTCTGGAAGTGAGTAAACACCTCGCTCTTCTCTTCCATGAAATATACCCATACTTTGCGTGTATGGTCATCAATGAAAGTAACATAAAACATGCAGCCACCCATAGATGTGGTCTTTGCTGGACCCCAAACATCTGTATGTACTATATCTAGTACATTCTCACTAACATGTTTGTCATGTGGAAATGATGCTCTTGACTATTTACCAAATTGACATGTTGCACATACCTTTTGCATTTCTGCAACTTTGAAATTTGGTAGTCCATGGACAATCTCCTTTGATTGCATCAGTTTCAGCCTTTGCAAGTTTGCATGCCCAATCCGTTTGTGCCATATCTCTATATTTGCAATAACTCCTGCACCTTTTGCAAACATGGCTGCATTCATTTCAGGAATCTTCGCATTTAAGGTGAACATCCTACCCACTTTGTTTCCTTTGGCAACCAATTGTCCATCCTGCTTGTAATCTTCTACATATAATCCATCAGCATTGAACCTGACTTGTAATCCTTGGTCAACCATTTGTCCAACAAAAACCAGATTCTTTGTTATAGTTGGAACATGTAGCACATCAGCGAGATGTTTTACCTTTCCGTCCTCCATAGACAATGCTATGTTTCTTGTATGCTCAATAGGATGCGATGTATCATCACCTGTTTCAACATATCTAGGAACATGCATTTTCTGCAAACTACTAAACCATTCTGCATGACTGGTCATGTGATTTGAAGCACCTGAATCAACATACCAGACATTATCATTCGATTTTGAAACACTAGCAGACATCGTATTCATCATGTGATGTTGAACCATAAACAACTTCTCAGAATCATCTGCACTTGTGGATGCATAGTTGTTTTGCTGCCTTCTGTTATTTTGATTCTTTAACCTGCAATCACGTTCAAAGTGTCCAGGTTTACCACAATTCCAGCATCCTTTACTATCATTACCTGAATCATTTCTTTGGAAATTTCTGCGACCTCTTTGGCTCCCCCTGCCTCGAAACTGTCCTCTTCCTCTTGCATGATTCTGTTGTTGACCTTGGTCTTGGTTACTGTTTCCTCTTCCACTTCCAAAACCTCTACCTCTGCCTCTTCCTCTGCTAGAGTAGAATACCTGCTCAGAACTGGGCTTTCCTTGGGAGTTTGAGTCCTCACCAAGATTCTTTTCTTCAATAATCAGCATAGATACCAGATCAGCAAAATTCAGAATATTTTCCTTGGTCTGTATGGAAGTTCTGAACTGCTTATATGCAGCTCCTAAACCACGAAGGCACACTTCCACCTTATCATCATCATCTACATTCACGCCAATAGATGCAAGTGACTCACATATGCTTTTGATTTTTAGAGTGTAGTCACTTACCGACATGCTCTTTTTCTCCAATGTATGCATCTCGTTCTTGAGATGCAATTTCCGTGCCTTTGTATTGGTCTCGTACAAAATGACCAAACTGTTCCAAGCCTCTTTTGGAGTCTTGGCATCCTGTATGTGTCCAATCATGCTATCTTGTATGCTAACAGATAGCCAATACATTACATTTCGTGCTCCTTGATTCCATTCCTCATATGCTCTTAACTATTCTGCAGTCCGATTCCTTTCTGGTAACTGCGGAGCATTTTCATTCTCTCCTTCGATGTACTTCCAGTAGCCTTTTCCCATCAGGAAATTTGTCATTCTGAATCTCCAAGCATGGAAGTTGTTCTTGTCCAGCTTATCGCTCATAAGCTGAATCATTCCATCTGCGTTTTCCATTTCTGCAACAATTCACAACACCGCAACACACTACAAGCAGCACTTCTGCTTGAACACTGTCGCACTATGACGTGACAGTTCGATCTCACAAAAACACAGTTTTTGTGTATCAATAGTACACAGAATCGCTTGAAATTCTGGATCTGGAATATATGAGTGTCGCGGAACACAACGCAAGTTACAGTTTTTGAAACTGACTTGGTTTTTCTGTGGGCCCCACCTTGCGGGCTCGAAACGGAGGTCGAGATGGCTCCGAAACTTTGATCTGACAAAAACAAGTGATCCTAAAGGGGTAACTCTCGAAAATATTTTGAGGTCTTCTACCTTCACGGTGATTTTCGTAGCAAACAGAGGCCGTTTGTGAAATCACGTTTTCTCCACGCCTTGCCGCGTAGTCTTCACTGTCGCCTTCTCCACGAGCTCTCTACAGCCACGCTGGCTCTGATACCATGTCACGAGGAAGGAGATAAGGAAGAGAGCTCACACACACACTCTCACTCTCAAGGATAAGCACACACATAGATTGAGGCAAGGAAGTAGTATCTTCTTCTTCTTCTTCTTCTATTACATAAAAGGAATGTACAAGAATGACCTAAAAAACAAGAATACAACCAGTGCAATATATAAAGACCAGTACATAAGGAAAAACCTAATGTCCGCGAATGAGTGACCTGGCAAGAAAAAAATGTGCCATCACTATGAGTAGATAAATCTAATAAAGCTCAATGAAGTATCCCTGACATATACCGGTGTGACCACTATACATGTCAGAGAAACGAAAAACTGGTACGTGTCATCCTAGATCATCACATGTTGAGCTTGATATCTCAACATCTTATACAATTGTTCTCCTATCAGTTGATATTCTTTAGAGATCATTTGTAGATTTTTTGAGTCTGCACTAGCTCTTACTTGTTTTCCTTTTTTCTCCCTTTTCAATTCCTCAATGATGTTCTCACTCCATTCTGTATTTTTCTGAAACCAATATAGAGTTATAAGTTCTGAGTTTTGCAAGGATTGGCATTCCCAGCAGTTAGCAATATATTTTGTTACATCTTGAATCTTATTAGGCCAATGTACCCCCACCTATTGAGATTACTTAGGGTGACTACTCTGGAAGCATGAGTACAAGGGTTCCAACAATGAGCTCTTTTCAGATATTCCTGTTGCTCCTCTTCTAGAGTACAATATTTCAATATGCCTGTATGGTTGAGGTGATACAAGTGCCCAACTAGCAACATAAAGTTCATGCTTTGTAATACTAAATGTGTGTTGTTTCCAAATGTTCTGCAAGGTCCCATGGTTAGCAAAGGTATTAGGGGCATGGCCCACTCAGGAACACTTTCTACTTTGAATAGATATGTATCTGGCAGGTCATCATCTAAAGGTGAACTTGGTTCTTTAGCCTCGATTCTAGACAAATGATCTACTCTCAAATGTGTTTTTCCTTGTCTGACCACCACTTCAAACTCAAACTCCATCAGTAGAAGAAACCATCTAACTATTCTACTAGTGTGACAAGGTTTGTTTACTAAATAAAGTAAATCTTGGTTATCCACAAAAAACTTAAACTTGTTGGCCAAAAGGTAATGTCTATATTTTTTCACGGCAAATATCATCCCCAACCCTTCCCTCTCAGTGGTTGTGTAATTTTTCTCTGCTGAATTCAGTTGCCTACTAGCATAAGCAACGGGAAAATCTAATTTGCTCCCTTCTATTCGTTGTCCTAACACACATCGCAAAGCATAATTTGAAGCATCCACATGGACATGAAAAATTTTATCCCACTGGGGCGTTTTTAGAATTGGGGCTGTAACCAAACAAGTTTTTAGAGTCTCAAAAGCTTGGTCACACTCTTTGGTCCACTCAAATTTTGTGATCAAGGCATACAAAGGTTTAGCTATGTCAGCAAACTTGTGTACAAGTTTTCTATAATACCCGCAATGTCCCATGAAAATTTGAAGTTCCTTTACATTTGTTGGTCTTGGAAGTTCCACTATGGCTTTTATTTTTTCTCATGAGTTGAAATTTCATTTTTGGAGACTATGTGACCTAACATTCTTCCTTGTCTTACAAAGAATACACACTTCTCTGGATTTAAACATACTCTGTATGTTCTGCATTTCCTGAATATATTTTCTAAATCTTTCAAGTGATCCTATCTTTTTAATGAAAAAGTACACAAATCATCCACACATATTTCCATTACATTCCTCAGAAACTCTTTGAAGATATGATACATCAATCTTTGAAAAGTTTCTAGGGCATTAGCTAACCCAAAGGGCATAACCCTAAAAGCATAAATTCCCCATTCTGTGGAAAAGGCAGTTTTATGTTGGTCTTCCAATGCTATAGGTACCTGATTGTATCTTGAAAAACCATCCAAAAAACTATAAACCTCCTTCCCTGCCACTCTTTCTAGAAGATGGTTTGTTATAGGCAATGGATAGCTATCCCTTATAGTTGCTGCATTCACCTTTTTCAAGTTAATGCATACCCTAAGTTTCCCATTCTTTTTTGGTACTACAACTATAGGAGATATCCATTATGTATACTCAATCTCATAGATGAAATTGGCAGCCAGTAGCTTGTCAATTTCTTCCTTTATTTTAGTAGAGTATTTATCATTGAATGTGTAATGTCTTTGTTTGCTTGGCTTTGCATCAGGTGTAATAGGAATCTTATGCTCACAGATTTTAGGATCAATTCCTTTCAAATCCTTATAACTGTAAGCAAACACATCCCTATAATTTTTGGCCAAATTTCTTAATGCCTCCTCTTCTTGATTTGTCATGTCATCAGCTATCACAATATGTCTTTCCTCCCCCTCTTCCTGAGTGATCATAACCTTCTTAGTTTGTTCCTCATTATCATATGCCTCTCCTTTTTTCTTTTCTCTCTTTGGTTTCATTCTTAGAAGTAGTCTTTCTTCTACTTCATAAGTCTTGAAATTTGATGGTACATAAAACTATTGATTCTTGTTCATCCTTTTCTCATTTTTTCCATCCTCGATCTTCTTCTGTTCCCTTGTGTTTATTTTTTCTATACTTACCTGAGATTTTATCTTTTATTGCATCTGCAGCTTTTACCTTTTCCAAATATTGTGTTTTTCCATTTTCCAATATTATTTCTTTTTCTTGGTCCTCTTCTGTTTTTGATACCCTTATCATTTGTATTCCAATGTGAAAAACATCATACCCTTCTTCATTTTGAAATTCCACTCCTACATACTGTTAGTAGTAGTCAAGGAACTGAAGGACTAACAAGACAAGGAAGCTTACGAAGGGAGTCAGAGTGAAGAGAAGGTACAAGCAGACATAGTAGTCAAAGAAGATTGGGCAAGTAGGCCATTATTTTTTCAAGAAGCTAAAGCATATCAAAGAGGTGGACACATAAGGAGAAGGAGCAAGTAGGGAGCTCGAAGATGTGCATGTCAAATCGTTAGAGGAAATCCCTACAAAAATAGTGATTTTCATCACTAAAAGCCATTGTAAATACCATTTCATATTTTTGTAGCTCCATTTTGTGCAAGCCAAGGAGTCCTTGAGCTTGAGGAGCATTAGAAGTAGCTACCTACCAGTTTTCATAATTTTTAGACTCCATTTGAGCCTTCAAATGGGACCTAGAACCTAATTTTTAACTAGGCCGGACACTAGGTCTGGACACGGCCAAAACCTAGTCAAAAACTATAAATAGAGCTAGAGAGCTCATTTTTGGGCTAGCTTGTAATAGAATTGGACTTGTATGAGCACTCTTGAAGTAATCTAAAAGAACTCCATTGCTTCTCTCTCTCTATCTTACCTTGTGTGCGCGTGTGTGTGTATGTGTGTGCATGTTTGTGTGCTCCTCACTCACGCACTTGTGCCTTCACTTGCTCGAGGTCATCATACCATCCTCCCGTCTTCCCGGATTGACATTAAAGGAGGTGCTACTCATCACTGAGCTACACCAAATTTTGGCGCCGTTGCCGGGGATCGAGCTCTGAGGACGAGCGTGTGATGGTAAGACGTAGAATTGAGACGTTGGCATTGTAGGTAATTTCTTTACTTTTCTTATTTTTCTCTTTCTTACCTCACCATCATCATCCTCACCATATCCGATCTCCATCTCCATCATCACGAAAAATTTCAGTGTTTTTATCATATCACCTTCTCCCTTCCATTTCCTTCATCACACTTGTGAGAGAGAGCAAGAGAGCGAATTGTGTACATTGTTTTTCTGTCTATTTTGTGAGTGATCTTGCAGGTACAGCTGTATCATCCCCTCCAGCACGCTGCGCAGGTACGAACAAGCTCGAAACTGTCTTCGTGTCGCAGACCTCTGTCGATCACGATCGACAGAAAAATTGCTCATTTGGTAAAACAAAGCACACCACAATGACATGCACAAGGAGCACATTCCAAATCACTAGAAAAAACTACAAAATTCCGTGTTTTTCTGTCAGTCGCGATTGACACCATCGATCACGACCGACAGCCATGATCGACAGATTCTGTCGATCGCGACCGACAGAGACGACCGACTCACCCTGTCAATCGCGATTGACACCATCAATCGCGATCGACAGCCACGACCGACACCCTTGTCAGTCGCGATTGACACAGTTGATCGCGATCGACAGCCACGACCGACACCCTTGTCAGTCGTGATTGACACCGTCAATCGCGACCGACTGAATTTTGACGATTGACTGAATTTCTCGCGTTGCCACATGTCCATCGTGACGGACGCATCCCCGATTGACTGAAATCACAGCAAAAATCCCGGAGAAAGTGTCGATCGCAATTGACACCATCGATCGCGATTGACAGGACCGACGACCGACAGGCCCGACGGACACCTCTGTCAATCGCGATTGACAGACATGTCGATCGCGATTGACAGGCTTTTTTGGCCAAATTTCTAGGATTTTTAATACCAAGTTTTGGGGTAATTTTTAGCATACTTATCAACCAATTAGTGATTTGTGAGGTCCCTACAAGTGTGTTATGAGAAAAATCCTGGGATTTGTCAGCCTGTTTGAGCCCTGTTTTAACCCCAAAACCCTGAACTGTCATAAGTTCCTCATATGAAACCCGTTTGCTGTGATTCTTGTCTTGTTGGAAAGCTCGTGGGGTAAAATTAATATCAGGATTATTAGGTAGGGTATTTTGAAGTTGACCATACCCCGGGGTAGGAAAACTGAAGGATCCTTGGGATTGTTTTCCATAAAGGCAAAGGGAAATTTGGTCTGTGAATTACATGCATGAAAGTGACCTGTCTGACATTTGAATTGAAGTCTTGAACTAACTTTGGGACTTTTACAGGTCCACTACCGGGTTCTTGAGCACCAAAGGGCAAGGGATCAACAAGCAAGGTTGGAATACTCTCAACTCCCTCTGTCAATTCCTAGCTTAGGCTAAATACGAATAGTGCTAGAAGTAAGTCAAGGCGATGATAGGCATTTATCAAGTTGAAGACTACCTAAATACTCAAGTTCAAGCTAACAACATAATCTTTGTACGGTCAACAACTTTAAAGGAAAAGAACCTAACGTGAGATGATCAACATTCAAGTGCAGAAATTAACTCAAGTGTTCCTAACGACGTGATATCAGACAAGATCATAAACACGATAATCAACTAAAAAGAATCAAGTGACTGATACAAAAGAACTTAGCAACGAGGTTGTACCTTGGGTAAAAATTGGGATTGCTCAGCTAAGCATATGAACCTTAGATCACGACGACACCTAGGAAGAGATAGAGAAAGTCTTAGGTCTTCAGAGGCTAGTGTTAATCATACTGCTAGGTCTTGGGCCCAACAGTTGAGCCATTATTCGCACTACCCTAGCTCTTAAACTAGTGAGTCAGAGATGTCCCACGGTATGGAGAGACCTATAGGAAGTTCAGGTGTGTCATACTTACATAGGGTAGAAGGCCCCTACAAGACGCAGTTGGAATACCTTAGGACCAACCGACTAGGTGCTAGCATCTATGAGGACGGCCTAGGAAGATCTGTGGTCCAGATTAAAAGCCCTGACCAATCCATTGGACTAGAGCACCGAGCTGTCAAGTTTAAAAATGGAGCATACTTGGACAAAGAAGGAACAATATACGTAGTCACCAGTCACCCAGATAGGACAGACAAGTTCGGAAACGTGATCCCTGAGATGGACATAGGTGACCTAGAGCAAGGAAACATGGGTGTAGAACCTAGAACCCCCCGAGGCAAATCTGTTCTTACTAGAATCCTCCATCCCGAGTGGGTTCCCCAGGATAATAAGAGCATAGATCTACTCCTGATCCGAGAGACTGATGAAGCCTTTTGGAGGTATAGATCTGATCAGCCAAATGAGGTAGGAACAACCATGGTATATGAGTTCAAAGATCCTGATAGCCCAGGCAGAGTGACCTACTTAGATCATGCTTCAGAGAGGATCTTTGTTTAGGGGAACTTCTAAGTTTCTCAATCTAATGAGAAACTTATGCATTCCATCCTGATATACATAGGTTCCAAACCTATTTGTATACATGTATTTGAGGATGTTTCTATAGTCCCCAGTTTTAGAGGATTCATTTGTTTCATTTAAATTTTCCATGTTGATTTCTTGCCCTAAATCTCTTTCTTGCAATTCCCCTACCACTGGCTCTATTTCCTTCCTTCCCAGTTCTTGCTTGGAATGTGAGTATAATTTATTACCAGACCTTTTCAATTAATTTCACAATTTTGTGGAAAGAATCGTGTTTTCCACGATTCTATGAAGAGAATCGTGTTTTTCATGATTCTGTGAAGAGAATCGTGTTTTTCACGATTCTGTGAGATAATCGTGTTTTCTGTGATGAGAATCGTGTTTTTCACGATTCTGTGAGAGAATCATGTTTTTCACGATTCTGTGAGAGAATCGTGTTCTTCCACGATTCTGTGAGGGAATCGTGTTTTTCCACGATTCTGAGGGAATCGTGTTTTTCACGATTCTGTGATGAGAATCGTGTTTTTCACGATTTTGTGAGGGAATCGTGTTTTCACGATTTTGTGATGAGAATCGTGTTTTTCACAATTATGTGAGAGAATCGTGTTTTTCACGATTCTGTGAGGGAATCGTGTTTTTCACGATTCTATTCCCAGACGATCGTGATTGCTCACAATCGTTAGAAACACAATTCTCTTATGAAAATCGTGCTTTGGGAATCGCGATTTTGTGCTTTGTTTCAGAGAATCGCGATTTTGTGTTTAACTACAGAATCGCAATTCTGTTCAGATTTTGAAAAAAAAATTTAAGGTATTGATTTTCAAATTTTTGTTTCTTCAATAGAATCGCCTTAGTTATTTTTTAACATGCAATAAAAGAATTTACTTAATATTATTATTTTTTCCACAGAAAACTCAAAAAATTCAGAACATCGTGATTCCGTGTTTTTGGCTATTTTGTGTTTTTTTGTGCTTTGATCATCATGTAAGTTCAAAGAAATACAAAAAAAAATGTATTGAGAAATCCTTACCTTGCTTGCTTGATCCAGAAATCTCCAAAACTTTATAGTTGCAGACGATCGCGATCCTATTCTTGCTCTCACTCCCTCTCTTCCTCACTCAAATGAGTTTTTTCTGAGATTCCAAGGTTTTGTAGTGTTCACACAATCGCGATCCTGTGCTATTTCCTCAAAATTTTCACTTTTTACTTGTCCAATTTTATTCTTCAACAATTTTATGGTTTTAATCCTCAATTCCTAACTTTTCATCATTAATCACTCCCATTATCCCACTGGTGAAAATCGCAATTCTGTACTTCTTTTCCACTTTTCCCACTTGATACTCAATCCTCACTCATTTTTGGAATTTGACTTCCTTCACTTACTCAACTTAATGAAATCTCTTACAATTACCTATCTCAAAACCCAAATATGCTCAAAATTCCAAAAAAAAATTCTCTTACAGAAAATCGTGATTTTGTGCAGAGAATCGTATTTTTCCTGTACTTCCTGTTTTTTGCAATTTTGGGTCTTCTTTCTTCTTACAACTCTTCCAAATTCTTTCCACTCCAAATCAGCTGTCACCTGCAATTTTTACGTCATTAACAAAGAATTAATCCAGAAAATTGTGCTCTTGTGAAGAGAATCATATTTTTCTGATTTTTCAATTTTTAGCAATTTTTAGCTTTCCTTCCACTTGACCTCCTTTACTCTTAAAAACAACACTTAAGTCCAACTTTCTAAGGAAAAAAGAAATTTGTTTAAGTGTTTTAATGAATTTTATGAATTCTTTTAGTATTTTGCCCTAAATCAAGGTAAACACTTCACTTAGGGTTTCTTGTTTAGAGATCTATTGATCCTATGTTTCCTGATTGGTTATACTCCTTTATGCTTTGCTATCAAAACAGCTCATGAGAAAAACTTCCCAAAGAGAAATGTGCTAAGAAGTGCAAATGTCAATTTTTGCAAAGATAATCTCAAAACATTTTTCTTTTCAAGATACAAATAGACTTTTTATCAAGATTATTGCTTTGACTTGGTTATGGATCTTATCTACTTGCATCTAGCTACTTTACTTGTCTTTCCTCAAAGCAATCATGTCATGTTCCCAAGATCAACAATTTTTCTTGGTACTTGGTAAAAAATCACTATACAAATGCAAGAATAGACACATTTTACCTTATCTTCAGCTTTCTTGATTCAACTTTTCACACAGCTGCACTTTACTTCAAAAAAAATTGATATGAGCAACTATCAATTTGCAATAATTTCAACACTTCTTATTCTCAAAAGATTATCTATTGCTTTCTTTTTCCAGAAGTCAAACAAAGAAATCTACCTTTTCATGTTTCCATCGCTTGATTAAAGAGTATTACCTTTTCAATGTGTTCAATACCATCAACATTAGAAGATCCAGCAAGGTCCAACTTCAATGAAGCTTTTGCTTTACTCCCCGGCAACGGCACCAAAAAATGTTTGTTGTTGACCTTTGGAGTTGTCCTCTCCAATCATTTAGCATAAAGAATCAACAATACATCTTATTTTTGTCAATCCTGGAAGTATACAAGAGACCACAGCCCCTTCTAGATGATAGAATCCAAGAAATAAGAGAAAACTGGTTGGATTTCTGAGAATTAATGAAGATGAAGAGGAATTTCTAGGGTTTGGATTATCTTGAGCAGTACTCCATCAACTTCAATAATCTTAGTGTATAAAGCATGTTATTTTCTCAGCAGAACACAATCATAAAGTCAAAACTCAAAAATGAGATATGTAACCTTCAGACGAGACAATCGCGATTCTGTGAAATCAGACGATTTTCATCTACAGCACCATTCTTCATCAATTTCTCACTCAATACATCAGGAGTCAACTCTCTTCATACACATTCATCAGAAATACACAATAGAAGCTTGCAAATTCCATGGGTACACAGAGAATAGACTCAACAAATCAAAGAAATCACACAAAAGGAAGAAACACGATTTTCTACAGGAAACTCTCTCTTTACTTGGATAGCATGTAATACAAATAACCAACCCTCTCATAGTAGAGGAAATTGTCTTTTATACATTTTCAAGTGTCCCTTTTCACACTTGAATTTTGGTTCTTTCCTCTTCTGATCTAAAAATATGCTATCTAGGAGTTTCCAAAAATTCTAGAAAAAATACATATGATTCTACTCTTCATAAGGAAGACTCTTCCTTATTTTTACATCATTTGCATAAATATTTTTACAAGTTTTTGGCATTTTACAATTATTTTCCATCAAAAATACTTCAAAAAATACTTCTTCTAACAGTAACACTTTTCATGATTTGTTACATTTGTCCCTGTGAGTAAAGAGAGTGAAAAATACACTCATGCGGAAGCAGGTATTATAATGAAAAGTGTGAGTTGACTCTAGGAGTTGAACATAATCGGAAATATGGTTCAACTTGATTAGGATCATGAGCATAACAAAGAACTTCAATGTGATGTACTAGAGCATGGATGACTTCATAGACTATTCGTAATAGATTAATGTGCAACTGAATGGTTTATGCAACAAGATCAATCTCGAAGTGATAATGTATCAATAGACTTTGAATATAAGGGTTGTGATAGTAAATACAATTTAGATATTGCATGCATGAACATGAGTGACTCTGTACTCATGAGCATATGTGTTAGACTTTGAGAGTAGCTCCTGTTTAGCTTCAGCAGTGCTCGTCAATAATGTCTGAAGCTTTGATGTAAATCATTAATCCCAATGATATCTTGCTTATGCACAAAGTGCATGAGTCGGAGATGAGCTATGACTTCAATTGAGTCCTGCAACAGTCTTCACATGTGTGTAGCTTTTATCCTCAGCAGTAACCTTAAACATACCTGCTTAAGTGAACTTGTACCTTACACTGCTCATGATGTCAGCAAGATTATACTTGTGTGCACTGGCAGCCTACATAATTGAACTACTGAGATGCAACACTGATCATACATTAATATTGGTTGTCTCATATACTAGATACACTGCAGAAACATTTCAATATTCTGTATACTGAGGATGCACACATATATGGTGTAAAGTTGTCGGTACACCTCATATCTATTTGTGCACTTTATGAGTATACAACACAAATAGAATAGTATGTATTGTTTTTACCTTATTGCAAAACATGTCTGTTAATGACTGACATGAACACTTAAGTATACGAAACAGTTATGATACAACCCATTTATATTACATGGATCAATCATTACCAACTTCAAACATTGAGAACGTTCAAAGTGAACTCTTGCGTCAATTTATGATCACATGATAAATCACTAATGCTGACTACAATAAATGTGCAATTGTGTATTTATGCATCGGCCTGTGATCAAGTATGTATACAAATAGTGGTACTGAACACAATAGACTCATAATCATGTATATATGCGCAAGCGTATGATTGAATGTGTAGATGCAGACTTGTATTTGAATAATCGATCACCAGCGCTGAGTATTATAAAGTTCATCCAAGTGTATATGCGCACGTTCATCACCAAGTAAATAAGTAGGCTCTCC
This sequence comes from Ceratopteris richardii, assembly GCA_020310875.1. Classification (NCBI taxonomy): domain Eukaryota; kingdom Viridiplantae; phylum Streptophyta; class Polypodiopsida; order Polypodiales; family Pteridaceae; genus Ceratopteris; species Ceratopteris richardii. Next base: position 6,339,076 of record CM035421.1, on the reverse strand, counting down.
ATTGCATCAAAAGAGCTGCTGTAGGTGATAATCAGAGAGAATGTAGAGAGATAATGCAACTCATGCTCAAGTCGTATAGAAAGAGAGAGCACAAACCTGACGGGGTCGACAGACAATAGATATGCAAGAGATATGTAATGTCGCCCAGTTTTTCATTTGTTTCTACATGCTTATGTACAAGTGATTTCTAGCGGCAACAGTCACCGCATGATGGAATCTTTCCATAGGAATTGTAGGCTTGATCTCCTTGATTCAAGGAGTGACATTTGCAACTTGCCTCTTTAAAGTAAAAAATTCTACGTGACTACCTCCTTACTTTTGTTTTTTATAAACCAAGGGTCATACGGATTCTATATGAAAACCTTCAAGACTAACATCGCATGAAAAAGATATTTTTACGACTAGGGTCATATGAAAAATATTTATGAGTTTTTTTCCTATGAAAAATACGAAGTGATATGAAGGGTGAATTTGGAGATTGTTTGTTCCAACAGTCCCTTCTTGAATTCTGGCCTAATATGCCCTAAGCATCGTGTCTATGTCCTCAGGAGTGGGATCTACTAGGACTGATCCTACTCGAGGTGGTGGGTGGGTTACATGCAATGGATTAGAAGGTAGGGGAATGGAAGGTGATGGGGATGGTAGTGGGGGTGATGTGTGAGAGTGCATTTGAGATGTAATTTCTATTATCTTGGCTTTTGTTTCTCTTAGACTTTCCTCAAGTTTGTTCATTTTCTTTGCCCATTGCTTTTTCATACGTTCATGACTTTCTCTCCAAACTCTTGTCCTTTTCTTATTCTAACTCTCGGTCTTGCTAACCTCAGAGTTTTGTTCCTAGCCTAAGTCTTGGTTTTGCTTAAGTGCCTCAGCTCTGGTGATGACTTGCACTAGGGCCATGGAAGCCACACTTCCTGTGGAGTCTACCACTAACCCAATCACGTTGGTAAGAGCAATTTTTGGCATGTTGGTGGGGTTCTTAGGACACTCTCGTAACAAATTCTCCTTTCCACAATCTGCACAAAAGCCTTGAATTGTAATAGATTGGGTTTGTGTAGGTGCCGGTAGAGGGCAATCACGAATGAGGTGATCTCCCTGACATCAGAAGCATGTCCCTCTAGGAAATGGAGGTCTCATCTGCCTAGGCTCAGGTCTAGAGTTGGGGTTTGTGTACATGACATTTGCATATTCTGGCTCCCAACTAGATTCACTGGGTTCTTCATAATAGTATGACTCATTATGCTTGGGTGATTGCATGTAGTAAGCACGTGGGCTATCAATATGGGTAGAGTCAAAACTATGATCACTTGGATCACTTTTTGAAAGCAATGGTGCCAATGGCACTAAAGCTCTATTTGGATTTTCTTTTGCAGTTGCATACTTCACTAGAATAACATTGGCTAGAGGAGGGGCTTGCTGCGTTAGGACTGGTTGAGGTCTTTCCTGCCCTTGATAGGGTGATTGATAGGGTTGTTGGGGCATACCATATTGCTATTGTGGGTACTGATTTTGGTTTTTCCTTGTTGTGGATATGACTAAGGAGGATTTTGTCTAACAACTTGTTTGTTATATGGACAGTCTTGTGTAGTGTGATTGGCGTATCTCCTTTCTATGGTGTAGTATTGGCTGTTAGGATTAACTTGGGGTTGAGCCATGATAGGGCACACACTAGCCATATGGTCTCCTCCACAAGTGTAGCATTGCTTTCCTGGGGAAAATCTAGGAATTTGCTTGCTAGAAACACCTAATTCTGAGCTACCTTTTCTGCTAGATCCTCAATTGATGTGGATTGTGAGGAAGTGAGGCTAGTAGAACTATCAGAATCTTTATAGATCTTTGAGAGCTCTAATTCCTCTCCTAGATTATCGTCAATGTCTATGCACATGTGTACACATTCTTCTATGGATCTAGGGTCCTTCAAGTACACATATGATCTCAGTTTGGTACTTAACAATCCGTCTAGAAATAAGGCCACTTGTTTGGCTGGAGTGGGTAACTCTGGAGCAGCACATCTCTCTAGGTATTGCCTAAACCTTCTTCCTGCGAGCCTTAGTGTCTCTTGGGGTGTTTGCTTGAAGTTGTATATCAAGGAAGATGCGTTATACCTAATGCCACTCTTAGAAAACTCAGTGATGAATGCTTCAAGAAGTTGGTCTATATTTCTGTATTGATCTTGGTGAAGTGGTTGAAACCAAGTCAATGGAGTGTTCTTGAGAGTTAGGCCAAAAGCATTGTATTGAGTGAACAAGTCTTCAACTTGTTCAGCTCTCAAAACTTGTCTAAACTCTGCTACATAGTCATACGGGTCTCCTGTGCCATCGAAGCAATTCTTCATGGACTTAACCAATTGTGTGGGTCTTAAGGTTCTAGCGTATTCTCTAGGCCTTGGCAGAGGGAATTCGTCTGTATTTCTTGGATTCGTTGGATCCCTATGTCTCTCCATGTCCATCCTATCAATCTCTGTCCTTGTTCTCTCTCTTCCAAGTGGGTTAGCAAAGCTCACCTCGAGTCTATCTCTACTCCTCTCTCTTTGAGTTCCATGAGCTTGAGATGTTCCAGCTCCTTGGTGACTATAAGACACAGTGGATTGAGGTTGGGGAAAAACAAATTCACCCTTGCAAAGTGTATGCATGTCTTCCATGCTTTGAGACCACAAAGATCCTCTCCGAAGCATCATCTAAGTAGGTCACTTTGCGTGGGCTATCAGGATCTTTGAATTTATAGATGGTAAGGGCTCCTAATTCATTAGGCTTCTCAGGCTTATACCTCCAAAAAGCCTCATCCGTCTCTGGATTCATGAGCAAATCTATGCTCCTATTGTCCTGGGGGACCCACTCTCGAGTGATTATTCTAGTCAAAACCGACTTGACTCGAGGGGTTTTTGGCTCCTTTCCTAAATTCCCTTGCTCTATGTCACTTATTTCAGGTTCAGAGATTATATTGCCGAATTCATATGTCCTTTCAGGTTGGCTGGTGACCACATACATTGTTCCTTCTTTATCTATGTAGGAACCATTTTTGAACTTGACTACCAGGTGTTCTAGTCTAATGGGCTGATTTGGGTTTTTAATTAGGACAACAACTCTTCTCAGTCCATCCTCATAGATGCATGCACCTAAGTGGTTGGTCTGGATATATTCCAATTGAGTCTTGTAGGGACCTTCTGGTTTTTCTAGGTATGCAACTCCTGAGCTACCCATGGGTCTCTCCATGTTGTAAGGCATCTCAGAGTCACCGGTTTCTAAGTCTAAAGCGTAGGGGTAATCACTCAAGTGCTCGGCCCAAGATCTAGCTGTATGGTTGAAACTAGCCTCGGATGATCTAATACTTTGACGGTCTCTCCCTAGGTGTCTTCCTGATCTAAGGTTCATATGCCCTTCCAATTAAAACAATGATCCTTGTACAACCACGTTGCTGATTCGTTGGTACCAATCACTTGATCCTTTTGGGTTCCTTTGTATGTATTTTCTTATCTTTAATCAAGCGTTGTCAGGAGCACTTAAGTGTGTCGTACTTGATGTTCTTCGTCCACTTAGTTTAAGTCCTTTTCCCTTAAGTTGTCCTTTGACTACACTTTAATCTATTGTTAGAGTTGAGAAATTAGAGGCTCTTAGAACTTGAGTATTCCTATCGTACCCCTAGTCAATCAACACAACTACTCGCACTTAGCCTAAGCTAAGAATGGACTGAGGGGGTGGAGAGATGTTCCAACCTCAAGTCATTTCTCCTTGCTACACTTGTCTGCCTAGGAAGCGTGTTCCCAAGCCTGCACACAATAGCACTTGCTTTTCTTTCTCCAAAAGCTCTCAATGATCCTATAAAAATCCAAAGTTTAGCTCAAGTTTTTACCTTCAATTGACAGACAATTTATTTCAGACACTTTCAATGACCATTGTTCCCCCTTTTGTATCGCCAAAAAAACAGAGATTTTCTCTAGCGCTCCCTTGGTGTACCTACCCCACTGAGGGTCAACTTCAAAATACCATATCTACCCTTGGTGTATTCACCATGAGCTATCTGACAAGCTCTAAAGCTCCAAAAACGGATTTCATATGAAAAAGTTATGACAATTCAGGATTTAGGGGGTTAAAACAAACAATGAGGACCTTTCAATAGTTTAGTGCATTTTTCTAAGGCCTTTGTAATGATATGGGTGATTGAATATGCGAATATGCCAAATTTTAGCCCAAATTTTCAAAAACGTACCCCTCTATTTTTTTGTTGAAAATGTTTGTCTATCGTGATAGACGGTGTCTATCGCGATAGACACTGGCTGTCACGTGGGGTTGTTTGTCGTGATAGATGGGTGTCTGTTGCGATAGACGGTCTCTATCGTGGGATCCTATCTGTTGTTGGTGCATTTCAAGCCTTCACACATTGGCTTGGAACCTTGGAAGATTTGGCTTGGAACCCTTGAAGGATATCTCTACATGAAGCAAGAGTCATAGGAACCTATGCTTATAGACGATTACCATTTTACTCATTTGTAAAAGTCTAAATGACTTGGCATCTCATGTAATCACTCACCTACCTGATTAGTCGTGGAAAAGAGAATAATTTAGTGGAGAGAATATCTCCCTACTTTTAGAGGAGAGATTCTAGGGAGCCTTAGTTTGAATTTGAAATTCAAATGATCACTCAACTCATATAAAAATGGAGAGAAAAAACTCGCGGTTAGACAGGTCACTTCAGCTCACTCCCCGAGGCATTCTACTGTTGTAACTTTGTGTGTGTTAGTGCTACTCCATAGCCTACACCACAATACCTCATTTAGCTATGCTTGTCATGCTAATGAGATTGTACAAACACATTAATCAATAGAAGTATACATATTCATCATATCTGTTTCTCTGTGTTATCATCTCCAAGTCTGTCAACTTCAGGAGCATATCTCAGGATCTACTGAACCAAATCAAATGAGTCAAAGCACATTGGAACCAGCTCCAAGCATACTACACACCTACAAAATCTCAAGGCCAAAGGATCAGCCATCTCGGAGAAATCTCGATCGAAGTGCACACTGGTCTGTGTCTACAGAGTTCCTAAAAAGTCGGGGGTACATATAATTTTGCTAAATCAATTTCTCTGGATGTGGTTTATCATTTCTTCTCATTCCACTTGCAAATGGTAGCTTATTAAGGTACTTTAATACTCCCAAAAGGAATTGTTTCAATTACAAGTGTGCTGGTCACACTAAGCATAACACTGAGCAGGTAGCATTACAAAAATAGCAAGTTTTTGGATTTGTGAAGGAACCAAATTATCTGTTTTGGTTTGATCACTACACAAATCATTTGCAAAGTACATATATGGTTTCTTTGTGTCATTTGGAAGCTCAAGGTGTGTACTAAGCATATCTGGAATCAAAGGAGGGCTCGTGTGAAGCAGGTATAGCAGCACCAACTGAATCTCTTGAGTGCATCCAACCATCACTCCCAACATCTGTCACGATAGATGGATTCTATCGTCTGTTGTGGGGCTGTTTGTCGTGATAGACGGTGTCTGTCACAATAGACGGTGTTTGTCGTCTGTCGTGGTTTGATCTATCATGATAGACGGTGTTTGTCGTGATAGATGGTCTCTATCATGGGGTCCTGTCTGTCACAATAGATGGGTGTCTATCGTGATAGATGGTCTCTATCATGGTTTTGGTCTATCGCGATAGACGGTGTCTGTCGCGATAGACGAGGGCTATCATCTGTCATGGTTTTGGTCTATCGTGATAGACGGTGTCTGTCGCGATAGATGCTATTTATCGCGGGGCTCTGTCTATCGTGATAGATGGGTGTCTGTCGCGATTGACCATCTTTGTCGTCTGTCGTGGGCTCTATCTATTGCGATAGACGAGTGTCTATCGCGATAGACCATGTTTGTTGTCTGTCGTGGGGTGTTGTCTGTCGCGATAGACGGTGTCTATCATGGTAGAAAGTCTCTGTCATGATAGACTAAAAAAGCGCAATATTTTTTGAAACTTCTAGTGATTTGGAGTGCTCTAATGGTGTAGGTTATCGTGCCAAATATGCATTCAAAAAATACTGAGTTTTTCTATCTATCGCGATAGACAGAGGTCGCCATCTCAAGACCTGTGTAGAGTTCTATCATACCTACACAAGCTACTAGAGATGGTGGTACGGCTAGATCCTGCAGCAAAAGCTCAAAAAACACACAAAAACAGATAGCATGCAATCTCTCTTTCGCTCTCTCTTATAAATGAAATGAGGGGAATCAGGTGGGGAGTGGAATATGATAAAAAAACTAAAATTTTTCTGAAGATGGAGATGGAGGTGGGAGATGGTGAGGATGATGATGGTGATGATAGTGATGCAAAAAACTAGAAAAAAATGAAGCAAAATAAGGAAAAGAAAGGATATTACCTATGACTCCAATGTCTCAACTCTACATCTTACCATCACATGCTCCTCCTCGAAGCTCTCTCCCCGGCAACGGTGCCAAATTTGGTGTCACTCTAGCACAATGGCAAGTACCAACGTGAGGAGATCCACCTCATAATTGTCAATCCGTGGAGACGTTAGGACTAGTATGAAGACTATGAGCAAGTGAAGGCACAAGTGCGTGAGTGAGGAGCACACAAACATGCACACACGTACACACACGCGCACACAAGGCAAGAACAAATAAAGGAACAATGGAGTTCTTTGCATTAGTCAAAAAGTCTCTTACATAAGCTCAAATCACTAAAAATCTAACCCAAAAATGAGCTCTCTAGCTCTTTTTATAGTTTTTTGACTAGCTTTGGCCTTGTCCAGACCTAGTGTCCGGCCTAGTTAAAAATTAGGTTCTAGAGCCTATTTGAGGGCTCAAACGGAGTCTAAAAATTATGAAAATTGGTATGTATCTAATTCTAATACTCCTCAAGCTCGAGGACTCCTCGGCTTGAACAAAATGGAGTCTATTCTACCAAAAATGGGATTTACAATGTGTGTGTAGTGATGAAAATCACTTGAGTTGGAAATAGTTTATGAAAAAAATGATTGGGCCTTGTTGCCGTATTGTGCATGACTGTTCCTTTGTGCCTGCATGCTCTTCTTATGACTTGTATGCCAACAGTCTCATAAAGGGTCTTCCCAAGATCATCTCATTATTACTAGCTCTCTCAAATTGACAAATGGCTAATGTGTGTTCAAAATCTACTCCACATGTTGTAAGCACTACATTCATTAGCAATCCTAGGGGTTTTTTAGTGTGACCATCAGCTAATTGTAATTTCATTCTTGTGGGTCGCAATGTTGGTTTTCCCTACTTTTCCCATATTTTTTTCGTAGCTATTCCTACTCCCCCTCTCGTGTCTAGGATTGTCTTTGTGGTGTAACCTCGAAAAGTGATGCGTAGACATGTATTACCTTCATCACCTTCACTAGAGTCTCCCACTTTATCTATAGGAATTTCAATTGTATGCATATCTTCATTGGCTTCCTTGTTTACTGCTTTTACTTCTCTCTGTTGGGAGTGATGATTGGATGCACTCAGAAGATCAAGATGGTGCTGCTAGACCTGCTTCACACCTGCCCTCTTTTTACTCCAGATATGTTTAGTAGACCCCTTGAGCTTCCAAATGATACCAAGAAACCATATATGTGCTTTGCAAATGTTATGAGTAATGATCAAATCAAGACATACTACTTGTGACTTCAAAATCCTGAAAAACTTGCTATTTTGGTATTGACACCTGCTCAGTGTTATGCTCAATGTGACCAGTGTAGTTGCAATTAGCAAAATTCCTTCTAGATATATTCTATTAGCTTAGTAAGCTTCCATTTGCAAGTGGAATGAAAGGAAATGATAAACTACACTCAGAGAAATCACTTTAGCAAAATAAGGTGTACCCCCGATTTTTTAGGAGACTTACAGTCACAGACCAGTGAGCACCCCGACTGAGTTTTCTCTGTGATGGTTGATCCAATGGCCTTGAAACTTTGTAGGTGTATAGTAGACTTTGAGCGGAATCCAATGCACTTTGAATCATCCAATTTGGTTCAGTAGATCTTGAGATATGCCCTGTTGAAGTTGACAGAGTTGAAGAGTACACTCAGAGAATAACAGAGATGATCAATATGAGTATATGTATTAAATCTATAGATTGTACATTCCCATTGGCATGATATGTAATGTTCAATGGTACTCAGAGGTGTAGGCTATGGTGTAGCTCACACACACTCAAAGAATTACTCAGAAATGCCTCGAGAAGAGTGAAGGATACCCGCGACTTTTTCCTTGTACTTTTTATAGGAGTTGAATGAGATTTTGAATTTCAAATCCAAGTTAATCTCCTAGAATCATGTACCTAAAATTGAATGAGATATTCTCTCAATCATTCATCTACTTTTCCACGACTTCCTCAAGTAGGTGAGTTTACAAAAGTGATTAAAGTCATATAGACTTTTACAAGAGATAAAAAGTAATAGTCTATAAGCATAGGTTCCTATGACTATTGCTTCATGTAGAAATATCCTTCAAAGGTTCAAGCTTTATGTGTGGTCTTCAAGATTGATGACCAAGCCAAGTCTTCCAAAGTTCCAATGTTCCAAGCCAATGTGTGAGGGCTTGATATGCACCAACAGCTCCCCCTCAAGCCAAACACTTTGGCTCAAGTCTTCATCTCTAGTCTTCAATTAGTTCCTGCAATCCAATCATGGATTTAAATCTGCATAGCTTGCTTCCATCCATAGCTTTAGTAAGCAAATCTGCACATTGCATATTAGTAGACACATATGACAATTGAATATCTTTGCTAAGTAATTTCTCCCTCACATAGTGGTAATGAACCTCTATGTGTTTTGTCCTAGCATGATAAATTGGATTAGCTACAAGGTGAAGAGAACTTGTGTTATCACCAAAGATAATTGGTGGCCTTGTGTATAGGCCCAATTCTGAATATAAAAGCTTCAACCAGATGGCTTCTTGAGTGGCATTTGCTAGCCCTCTATACTCTGCCTCAGTAGATGATAGAGCTACTGTGGGTTGTTTCTTGGATGACCAAGAAATTGGTTTATCACCTGCAAAACATATGTAACCAGATGTGCTTCTCCTGTCATCCTTGCAACCTGCTCAATCTGCATTTGAGTATACCTTAATATCAATGTCTGATGAATAAGGAAAGTACAAACCATGATTTTGTGTTCCCTTTAGGTACTTTACTATCTTCTTTGCTGCCTCTAAATGAGGTACTCTTGGTTTATGCATAAATTGGCTAAGTACACTAACACCATATGATATATCAATCCTGGTTAAGGTAGCATAATTTAGACTACCTACCAAACTTTGGTAACTTGTAATATCTTGGAGTTCTTCTCCTTCATGAGCACTGAGTTTGTGATTGACCTCCATAGGAGTGCTTGAGACTTTAGCTTCCTGCAAATTAAACTTCTTGACCATGTCCTGAATATACTTCTTCTGAGTAATTAAGATACCTGAATTTGTATAGACCAATTCAAGTCCTAGGAAGTACTTCAATAATCCAAGATCATTGATCTTGAATTCCTTCATTATTTGTCCTTTGATGTGTCTAATTCCCTGAACATCATTTCCTGTAATAATGATGTCATCAACATAGACACACAGATATATTACCTCTGAATTGTTCCTTTTGATAAACAATGAAGTATCTACTTTGCTCATTATGAATCCTTGGTCTAGGAGGTAGGTTGTCAGCCTGTAATTCCATGCTCTAGGTGCCTGCTTCAATCCATACAGAGCCTTCTTCAATTTACAAACATGATTTACCTTCTTGGGATCTTCATAGCCAGGTGGTTGTGACATGTAGACTTCTTCAGATATCCATCCATTCAAGAATGCATTCTTCACATCCAATTGGTACATGTTCCAATTCTTGGATGCAGCTACACTCACCATAACTCTGATAGTTGGCATCTTGGCCACAGGAGAAAATGTCTCCTCATAATCAATGCCTTGGGTTTGTGCAAAACCCTTGGCTACCAACCTAGCTTTATACCTGTTTATTGTACCATCTGAGTTCCTCTTAAGTTTGTAGATCCATCTGGATCCTATCACCTTCATGGAGTCCTTCTTGGGTACCAAGTCCCAAGTATCACTCTCCTTGAGAGCCTCCATTTCTTCATCCATTGCTTCCTTCCATTCTGGTTTAGTGATTGCTTCTTCAAATGTACCTGGTTCTTCATTCAAGATATCCTTTGCAAGATATACAAAGTGCTTGGTTACAAGTGAAGTATCATACCCATACCTAATAGGTTTTTTCTTTTCTCTCTGAGATCTCCTCATAGCTTGTGTTGAGGATTCTGGATTATCTTCTAGTTGCTTCATCTTCATCTTCCCTTTGGATTTCCAAGCCTTGAACTCTTCAATGTTGATGATGTCTTCATCATCTGAGCTTGTGTCCTCTTTCTGAATTGGTTCTTGCTTGATAAGCTTGGGAAAGTCTTCTTCCATGTCATAAGGTAGGCTAACTTTCCTGCACTCATTTTCATACCATGAATCATTTTCATCAAAGATGACATCTCTGCTTACCTTGAAGCCTTTGTTTGAGGGGTTGTAGAATCTGTATCCCTTCTGATTCAAATCATAACCAATGAAGATACATTTTTCAGCTTTAGGGTCTAGCTTTCCCCTTACCTGTGAGGGAATATGCACATATGCAACACAACCAAAGATTTTGCAATGATCCAGAGATGGTCTCTTACCATGCCAAGCCTCATAGGGTGTCATTCCATCAAGTGTCTTTGATGGTAACCTGTTAATTAAATAGGCAGTAGATACACTCTCTGCCCAAAGATAATTTGGCAATTTCTTTTCATTTAGCATAGACCTAGCTGTCTCTACAATGAGTCTATTCCTTCTCTCAACTACCCCATTTTGTTCAGGTGAGTACCTTGTAGTAATCTCCCTCTTGATGCCTCTTTCCTGCAAGAAATCTTCAAAATCATTGGAGAAGTATTCTCCACCACCATCTGACCTTAGTTTCTTCAAATGTCTACCTGTTTGATTTTCAACTAATGCAAGATACCTTTTGAAACAATTAAATACTTCATCTTTATGTTTCATGAAGTATAAGACAGTCCACCTGCTATAGTCATCAATGAAGGACACATAGTACCTTGATCCAGATATGGATGGCTCCTTGCTAGGTCCCCAAACATCTGTATGTACCAATTCCAGATAATCTTCATGCATAAAACCTTTCTTGGTATAGGGCAATCTGTGTGACTTACCAAATTGACAAGCCCCACACTTGTATATCATGTGTTGCTTGGATACATTAGGTATCCCAAGCACACATTGATCCCTACTCATTTGTTTTATGGTCCTCTCTCCAATGTGACCTAATCTCTTGTGCCAAATCTCCAATTCTGATAGGGTTTGATCTTTATAGTTGTACAAAGCAATATTCTTAGTGTCTTCAAGTTCAAAGGTAAACAATCTACCTGATTTCTCTCCCTTGGCTATCCTTCTAAATCCATGTCTTGGATCCTCCACATATGCACCATGTTGAGTAAATCTGACCTGTAGACCTTTTTCTACAATCTGACCTACACTCATCAGATTCTTGGTGATTGTTGGAACATACAATACTCTGCTCAATAAATTCTGATTACCATCACTAGTTTTGACATTGCCTACTTTAACAACTGAATGTTTAGTGTCATCACCTGTCTGCACTTGATGCTTGCCTTTGGGTTCTTCCAAATCAGAAAGCAATGCAACATTTCCAGCTACATGGTTAGAGCAACCTGAATCAATATAGAATAAGTGGTCATCATTGATACCTGACTTAGATGTCATGTTCATGATCAATAAGGAATTATCTTGCTCCTCTGCATAATTGTTGTAGTCTTTCCTATTTCTGTATCCACCTTGATAATTGCCATTGTGATTGTAGTTGTTGTTATAATTATTGTTGTAGCCATGGTAGCCTTGAGATTGGTTGAATCTGCCTCTGCCTTGAGAGTATCCTCCTCTTTGGGGACCTCTTCCTCTTTGGTTCTTGTAGTTTTTGTAGCATTCATCTGTAGTATGGTTAGACAAGCCACAAATATTGCATGGAGATTGGTTGTAGGGTCTCCCCCTACCTGACTTACCTCCTCTGCCTCTTCCTCTAGATGATCTACCTCTCCCTGCATAGTTTGCTTGGGAGGTAGAGCCTTCTTCATCAACCTTCTTGCTTTTACCTTTGTCTTTTACCTTCTTATCAGTATAAAGGGCAGAGGGATTATTACCTTTTGATTGCTCTCCATTCTTTGTGATCTTTGCTTCATGTGTAAAGAGTTGTCCAATCAGAGTTGTTAGATCAAGTGCTTGGATGTCCATGTATAAATCCATTGATGTGGTAAAGCTCTCCCACTTGTCATCTGCCTTTAGTCCATTGATCACTTGTCTGACTATTTGCTCTTCCTCAATCTCCTCTCCAACACTTGCAAGTTGATCTACAATGTCCTTGACTTTGGTAACAAAATCTGAGACTGATTGCTTTGATTGCTTCCTAAGAGTTTTAAACTCAACCCATAGCTGATTCTTTCTGGCCCTTGTGCTTGATGAAAAATAAGTTGACAAGGTTTCCCAAGTCTCTTGGGAAGTTTTGCAATTCCTTATGTGTGGTAGAAGGAAATCAGAAATAGAGTTTAGAAGATATGACCTTGCTAAAGCATCTTTTGCACACCATTGATTGAGTCTCTCTTGCTCTTCCTTGGTGGGTAGGCCTCTAGCTTTGAATGAGCGCAATTCCTCATCTCCTGATATGAATCCATACAAACTCATTCCTTGTAGATAGGTCTTCATCCTCAGAGACCAAGCTTGGTAGTTGTTCCTGTCTAATTTGTCAATGAAGGAAGGGAAACCATCACCCATGATTACCTTATTTGCTCTGATACCACTGTTGGGAGTGATGATTGGATGCACTCAGAAGATCAAGATGGTGCTGCTAGACCTGCTTCACACCTGCCCTCTTTTTACTCCAGATATGTTTAGTAGACCCCTTGAGCTTCCAAATGATACCAAGAAACCATATATGTGCTTTGCAAATGTTATGAGTAATGATCAAATCAAGACAGACTACTTGTGACTTCAAAATCCTGAAAAACTTGCTATTTTGGTATTGACACCTGCTCAGTGTTATGCTCAGTGTGACCAGTGTAGTTGCAATTAGCAAAATTCCTTCTAGAGATATTCTATTAGCTTAGTAAGCTTCTATTTGCAAGTGGAATGAAAGGAAATGATAAACTACACTCAGAGAAATCACTTTAGCAAAATAAGGTGTACCCCCGATTTTTTAGGAGACTTACAGTCACAGACCAGTGAGCACCCCGACTGAGTTTTCTCTGTGATGGTTGATCCAATGGCCTTGAAACTTTGTAGGTGTATAGAGGACTTTGAGCTGAATCCAATGCACTTTGAATCATCCAATTTGGTTCAGTAGATCGTGAGATATGCCCTGTTGAAGTTGACAGATTTGAAGAGTACACTCAGAGAATAACAGAGATGATCAATATGAGTATATGTATTAAATCTTTAGATTGTACATTCCCATTGGCATGATATGTAATGTTCAATGGTACTCAGAGGTGTAGGCTATGGTGTGTTGGTGCATTTTGCCCAAGCCTACATGCTTGATATGCTTGATATTATCCTCATTTGTAAGTCACATGAGTAGTCATGTGAACACCTCTTGTAAAAGAGTACATTTTATCTCTTGTAAATGGAAAAAGAAAAAAGTAAAAGGATGGCTTACCTCATCCATGATGTAAAAGCAAATTCGTGGCTCCAACTACCAAAATCACGAATTTTTGAGCTGAGGGAATCTCTCCTAACTTTGGGGATCACTTTTAGGTGGAGCCATTCGAATTCGAATTCAAAACTCCCTCCAAGAATTGCTATAAAAGGAGCAAGAAGGAAGAGGCGATTAGCAAGCCTTGTACGTGACCACTTCATGTCATTTTGTAGAGATTGAAGAGCTTACTCCATAGCTCTATCATTCTACTCCCATTGTGCAAAGATTCATTGCCAATGTGGTTGTAATCATATGTGAATCTATACATTTATTATCATCTACCTCTCTGTTTTGTTCTCTGCTATACTCACTCAGAGCAGTAACTTCAGAAGGTCATATCTCGAGTTTTACTTAACCTTTTTCAGTGTTTTAAAGTGCGTTGGATAGCTCTCACTGTCTAGTTTTTACCTATAAATTTTCAAGGTCATTGGATTTATACGTTTGGAGATATCGGCATTTTACTGCTTACTGGTCTATCTCTACAGAGCCCCGAGAATTGTGGGAATGTTCCAGAACTTGATGAAACTTGTTCTCAGTGCTCAGTCCATCATTTGAAGTGTTTTAACTTGGAATAGGAAGCTTGCTAAGCCTATTTGCTATGCCCAAAAGGAATGTTTCTAATTCCTTCCAGGTTGAGAGCACTGTTCATTTTTTCCAGCAGGTGTATGTCCAAAAATAGCAAGTTTTGGGAGCTAGTCATTTCGCAACTAGCCTGTCTTGACTTAAACTTTTGGGATACATGTTCCAAAGTACTTGGCTGATATTTTGGTGGATTTAGGAAGCTCAAAGGGTCTACTAATCAACTCTGAAGTCTCAGTTGGCTGGTGTGAAGCTGGTTGTAGCGGCACCTACTCATCTTTGGATTGCATCCACCATCTCTCTTCACAGTGGTATCAGAGCATAGTCAAGCAACATGGGAGATGGATTTCCATCAACAATTGACAAATTGGATCGAAACAACTACCTGGCATGGTCTCTAAGGATGGAGGCTTACCTTCAAGGAAGGAATCTATATGGATTCATATCCGGAGATGAAGCAATGCCAACCATGAGGAACAAAGGGCAACCATCACATGAAGAAGTGGAAGGACTTTCGAATTGGTGTTCGAAGGATGCACTTGCAAGGTCCTATATTCTAAACTCAATCTCTGATTTTCTTTTACCTCATGTCAAGGGATGCAAGACATCAAGAGAAACCTGGAATGCACTTGCTTCTTTCTTCTCTTCCAACACTCGAGCAAGGAAGAACCAATTGTGGATGGAGTTCACAACAATGAAGAAAAGCCCGAAGCAAAATGTGACTGATTATGTCACAAAGATGAAGGAGATTTCCGACCAACTTGGAAGCATTGGAGAGGTAATTGAAGAGGAGAAAATCATAAGACAAATCATGAATGGAATCAAAGCAGACGACAAGTGGGAGTCATTCACAACAGCCATGGATTTATACATGGATATGCATGTACCCGACCTCAACACACTCATGGGCCAACTCTTCACTCATGAAGCAAAGATTAGCAAAGGTGGTGAGTCCTCAAGAGGTAATCAAACTTCTGCCTTATATTCTGATAAAGCTAAGGTCAAGGACAAGTCAAAGAATAGGAAGAATGAAGATGAAGGAAGCTCTTTCCAAGCAAACTTTGCAGGTAGAGGAAGAGCTAGAGGAAGAGGCAGAGGTGGAAAGCAAGGCAGGGGGAGATTCCAATCATCTCAACCTTGCAACATATGTGGCTTATCTAACCATACTACTGAAGAATGTTTCAGGAATCCAAGGAACTCAAGAGGAAGAGGATTCAATAGAGGTGGCTATGGATCAAATAGAGGTAGGTACAATGGAGGCTACAACAACAACAACTACTACAACAACAATTACAACAACAACAACAACTATCAAAGTGGCCATAGAGGAAGAAGAGATTACAATAACTATGCAGAGGACCAAAGTCAAGAAGATTCATTATTGATTATGAATCTATCAACAAAGAAGGGTAAGGATGATGATCACATATTTTACATTGATTCGGGATGCTCGAACCATGTAGCAGGAAATGTGGCTTTACTTTCTGATTTGGAAGATCCTCATAACAAGCATGAAGTGCAGACAGGAGATGACACAAAGCACTCAGTGGAGAAGATAGGTAATGTGAAGACATCAGATGGGAATATGAACCTCTTAAGCAAAGTCTTGTATGTCCCTACAATTACCAAAAATTTAATAAGTGTTGGACAGATTGTTGAAAAAGGATTGCAGGTTAGATTCAATCGATTTGGAGCCTATGTTGAAGACCCAAGGCAAGGCTTTCGAAGGATTGCCAAAGGAGAAAAGACAGGAAGGCTTTTCACTTTTGAAGTGGAAGATACAAAGAACATAGCTTTGTTTAGCTATGGATCTCAAACTCTAACAGAGTTGGAGATATGGCACAAAAGGCTTGCTCACATTGGTGAGAGGACACTCAAACAGATTTGCAGGGACCAAAGTGTACTTGGTTTGCCTAATATCACAAGGCAACACATGATTTATAAGTGTGAAGCTTGTCAACTCGGCAAGGCTCATAGACAACCTTTCAATAAGAAAGGATATATGTATCAAAATCCTTTGGATCTAGTGCACACGGATGTGTGGGGTCCAAGTAAGGAGCCATCTATATCAGGCTCAAGATATTATGTGTCTTTCATAGATGATTGTAGCAGGTGGACCATTCTGTTTTTCATGAAGCACAAGGATGAAGTGTTTAATTGCTTTAAGAAGTACTCTTGTTGAAAATCAAACAGGTAGGACTTTGAAAAGACTCAGATCAGATGGTGGAGGAGAATACTTCTCTTCTGAATTTGATGCCTTCTTGCATGAAAGAGGCATTAAAAGGGAAGTCACTACAAGGTATACACCTGAACTCAATGGTGTAGCAGAGAGGAGGAATAGAGCTATTGTCGAAGCTGCAAGGTCCATGCTCAATGAAAAGGGATTGCCGAACTACCTATGGGCAGAGGCTGTGTCGACAGCCACATATCTCATAAATAGACTTCCATCTAAGTCACTAGATGGAACCACTCCATATGAAGTGTGGAATGGAAGAAGACCTAGTCTAGAGCATTGTAAAATCTTTGGATGCTTAGCCTATGCTCACATTCCTTCTCAAGTAAGAGGGAAATTGGATCCCAAGGTAGAGAAGTGTGTATTCATTGGTTATGATCAAAACCAAAAAGGATATAGATTGTACAATCCAACCAATAAAGGATTTTCTGTGAGTAGAGATGTAATTTTTGATGAAAACAAATCATGGTTTGATGATGACAGGAAAGTGAAGCTGCCATATGACTTGGATGAAGATTTTCCATCACTTCAACCAAAGGAGCCAAAGCAGATTGAAGAAAGTGATTCGGAGATTGACCTAGAAGACTTGGAAAGACTAAAGCTATGGAAGAACAAAGGTAAAGCAAAGATGCAGGATGCTACATATGGACCCGAGAGCTCACATCAACCACTTAGAAGGTCTTCGAGGGAGAAGAAGAAACCAGAGAGGTTTGGTTATGATACTTCTTTGGTCACCAAGCACTCAATCTACATTGCAAAGGATTCAACCAATGAAGAACCTACCACATTTGAAGAAGCACAAAGCAAGAAAGCTTGGAGAGATGCAATGGATGAAGAAATGGAAGCCTTGAAGGAGAATGACACTTGGGAGCTTGTACCTAACAAGCCATCTATGAAGATAATCGGATCTCGATGGATATATAAAATCAAGAAGAATCCAGATGGAAGTATAAATAGACACAAAGCAAGGTTAGTTGCTAAAGGGTTTGCTCAAACCCATGGTATTGATTATGAGGAGACTTTCTCTCCTGTTGCAAAAATGCCTACAATTAGGGTTCTCATTAGTCTTGCTGCATCTAGAAATTGGAATCTTTATCAACTTGATGTAAAGAATGCTTTCTTGAATGGATGGATTTCTGAGGAAGTGTATATGGCACAACCTCCTGGATATGAGGATGCACATCATCCTAACTATGTATGCAAACTAAAGAAAGCTTTGTATGGATTGAAGCAAGCTCCAAGAGCTTGGAATTTCAGATTGCTTACTTATTTGCAGGACCAAGGATTCAAAGCTAGCAAGGCGGATACCTCTTTGTTCATAAAGAGGAATGGATCTGAAGTGATCTATTTATGTGTGTATGTTGATGATATTATTATCACAGGCAATGATCTTGAAGGAATCAAACAGGTAAAGAGTCAAATGAAGGAGGAGTTCAAAATAAGTGACCTCGGACCACTCACTTATTTTCTTGGATTGGAGTTGATCTACACAGATTCAGGTATATACATCACACAAAGGAAGTATGTCCATGACATGCTCGTCAAGTTCAAGATGGAAAATACCAAGTGTGCAGGCACACCTATGGAGCAAAATCATAAGCTTAGTGCTTATGAAGGAGAGCCAATTGAAGACATCACAAGCTATCAAAGCTTGGTTGGAAGTTTGAACTATGCAACACTCACAAGGGTAGATATATGCTATAGTGTTAGCATATTGAGTCAGTTTATGCATAAGCCGAGAAGACCACATATGGAAGCGGCCAAGCGAGTCCTCAAGTACCTAAAGGGGACCATGAATGAAGGTTTGTTCTATTCATATACTTCAGATATTGAGCTAAAGGTCTACTCAGATGCAGATTGGGCCGGATCTAAAGATGATAGAAGAAGCACATCAGGGTATATATCATTTGCAGGTTCAAAAATCATTTCTTGGTCATCGAAGAAGCAACCAACCGTGGCATTATCTTCTACCGAAGCTGAATATAGAGGTTTGGCTAATGCAACTCAAGAAATCATGTGGTTAAAGTCTTTGTACACAGATCTTGGACTTCATTCTTCAACACCTCATATTTTTGGTGACAACACAAGCTCACTACATCTAGCAGCTAATTCGGTATACCATGCTAGAACCAAGCATATTGAAGTCCACTACCATTATGTAAGGGAGAAGCTATTGAGCAAGGATATTCAACTATCCTATGTCTCTACAGATATGCAATGTGCAGACATGTTGACGAAAGCTCTTGATGGTACGAAGTTAAGTAGATTCAAGTTGATGATTGGCTTGCAGGAAATCAAGGACAATTGAAGACTTATTTGGAGGCCAAGCATGTTAGGCTTGAGGGGGAGCTGTTGGTGCATTTTGCCCAAGCCTACATGCTTGATATGCTTGATATTATCCTCATTTGTAAGTCACATGAGTAGTCATGTGAACACCTCTTGTAAAAGAGTACATTTTATCTCTTGTAAATGGAAAAAGAAAAAAGTAAAAGGATGGCTTACCTCATCCATGATGTAAAAGCAAATTCGTGGCTCCAACTACCAAAATCACGAATTTTTGAGCTGAGGGAATCTCTCCTAACTTTGGGGATCACTTTTAGGTGGAGCCATTCGAATTCGAATTCAAAACTCCCTCCAAGAATTGCTATAAAAGGAGCAAGAAGGAAGAGGCGATTAGCAAGCCTTGTACGTGACCACTTCATGTCATTTTGTAGAGATTGAAGAGCTTACTCCATAGCTCTATCATTCTACTCCCATTGTGCAAAGATTCATTGCAAATGTGGTTGTAATCATATGTGAATCTATACATTTATTATCATCTACCTCTCTGTTTTGTTCTCTGCTATACTCACTCAGAGCAGTAACTTCAGAAGGTCATATCTCGAGTTTTACTGAACCTTTTTCAGTGTTTTAAAGTGCGTTGGATAGCTCTCACTGTCTAGTTTCTACCTATAAATTTTCAAGGTCATTGGATTTATACGTTTGGAGATATCTGCATTTTACTGCTTACTGGTCTATCTCTGCAGAGCCCCGAGAATTGTGGGAATGTTCCAGAACTTGATGAAACTTGTTCTCAGTGCTCAGTCCATCATTTGAAGTGTTTTAACTTGGAATAGGAAGCTTGCTAAGTCTATTTGCTACGCCCAAAAGGAATTTTTCTAATTCCTTCCAGGTTGAGAGCACTATTCATTTTTTCCAGCAGGTGTATGTCCAAAAATAGCAAGTTTTGGGAGCTAGTCATTTCGCAACTAGCCTGTCTTGACTTAAACTTTTGGGATACATGTTCCAAAGTACTTGGCTGATATTTTGGTGGATTTAGGAAGCTCAAAGGGTCTACTAATCAACTCTGAAGTCTCAGTTGGCTGGTGTGAAGCTGGTTGTAGCGGCACCTACTCATCTTTGGATTGCATCCACCATCTCTCTTCACATGGTGTAGCTCACACACACTCAAAGAATTACTCAGAAATGCCTCGGGAAGAGTGAAGGATACCCGCGACTTTTTCCTTGTACTTTTTATAGGAGTTGAATGAGATTTTGAATTTCAAATCCAAGTTAATCTCCTAGAATCATGTACCTAAAATTGAATGAGATATTCTCTCAATCATTCATCTACTTTTCCACGACTTCCTCAAGTAGGTGATTTTACAAAAGTGATTAAAGTCATATAGACTTTTACAAGAGATAAAAAGTAATAGTCTATAAGCATAGGTTCCTATGACTATTGCTTCATGTAGAAATATCCTTCAAAAGGTTCAAGCTTTATGTGTGGTCTTCAAGATTGATGACCAAGCCAAGTCTTCCAAAGTTCCAATGTTCCAAGCTAATGTGTGAGGGCTTGATATGCACCAACACTCTCTACATTAGTTGCTTAGTTAATCTGCCCCATACTTGTGGTTTGATTTTAAGTAATTCCTCTAAGGTTATCGAACATTGCACTTTAGTCGATTTCAACTTTCGTGCTACATCTGATGTCTTGCTAGAAAGTTCTTTCCCTTTTGTTCTAATTTTTGGGGCATGATAAGGTTCAGAATTCCGTTCAAATTCTCCCATGTAGTTTGGTAGTGTGTCAAACTACTTTTCTTCCAACACAAGGGCCAGGAAGAATCAACTGTGGATTGAATTCACAACCCTCAGGAAGCAGCCCAAGCAATCAGTCTCAGAGTATGTGAAAAAGATTAAAGATATGGCAGACCAATTAGCAAGCATTGGAGAGGAGATTGAAGAGGACCAAATAGTCAGGCAAGTAACAAATGGACTCAAGGCAGATGATAAGTGGGAAAGTTTCACCACTGCAATGGACCTCTATATGGACATGCATACCCCAGATCTCACAACACTCATGGGCCAACTATTCACACATGAAGCAAAGTTTACAAAGGCAGGAGATCAATCAAAAGGTAACAACCCCTCTGCTCTCTATACTGATAAGAAAGTTAAGGATAAAGGTAAAGGGAAGAAACAGGATGAAGAAGGCTCTACCTCTCGAGCTAATTATGCAGGGAGAGGTAGATCATCTAGAGGAAGAGGCAGAGGAGGTAAGTCAGGTAGGGGGAGACCCTACAACTCATCACCATGCAACATTTGTGGATTGTCCAATCATACCACAGATGAATGCTACAAGAACTACAAGAATCAGAGAGGAAGAGGCTACTCAAGAGGTGGATACTCTCAAGGGAGAGGCAGATTCAACCAACATCAAAGCTACAATGGATACAACAATCAATACAACAACAATTACAACCACAACCACAATGGTAGTTACCAAGGTGGATTCAGAAATAGAAGGGATTACAACAATTACACAGAAGAGCAAGATGACTCCCTATTGATCATGAATATGACCTCCAAGATAGGTACAAATGATGATCATTTATTTTATATTGACTCAGGATGTTCTAACCATGTAGCTAGCAATGTGGCACTACTTTCTGATTTGGAAGAACCCAAGGGAAAACATCAGGTACAAACAGGTGATGACACTAAACATTCTGTTGTTAAAATTGGAAATGTGAAGACATGTGATGGTAACCAGAACCTATTGAGCAGGGTACTCTATGTACCAACCATCACCAAGAATCTAATGAGTGTTGGTCAGATTGTGGAGAAAGGTTTGCAAGTCAGATTCACACAACATGGAGCATATGTGGAGGACCCAAGACATGGATTCAGAAAGATAGCCAAGGGAGAGAAATCAGGTAGATTGTTTACTTTTGAGCTAGAAGACACCAAGAACATTGCTTTGTATAATTACAAGGATCAAACACTTTCAGAGTTAGAAATATGGCACAAGAGGCTAGGTCACATAGGTGAAAGAACCCTAAAGCAAATGTGCAGGGATCAATGTGTGCTTGGGATACCTAATGTGTCCAAGCAACACATGATTTACAAGTGTGGAGCATGTCAGTTTGGTAAGTCTCACAGGTTGCCCTATTCAAGGAAAGGTTTCATGCATGAAGACTACCTAGACTTGGTACACACAGATGTTTGGGGACCTAGCAAGGACCCTTCCATTTCAGGTTCAAGGTATTATGTGTCCTTCATTGATGATTATAGCAGATGGACCATCTTATACTTTATGAAGCATAAAGATGAAGTGTTTAATTGTTTCAAGAGGTATCTTGCACTTGTTGAAAATCAAACAGGAAGAAGCTTGAAGAGGCTAAGGTCAGATGGTGGAGGAGAGTACTTCTCCAATGAGTTTGAAGATTTCCTGCAGGAAAGAGGCATCAAAAGGGAGATTACAACAAGGTACTCACCTGAACAAAATGGGGTAGCTGAAAGAAGGAATAGACTCATTGTAGAAACAGCCAGGTCTATGCTTAATGAAAAGAAGTTGCCAAATTATCTTTGGGCAGAGAGTGTATCCACTGCCACCTATCTTATCAACAGGTTGCCATCCAAATCACTTGATGGCATGACACCATATGAAGCTTGGCATGGTAAGAGACCTTCTCGGGATCATTGCAAAATCTTGGTTGTGTAGCATATGTGCATATTCCCTCACAGGTAAGGGGAAAGCTAGACCCTAAAGCTGAAAAGTGTATCTTCATTGGTTATGATTTGAACCAAAAGGGATACAGATTCTACAACCCAACAAACAAAGGCTTCAAGGTAAGCAGAGATGTCATCTTTGATGAGAATGACTCATGGTATGAGAATGAATGCAGGAAGATTAGTCTACCCTATGATATGGAAGAAGATTTCCCAAAGCTCACCAAGGAGGAACCAATCCAGAAAGATGAATCAAGCTCAGATGATGATGATACAATAAATCTTGAAGAGTTCAAGGCTTGGAAGTCCAAAGGAAAGATGAAGATAAAAAAGCTAGAGGATATACCAGAATCCTCAACTCAAGCAATTAGAAGATCTCAGAGAGAAAGCAAAAGACCTATCAGATTTGGGTATGACACATCACTTGTAAGTAAACATTCTGTATATCTTGCAAAGGACTTGTTGAATGAAGAACCAGGTACCTATGAAGAAGCAATCACCAAACCAGAGTGGAAAGAAGCCATGGATGAAGAAATAGAAGCTCTCAAGGAGAGTGATACTTGGGACTTGGTACCCAAGAAGGAATCTATAAAGGTGATAGGATCCAGATGGATCTACAAGCTAAAGAGAAATTCAGATGGAACAATAAACAGGTACAAAGCTAGGTTGGTAGCCAAGGGTTTTGCACAAACCCAAGGCATTGATTATGAGGAGACATTTTCTCCTGTGGCTAAGATGCCAACTATCAGAATATTGGTGAGTGTAGCTGCATCAAAAAATTGGAACATGTACCAATTAGATGTCAAGAATGCTTTCTTGAATGGATGGATATCTGAAGAAGTCTACATGTCACAACCACCTGGCTATGAAGATCCCAAGAAGGTAAATTATGTTTGTAAATTGAAGAAGGCTCTATATGGTTTGAAGCAGGCACCTAGAGCATGGAATTACAGGTTGACAACCTACCTCCTAGATCAAGGATTTGTAATGAGTAAAGCAGACACTTCTCTATTCATAAAGAGAAGTAGTACAGAGGTAATCTACTTGTGTGTTTATGTTGATGACATCATCATTACAGGTAATGATGTCAATGGGATTAGACACATTAAAGGACAGATGATGAAGGAATTCAACATCAATGATCTTGGATTATTGAAGTACTTCTTAGGTCTTGAGTTAGTCTACACCAACTCAGGTATATATATCACTCAAAAGAAGTATGTACAGGATATGATCAAGAAGTTTGGTTTGCAGGATGCTAAAGTATCTACTACTCCAATGGAGGTCAACCTAAAGCTAAGTGCTCATGAAGGAGATGAATTACAAGACATTACAGGATATCAAAGCATGGTAGGAAGTTTGAACTATGCTACCTTGACAAGAATTGACATAGCATATGGAGTTAGTGTGCTTAGTCAATTCATGCACAAACCAAGGTACCACACCTAGAGGCAGCAAAGAAGATCTTGAAGTATTTGAAGGGAACTCAGAACCATGGTTTGTACTTTCCTTATACATCAGACATTGACATTAAAGTGTATTCAGATGCAGATTGGGCAGGATGCAAGGATGATAGGAGAAGCACCTCAGGCTACATTTGTTTTGCAGGAGATAAGCCTATTTCTTGGTCAGCCAAGAAACAACCTACAGTGGCATTGTCATCCACTGAAGCAGAGTATAGAGGGCTTGCCAATGCCACTCAAGAAGCTATCTGGTTGAAACTCTTGTATACAGAGTTAGGTCTATACACTAGACCTCCAATTATCTTTGGAGATAACACTAGCTCTCTTCACCTTGCAGCTAACCCAATATATCATGCTAGAACCAAACACATAGAGGTTCATTACCACTATGTGAGAGAGAAGTTTCTTAGTAAAGACATTCAATTGACATATGTGTCTACTAATATGCAATGTGCAGATTTACTCACTAAAGCATTGGATGGAAACAAGCTATGCAGATTCAAATCCATGATTGGATTGCAGGATGTGATTGAAGACTAAAGATAAAGACTTAAGCCAAAGTGTTTGGCTTGAGGGGGAGCTGTTGGTGCATTTCAAGCCTTCACACATTGGCTTGGAACCTTGGAAGATTTGGCTTGGAACCCTTGAAGGATATCTCTACATGAAGCAAGAGTCATAGGAACCTATGCTTATAGACTATTACCATTTTACTCATTTGTAAAAGTCTAAATGACTTGGCATCTCATGTAATCACTCACCTACCTGATTAGTCGTGGAAAAGAGAATAATTTAGTGGAGAGAATATCTCCCTACTTTTAGAGGAGAGATTCTAGGGAGCCTTAGTTTGAATTTGAAATTCAAATGATCACTCAACTCATATAAAAATGGAGAGAAAAAACTCGCAGTTAGATAGGTCACTTCAGCTCACTCCCCGAGGCATTCTACTGTTGTAACTTTGTGTGTGTTAGTGCTACTCCATAGCCTACACCACAATACCTCATTTAGCTATGCTTGTCATGCTAATGAGATTGTACAAACACATTAATCAATAGAAGTATACATATTCATCATATCTGTTTCTCTGTGTTATCATCTCCAAGTCTGTCAACTTCAAAGGAGCATATCTCACGATCTACTGGACCAAATCAAGTGATTCAAAGCACATTGGAACCAGCTCCAAGCATACTACACACCTACAAAATCTCAAGGCCAAAGGATCAACCATCTCGGAGAAATCTTGATCGAAGTGCACACTCATCTGTGTCTGCAGAGTTCCTAAAAAGTCGGGGGTACATATAATTTTGCTAAATCAATTTCTCTGGATGTGGTTTATCATTTCTTCTCATTCCACTTGCAAATGGTAGCTTATTAAGGTACTTTAATACTCCCAAAAGGAATTGTTTCAATTGCAAGTGTGCTGGTCACACTAAGCATAACACTAAGCAGGTATCATTACAAAAATAGCAAGTTTTTGGATTTGTGAAGGAACCAAATTATCTGTTTTGCTTTGATCACTACACAAATCATTTGCAAAGTACATATATGGTTTCTTTGTGTCATTTGGAAGCTCAAGGTGTGTACTAAGCATATCTGGAATCAAAGGAGGGCTGGTGTGAAGCAGGTATAGCAGCACCAACTCAATCTCTTGAGTGCATCCAACCATCACTCCCAACATCTGTCACGATAGATGGATTCTGTCGTCTGTTGTGGGGCTGTTTGTCGTGATAGACGGTGTCTGTCACAATAGACGGTGTTTGTCGTCTGTCATGGTTTGATCTGTCATGATAGACGGTGTTTGTCATGATAGATGGTCTCTATCATGGGGTCCTGTCTGTCACGATAGATGGGTGTCTATCATGATAGATGGTCTCTATCGTGGTTTTGGTCTATCGCGATAGACGGTGTCTGTCGCGATAGACGAGGGCTATCGTCTGTCATGGTTTTGGTCTATCGTGATAGACGGTGTCTGTCGCGATAGACGGTGTCTGTCGTGATAGATGCTATTTATCGCGGGGCTCTGTCTATCGTGATAGATGGGTGTCTGTCGCGATTGACCGTCTTTGTCGTCTGTCGTGGGCTCTATCTATTGCGATAGACGAGTCTCTATCGCGATAGACCATGTTTGTTGTCTGTCGTAGGGTGTTGTCTGTCGCGATAGACGGTGTCTATCACGATAGAAAGTCTCTGTCATGATAGACTGAAAAAGCGCAATATTTTTTGAAACTTCTAGTGATTTGGAGTGCTCTAATGGTGTAGGTTATCGTGCCAAATATGCATTCAAAAAATACTGAGTTTTTCTATCTGTCGCGATAGACAGAGGTCGCCATCTCAAGACCTGTGTAGAGTTCTATCATACCTACACAAGCTACTAGAGATGGTGGTACGGCTAGATCCTGCAACAAAAGCTCAAAAAACACACAAAAACAGATAGCATGCAATCTCTCTTTCGCTCTCTCTTACAAATGAAATGAGGGGAATCAGGTGGGGAGTGGAATATGATAAAAAAACTAAAATTTTTCTGAAGATGGAGATGGAGGTGGGAGATGGTGAGGATGATGATGGTGATGATAGTGATGCAAAAAACTAGAAAAAAATGAAGAAAAATAAGGAAAAGAAAGGATATTACCTATGACTCCAATGTCTCAACTCTACATCTTACCATCACATGCTCGTCCTCGAAGCTCTCTCCCCGGCAACGGTGCCAAATTTGGTGTCACTCTAGCACAATGGCAAGTACCAACGTGAGGAGATCCACCTCATAATTGTCAATCCGTGGAGATGTTAGGACTAGTATGAAGACTATGAGCAAGTGAAGGCACAAGTGCGTGAGTGAGGAGCACACAAACATGCACACACGTACACACACGCGCACACAAGGCAAGAACAAAGAAAGGAACAATAGAGTTCTTTGCATTAGTCAAAAAGTCTCTTACATAAGCTCAAATCACTAAAAATCTAACCCAAAAATGAGCTCTCTAGCTCTTTTTATAGTTTTTTGACTAGCTTTGGCCTTGTCCAGACCTAGTGTCCGGCCTAGTTAAAAATTAGGTTCTAGAGCCTATTTGAGGGCTCAAACGGAGTCTAAAAATTATGAAAATTGGTATGTATCTAATTCTAATACTCCTCAAGCTCGAGGACTCCTCGGCTTGAACAAAATGGAGTCTATTCTACCAAAAATGGGATTTACAATGTGTGTGTAGTGATGAAAATCACTTGAGTTGGAAATAGTTTATGAAAAAAATGATTGGGCCTTGTTGCTGTATTGTGCATGACTGTTCCTTTGTGCCTACATGCTCTTCTTATGACTTGTATGCCAACAGTCTCATAAAGGGTCTTCCCAAGATCATCTCATTATTACTAGCTCTCTCAAATTGACAAATGGCTAATGTGTGTTCAAAATCTACTCCACATGTTGTAAGCACTACATTCATTAGCAATCCTAGGGGTTTTTTAGTGTGACCATCAGCTAATTGTAATTTCATTCTTGTGGGTCGCAATGTTGGTTTTCCCTAATTTTCCCATATTTTTTTTGTAGCTATTCCTACTCCCCCTCTCGTGTCTAGGATTGTCTTTGTGGTGTAACCTCGAAAAGTGATGGGTAGACATGTATTACCTTCATCACCTTCACTAAAGTCTCCCACTTTATCTATAGGAATTTCAATTGTATGCATATCTTCATTGGCTTCCTTGTTTACTGCTTTTACTTCTCTCTACATTAGTTGCTTAGTTAATCTGCCCCATACTTGTGGTTTGATTTTAAGTAATTCCTCTAAGGTTATCGAACATTGCACTTTAGTCAATTTCAACTTTCGTGCTACATCTGATGTCTTGCTAGAAAGTTCTTTCCCTTTTGTTCTAATTTTTGGGGCATGATAAGGTTCAGAATTCCGTTCAAATTCTCCCATGTAGTTTGGTAGTGTGTCCATGCTTTCCATTCCTTCTGCACCTTCCTCTTAATTCATTTCATGATTCATCATTCCTCAGTTGTCATCAGCATCCAACTCTTCGAAGGGCGGCTTAATGTCCTCGGGTTTTCTCCATCTCTCTTCTTGGACTTTAGCCCATAAATCCTTTGGCCAATTAGCTTCTACTTCAGGGATGATCAAACTTCTTACTTGATCTTTGATAGCTATGCTTTCGGCTTTCTCCCTAATCCTTCTTCCTTCTGGAGGGTCATGAGCTCTTAATCCTTCTTGAGATTCTCTATGAGGTATCCCCATTTTTGGAAGGTCTTGTATAGGTTTTTCCAGAGTGTTTTGAGCTAATTCTATCAATTTCTTACAGATTGGTAGCCCTTCTCTTTCCAAATACCCTCTCGGGTAACTCACTTCATGTTGTTGCACACTTGGCCCTGCTTTGATCCTAGATTGATAAGCATTTATCCACATGACTAGGTCTCCGAGCATGGGATCAGCTTGCACTCACCCTGCTTGTTGTTTGCCTTGATCCTTCTCCCCAATACTAAAATCCTTTCCAGGTGTGGGAGTAGCAATGTGATTTGACTCCTCTTTGCTCTTCTTTTCCTCTCTTTGTTGAGTCTGCTTGTTTCTTAGCTTCTCTCGTCAAGCTTTCCACCTTTGAGTGTGTTTTTCCTTTTAATTTTTTTCAGAGTCTTTTGAATTTGGCACTACTTGAGGTACTAGAGTTTCTGAATTGTTGGTTTCATGTCTAGTAGAGTCCAACTCTTCTAGTTCTTCTTTGGCTCTTGCTCTTGTAATTTCCTTCAAGGGCACTCTATATGATTTTTCACTTCCTAAAGGCTCTACTACCTCTACGACATTCACTTGGGCGGTGTGGTTCATCTTTTTAGGGTTTTTCGGACAGTCCCTAAACAAATCTTCTTTTCCACAATCGCTATAATATCCTTCCCAAACCTTGTGAGGTGATTGATAGGGAAAAGTGCATTCCCTAATGAAATGCCCTCCTCCACATCGGTAGCATGGTCCTCGAGGGATTGGGGGTCTAATCACGGGTCTAGAAGGTGCCTAGGCTCTAGGGTTTGTGTACATTAGAGTCGCATATTCAGCTCCATTTTTGTATGATTCATCATAGTTATTTTGCCCATATGAGTATTGCTCGTAGGCCTATTTGTAATTCATAGGGTTTTTTTTGTATGCATAGTAATCTCCCCAGGGCTGGTCATAGGATTGATTATAGCTGTCCGTGCTAGTCAAAGGAGTGGTTGATACTAGGGCTCTCTTTGTGTTTTCTTCGGCTTGGGCCAATTTCACCGGGACTACATTCTATGGATGGCGTGGTTGTTGTCCCAGGATCGACTGTGGTGGGTGGTATCCAGGGTATTCATAAGGACGTTGATTTGGAGATGTATTCTGGTACTAAGGGTACCTGAGAAACTCCCTGCCTAGGTCTCTAGTTGGGTATCCATATGGCCTGAATTATGGTGGTTCGACTGGTCTAGGCTGTCTATTGTAAGGACGGTTATCAATGTTGTGGTTGATATATTTATGTTCAATATTGCAATGTTGGGCTTGATTCTGTACTGGAGGATGGTTATATATGTAGGGATTTGATGGAACAATTCTTCTATTGCATACGTGAGAGGGATGATCCCCTCCATAGTGTACACATCTCCTTAGCATTGACATTCATAAAGGGGGTTTGGGGTGGTTCTTTTGTCCCTACATGCCTAACTTCTTGGCCAGTAAGTCTCCAATTTCTTCTACGTTATTACTAGTACTAGTGATGCTGCTAAAACTATCCTCACTCTTACTCTTGGTTTGCCAAATCTTCAAGTCTTCAAATAAGTTATCTTCTAGATCGATGCATTCCTTCAAGCATTCACTCAAGGTTTGGAATCTCTTTACATAGACTAGTACTGTCACGAATCCATTGACTAGTCCTTCTAAGAACAATGAAATCATTTTTTGTTGGGTGGGCTTTCCTCTGTGGGGCATCTATCGAGATATTGCGTAAATCTCCTAGCCAGCAGTCGTACTAACTCTGTAGGGGACTGCTTGAAACTTTGGATTAATGATGAAGAGTTATTCTTAATGCCAATCTTAGTGAATTCTTCAATCATTTTGATCCAAATGACTCATATTGGATCATAAAATCTTCCACTTGTTCGGCACGAATCACTTGCTTGAATTTAGTTATGTGATTATAAGGTTCATTGGACCCATCATAGTGGCTTCTCATGCACTTGACCACTTGAATTGGTTGTAATCTTCTTCTTGGTTTGTGTGGTCTGGGCATAACAAGAACTACTGGATGTCTTACTTGAACTCTAACTCCCCTACCTAAGGGTGGTCCTTCAAGCACTAGATTTCTATTCCTAGACTCTCCATTGGTTGGGGCTTGATAATTAGGGTTTTCTCCTAGCGTGGAGAACTGAACATTGGTCCTTGCAAGAATATTTTGTTGTCGTTCGTGCCCCGAGTTCTGATGAGCATAAC
This sequence comes from Ceratopteris richardii, assembly GCA_020310875.1. Taxonomy (NCBI): domain Eukaryota; kingdom Viridiplantae; phylum Streptophyta; class Polypodiopsida; order Polypodiales; family Pteridaceae; genus Ceratopteris; species Ceratopteris richardii. The sequence goes on along the minus strand of CM035421.1, from coordinate 6,308,641 downwards.
TTTGGTATTATCCTTGAGGATTCTGGGATGTAGTTCCTTGGTCTTTAGGAGGAAACACTGGAATACCTTGATGCTTTAATCAAGCCCTTTTGATATCTGAGACGGGCCAATAATTCCTCAAATTTGTATCAAGATAGGTGATTCTAGAAAGATCCTCTGGGTCTTGTAGCTCATAGATGGTGACTGGGTTAATACTTTCTCTCCACAAAGATGAAGGGGCTTATATCAATTTCTCCATCCGAGCTACCATATAAACATCAGTCAACATGTCATCCTGAGGGATTTTGTCAACTCTCCAAGCTCTAGTTACTTTAGACTTTCCTCAGGGTGTAGAAACCCATCCTTCTGTTCCTTCCCCACTAATATGGTCCACATTCTCACTTTCCTATGGTTCACTTATAGTCTCTGAACAATTGGTCACTACGTAAATCATTCCTCTTTTGTCCTCATATTTCATTGCAAGTCGAGGAACTATCTCCAATTCATTTGCTTTCTTCATTCTTGCTACGGTTCTATTTAGTCCGTCTATATAAACTGGTAGGTCATGTTGGTTGGTGTTTGCATACTCTAGAGAGGTTCTATATTCTCCCTTAATGACGGACATAAATCCTGTCAATGGCACTGGACTATGCATGTCTTCCAAAGCCATCCTAGCTTCTTTGCCTGATTCACTTGAGGTGTCAGAATATTGAGAATTGGCACTAGGTAAGTTTACACTCCCGGTTGAAGATATGACACTACATCAGCTTCCTAGTACACGTCCTAAGCGAAGGTACATCCACGAAGTACCTTAGTCGATTTTGCCAGTCTCTCAGGCTTATGTTTATTCTAGGAATTGGCTTAGCCTAGTTTAAACTCTCCTGCCTTGGGATGTCCATGATACACGATATTTGACCTCTGACAGATGATACACAAGCTGACAGATGATACACATTACTTCACACACCAGGATACATGATATATGAGGAAATGATGATACACGATACTTGGTGAACCCACAATACTTCTGTATCGCGATACATGATGATCACAATACATGATACCAGAATAATGATGATACACGATACACGATAGGGCACAATGTAGGATACATCAAGATTGTGATACATGACTAACACGATACATGATACTTGGGATCTCGCAATACATGATACTCAGTTATCGATGATACACGACTAACACAATACACGATACTTAGGATCTCGCGATACATGATACTCAGTGATCGACTATACACGATACATGGAGTCTCATGATACACGATACTTCAATATTGTGAGACTCAACCCGGTGATACATGATACCAATGTATCGCGATACACGGGGAGTAGAAGGTATCCACGATAGGTGATACCTGCCACGTATCATGCTTATGTGTTCTAACTTTTTACTCATTGTAAAAGTCATTGTGACTTGGCATGTACATGTAATCATACCTACTTGATTAAGTCGTGGAAAATTTGATTGATTGAGTGGTTGAATGATTGAGAGAATATCTCATTCACTTTTAGGTACAAGATTCTAGGAGATTTGAATTAGAGTTCAAATTCAAATCCTCACTCAAACCATATATATGTGAAGGAAAAAGTCGCGGACATACTTCACTCTTCCCGAGGCATTTCTGAGTAAATCTTTGAGTGTGTGAGTGCTACACTATAGCCTACACATCTGAGTACCATTGAGCATCACATTCTATGCCAATGGGAATGTACAATCAATAGAATTAATACATAGCATTACATTCATAATCTCTGTTTTCTCTGTGTGACCATCTTCAACTCTGTCAACTTCAAAGAGGCATATCTCAAGATCTACTGAACCAAATTAGATGATTCAAAGTGCATTGGATTCAGCTCAAAGTCGACTATACACCTACAAAATTTCAAGGCCATTGGATCAACCATTGCAGAGAAATCCCAATCGAGGTGCTCACTGGTCTATGACTGTAAGTCTCCTAAAAAATCGGGGGTGTACCTTATTTTGCTAAAGTGATTTCTCTGAGTGTGGTTTATCATTTCCTTTCATTCCACTTGCAAATGGGAGCTTACTAAGTTAATAGAATATCCCTAGAAGGAATTTTGCTAATTGTAACTACACTGGTCACACTGAGCATAACACTGAGCAGGTGTCAATACCAAAATAGCAAGTTTTTCAGGATTCTTGAAGTCACAAGTAGTCTGTTTTGATCTACTCATTACTCAACTCATTTCCAAAGTACATATAGCATATTTTGGTGTCATTTGGAAGCTAAGCAAGTGTACTAAGCATATCTGGAATCAAAGGAGGGCAGGTGTGAAGCAGGTTTTGCAGCATCAACTCAATCTCCTGAGTGCATCCAACCATCATTCCCAACAATCCTTGTGCTAACCTCTTTCCCCCTATGTGCCAGTGGAAAACAAAATCTCACTCTATCTCACGATATCTACCCTGTGATACCGATCACATCTACGGTCATGTTTTTAGAAGTTTTAATTTGATATTTGCATTGGATTTTAGGTATTCTCATCTCCCTGATGCTCTCTCTTGCTTCCCTCCTTGGTTAACTTCTCTTTAAGGTAGCAAATGTGTGCAATCTCTCGGCCACGATACAAGTCATCTGGTCTCCATGATACTTGTATAGACAAGTGATTTTTGCAAATGAAGTTTTTGGCTTTTATACTCTAGGCTCACCCAAAAGTAAATGATACAGAAATAAAGGAAAATTATTTTTGTGATTTTGGAAAATCTACCTACCTACACTATTCCCCCTCTCTACTTCCTACTCTCTACTCCTACTCACTCTCTTTCCTAAGTCTACTAACTTACTACACACACTTTCCAAGTGCGAAGTAATAAATGCAAAAAGATTTGACTTACAAAGCAAAGTATTCACCTCTTCACAACTCATATCTTCTTCTAAGAGCTCTTACCATCATGCGAGTACCTCGGTTGGACTCATATTTCCCTAGCAATGGTGCCAAAAACATGTGTACCTAAGCACGAACTTAGGGACTTGTGAGGAAAGAGACTATTCCTCTATCACCAACAAGTGCATATAGTGGGGATCACACATTTGAATTATCAATCTGAGAAGTATCTTGAGCCTAATCGAGTGTATGAAGACATGCACTTACACAATGCTCAATGAAGTGGAATAACTTTTATGGAATGCAAATGAGTTTCATCATGCACATTCATCACTCTCACAGGTGGAAATGGTGTCGTGATACATGAAACAGTAGTAAGCACAAAAATGGACTTTTCTCTTAGCTCTGAACTAGGAATATGGTCAATGCTGGGTTCATTTCAAAGCTCCTAAGGAGACACATTCAATGGTGGTACTGTTCTCCAATTCTAGCAAATCTACTTCAAGATATGGGCAAAAAACACAACTACACAACTGATCTAGTTTCATCACAAATCTCCTCACACCTCACACACACATTACACACTTTATAAAAGCAATGAATTCAGTAGACAACACTTCCATGCACTCATTCCAAGCAACAAACACACATGCATGCTCACAAGCAAGGATATGCAAGAGGAAGAAGAAGCAAATTCAAAAATCAGAGCTCTCTTACTCAAAATGGCAAAAAATCTTTACAAAGTATCATCAATTGACTTATATATATGTGCCCCAAAAATGGTCCTTTCACACAAGAGAGCGGCACTTTATTGTAGAAACCCTAATTTCCTACTATTTACAAGGATTATGATTCATTTCTTGGGATTTATGCATCTAGAGGACTCCTCTAGTGCATTTACATGGCTTCATGAGGTTTCCATAAGCATTTGAAGAAGAAAAATTGTGCCCATAATTTTGAAATTTTTGGGGCTTCTCTTTAGTGCTCTGTTTTCTCTGCAACAAAGGGCACTAATGGTGTTCCAGCTTACAGTAGTTTGAAGACCAGGTAGTAAGAGTCATGAAAGAGTCAAAGATTGAAAGTAAGAACTTCGAACAAATTCTGAAGCCATTCAATGTACCTTATGGACTATTAAAAGAGGAAACTAGACAATATATCAAAACAACCACAAACAAGGAACCAAATCATGATCTGCAATTCAACATGAACAGATTTTCTTGTACTCAAGAAGAACCTGATAAGGTAGATCCAGTGTGGAGAAGAAAGTTCTTGGAAAAGAATCCGACATTACGGGTGCACTAGGAGTCAACACCTTATGTGCTACAAATCAATCCATCTTTTTGCGTACTCCCTCAAAGATGAACCTGGACGCAATTTTTGGAAGCACAGTGCCAGGGTACATTAAATAACCAATGGCTAAACTATCCACTACTATCGATTTTGCCACATAATTATTTACCGACAGAAGAATACATAGTACGGACAATAGAATTTTGGTTATCAAGATATGTGATGGTGCCAGACTTAGCCATCAAGATGACAAATAAAATATTAAGCATGCTCCTTACAGTCTTGAAGGTATTCAAACATGCACAATATACATTTTTGAACTTTATCGGCATCAATCAAGGAGCAGATGCAATCATTTTTTACTTACATACTACACCAAGCAGACTTACAGTTATGGCTATGTATTCTAGATTAATGTTCCTCCCAACTCCATACATGCAAACATTCGAGGAAGCTTTCTTCACGTGCTTTTTTGAGATGGATTCGGAGATTTTTGTAAAAATAACTTCAAACTTAAATGCAAGATTGGTGCCTACGAGCTTAGCTTCTTTGTAGATCATAGGCAAGGACTAGATGATAGAGTGAAGTCCACACAGTGGAAGGAGCTAATGATATGTGAAGCCAATTCGCTAAATCACAAAGAGCAGAAAGTCATACAAACATACTCATGTCGCCACAAAAAGCCTATCGGGGATGACAGAGTTCAAGAGGAGGGGTGTGTGAAGGGAGAATCAAGTAAAAAGAGAAGAAGAAGAAGATCAAAGAACAATACAGCTCAATATGAAGAACCAACCTCTGCCAAAGCCCTGCAAGGGCATGCATCAGGCTGCAACACCAAAGAAGCAGGTCTCGAAGAGTGGAAACAAAGAATCACAACTAGGACCTTTCAAGGGGAGTCTGTACACAAAGGACTTAGGATCATATAAAATAAAAAATTGTCTGAAAGTCCTTATCGCTTACTCATCCACCAGGTGCATACGGTAGAAAGAAATGAATAGGCTAAAGAAAAGCATCAGGTCCTAGGGGATATGAAGAGAGATTTAAAGACAAAACCTTTGAAGCATCAACCAAAAGATAGAAATTGATGCAAGGTTGACCAAGTGATGCGTGCAGCAAAAAAGAAGTAAACAAGCTCCAAAAATACAACAGGGCCAGATGTGTGAGAACAAAGAAATATTTGAAGACCAAAAGTCAGAAAGAGGGAGAGGCTGAAAAGTTGAAGAGGGTGACTACGAATATCACATTCTTAGCCATTGAATGTGTGCATGGCAGCTTGAATTAACACAGCAACCTAGATTTATGAATGGAAGGAATACCAAGGGTATTACGAAAGCAAAGGACTTAGATCGGATAAGGTAACAAATTCTCTGACAGTCCTAACCGCTTCTTCGACCACTAGGTGTGTGTACTAAAGAACTACAAACAAGCCGCATACAAAGAAGCAAAATCCTATCAAGGGATGATAGAGACAAAGAGGGGGACAGTGTTGCAGAGTAAAGAACCACAAAAGAGGAGCCCCCAAAAATTTTCAAATTACGGGCATAATTTTTCTTCTTCAAATCCCTTAAAGCTATTTAAATGCACTAGAGGAGTCCTCTAGATGCATAAACCCCAATCAATGTATCATAATCCTTGTAAAATATTAGCAAATTAGAGTTAGTCAACAAAAGTGTCGGTCTCTTGTGTGAAAAGACCATTTTTAGGGCACATGTATATAAGTCACATTGTGACTCTTGTAAAGAACTTTTTGCCATTGTGAGAATTGAAGAAGAATTTCGGATTTGTCTCTTTCCTACTGATTTCCTTCTTCTCCAAGAGCTTTTGTGTGTGTACAATGCTTCAAATGTGTGTGTAGGACTGTTGTCTACCCCTTCCCGTTGCTTTTGAGCTACTATAGTGTGTGTGTGTGTGTATGAGCCATAACGAGTTTTGGATCAGGTGTTGGTGTTTCCCTCCATTCACTATTTTGCTCATAACTTGAAGCATGTTTGTCAGATTTGGCTGAAAATACAATCAATAGATGCGTCTCATTGAGAGCTTCAATATAACTTGGTACTGACCATGTTTGGTGTTCGGAGCTAAGAGAAAAGTTAAAATTTGTGCTTACTACTCTAAATGGTATCTCGACATGCATTTTCAGAGAATTAGTGAGTTGGAGAGGTAGTTGAGACAAGATACATGCATTATAGGTTAGATACTTCACTTACCATCATGTGTGCACACGTCTTCATACACTTGATATGTCTAAATCCATGGATTGATAATTAAACATGCATAAATCCACCACTATATGCACTTGTGGGGCGATGGAGGTACAATCTCATCGACGCAAGTCCCGAAGACTTCACTAATTAGTTACACACTTGTATATACACCTATAACCCTAACATGTCACTTATCTTTGTACATTATAGTGGTAATACATTCAATATTGTGTGTTGTGCTCCAATCTTCTTCTTCTTACTTGTGGTGTTCACGTGCTTCCATAGACCTCGAACTCCAACAATGGGCATCAGCGTAGGTCACCACTTCATCAAGGGCATCATCAACACCCCTCCAATCACAATCTCAGAATCACATAAAAATTGGTGAGCCTACTCAGGGTGATAAGGAGATCAAAATAACTTTGCTGTGTGGTGTCAAAATCGTGATCTGAGCTCATTTCAACCTCTGGATGCACTATTGTAGTGCTTATGCATGAAATTTAATCTTTTTGTGCCAAGGATATATATATGTTTTGGTTTGCCAATATAAGCATCTCAAATTTTCCTACACGTTCAATAGAACTTGATAGGGTAGTTTTGTTCAACTTTTTGAGATATATTCATTTTTCTACATCAGGGTATTTTAGTAAGTGGCCATGGTTAAAAGTAGTGATGTATTCTGTATGTTGGCTATTGAGGATAAGTTGGATGGTACCAATTACCCATTATGGACTTATATGATGCATCATGTATTGGTTGCAAAAGGACTGTGGAATATTGTGTAGGGTGTTGAAAAACATCCTATTACACCTGCAAACATAGTTGTTGAAGCTGATGTAGATGAGATTGAAGATGGTGATATTCTTCATGTTCCTCTTCGTGTTGCAATTCTTGTTGCACCTTTTGCAGAGCAAAATCATTGGGATGGCAAAGATGCTCAAGCACATGCATTGATAGCCTTTTCTGTCAAACATGCCATTATTCCTCACATTCACTCTTGTAGAATAGTTAAGAATGATTGGGATATACTTACCACTTTACACCAAGCAAGGAATGAGGCTTCTGTTGCTTACCTCTAAAAACAGTTGGAGAGTGAGCACATGAATGAAGGAGATTCCATGGATAGTTTTCCGACAAAGATCAAAGATTTGAAGGAACAATTGATTTCTACTGATGAAGTCTTGTCTGGCAGTTCACTTGTGCAGACTGTTCTAAATGGTCTTCTGATTCATATCAAAGTTTTGCTTCTACTCTTATTTTGATGATGAAATGGAATCCAAATGCCTTAACATTTGAGGACTTATTCTCTATTCTGTTGCAAGAATATAAGTCTAAGAAGAACAAGTCCATTATGCATGTTATTGATCAAGCTTTCCTAGGTAGTTAGAAGGGCAAAGGTAAATGGAGCTCTTCTACTAGTAAGCAAAAATTTTCTAGTTCTACACAATCAAATAAGGATGACAGAGACAAGAAGAAAACAAAAAGGTAGAAAATATTTTGCAAATATTTTAAAGGAAATGATCATGTCATAAAGATTTGTCCAAAATTGGCTACTAAAGAGGCAAGGAAGAAAGAGGCTAGAATGGTTGTTGTAGAGACCTCTACACCCAAAATAGAGTTTGCTAATATTGTGCAGAATGAATAATGGGCATTTACCATTGTTTGCAGTTATGACCCATCTTCTCATGAACAGTATATATATGAAGTAGACTGAGATGTTATAGTGGGGCAACCAAACATATTACATTCCAACGTAGTTTCTTCACTTCACTCCAGCCTACCCCTATAGGGAATATTGTCACATGTGCCAACAACTCCTCTTATCCTATCATGGGAGTTGCTAAGATCATTTTGAATACTTCTGATGGTAGTTCTTTTACATTGTTGGATGATTTATTTGTGCCACAAATCGAGAAGAATCTAATATCAGTTTCAGCTTTAGCCAAGATTATCTTGGTTGTGAAATTTGTTGATGACAAGTGTATAGTTCATGATCTCTCAAATGACAATGTCATTATTGCTTTTGGAATTTTATGTTGTGGGTTGTATAAGCTCATAGACTATGAAAAATGAATTTTCTAAATGGAAGAACATGTCACTCATGGAGATGGCGAGGTGTATGGTCAAGAGTCGGGCTTCACCACATATTTTCTGCTTGAGGTTGGTATGTGTGCAGCATATGTACTTAACAGGTGTCCCACTAAAGCATTGCATTCTATCACTCCAAATGAGACTTGGCATGGTTGCAAGCCATTTGTTTCTCACCTCTGTGTTTTTGGTTGTTTGGCATATACATTAGTGCTTGAAAAACAACATAGAAAATTGGATGATAAAGCAATGAACTTTATTTTTTTTGGTACAGTTCTGAAAGCAAAGATTGTCGTCTATATCATCCAAAGACTAAACACATTTTGGTTAGTTGTGCTGTTGTTTTTGTGGAATATGCTATTCAGCCATTACTTTCATGTACCAAGGAGATATCAGTTAGCTCCAAAGACATGTATGAGACTTTGCTGCCTGTTTTTATAGGTGGATAGTCTCCTACTTCAAAATAAAGAGCTTACCACTCTTCTCACCTTTGGCTATCTTCTTTAACCCTTGAAATGGGTCTTCCACAAAAGCTCCATGTTGGGTGAACCTAACTTGCAAGCCCTTTCAACAATTTGTCCTATACATATAGTTTTTAGTGATAGTGGATACATAAAGAACCTTACTCAGAATGTTTGTCCTTCCATTGGAAGCATTGAAATTACCAACCTTCTCCAGATTGTGCTTAGTGTCATCCCTTTCTTGTACTTCATGTCTATGCTTTGGACTTTCCAACTCAAATAAGATAGAAAACTTTCTTGCAATATGATTTTAACATCTTGAATCTATATAGAACATGAACATCATGTTTACCTTCCTTGTGACTCCGATTCATTAGAAGTAACAAATCTTCATGTGGTTGATCATTTGAGTAATTGTTAAAATCCCTTCTATTGTGATTTCTATTCTTGTTCTTGTTGTGTCCATCTCTACCTCTAGTGTTTCCAAATCCACCTCTTCCTCCTCCTTTTTGAGTTCTTCCAATGAACTACAAATTTTGAGTGGTGTGGTTGGTCTTCTCACAGATGGCATAGGGTTGAACATTTTGACCTTTTTATTCTACATGATTTTTTGATTTCTTCTTCCATTTCCACTTGCTCTTACTTGCATAGTTGGCTTAAGAGAGATCTTCTTCATAATCTTCCTTCCTCTTTTCTTTCTGCTTCTTGACTTTATTATCTACATAGAGAGCACTTGATGAATTACCTTGATAAGAATTACCTTCCTTCAAATTATTCTTGGCCTCTTGGTTGAAGAGTTGTCCAAGGAATATGTTGAAATCTGGTGTTTTTACATCCATGATAAGATCATAAGCTATAATGAAGGACTTCCACTGGTTATCACTTCTTATGTCATTCAAAATCTACCTCATGATGGCCTCTTCTTCAATCAGCTCTTCGATAGATGCAAACTAATTTACAAACTCCTTGACCTTGGTAAAAAAATCTATGATAGTTTGTTTGTTGGAACATCAATCTTGCACTATGCTTGAGGTGGATTTGATCTACATCAAAAGCTATCACTTAGATTACGTCAAAAAAATATCCGTTGGAGAGTTCTTTTACCTATGCTCACTTATTGTATTTTTTCCAGAGATTTTTGATGGTTTATTTACCGTTGTAAAAGCTTAGAGCTTTACACATATACAAGGATAAAAAGAGAGCCTAAATGCCACGAATTTGTGGTGGTTGAGTTGCATTCAATCAATCAATCAATCACCTAAAAGTAGATCAAACTAGATCTTCACTTTTTCTAGATTGTAAGAAAGTGAATTGATTCCCTCCAACAACCATGTGATGTAGATACCTTAATCTGTATAGACAAGTTCAAGTCCAAGAAAATAAGTGAAAGATCCAAGATTACTAATCTTGAGTTCATTCTTCATTTCAATCTTTACCTGCTTAATCCCATTGACATCATTCCCTGTAGTTATAATGTCATCTACATATAGTTAGAGATATATAACCTCTAATCCATTCCTCTTGATGAATAAGGATGTTTCTACTTTGCAAGCCTTGAATCCTTGGTCGTGCAAGTAGGTAATGAATCTATGATTCCAAGCTCTTGGAGCTTGTATCAAACGATATAAAGCCTTCTTCAATTTACACACATAATTTGGATGATGTGCATCTTCATAACCAGGTGGTTGTGCCATATAAACTTCCTTTGAAATCCAACCATTGAGAAATGCATTCTTTACATCTAGTTGATATAGCTTCCAATTCCTAGATGCAGTAATGTTAACCAATACTCTAATGGTAGGGATTCTAGCAACAGGTGAGAAGGTCTATTCATAGTCTATGCCATGGGTTTGGTCAAACCTCTTGGCTACTAACCTTGCCTTGTATCTATTAATACTACCATTTGAATTCCTTTTTACTTTATAGATCCACCTTGATCCAATTACCTTCATTGATGTCTTGCCAAGTTCCCATGTGTCATTGTCCATGAGGGCTTCAATTTCTTCATCCATTGCTTCTCTCCATTCCTTCTTGCTTTGAGCTTCTTCATATGATGTTGGTTCTTCATTGTTGGAGTCTTTAGCCATATAAATTGAATGTTTTGTGACCAAAGAGGTATCAAATCCATATCTCTCTAGTTTCATTTTCTCTCTCATTGATCTTTTGAGTGGTTGATGAGAGATTTCAAATCCTTGAGCTAAGTCTTGCAACTTAGCCTTCCCTTTGTTCTTACATAGCTTCATCTAAATCTATCAAGTCATCTTCAAAGTCACCATCTTCATGATGCTTTGGTTCCTTTGTTGGAAGGGATGGAAAGTCTTCTTCCAAGTCATAGGGTAGCTTCACTTTCCTATCATCATCAAACCAAGATTTATTTTCATCAAAGACTACACCCCTAGTAACTAAAAAGCCTTTGTTAGAGGGATTATACAATCTATTTGGTTTTGATCATATCCAATAAAGATTCACTTCTCTAGCTTGGGATCCAATTTCCCTCTTATTTGAGAAGGTATATGAGCATGAGCTAGACATCCAAAGATTTTGCAATGCTCTAGACTTGGCCTTCTTCCATTCCATACCTCATAGGGATTCATACCATTCAAAGACTTTGATGGAAGTCTATTTACAAGGTATGTGGCTATTGATACAGCCTCTACCCAAAGATAATTGGGTAAACCCTTTTCATTGAGCATGGATCTAGCTACCTCAACTATTGTTCTATTCCTTCTTTCAGCCACTCCATTGAATTCAGGTGTTTATCTATATGTTACCTCTCTTTTGATGCCTCTTTCTTGTAGAACAACATCAAATTAATTGAGAAGTATTCTCCACCTCCATCTGATATGAGCTTCTTTAGAAATATACCTATTTTATTTTCTACAAGATTCAGATACCTTTTGAAACAATTGAAGACTTCATCTTTATGCCTCATTAAGTATAGAATTGTCCATCTACTGCAATCATCAATAAAAGATACATAATAGCTTGAACCTAAAATAGAAGGTTCTTTGCTTGGGGGTCACATCTGTGTGGACAAGATCTAATAATTCCTAATGGATATAGCCTTTCCTACTGAAGGGTTGTCTATGAGCTTTGCAAAATTGACAAGCTTCACACTTGTATATCATATGTTTTTTTTTGTGATGTTGGGCAATCCAAGTACACTTTGATCCCTGTAAATTTGTTTCAAAGTTCTCTCACCAATATGAGTAAGCCTTTTGTGCCATACCTCCGATTCAGAGAGTGTTTGAGATCCATAGCTAAATAATGTTATGTTCTTGGTGTCCTCCACTTCAAAGGTGAAGAATCTTCCTATCTTTTCTCCATTGGCAATTTTCTAAATCCTTGCTTAGGTTCTTCCACATATGCTCCATGCCTAACCTAACCTACAATCTTTTCTCCACAATTTGTCCAACATTTATCAAATTTTGGGCTATGGTAGGTACATACAAAACCTTGCTTAGAAGATTCATGTTTCCATCTAATGTTTTGACATTACCTACTTTCTCCACTGAATGTCTTGTATCATCACCTATCTCCACTTCAGGTTTATTTTTGGGATCTTCTAAATTAGAGATCAATGCTACATTTCCTCATACATGATTTGAGTACCCTGAGTCAATATAGAAAACATGATCATCATCCTTACCCTGCTTCAATGATAGGTTCATGAGGAGTATTGAGTCTTCTTGACTTTGATCTTCAGTGCCCCACTTGTCATCAACCTTGATTCCATTGATGATTTTCCTTATGATTTGCTATTCTTCAATTACCCCTCCAATGCTTCATAAGCAATCAGAGATCTCATTCATTTTGGTGACATAATCAGTCACACTTTGCTTAGGAATTTTCTTCAAGCTAGTAGACTCCATCCATAGCTGGCTCAGAAGAATGAAGCAAGCAACAAATTGTAAGCCTTTCTTGCTCTTGATGTGATGGTTGTCCTTTGCTTCTCATTGTTGGCATGACTTTATCTTCAAATATTTATCCAAATAGATTTCTCCCTTAGAGGTAGGCCTCCATCCTCAGAGACTAGCCTCAGTAGTTGTTTCTATCCAATTCGTCAATGGTGGAAGAAAATCCATCTCCCACATTGATTTATCTTTGATCTAATGTGCATGGGCTGCTATCTCTTCTAATGATACAAGTGAAGAATCTTCTTCAAAATGAGTGGACTCATTTCCACCTTCTCCATCGGTGTAGTGGGCTGATCTTTCTCTCCCATTATCTTGATTACTCCTGCAATCTTTAGCAAAATGACCATACCTAGAGCAATTGTAACATTGGATAGAGTAATATCTACCTCTATCTTCTCCTCTTCATCTACCTCTTGAGGAAGGATGTCCTCTTTCTTGGAAAGATTGATGACCTTCATGATCTTGTCGATCTTGGTTGTGAGTGGGCTGATGCCACCCTCTTCCTCTTTGTGTGTTGAATCTTCCTCTTCCCCTTGATGAGAAGAGTGCTTTTTCATTTGATGTTGATGGCTTTCCTCCATCATGTATTGACTTCATTGCAGCCTGCCTTTGATCTTCATCTCTGAAAATTTGTTCCATCTCCTCAAGAGATGGCTTCTCCCTCAAGATGATGAGGCCTTGAACTAAGCCTTCATATCCATCTCAAAATCCATGGATGATGATTGTAGAGAGCTCGTTGTCAGACATCTTATCTCCAACAGCCACTAGTTGTTGATGTAAATCCTTGACTCTCTTGATGAAGCTTGAAGCATCCTCTCCTTGCTTCCTCGTACAATTTGTAAGTTCAGCCCTCAATGCCACTTGCCTCGAGGTGCTCCTGGACTCGTAGATATTCTTCAATGTCTCCCATGCCTTCTTGGGAGTCTTCACATCAAGGAGATGATTGAGAATGTCATCTTTGATACTCAACCTTATCATATGAACTTCAAACATGGCCTTCTTATCCCATTTGGACAATTCTTCTTCACTTCCAGTCGGTCTGTCCATCGAAATTAAATCCCAACAATCTTGAAAGAAAAAGTAAGGACTCCATCTTTGCCTTCCATGTAGCATAGTTGTTGCCATTGAGCTTCTCAACTCCTTCTAAGTGTAGGTTGTGGAGACTTGGTGCCATCTTCAACTGCAACAAGTTGAATCGAGACTCTTCCCTTTACTCAAATATGCTCACACTAGGCACTTCTAACCTAGGTGCTCTGATACCATGAAAAAAATGAGGAGCTGAGCTTAAACACACTCTCAAAGAATATATGAGATGAGATATGAGAGAAAAATAAGTGAGCAATCCTTAAATCAACAAGAATACAAAGTTCAGTAGTAGAAGCTAACTCAAGCTCAAACTACTTGAAATTAAACAAAGCTGATAACACTATCAAATGAGCTCAATGATACACATGAAGCCAATGTATAATGTTCAAGAGTGTGTGGTATACACCACTCCACTTCAGTCCCTAGGATGCACTCCACAACTACAAAAAAATTGTCGACTGTCTCTCAACTCCAACCCTATATCTGTCTGCCAAAAATGCTCAGAAGCCTCTGTTTAAATAGGCATAACTCTCTAAGCGTGGGAGTTTGGTGAAACTGTTTTAGATCAAGATTCTCCATGATATGGGGAACAACTTTGCTGAAGAAACCATTTTGAGATGCCGAACGTAGCTCAAGATACAAGCTTCCAAAGTGGGCCTACTGGCTGTTTTCAGCAATCTGCCAATTCTCTACCTACCAACTTGCGGTCAGCATAACTTGAGTTTGGAGACGAATGTGCGGGAGATTTTTGGTGATCTGATACCTGATATTATGGAGAACATTTCAGCTTTTGAATCAACCAAAAAAGGATGCACGGTTAGTGAGATATGATCCGTGCAAAACTGCCTTCAGAAAAGGTGTGCTGCTGTCCTGAAATTTTTCCTAAATTATAGGAAAACTTTTCCAACTTGGCATTGACTTCAAATATGCTTTATTCACGACTATGGCTGATGTGGAAAACATAATAAATCACTCTAAGAATATAATGGACTTTAATAAAGAGTTCAACCTATAATAATACTTTGAAGAGATGATGTGGACTTGCATATTCCAACAAATTAATGAACCAATTATGCTTCTATATAGTGTAATATCTTGTATAGCCTCTCCTTGACTTGCAAAAATCTTTGTATTGGGCTCCGTGGGTTAAGAAAGTGGCTTACAACCACTCATACCAAATCTGTATAGCACATCCAACAAGTATTTTCTTTGAATCAAGAAGATGCCATTGTGTGCATAGATTACCTCTATTCCCAAGAAGTATGTTAGTCTTCCAAGATCAGATATCTTGAACTCCTTTTCGAGCTTTGATTTGACATCTTTAATACCTGCAATATCACTTCCTATGATGATCAAATCGTCCACATAGATGCATATGTATATTGTCTTGTCTCCTTGCTTCTTCATGTAAAGTGATGGATCTGCAACACTTTCTTTGTATCCACAACTTGATAAATAATCCAATAACCTCTAATTTCAGGCCCTTGGGGCTTGCTTTAGTCCATATAATGCTTTCCTTAGCTTGCAGACATGATTTGGGTACCTCATACTAGCAAATCCTTGAGGTTGGCTCATGTAGACTACTTCTTCAAGCTCTCCATTGAGGAAGGCATTCTTCACATCCAACTGATATAAGCTCCATTTCCTTGATATGGATAGTGCAATCAAAGTCCTAATTGTTGGCATCTTGGCTACGGGGCTGAAAGTTTCATCATAATCTATCCCACAGCTTTGGGAGAAGCCTTTCACCACCAACCTTGCTTTGTACCTAGCAATGGAACCATCGGAATTTCTTTTAATTTTGTAAACCCACTTATTAACTATCACCTTCATGCCTTCTTGAGTTGGTACCAAGATCCAAGTATGGTTTCAAGTGCTTTAAGCTCTTCCTTCATTCCCTCTTGCCATTACTTGCAATCCTTACCATCTTCATAACTAGTTGGTTCTTTGTCCTTGATTACCTGAGTCATGTATGCATAATGCTTTGCAATGAAATTATCATATGTTAAACTTTGTACTGGATATCTTACTCTTGAAGACCTTCTTTCACTTCATTTAGGTGTGTTTGCCATCTTCTTTCTTTGTTTTTCCACTCTTGAGTTTGAATTTCTTCTATCTCTTCATCTTCCAACATGCTCTTGTCCACATAGCTTCCTTCTTCAACTGAAATCTTCTCTTTGCCTTTGAATTTTCTTTCTTCAGAGCTGGTCTCTCTTTCCCTAAGCCTTCCACTCCATGGTGAGGGTGTCCTTGTGTTGCATGAGTTGATTGGACTACTTAAATCCATGCTTTGTTGAACTCTATCATCATTCTTCAAATCTATCTCACCTATGTCTTCAACCTACAATGGACTCGTGCATGCATACCAAGGCTTCAACTCATCAAAGAAAACATCCCTACTTACCTTCAGCTCCTTGTCAATCCTTGCAAGCTAACTCCCCCTTGCTTCATAATCTTTTCTTCATTCTTCATGGCTGATTTTAGACCTGCAAAATCATCAATGGATTGATCATAAATGAACTCTTTCATGAGTTCCTTTCATGTGAAGCATTTCTAGCTTCCACATCTTCCAAGCTTCCTTCATCACCTACAAAACACAAGAAATTGTCAATGTAATCAATGGTGCCTCTTGCACCTAATAAGGGTTGCCATGCCTCTTGGGATGGTCTTACCTTCCCTTACATAGGCTTGCCATTTCTCTTTGAATGGTCTTACTTGCCATAGGCTTGCCACTCCTCTTGGGTGGTCTTACTTGCCCTAACCTTTCACTAGACCTTCACTTGGTCTTTTGGTGCTTCTTGCACCTAACATAGGCTTGCCATTCCTCTTGGGATGTTCTTACTTGCCTTCAGAGTGGCTTGCCACTCCTCTTGGAATGGTCTTACTTGCCATAGGCTTGCCACTCTCTTTGGTGGTCTTAGTAGCCTCACACTTTCACAATACAATCACTTGGTTTATGCTTGGAACTTACCACCACACACAATGTGGATTTTCTTTCTCAACAATTTACATCAGCCTTTTCCTTTGCAAATGCACTTCTTTACCTTTCTTTGCTTTCAGCCAACATGTCACATTTCTCTTGGGTGATCTTTCCTTGTAGCTTGCCTCTTGCTTGTTGCTCCTTGCAACCTTGGGGGGTGTCTTCAAGTCCTTGTTGAGTCTTCAACACTTTATGGCAGCCCTTCTTTGGAGTTTTCTACTCCTCCTTTGTTGGGAAGCTCAATCCTAGGCTTCAACCTTGTCCACCTTTCAACTTTGATCCAATCTTCAAGTCTTCAAACCTTCATGTGTTTGACAAACACATAGCTTGGGCTCCTTCCTTCACTTTGGCTCCAAGCTTTGCCCATCTTGGCTTTTGCTTCTCAAATAGGAGCATTGCATTCACTTGATGTGTCTAAACTCAAGAATCAAACACATTTAGTCATTATGACATAAGCATACATTTGCTTTCTCAACTTTACCTCAATGGGTTTTATCCACAACAAGATACATCCACAAATATCATACATGGCATCCTTGCATCTTACCAATCTTTATGGCATCCAAACACATTTATTTTCAGCTCATCTATAGCTGAACATGACCAACCTTCAAAGAATAAATATCATTCCAACAAACCCACATAAGCATGTATGCAAAATCATCAATCATTTGAGCTTATATTCAGCTCTCTTTATGCCATTTCACTTGGCTACATACACCTGCAAATTTCAGCTTATATAGGCTTTATAAAATAGCCTCATACTCATCCACACATCATGGATCTTACATATATATTCTTGTTGACCACACATGCATACATTCTTTCATGTTTGACATCAATTATCAACTCCAAAGTCAACTTATATTCAGCCTACGCATGGCTGTCCAAAATCATCAAACATCTTGAGCATGCATATAAAAGCATATACCAATGCATAAGCATATAATGCTACCATCAAGCTTACATAAAAGCTCAAACTTTCAGCCATGTACATAATCAAAGCTTGCACTTCATTCAATTGAGTGCAATACCTCAACATACAACAATGTTCATATGCAACTATATGTAGTTGCTCATCCAAGATTCTTTTTTTTGAATCTTGATCTCCTTCTATGGGCTGCTCACAAGTCTTCAACAAAGTGATTAGCATCTCTTATAACATTCCTTAATGAACAAATATATTCAGTAGAGAGTAGGACAAGAGAGTGTTGGACTTCAATTAACATAAACCAACAAAATGTTCTTACATACACAAGCTTCATCTCCATAGCTTTCCAATGAGCATGATAGCTCCAAGCTTTCCTTTGCGATCTCTGCATCGTCTTCAAGATCTCTTTGTGCATTCATGGGCTCCACTCCGAATGCTCTGCAACCATATCTCTGATACCAAAACGTGGAGAAATTTCACTCCAAGACACTCCAATACACGCAGCGGAAGTTAGAGAACATCTTCTAGAATCTACCCTGCAAGACACGCTTACTAAAACCTGATTTTGTCACAACTCAGAGACCAAATGGCTTTGAAATTTTGTCCACACACAATAGACTCTCACAACTTTCTAACAAGCTAAAGAACACTCCATTTGGAGTTCATTTCACTAGGCAACCGACTGTCCAAAGATAGACTACATGTCATCTCAAGTTTAGTAGAAAACTGAGGTTCACAAGAAATGCTCCTAGTAACTATTGGAGAATGATCTGATAGAGCTATTTGCGATACAGAGAGAAGAAGTGATAAGCTTTATAAAAAGATATCATATGTATTAATTGGGTATGTACATAGAGAGATATGACCTTCACAAGGTGGCTGTGTACAAACAAGGTATGTGGCTGGAATACCTTTGTGCCTTCTAGCATCCAAATGAGGTACCTTCAGATTTCCATTGGTGAGTGAATGACAGCATATGCTTCTACACCATCTCCTTGTCATCTCCACAAAGAACCACGTTCAAATGAGCTCTTTATATAGAGCTATGGGTATGGGACTTTTCACCTACCCTTCATCTTCTCTCACCTCTTGACCTTTCCTTTCTTGTCCTTTGCCTTTCCATTTGCTTGGGTGACTTTTGGTGCTCCAAATCACTCCATATGGATAAGGACACATACTTTTTAGTATTCCATATCTCTATTTCTATTTTGGCTTTTATATAAGCCATAAATACATTTGTCCTTTTTAATTCAACACTCTACATTAAGGTTATGAGTGTGCCCTTTATATTTATAGGGTCTTTCTTCATTTTGGGCTTACAACAAATACATAAATGATGAAGAGGTACATAATGAAGGGTGAGTATGTGTCAAGCCTCACAATTGGAGCTTGCACATGATCCATATTTTTCAACAGCCCCAATAAGAACGCGGCATATTCGTTTCGTTGAGCATACACCTTGCTACCTCTGCTATGTGTCTTGCATGTAAATTGTCTTTTGATGCCATTGACCTGCAAAAATTCAAAAAATTCATGGGAGAAGTACTCTCCCCCTCCATTGGATCTCAAAGTTTTGATAAACTTGCTAGACTCCTTCTCCACCTGTGCTTTGAATTTCTTGAAGTAGTGGAACACATCTGATTTGTTTCTAATGCAATACAACCACACTTTTCTTGAAAATTCATCAATGAAGGTTACAAAATATCTATTTCCAGTAAGGAATGCTTCTCTTGTTGGTCCCCAAACATCTGTGTGAATGAGGTCTAAAACATTTGCACTTACATAGGTACTCTTCTTGAAGGGCAGCCTTGATTGTTTTCCTTGTTGGCAAGCTACACAAATTTCATGCAACATTTTACATGTAAAATTTTGGTAGCCCTCTTACCAAGCTCCTCCTTTGCATGTCCTTGAGCTTTTGTAGGTTGATGTGACCTATTCGTTTGTGCCATAGATCCAAATCTGTTGCTATCCTCTTGTCTGCATATGTGATATACATTGAATGGTGTGGTTGATTTATGTCCATTGTGAACATTCTCCCTTGCTTTTTTCCTTTTGCTATGAGCTTGAAGCCTACCCTTGGATCCTCAACGAAACATCCTCTTTCATTGAACCTAACTTGATAGCCTTTTTCTACCATTTGGCCTACCGAAATCAAGTTTTTGGTAATAGTAGGGACATGTAATACCTCTGATAAGCACTTTTCTCTTTGATTTCCTTCCAAACTGATATCTCCCACATGTTGAATGGTATGCTCTGAGTTATCACCTGTTTCCACATGCCCTTGATGCTTTGGGATGTGCAAATTACTAAAAAGATCCTTTCGACATGACATATGATTGCTACATCCACTGTCTACATACCATACATCTTCACTAGCTTGAGTTGTATCTTCACCATATCTCATGGCAAGTAAATAATCATTTCCTTGGCTGGAAAATGTGTTTGCATAATTATCTTGCCCTCTATAATTGTTGTTGTTGCTTTTATTCCATTTTCTTTGAGCTCTATGATAGCATTCATTTGCAAAATGACGGGGCTTACCGCATACAAAACATCCATTTGAAGTGGGTTGTTCTTTTCCACCAAATCTTGCACCTCTTCCTCTATTTGTGGCTCTTCCACCTCTTTGACCTGCATTTTCTTGTTGTCCTTGATCTCCTTGGTTGCTTTGATATCTTCCTCTTCCTCTTGTAGCACCTCGTTGTGTCTTCATCTTCCTCTACCTGCATACAACAATTGCCCTTGGCTATCCTTGGCATTATGACCACCAAGGTTCATCTCCTCTATCACCATGAGAGTGATTAGTTGATCAAAATCAGGAAGAGAGTCCCTTACATACACTGAAGTTGTGAAAGCTCTCCATTTTTCATCATCCCTAAGTCCATTTAGGGTGTGGGCGACAAGATCGTCATCATCTAGGGCACAACCGATTGACCCTAGTGCATCTGCAAGCTCTTTAACCTTTAATATGTAATAATTAGCACCTTGAGAGCGGCTTTTCCTAAGATTATTTAGCTCATTCTTCAGCTGAATTTTTCTAGCTTTTGTGGAGGTTGAGTACAATCTCTCCAAGCACTCCCATGCCTTCTTCGATGTATCCAAATCTTGAATATGCCCTACCATAGAGTTGCTAATATGCTGAGATAAAATGAAAATGACCCTTTTTCATCCCACTCTCTTACTGCTCTTCTCTGGTCATTGGTTGGACTTACCTCATCTATGTAGGTTTTTGTTGGAAGTGAGGTGGGCCCTTAGGCTCATGTCACAGGTCCATGGTTCCATAGTTCCACTCATGTACAACATTAATTCTAGCAATCTTCCATATTGACAAAACATGAACATACCACAACTTAATCATACAGATGATGAGACAAAGATAGAGAAAGAATAGACGACATGTGTAAGGTGTTACGTAAGCCATCGCTTACTCATAGTATCATATATACTAATGTTCAATGTACAATGTGGGAGCAAAACTCTCAACCACTCTATGTGATGAGAAATAGATGAATGAGTGAATGTACAATGTAACAAACATATTCAGATGTATGGGCAGTAATCTGAATATATATGAGATGTGTGACCTTATAGGTTATAGAAGAGTGAATATGAGTGACTGAAAGAGGAAGGATCAGTGTGAAACTGATAGTCAACAAACCCTCATCTGAACTTAGGCTATGGAAGACCCTAAGTCAGATACGTGTGTGAAAAGATCACATACTTATAAAGTAGCATAGAATGCTAACAAGTTTGCTGTAGGAAATCCTCAAACCCATGTGAGCACACCTTCTCAAACACCTCATCAAAATATGCATAAAGCATATACGTACTGTTTCTCTTGTACCTATGCCGAATAGGACTCCTCCTGATATGAACGCCACGGCCTCCATAAAATTCAAGTAGTACCTATGTGCATAAAGAGAATATGTACCTGAATACTTAACATAAGATGTAAATCTTATGTTAACCACCATCCAATGTCTTTGAAGTAGCCCGACATCTTCTTGTAGAAGACAATCTTCAACCTGACATCTTCTTTGTAGAAGACAATCTTCAAATACACCATGTAGATGGCCGATCCTCACCATTAAGCTGCTAATGACCAAGTTTTCTTGCCATGAACAAGAGATAACCTCCTCTCCATGAGGTAGAGTGTGAGCACACCCTTCATCTTCTCCAAGAAGAATCGCCAAGAAGAACTCCATAGCTGCTCCTCAACATGCTTCAAGTTAGCACCATGGCTGCCCCATGTGCTAGATGAAACACCACCTCTACTGAGGTCCAAGCTCCAAGCTTGTGTTGAATACTAGGTGAAGGATGAATAGAAGTGACCCAAATAGTCTCTTATATAGTGTTTGGTTGTTCTTTGAAAAGCTTATTCAAAAGCTAATAATAAAGCACGATCGTAAAACTCTATCGCAATTCATCTTTCACTGTTTTAATTGATGAAAAAATCAATCCGTCATCGCTCCTTCGCTATTTCGCCGTCCGTCTTGTTTTAACAAAAAGCATGATATATTTGCGAACGCGTTTCACGGGATTTGAACACGCGTCGGTAGGTTAAGAGGCTTATACCTTATCCAAGATTCCCACACTGCTGTGTTGTATAAAGAGTAGAAAGAGTATTACATATGTTGTTCATGCCCGTCGTTATTTTCTCTTAGAGGACTAAGATTGAGTTCATTAGATGCTATATGATCTGACCAAAAAGATCTATAAGGACATTTTTTGACCAATAGGATATTGATTCCAATAGTTTTGGCTCTCCACCACTCACAAGTCCCCACAAACCTTTCCCATCAAAAAATTGCTTATTCAACAATGCCATTATGTTGTGGTGTGTACCTGCATGAAAATTGACATCGAATTCCATAACTTTTTAAAAAGTTACTAAACTCATTTGACATGTATTCACTTTCTCCATCAGACCTTAATGTCTGAATATACTTTCTTGTCTGCTTTTCCACCATAGCCTTAAAATTTTGGAAGTGGATAAACACCTTGTGAAGAGAGATGGTGGACGCAATCCAAAGATGAGTAGGTGCTGATACAATCAGCTTCACACCAGCCAACTGAGACTTCAGAGTTAATTAGTAGACCCTTTGAGCTTCCTAAATCCACCAAAATATCAGCCAAGTACTTTGGAACATGTATTCCAAAAGTTTAAGTCAAGATAGACTAGTTGCGAAATGACTACCTCCCAAAACTTGCTATTTTTGGACATACACCTGCTGGAAAAAATGAACAGTGCTCTCAACCTCGTAGGAATTAGAAAACTTCCTTTTGGGCATAGCAAATAGACTTAGTAATCTTCCCAATCCAAGTTAAAACACTTCAAATGATGGACTGAGCACTGAGAACAAGTTTCATCAATTTCTGGAACATTCCCACAATTCTCGGGGCTCTGCAGAGATAGACCAATAAGCAGTAAAATGCAGATATCTCCAAAAGTATTACTCCAATGACCTTGAAAATTTATAAGCACAAAGTATACAGTACAAGCTATCCAACACAAGTTAAAGAACTGAAAAAGGTTCAGTAGAACTCGAGATATGACCTTCTGAAGTTACTACTCTGAGTGAGTATAGCAGAGAACAAAACAGAGAAGTAGATGATGATAAATGTATAGATTCACATATGATTACAACCACATTGGCAATGAATCTTTGCACAATGGGAGTAGAATGATAGAGCTATGGAGTAAGCTCTTCAATCTCTACAAAATGACATGAAATGGTCACGTACAAGGCTTGCTAATCGCCTCTTCCTTATTGCTCCTTTTATAGCTATTCTTGGAGGGAGTTTTGAATTTGAATTCGAATGGCTCCACCTAAAAGTGATCCCCAAAGTTAGGAGAGATTCCCTCAGCTCAAAAAGTCGTGATTTTGGTAGTTGGAGCCACGAATTTTCTTTTACATCATGGATGAGGTAAGCCATCCTTTTCGTTTTTTCTTTTTCCATTTACAAGAGATAAAATGTACTCTTTTACAAGAGGTGTTCACATGACTACTCATGTGACTTACAAATGAGGATAATATCAAATATATCAAGCATGTAGGCTTGGGTAAAATGCACCAACAGCTCCCCCTCAAGCCTAACATGCTTGGCCTTCAAATAAGTCTTCAATTGTCCTTGATTTCCTGCAAGCCAATCATCAACTTGAATCTACTTAATTTTGTACCATCAAGAGCTTTAGTCAACATGTCGGCACATTGCATATCTGTAGAGACATAGGATAGTTGAATATCCTTGCTCATTAGCTTCTCCCTTACGTAATGGTAGTGGACTTCAATATGCTTGGTTCTAGCATGGTATACCGGATTAGCTGCTAGATGTAGTGAGCTTGTGTTGTCACCAAAAATGTGAGGTGTTGAAGAATGAAGTCCAAGATGTGTGTACAAAGACTTTGACCACATGATTTCTTGAGTTGCATTAGCCAAACCTCTATATTCGGCTTCAGTAGAAGATAATGCCACGGTTGGTTGCTTCTTCGATGACCAAGAAATGATTTTTGAACCTGCAAATGATATATACCCGGATGTGCTTCTTCTATCATCTCTAGATCCGGCCCAATCTGCATCTGAATAGACCTTTAGCTCAATATCTGAAGTATATGAATAGAACAAACCTTCATTCATGGTCCCCTTTAGGTACTTGAGGACTCGCTTGGCCGCTTCCATATGTGGTCTTCTCGGCTTATGCATAAACTGACTCAATATGCTAACACTATAGCATATATCCACCCTTGTGAGTGTTGCATAGTTCAAACTTCCAACGAAGATTTGATAGCTTGTGATGTCTTCAATTGGCTCTCCTTCATAAGCACTAAGCTTATGATGTTGCTCCATAGGTGTACCTGCACACTTGGTATTTTCCATCTTGAACTTGAAGAGCCAGTCATGCACATACTTCCTTTGTGTGATGTATATACCTGAATCTGAGTAGATCAGCTCCAATACAAGAAAATAAGTGAGTGGTCCGAGGTCACTTATTTTGAACTCCTCCTTCATTTGACTCTTTACCTGTTTGATTCCTTCAAGATCATTGCCTGTGATAATAATATCATCAACATACACACATAAATAGATCACTTCAGATCCATTCCTCTTTATGAATAAAGAGGTATCCGCCTTGCTAGCTTTGAATCCTTGGTCCTGCAAATAAGTCACCAATCTGAAATTCCAAGCTCTTGGAGCTTGCTTCAATCCATACAAAGATTTCTTTAGTTTGCATACATAGTTAGGATGATGTGCATCCTCATATCCAGGAGGTTGTGCCATATACACTTCCTCAGAAATCCATCCATTCAAGAAAGCATTCTTTACATCAAGTTGATAAAGATTCCAATTTCTAGATGCAGCAAGACTAATGAGAACCCTAATTGTAGGCATTTTTGCAACAGGAGAGAAAGTCTCCTCATAATCAATACCATGGGTTTGAGCAAACCCTTTAGCAACTAACCTTGCTTTGTGTCTATTTATACTTCCATCTGGATTCCTCTTGATTTTGTATATCCATCGAGATCCGATTATCTTCATAGATGGCTTGTTAGGTACAAGCTCCCAAGTGTCATTCTCCTTCAAGGCTTCCATTTCTTCATCCATTGCATCTCTCCAAGCTTTCTTGCTTTGTGCTTCATCGAATGTGGTAGGTTCTTCATTGGTTGAATCCTTTGCAATGTAGATTGAGCACTTGGTGACCAAAGAAGTATCATAACCAAACCTCTCTGGTTTCTTCTTCTCCCTCGAAGACCTTCTAAGTGGTTGATGTGAGCTCTCAGGTCCATATGTAGCATCCTGCATCTTTGCTTTACCTTTGTTCTTCCATAGCTTTAGTCTTTCCAAGTCTTCTAGGTCAATCTCCGAATCACTTTCTTAAATCTGCTTTGGCTCCTTTGGTTGAAGTGATGGAAAATCTTCATCCAAGTCATATGGCAACTTCACTTTCCTGTCATCATCAAACCATGATTTGTTTTCATCAAAAATTACATCTCTACTCACAGAAAATCCTTTATTGGTTGGATTGTACAATCTATATCCTTTTTGGTTTTGGTCATAACCAATAAATACACACTTCTCTGCCTTGGGATCCAATTTCCCTCTTACTTGAGAAGGAATGTGAGCATAGGCTAAGCATCCAAAGATTTTGCAATGCTCTAGACTAGGTCTTCTTCCATTCCATACTTCATATGGAGTGGTTCCATCTAGTGACTTAGATGGAAGTCTATTTATGAGATATGTGGCTGTCGACACAGCCTCTGCCCATAGGTAGTTTGGCAGTCCCTTTTCGTTGAGCATGGACCTTGCAGCTTCGACAATAGCTCTGTTCCTCCTCTCTGCTACACCATTGAGTTCGGGTGTATACCTTGTAGTGACTTCCCTTTTAATGCCTCTTTCATGCAAGAAGGCATCAAATTCAGAAGAGAAGTATTCTCCTCCACCATCTGATCTGAGTCGTTTCAAAGTCCTACCTGTTTGGTTTTCAACAAGAGCAATATACTTCTTAAAGCAATTAAACACTTCATCCTTGTGCTTCATGAAAAACAGAATGGTCCACCTGCTACAATCATCTATGAAAGACACATAATATCTTGAGCCTGATATAGATGGCTCCTTAATTGGACCCCACACATCCGTGTGCACTAGATCCAAAGGATTTTGATACATATATCCTTTCTTATTGAAAGGTTGTCTATGAGCCTTGCCGAGTTGACAAGCTTCACACTTATAAATCATGTGTTGCCTTGTGATATTAGGCAAACCAAGTACACTTTGGTCCCTGCAAATCTGTTTGAGTGTCCTCTCACCAATGTGAGCAAGCCTTTTGTGCCATATCTCCAACTCTGTTAGAGTTTGAGATCCATAGCTAAACAAAGCTATGTTCTTTGTATCTTCCACTTCAAAAGTGAAAAGCCTTCCTGTCTTTTCTCCTTTGGCAATCCTTCGAAAGCCTTGCCTTGGGTCTTCAACATATGCTCCAAATCGATTGAATCTAACCTGCAATCCTTTTTCAACAATCTGTCCAACACTTATTAAATTTTTGGTAATTGTAGGGACATACAAGACTTTGCTTAAGAGGTTCATATTCCCATCTGATGTCTTCACATTACCTATCTTCTCCACTGAGTGCTTTGTGTCATCTCCTGTCTGCACTTCATGCTTGTTATGAGGATCTTCCAAATCAGAAAGTAAAGCCACATTTCCTGCTACATGGTTCGAGCATCCCGAATCAATGTAAAATATGTGATCATCATCCTTACCCTTCTTCGCTGATAGATTCATAATCAATAATGAATCTTCTTGACTTTGGTCCTCTGCATAGTTATTGTAATCTCTTCTTCCTCTATGGCCACTTTGATAGTTGTTGTTGTTACTGTAATTGTTGTTGTAGTAGTTGTTGTTGTTGTAGCCTCCATTGTATCTACCTCTATTTGATCCATAGCCACCTCTATTGAATCCTCTTCCTCTTGAGTTCCTCGGGTTCCTGAAACATTCTTCAGTAGTATGGTTAGATAAGCCACATATGTTGCAAGGTTGAGATGATTGGAATCTCCCCCTGCCTTGCTTTCCACCTCTACCTCTTCCTCTAGCTCTTCCTCTACCTGCAAAGTTTGCTTGGAAAGAGCTTCCTTCATCTTCATTCTTCCTATTCTTTGAATTGTCCTTGACCTTAGCTTTATCAGAATATAAGGCAGAAGTTTGATTACCTCTTGAGGACTCACCACCTTTGCTAATCTTTGCTTCATGAGTGAAGAGTTGGCCCATGAGTGTGTTGAGGTCGGGTACATGCATATCCATGTATAAATCCATGGCTGTTGTGAATGACTCCCACTTGTTGTCTGCTTTGATTCCATTCATGATTTGTCTTATGATTTGCTCCTCTTCAATTACCTCTCCAATGCTTCCAAGTTGGTCGGAAATTTCCTTCATCTTTGTGACATAATCAGTCACATTTTGCTTCGGGCTTTTCTTCATTGTTGTGAACTCCATCCACAATTGGTTCTTCCTTGCTCGAGTGTTGGAAGAGAAGAAAGAAGCAAGTGCATTCCAGGTCTCTCTTGATGTCTTGCATCCCTTGACATGAGGTAAAAGAAAATCAGAGATTGAGTTTAGAATATAGGACCTTGCGAGTGCATCCTTCGAACACCAATTCGAAAGTCCTTCCACTTCTTCATGTGATGGTTGCCCTTTGTTCCTCATGGTTGGCATTGCTTCATCTCCGGATATGAATCCATATAGATTCCTCCCTTGAAGGTAAGCCTCCATCCTTAGAGACCATGTGGGGTAGTTGTTTCGATCCAATTTGTCAATTGTTGATGGAAATCCATCTCCCATGTTGCTTGACTATGCTCTGATACCACTGTGAAGAGAGATGGTGGATGCAATCCAAAGATGAGTAGGTGCTGCTACAACCAGCTTCACACCAGCCAACTGAGACTTCAGAGTTGATTAGTAGACCCTTTGAGCTTCCTAAATCCACCAAAATATCAGCCAAGTACTTTGGAACATGTATTCCAAAAGTTTAAGTCAAGATAGACTAGTTGCCAAATGACTAGCTCCCAAAACTTGCTATTTTTTGGACATACAACTGCTGGAAAAAATGAACAATGCTCTCAACCTGGTAGGAATTATACAAATTCCTTTTGGGCATAGCAAAGAGACTTAGTAAGCTTCCCACCAAGTTAAAACACTTCAAATGATGGACTGAGCACTGAGAACAAGTTTCATCAATTTCTGGAACATTCCCACAATTCTCGGGGCTCTGCAGAGATAGACCAGTAAGCAGTAAAATGCAGATATCTCCAAAATTATTACTACAATGACCTTGAAAATTTATACGCACACAGTATACAGTACAAGCTATCCAACGCAAGTTAAAGCACTAAAAAAGGTTCAGTAGAACTCGAGATATGACCTTCTGAAGTTACTGCTCTGAGTGAGTATAGCAGAGAACAAAACAGAGAAGTAGATGATGATAAATGTATAGATTCACATATGATTACAACCACATTGGCAATGAATCTTTGCACAATGGGAGTAGAATGATAGAGCTATGGAGTAAGCTCTTCAATCTCTACAAAATGACATGAAGTGGTCACGTACAAGGCTTGCTAATCGCCTCTTCCTTATTGCTCCTTTTATAGCTATTCTTGGAGGGAGTTTTGAATTTGAATTCGAATGGCTCCACCTAAAAGTGATCCCCAAAGTTAGGAGAGATTCCCTCAGCTCAAAAAGTCATGATTTTGGTAGTTGGAGCCACGAATTTTCTTTTACATCATGGATGAGGTAAGCCATCCTTTTCGTTTTTTCTTTTTCCATTTACAAGAGATAAAATGTACTCTTTTACAAGAGGTGTTCACATGACTACTCATGTGACTTACAAATGAGGATAATATCAAATATATCAAGCATGTAGGCTTGGGTAAAATGCACCAATAGCTCCCCCTCAAGCCTAACATGCTTGGCCTTCAAATAAGTCTTCAATTGTTCTTGATTTCCTACAAGCCAATCATCAACTTGAATCTACTTAATTTTGTACCATCAAGAGCTTTAGTCAACATGTCGGCACATTGCATATCTGTAGAGACATAGGATAGTTGAATATCCTTGATCATTAGCTTCTCCCTTACGTAATGGTAGTGGACTTCAATATGCTTGGTTCTAGCATGGTATACCGGATTAGCTGCTAGATGTAGTGAGCTTGTGTTGTCACCAAAAATGTGAGGTGTTGAAGAATGAAGTCCAAGATGTGTGTACAAAGACTTTGACCACATGATTTCTTGAGTTGCATTAGCCAAACCTCTATATTCGGCTTCAGTAGAAGATAATGCCACGGTTGGTTGCTTCTTCGATGACCAAGAAATGATTTTTGAACCTGCAAATGATATATACCCGGATGTGCTTCTTCTATCATCTCTAGATCCGGCCCAATCTGCATCTGAATAGACCTTTAGCTCAATATCTGAAGTATATGAATAGAACAAACCTTCATTCATGGTCCCCTTTAGGTACTTGAGGACTCGCTTGGCCGCTTCCATATGTGGTCTTCTCGGCTTATGCATAAACTGACTCAATATGCTAACACTATAGCATATATCCACCCTTGTGAGTGTTGCATAGTTCAAACTTCCAACCAAGCTTTGATAGCTTGTGATGTCTTCAATTGGCTCTCCTTCATAAGCACTAAGCTTATGATTTTGCTCCATAGGTGTACCTGCACACTTGGTATTTTCCATCTTGAACTTGAAGAGCATGTCATGCACATACTTCCTTTGTGTGATGTATATACCTGAATCTGAGTAGATCAGCTCCAATCCAAGAAAATAAGTGAGTGGTCCGAGGTCACTTATTTTGAACTCCTCCTTCATTTGACTCTTTACCTGTTTGATTCCTTCAAGATCATTGCCTGTGATAATAATATCATCAACATACACACATAAATAGATCACTTCAGATCCATTCCTCTTTATGAACAAAGAGGTATCCGCCTTGCTAGCTTTGAATCCTTGGTCCTGCAAATAAGTCACCAATCTGAAATTCCAAGCTCTTGGAGCTTGCTTCAATCCATACAAAGCTTTCTTTAGTTTGCATACATAGTTAGGATGATGTGCATCCTCATATCCAGGAGGTTGTGCCATATACACTTCCTCAGAAATCCATCCATTCAAGAAAGCATTCTTTACATCAAGTTGATAAAGATTCCAATTTCTAGATGCAGCAAGACTAATGAGAACCCTAATTGTAGGCATTTTTGCAACAGGAGAGAAAGTCTCCTCATCATCAATACCATGGGTTTGAGCAAACCCTTTAGCAACTAACCTTGCTTTGTGTCTATTTATACTTCCATCTGGATTCCTCTTGATTTTGTATATCCATCGAGATCCGATTATCTTCATAGATGGCTTGTTAGGTACAAGCTCCCAAGTGTCATTCTCCTTCAAGGCTTCCATTTCTTCATCCATTGCATCTCTCCAAGCTTTCTTGCTTTGTGCTTCTTCGAATGTGGTAGGTTCTTCATTGGTTGAATCCTTTGCAATGTAGATTGAGCGCTTGGTGACCAAAGAAGTATCATAACCAAACCTCTCTGGTTTCTTCTTCTCCCTCGAAGACCTTCTAAGTGGTTGATGTGAGCTCTCAGGTCCATATGTAGCATCCTGCATCTTTGCTTTACCTTTGTTCTTCCATAGCTTTAGTCTTTCCAAGTCTTCTAGGTCAATCTCCGAATCACTTTCTTAAATCTGCTTTGGCTCCTTTGGTTGAAGTGATGGAAAATCTTCATCCAAGTCATATGGCAGCTTCACTTTCCTGTCATCATCAAACCATGATTTGTTTTCATCAAAAATTACATCTCTACTCACAGAAAATCCTTTATTGGTTGGATTGTACAATCTATATCCTTTTTGGTTTTGGTCATAACCAATAAATACACACTTTTCTGCCTTGGGATCCAATTTCCCTCTTACTTGAGAAGGAATGTGAGCATAGGCTAAGCATCCAAAGATTTTGCAATGCTCTAGACTAGGTCTTCTTCCATTCCATACTTCATATGGAGTGGTTCCATCTAGTGACTTAGATGGAAGTCTATTTATGAGATATGTGGCTGTCGACACAGCCTCTGCCCATAGGTAGTTTGGCAGTCCCTTTTCGTTGAGCATGGACCTTGCAGCTTCGACAATAGCTCTGTTCCTCCTCTCTGCTACACCATTGAGTTCGGGTGTATACCTTGTAGTGACTTCCCTTTTAATGCCTCTTTCATGCAAGAAGGCATCAAATTCAGAAGAGAAGTATTCTCCTCCACCATCTGATCTGAGTCGTTTCAAAGTCCTACCTGTTTGGTTTTCAACAAGAGCAATATACTTCTTAAAGCAATTAAACACTTCATCCTTGTGCTTCATGAAAAACAGAATGGTCCACCTGCTACAATCATCTATGAAAGACACATAATATCTTGAGCCTGATATAGATGGCTCCTTACTTGGACCCCACACATCCGTGTGCACTAGATCCAAAGGATTTTGATACATATATCCTTTCTTATTGAAAGGTTGTCTATGAGCCTTGCCGAGTTGACAAGCTTCACACTTATAAATCATGTGTTTCCTTGTGATATTAGGCAAACCAAGTACACTTTGGTCCCTGCAAATCTGTTTGAGTGTCCTCTCACCAATGTGAGCAAGCCTTTTGTGCCATATCTCCAACTCTGTTAGAGTTTGAGATCCATAGCTAAACAAAGCTATGTTCTTTGTATCTTTCACTTCAAAAGTGACAAGCCTTCCTGTCTTTTCTCCTTTGGCAATCCTTCGAAAGCCTTGCCTTGGGTCTTCAACATATGCTCCAAATCGATTGAATCTAACCTCCAATCCTTTTTCAACAATCTGTCCAACACTTATTAAATTTTTGGTAATTGTAGGGACATACAAGACTTTGCTTAAGAGGTTCATATTCCCATCTGATGTCTTCACATTACCTATCTTCTCCACTGAGTGCTTTGTGTCATCTCCTGTCTGCACTTCATGCTTGTTATGAGGATCTTCCAAATCAGAAAGTAAAGCCACATTTCCTGCTACATGGTTCGAGCATCCCGAATCAATGTAAAATATGTGATCATCATCCTTACCCTTCTTCGCTGATAGATTCATAATCAATAATGAATCTTCTTGACTTTGGTCCTCTGCATAGTTATTGTAATCTCTTCTTCCTCTATGGCCACTTTGATAGTTGTTGTTGTTACTGTAATTGTTGTTGTAGTAGTTGTTGTTGTTGTAGCCTCCATTGTATCTACCTCTATTTGATCCATAGCCACCTCTATTGAATCCTCTTCCTCTTGAGTTCCTCGGGTTCCTGAAACATTCTTCTGTAGTATGGTTAGATAAGCCACATATGTTGCAAGGTTGAGATGATTGGAATCTCCCCCTGCCTTGCTTTCCACCTCTGCCTCTTCCTCTAGCTCTTCCTCTACCTGCAAAGTTTGCTTGGAAAGAGCTTCCTTCATCTTCATTCTTCCTATTCTTTGACTTGTCCTTGACCTTAGCTTTATCAGAATATAAGATAGAAGTTTGATTACCTCTTGAGGACTCACCACCTTTGCTAATCTTTGCTTCATGAGTGAAGAGTTGGCCCATGAGTGTGTTGAGGTCGGGTACATGCATATCCATGTATAAATCCATGGCTGTTGTGAATGACTCCCACTTGTTGTCTGCTTTGATTCCATTCATGATTTGTCTTATGATTTGCTCCTCTTCAATTACCTCTCCAATGCTTCCAAGTTGGTCGGAAATTTCCTTCATCTTTGTGACATAATCAGTCACATTTTGCTTCGGGCTTTTCTTCATTGTTGTGAACTCCATCCACAATTGGTTCTTCCTTGCTCGAGTGTTGGAAGAGAAGAAAGAAGCAAGCGCATTCCAGGTCTCTCTTGATGTCTTGCATCCCTTGACATGAGGTAAAAGAAAATCAGAGATTGAGTTTAGAATATAGGACCTTGCGAGTGCATCCTTCGAACACCAATTCGAAAGTCCTTCCACTTCTTCATGTGATGGTTGCCCTTTGTTCCTCATGGTTGGCATTGCTTCATCTCCGGATATGAATCCATATAGATTCCTCCCTTGAAGGTAAGCCTCCATCCTTAGAGACCATGCGGGGTAGTTTTTTCAATCCAATTTGTCAATTGTTGATGGAAATCCATCTCCCATGTTGCTTGATTATGCTCTGATACCACTGTGAAGAGAGATGGTGGATGCAATCCAAAGATGAGAGGTGCTGCTACAACCAGCTTCACACCAGCCAACTGAGACTTCAGAGTTGATTAGTTGAGCCTTTGAGCTTCCTAAATCCACCAAAATATCAGACAAGTACTTTGGAACATGTATTCCAAAAGTTTAAGTCAAGATAGACTAGTTGCCAAATGACTAGCTCCCCAACTTGCTATTTTTGGACATACACCTGCTGGAAAAAATGAACAATGCTCTCAACCTGGTAGGAATTAGACAAATTCCTTTTGCGCATAGCAAATAGACTTAGTAAGCTTCCCAATTCAAGTTAAAACACTTCAAATGTTGGACTGAGCACTGAGAACAAGTTTCATCAATTTCTGGAACATTCCCACAATTCTCGGGGCTCTGCAGAGATAGACCAGTAAGCAGTAAAATGCAGATATCTCCATAATTATTACTCCAATGACCTTGAAAATGTATATGCACAAAGTAGATAGTACAAGCTATCAAACGCAAGTTAAATCACTGAAAAAGGTTCAATAGAACTCGAGATATGACCTTCTGAAGTTACTGCTCTGAGTGAGTATAGCAGAGAACAAAACAGAGAAGTAGATGATGATAAATGTATAGATTCACATATG
Source organism: Ceratopteris richardii (assembly GCA_020310875.1). NCBI lineage: Eukaryota > Viridiplantae > Streptophyta > Polypodiopsida > Polypodiales > Pteridaceae > Ceratopteris > Ceratopteris richardii. Next base: position 6,274,485 of record CM035421.1, on the reverse strand, counting down.
ATTACAACCACATTGGCAATGAATCTTTGCACAATGGGAGTAGAATGATAGAGCTATGGAGTAAGCTCTTCAATCTCTACAAAATGACATGAAGTGGTCATGTACAAGGCTTGCTAATCGCCTCTTCCTTATTGCTCCTTTTATAGCTATTCTTGGAGGGAGTTTTGAATTTGAATTCGAATGGCTCCACCTAAAAGTGATCGCCAAAGTTAGGAGAGATTCCCTCAGCTCAAAAAGTCGTGATTTTGGTAGTTGGAGCCACGAATTTTCTTTTACATCATGGATGAGGTAAGCCATCCTTTTCGTTTTTTCTTTTTCCATTTACAAGAGATAAAATGTACTCTTTTACAAGAGGTGTTCACATGACTACTCATGTGACTTACAAATGAGGATAATATCAAATATATCAAGCATGTAGGCTTGGGTAAAATGCACCAACACACCTCACTCTTCTCTTTCATGAAATATACCCATACTTTCCATGTATGGTCATCAATGAAAGTAATATAAAACTTGCAACTATCCATAGATGTGGTCTTTGTAGGACCCCAAACATTTGTATGTACTATTTCTCATTGACATGCTTGTCATGTGAAAATGATAATTGACATGCTGCACATACCTTTTGCATCTCTACAACCTTGAAATTTGGTAGTCCATTGACAATCTCCTTTGATTGCATCAATTTCAGCCTTTGCAAATTTGCATGTCCAACTCGTTCGTGCCAGATCTCTATATGAGCACTAATGCATGCAATTTTCACAAACGTGGTTGCATTCATTTCAAGATTTTTCACATTTAAGGTGAACATCCTACCCACTTTGTTGACTTTGGCAATCAATCCTCCATCATGTTTGTACTCTTCTACATATAACCCATCAACATTGAACCTGACTTGTAGTCCTTGGTCAACCATTTGTCCAATAGAAACCAGATTCTTTGTTATATTTCGAACATGTTGCACATCAGCAAGATGTTTTACCTTCCCGTCCTCCGTAGATAATGCTATGTTTCCTTTATGTTCCATAGGGTGTGATGTGTCATCACCTGTTTCAACATATCCAAGAATTGGCCATTTCTACAAACTAATATACAATTCCGCATGACTGGTCATGTGATTTGAAGCACTTGAATCAACATACCAGACATTACCATTCGATTTTGAAACATTAGCAACCATCATATTCATCATATGATGTTGAACCATGAACAATAGCCACTTGTGGATGCATAGTTGTTTTGTTGCCTTGTATTATTTTGATTCTTCAACCTCCAATCATGCTCAAAGTGTACAGGTTTACCACAATTCCAACATCCTTTACTATCATTACTTTGGAAATTTCTGCAGCCTCTTTGGCTCCCCTTCGTCCAAACTCTCCTCTACCTCTTGCATGATTCTGATACTAACCTTGGTCTTGATTATTGTTTCCTCTTCCACTTCAGAAACCTCTACCTCTTCCTCTACCATAGTAGAAATCCTACTCAGAACTAGGTTTTCCTTGGGAGTTTGAGTCCTCTCCAAAATTCTTTTCTTCAATAATCAACATGGACACTAGCTTAGCAAAATTTGGAATGGTTTCCTTGGTCTGAATAGATGTTTTGAACTACTTATATGCAGCTCCTAGACCTCGAAGGCACACTTCCACCTTATCATCATCATCATCTACATTTATGCCAATAGATGCAAGCTCACTGTAGCTCAGTGATGAGTAGCACCTCCTTTAATGTCAATCCGGGAAGACGTGAGGATGTTATGAAGACCTTGAACAAGTGATGGCACAAGTGTGTGATTCAGAAGCACACAAACATGCACACACATACACACACGCGCACACAAAGCAAGAACAAAGAGAGAGACAATGGATTTCTTTAGATTACTCAAAATGTGCTTACAAATTCAATTATACAACAAGCTAGCCTCAAAAATGAGCTCTCTAGCTCTATTTATAGTTTTTTACTAGCTTTGGTTCTATCTAGACCTAGTGTCCAGCCTAGTTAAAAATTAGGTTCAAGGGCTATTTTGGGGGCTCAAACGAGCTTTGAAAATTATGACAATTGGTACATAAATACTACTAGTACCCCTCAAGCTCGAGGACTCCTCGGCTTGCACAAAATGGAGCTACAAAAAGGTGGAATGGTATTTACAATGGTGTGGAGTAACTAAAATCACTATTTGGGAAGTATTTCTTCATTGAAAATTATGGGGCCTATTTTCTAGATCTACGTTGACTACTTTGCTTGCTTGTTCCTTGCTCCGACTCCCTTCTTTGGCTTTCTTGTCTTGTGGGTCCTTGGGTGCCTTGGCTGCTGCTAACACCCCCCCTCTCTCGCGTCTGTCGTCTTTGACAAAACCTTGTTTGGCTGAGTGTGTGACATAGTATTGCACCACATCTAAAGCTAGGTGATGTTCTTCCAGGCCCCTCCACAGCAAACAGTTGGAGGAGATGTGAGGGCCTGGGTACGAATATTTCCGAGTGATATTCCCAGAACCCTGTGATGAACATCTCCTCAATAGTTTGTTTGAAGCAAGCTGGGAGGTATTTTATTCTTGCGTGCCAAGCATATATTACCTTGATTGAGGGGGTGGTGCTCATGTCATATACCAGGTCTAGGTTGCTTGTAGTGAAGTCGACTCTTGAGAAATGTGGGTCTTTCATGTTTTTGAATGTTCTGAATGTGATCCGCATTAATTCAAAGATTTTCATGCACATCTGTGCCATCACGTCAGGCGTGTTCCGTAGTCTAAGGCTCTAGTGACGGATGGTAGAAATCATATAAGCAACCGAGGACTATCCTTGTGGAGGTGCTAGATAGACATAATTCAACCACTTTGCATAGCCTTTGACATTCCTAACATCAATGGTAAACTCAGGCCAGGTGCGTCTTCGGAGGACTGGAACGTAACATGGATTATACTTGATAAATAGTGGCATGTTATTCTAGGTACGAACCATTTCTGGATAGGTCTCGAGAAGATGAATCCTCCAGGTGGGTTGAAAAGTTGACCCTTGTTTAGCACGTTCAGGTAGATCATTGGGACCAAATTGAGTGGCCAAAGTCGGGGCTTTGCCACACCTTTGTTGAATCTCTACACTGTAATCAGCCAAGAGCACACAGTATGGGACGCATTGATCATCATTAGTGCCTATCCAGCGGTGATGTGACATGTTTCGGAAGTACTCGAAGTTTATGATAGTGTCCTCCAGTTTAGCCATTGATTGGATTTGGACTTCCACTCAATCTTCATGGGTTTTGGCTGTCTTTTCAAGTTTTTGAAGCCATTCGGGTGCTTCGACTTCGAGGGTGTCCATTCCTTCCGAGGTTTGCTAGCCGCCCAGCATCGGCATAGGAACGTATGGTTCCTCATACAACTCATCCACTTCGATGGGAACCAATTCATCTTGCTCTGGTTCAATAACTGGAGAGGGTTGTCTTTCATACTCAAGTAGCTTCTTTTGCAATTCTTCAACCTACTCTTTTAACGCCTTTACCTCCTCTAAAGTCGATGCTGACTCTATGATCTTGGGTTGTTCTTCTTGCTCTCGGAGTTGACGGCGCAGTGTATCTTGTTCTTTTTCCATATCATCATGTGCTTCCAACAGATCAGCATAGCTTTCCAGAATTGTTTTCATCCTATCTGAAGGGACTGCTTTAAACTATTCTAGGTCGATCTCATGGGGGGCACCTTCCATCAGAGCTTCTAGGTTTTCTTCTTTCTGCTTTTGCAATCGCTTGTTCTCTTCAAGTGTCGTGGCCATGTGCTTCTGTAATAACGTCGGGTTGCGTCGGACTTTGACATTCTCTGACTGATAGAGTTCCAGTAAAGCTGTTAATTTCTTAACTTCGGAAGACTCGGATTGTTTGGGAGCTTCCAATACGGTTTGGTGGGCGTGTGTGAGCGTAGTATAGCGTTGATTCAGATCTGCATTCTCTTCTTCTATAGTCTCAAGCCTCCTCTGTAGTTGTTGGTGGTCCGTAGTTAATTGCCGATGTCGATCTTCCAAGTCTGATATTCATTCTGGAGTTGATATACACATTGATGTAAAGTAGAAAATACATTATTTGCATTTAAGAATGTTGGGAAAGGAGAGGATGCAGAGGAAATGGGGAAGGGAAAGGGAATCATGAATGAGGTGGAATCAAGTGGTGATGTGGGTGGAGGGGGTATGGAAGATTGTGGCTGTGTGTGGGGAGAGAGTGGTGTTGTGGCTGGTGATGTCTCCATTGTGTCAAAAGTGTGTGTGACTGTGTAGATGGGGACAGTGGGTGGCATGGTAGTGATGTTCGTAAATAGTGTTGTGAATGTGGGCATGGTAACCCCTCCGAATTGGATGCCTGGAGAGAGAGGAAATCCCATGACATATGTCGTGATCGTGGACGTTGTGGTGGTGGTATCATGGGGTGAAGTGAATTGTGCAGTGAGAGGTGAGGAGTGTGGTGATGGTGGTGCCACCTGATGTTCTTCTATCGGTGTGGTATCTGTTGGGAGTGATGGTTGGATGCACTCAAGAAATGAGTTGATGCTGCAAAACCTGCTTCACACCTGCCCTCCTTTGACTCCAAAAATGCTTAGTAGGCTCCTTGAGCTTTCAAATGATACCAAAATATGCTATGTGTACTTTGGAAATTATTTGACTAATGATTAGACCAAAACAGATGAGTTTGCACTTCACTAGTCTTAAAAAACTTTCTAATTCTGTAAAGATACCTGCTCAGTCTTATGCTTAGTGTGACCAGAACACTTGAAATTGAAACAATTCCTTTTGGGAGTATTAAAGTACCTTAGTAAGCTACCAATCACAAGTGGAATCACTCAAATTGATAAACCATACACTGAGAAATAAGTTTAGCAAAATTCTGATTACTCCCGATTTTTTAGGAACTCTGCAGACACAGACCAGTGTGCACTTCGAAGCGGATTTCTCCCGAATGGCTGAATGAAATCTTCTGAGATTCTTTATGCTTGTAGAAGACCTCGAGCTGGTTCCAATGAGCTATAGATCTCTTGATTTGGTTCAGTGAGCACTGAGAAATGCTCCTTGGAAGTTGGTAGACTTGGAGTAGGAAACACAGAGAATCAGATATGTAGAATGTGTATATATCTATTGATTGATATGATTATACAAGCTCATTAGCATGCCAAGCATGGCTAATTGAGGAGTGATGGTGTAGGCTATGGAGTAGCACTAACACACACACAGTTACAATGAGAAAATACCTCGGGGAGTGAGCTAAAAGTGACTGGCTAACCCGCGAGTTTTCTTCACAGCTTTTATAAGAGTTGATTGGTCATTTGAATTTGAAATTCAAATTGAAGCTCCCTAAAATCTCTCCACTAAACTTAGGGAGATATTCTCTCCATTACAACATTCAAATTTCCACAACTTTCTCAAGTAGGTGTGATTACAAGATATTCCAAAGTCACAATGACTTTTACAATAAGTAAAAAATGAGAACTCATAAGCATGAGTTTCTATGGCTCAATCTTCAAGAATTAATCCAAGCTTTATGTAATGTCTTCAAGGTACAAATCAAAGCCAAGTGTGAAGGCTTGATTTACACCAACAGCTCCCCCTCAAGCCAAACACTCTGGCTCAAGTCTTCATCTTCTTCATCTTTAGTCTTCAATCATATCCTGCAATCCAATCATGGATTTAAATCTGCATAACTTGTTTCCATCCAATGCTTTTGTGAGCAAATCTGCACATTGCATATTAGTAGACACATATGTCAATTGAATGTCTTTGCTAAGTAACTTCTCCCTCACATAGTGGTAATGAACCTCTATGTGTTTGGTTCTGGCATGATATATTGGATTAGCTGCAAGGTGAAGAGAGCTAGTGTTATCTCCAAATATGATTGGAGGTCTAGTGTATAGACCTAACTCTGTATATAGAAGCTTCAACCATATAGCTTCTTGAGTGGCATTGGCAAGCCCTCTATACTCTGCTTCAGTGGATGACAATGCCACTGTAGGTTGCTTCTTGGCTGACCAAGAAATAGGCTTATCTCGTGCAAAACAAATGTATCCTGAGCTGCTTCTCCTATCATCCTTGCATCCTGCCGAATCTGCATCTGAGTAAACTTTAATGTCAATATCTGATGTATAAGGAAAGTACAAACCATGACTTTGAGTTCCTTTGAGGTACTTCAAGATTTTCTTTGCTGCCTCTAGGTGAGGTACCCTTGGTTTGTGCATGAATTGACTAAGCACACTAACTCCATATGCTATGTCAATTCTTGTCAAGGTAGCATAGTTCAAACTACCTACCATACTTTGGTATCCTGTGATGTCTTGTATTTCTTCTCCTTCATGAGCACTTAACTTTAGGTTGACCTCCATTGGAGTAGTAGATACCTTAGCATCCTGCAAGCCAAACTTCTTGACCATATCCTGTACATACTTCTTTTGAGTGATATATATGCCTGAGTTGGTGTAGACTAACTCAAGACCTAAGAAGTACTTCAATAATCCAAGGTCACTAATCTTGAACTCTTTCATCATCTGTCCTTTGATGTGCCTAATCCCATTTACATCATTGCCTGTAATGATGATGTCATCAACATAAACACATAAGTAGATTACCTCTGTACTACTTCTCTTTATGAATAGAGAAGTGTCTGCTTTAGTCATCACAAATCCTTGGTCTTGGAGATAGGTTGTCAACCTGTAATTCCATGCTCTAGGTGCCTGCTTTAAACCATACAGAGCCTTCTTCAATTTACAAACATAATGTACCTTTTTTGGATCTTCATAGCCAGGTGGTTGTGACATGTAGACTTCTTCAGATATCCATCCATTCAAGAAAGCATTCTTGACATCTAATTGGTACATGTTCCAATTCTTGGATGCAGCTACACTCACCATAACTCTGATAGTTGGCATCTTGACCATAGGGGAAAATGTCTCCTCATAATCAATGCCTTGGGTTTGTGCAAAACCCTTGGCTACCAACCTAGCTTTATACCTGTTTATTGTACCATCTGAATTCCTTTTGAGTTTGTAGATCCATCTGGATCCTATCACCTTCATAGATTCTTTCTTGGGTACCAAGTCCCAAGTGTCACTCTCTTTGAGAGCCTGCATTTCTTCATTCATTGCTTCCTTCCATTCTGGTTTAGTGATTGCTTCTTCAAATGAACCTGGTTCTTCATTCAATAGATCCTTTGCAAGATATACAGAATGCTTGGTTACAAGAGAAGTATCATACCCATACCTAATAGGCTTCTTACTTTCTCTCTAAGATCTCCTCATTGCTTGAGTTGAAGATTCTGGTTTATCTTCTAGTTGCTTCATCTTCATCTTCCCTTTGGACTTCCAAGCCTTGAACTCTTCAAGGTTTATTGTATCATCATCATCTGAGCTTGAATCTTCTTTTTGAATTGGGTCTTCCTTGGTGAGCTTTGGGAAATCTTCTTCCATGTCATAGGGTAGACTAATCTTCCTGCATTCATTTTCATACCAAGAGTCATTCTCATCAAAGATGACATCTCTGCTTACCTTGAAGCCTTTGTTTGAGGGGTTGTAGAATCTGTATCCCTTCTGATTCAAATCATAACCAATGAAGATACATTTTTCAGCTTTAGGGTCTAGCTTTCCCCTTACCTGTGAGGGAATATGCACATATGCAACACAACCAAAGATTTTGCAATGATCCAGAGATGGTCTCTTACCATGCCAAGCCTCATAGGGTGTCATTCCATCAAGTGTCTTTGATGGCAACCTGTTAATTAAATATGTGGCAGTAGATACACTCTCTGCCCAAAGATAATTTGGCAATTTCTTTTCATTTAGCATAGACCTAGCTGTCTCTACAATGAGTCTATTCCTCCTTTCAGCTACCCCATTTTGTTCAGGTGAGTACCTTGTAGTAATCTCCCTCTTGATGCCTCTTTCCTGCAAGAAATCTTCAAACTCATTGGAGAAGTACTCTCCTCCACCATCTGACCTTAGCTTCTTCAAGCTTCTTCCTGTTTGATTTTCAACAAGTGCAAGATACCTCTTGAAACAATTAAACACTTCATCTTTATGCTTCATAAAGTATAAAATGGTCCACCTACTATAATCATCAATGAAGGACACATAATACCTTGAACATGAGATAGAAGGGTCCTTGCTAGGTCCCCAAACATCTGTGTGTACCAAGTCTAGATAGTCTTCATGCATGAAACCTTTCCTTGAATAGGGTAATCTGTGAGACTTACCAAATTGACATGATCCGCACTTGTATATCATGTGTTGCTTGGACACATTAGGTATCCCAAGCACACATTGATCCCTGCACATTTGCTTTAGGGTTCTTTCACCTATGTGCCCTAATCTCTTGTGCCATATTTCTAACTCTGAAAGTGTCTGATCCTTGTAATTATACAAAGCAATGTTTTTTGTATCTTCTAGCTCAAATGTAAATAATCTACCTGATTTCTCCCCTTTGGCTATCCTTCTGAATCCATGTCTTGGGTCCTCCACATATGCTCCATGTTGTGTGAATCTGACCTGCAAACCTTTCTCCACAATCTGACCAACACTCATTAGATTCTTGGTGATGGTTGGTACATAGAGTACCCTGCTCAATAGATTCTGGTTACCATCACATGTCTTCACATTTCCAATCTTAACAACAGAATGTTTAGTGTCATCACCTGTTTGTACCTGATGTTTGCCCTTGGGCTCTTCCAAATCAGAAAGTAGTGCCACATTGCCAGCTACATGGTTAGAACATCCTGAGTCAATATAAAATAAATGATCATCATTTGTACCTATCTTGGAGGTCATATTCATGATCAATAGGGAGTCATCTTGCTCCTCTGTGTAGTTGTTGTAGTCTCTTCTATTTTTGAATCCACCTTGGTAATTACCATTGTGGTTGTTGTTGTAATTGTTGTTGTATTGATTGTTGTATCCATTGTAGCTTTGATGTTGGTTGAATCTGCCTCTCCCTTGAGAGTATCCACCTCTTGAGTAGCCTCTTCCTCTCTGATTCTTGTAGTTCTTGTAGCATTCATCTGTGGTATGGTTGGACAATCCACAAATGTTGCATGGTGATGAGTTGTAGGGTCTCCCCCTACCTGACTTACCTCCTCTGCCTCTTCCTCTAGATGACCTACCTCTCCCTGCATAATTAGCTTGAGAGGTAGAGCCTTCTTCATCCTGTTTCTTCCCTTTACCTTTATCTTTAACTTTCTTATCAGTATAGAGAGCAGAGGGGTTGTTACCTTTTGATTGATCTCCAGCCTTTGTAAACTTTGCTTCATGTGTAAATAGTTGGCCCATGAGTGTTGTGAGATCAGGGGTATGCATGTCCATATAGAGGTCCATTGCAGTGGGTGAAACTTTCCCACTTATCATCTGCCTTGAATCCATTTGTTACTTGCCTGACTATTTGCTCCTCTTCAATCTCCTCTCCAATGCTTGCTAATTGGTCTGCCACATCTTTGATCTTTGTCACATACTCTGAGACTGATTGCTTGGGTTGCTTCCTAAGGGTTGTGAACTCAATCCACAGTTGATTCTTCCTAGCCCTTGTGTTGGAAGAAAAGTAGTTTGACAAGGTTTCCCAAGTCTCTTGGGAAGTCTTACAATTCCTTACATGAGGTAAAAGAAAGTCAGATATAGAGTTTAAGAGATAAGACCTTGCCAAAGCATCCTTTGCACACCATTGGTTGAGTCTTTCATGTTCATCCTTTGTGGGTAGTCCTCTGGTCTTGAATGAGGGCAATTCCTCATCTCCTGATATGTATCCAAATAAGCTTCTCCCTTGTAGATAGGTCTTCATTCTCAATGACCAAGCCTGATAATTGTTTCTGTCCAATTTGTCAATAAATGAAGGGAAACCATCACCCATGTTTACCTTCTTTGCTCTGATACCACTGTTGGGAGTGATGGTTGGATGCACTCAAGAAATGAGTTGATGCTGCAAAACCTGCTTCACACCTGCCCTCCTTTGACTCCAGAAATGCTTAGTATGCTCCTTGAGCTTTCAAATGATACCAAAATATGCTATGTGTACTTTGGAAATGATTTGACTAATGATTAGACCAAAACAGATGAGTTTGCACTTCACTAGTCTTAAAAAACTTTCTAATTCTGTAAAGATACCTGCTCAGTCTTATGCTTAGTGTGACCAGCACACTTGAAATTGAAACAATTCCTTTTGGGAGTATTAAAGTACCTTAGTAAGCTACCAATAACAAGTGGAATCACTCAAATTGATAAACCATACACTGAGAAATAAGTTTAGCAAAATTCTGATTACTCCCGATTTTTTAGGAACTCTGCAGACACAGACCAGTGTGCACTTCGAAGCGGATTTCTCCCAAATGGCTGAATGAAAGCTTCTGATATTTTGTATGCTTGTAGAAGACCTTATGCTGGTTCCAATGAGCTATAGATCTCTTGATTTGGTTCAGTGAGCACTGAGAAATGCTCCTTGGAAGTTGGCAGACTTGGAGTAGGAAACACAGAGAATCAGATATGTAGAATGTGTATATATCTATTGATTGATATGATTATACAAGCTCATTAGCATGCCAAGCATGGCTAATTGAGGAGTGATGGTGTAGGCTATGGAGTAGCACTAACACACACACAGTTACAATGAGAAAATACCTCGGGGAGTGAGCTAAAAGTGACTGGCTAACCCGCGAGTTTTCTTCACAGCTTTTATAAGAGTTGATTGGTCATTTGAATTTGAAATTCAAATTGAAGCTCCCTAAAATCTCTCCACTAAACTTAGGGAGATATTCTCTCCATTACAACATTCAAATTTCCACGACTTTCTCAAGTAGGTGTGATTACAAGATATTCCAAAGTCACAATGACTTTTACAATAAGTAAAAAATGAGAACTCATAAGCATGAGTTTCTATGGCTCAATCTTCAAGAATTAATCCAAGCTTTATGTAATGTCTTCAAGGTAAAAATCAAAGCCAAGTGTGAAGGCTTGATTTACACCAACAGTATCTCTTGGTGTCGATACATCTATGTGAATTTTCTTGTTGGAGCGCATGGGACGGGTCAACACTCGATTCTCAAAGCGATGAATATAAGCAAGAGCCGAATGAATAGCTTCATCCAGGCCTAGCGCATCCGCATGAAGGTTTAAAGACTCAATGAATTGGTCGTCAACCCCTTCTTCTCCTAACATCTGACTTATTAGCATCTTCCTTGTTTACAGTGACAGCTTGTGATGTTCCTGAACCCTCTTCATGGTTTCATACAGTCTTTTTATTTGCGCAGTATAAGCTGGGGCACTCGCTAGTTCTGAGGTTTCTTCGTACTCTTGGTCGTGTTCCTCGTCTGCTTCCTCTTTAGTCTCTTCTTCATCTTTGCCTACTTCCACTATTTCAGGTTGGGTAGGAGCTGAAGTCGTGGTGGTTGGTTGTGATCCTCGGGTCTGAGGTTACTCCGTCTCAAGATTAGCTTTGTTAATCATCCTGGCTATTTCTTCATCTGTTAAATCTTCCAGGGTGTAGCCCTGTGGGAACTCCAAGTCTGATGGAATCGGAGGGAAAACCAAATTGGGTCCTTCTGCACTTTGTCTAGGTAAGAAAATAGTGAATAGTTGGACACGTCTGGTTTGAGGTGGTGTCACCTCTGGTGTGAGGGTGGCACCCCTTGCTTGTGCACATGGTATTTGAACTGAACCCCTCATTTTCTTCAAAGGTGGCCCTGTTGTTGATAGCCGTCCCTAGAATTCTTGGGCTCGGGACCACATTAGTGGTCTTTGAATAGGCACATCATAGGCTAAGCACCTGTAAATGATCCTTGTCAGCGCACAACATCCATGAAGCACATTCTTATGTTTCTTATTCCGGCGCTGATGTGCTAGGTGGATTTGATCTATGATCTAGTGGGGTAGATTGATTGTGAGGTTTTCTGTCTCTGCCAAGTACAAGCTAAACCAAATTCTTTTGGGTGGCATGGTGAAGCGCTCCTGGGCTGGAAAGGCAAAGTGTTGCATGATTGTGCATAGGTGGGGGGCGATGGTTGGTGTCATAGCAACCATATCCTTTAACTTGTTAAGATCTTTGTGTTCCATTCTTCCAGGGATCAATGTTTCCTTCTCTGTGGGGAATGTGCATGCCATTCATGTCCAAGGCTTCCCGTACTAGGTTGAGGGTAAGTTTAAATCTTTTCAATTCATGGCCTGGTGTTAGAGATGGGAGAACAAATACTATCTCCCCCTTTGGCTCTACTAGGGGTGATCGTGCTAATCAAGTAGGAGCAGTGTAGAAAATCAGGCTTAGGTAAGAGGGCTCTAAAATAGCTGTCCAGGCTCGCCTTCATCCATACAGATCTCATTACTTCTGCATCTTGATATTTCTTTAATTCATGGATGAAGAAATGATACCTCCCCCACTTTCCATTGAATTCAATTTCTGCTTCCCAAAAGTAGGTGCCCTCACCCAATGGACCTGCAACATCACTAAACCAGTGAGCATGTTTGCCAACTTGTGACGTGTGCCCTTGCAAAGGGTTATGAATGGGAAGTACATGCACTGCTCTAAGTTCCTGAGATCTCTCGGTGAGTTGGGGTTCGAGGAGGAGAGTTTCAATGTCCACAATTTGTGCACTGGATCCCTCCTGGGAACTGGTACCTCCTGCTTCTGCCATGTTACTTCTTGTTTGCTGGTTCTGTGAGAATATAGAAGCATGTGTTAACATTGTAATGGACAAGATAGAACAATTTTTGTCCCCGTTACAACATTAACATGAGGTTAGTGATAGGTTAGTGGGTTAGTGAGTGCTCGGTGATTGTGTGTGTAGTTAGTGAATGAATAATCCTATGAGCTAAATGGAAAGATGTAGTGTGAGGATGATGCAGTTAGTAGGTGGAGATGAATTTACAAATGGGGGTCAGGGGGTTTTATTACAAGCTTTGGACTGCCAAACACAGTGGATGGCTTTCGATTTTGACTTTGTGGAGATTCTGGAGGGCTTTGTAAGAGTGTCTGTTTGGAAATGAGCCATTTTAGGGACCCATTTACAAGTGATTCTGCTCGTGCTCATGGGCGAATATGCGTTTGTGCGTGTCGAAATAGAGTGGGTGTCAATTGTCCGAGTGAGTGAACCATGTTGTACATGGTGTGGTCTATGTGTAGCTATTTGAGCCTACAAGCAAGCCTTAGGCACCCAAATTTGTCTTGATTGTGGATCAGTCTTCATCGACTTCTTGGGTACCTAGATAGAATTCATTTTAGTGGACAAAATTCTTGAAAGAATTCTTATTAGTGTCCTGTCGTTGATCACTAATATGGACTTTAGCCAGTGATTGTGACTAGACCGCAATAGGTTGATTGCCTCTTCGCACCCACACTTGTTTTGGTGGTTGAGACACCATGCTTTGTACTTTCTTTTGGCTTCGAGCGTATGCCACCTGATTCCAATGAATTCCATACTCCTTCAGTTTCCATGTCTCGATCACCTTTGGAAAAGAAGGGAGTTCCATCATATCCTTAACTTCTTTGTTGAGAAAATCATCCTTCTGCATCACATAGTTTTGGACAAGAATAGCATCGTCATCTTCATGTGTACTCTTGGAAGGACCAGGAGTTTGTGCCTTTCCTAGTTCCTTGAGTGCCTCATTTTCTAACTCAAGTGTAATGCGGTTCTGATTTACCCAGACCTGAAGAAGTCCACTTCTTAGGTTTAGGTTGACTACATGATCATTGTTGGTGCAGGACAATCACCAATTGATGTTTTGATATGGAAATGAAGTCAAGGATTTGAGGAGAGAACAAGTTGTGAAGCATGAAGGAAGGACATATTTAGAAGTTGGAAGATGTGTACATATATGTACAGTATTTCAGAGATAGGTCACTTATATCTTTGAGTAGTCATAAGCTTGTAAATTTTTGTCTATATATACTATGGAAAATGTTGGGGCAAGGATGAGAGAGCATAAGAATAGAGTAATCAGGAGTTGTATGTGTTATTAGACATCTTAGAAGTGAGTCAAGACTCTCTCATCACTCAGTTGTAATTTTTCTCAGAAATGAAGAAAATGTTGCGCCCGATATTTCTGAGTTTTCTCCTTCTGTGTTAGATCTTTTGTGAAATTATTTTGTACAATTCTAAGTCTATAGGTAATCAACTTCTGTACAAATTTTCAGCTTCCAATTGTGATCAGGCTGAGAGAATTGAGTGTAGGAACATTTGCATATGTAAATGAGAAGAAGTGAAGTTACAGGAGGTGCAAAATTCGATACGAATGTTTTGATCAATTCTCCTTCCACAGGTTAAAGTTTTGAGCAAGCAAGCACTCAATCTTTAAGTTGGAAGGTAAGCTATTTGTGGTTAAAGGCATTTGCAGAAACGGGTTCTAGATTGAGAGAACCAAAGGTTTAAAGTCATAGGTGTCTAAATCGACTTCTTAGAAGAATAGTTTTAGACATAGGTGAGTTGTTGAGATCATTTCTCAAGTTCTACTAAATCTTTTGGAGTGATTCGACTTGTAGAAGATGTGCAATCTATAGGTGACACCTCATACAAAGTTTTATAAAAAACTTTACACATTTGATAAGGCAATGAGTGAATTATGTGCAGCAGACTTTCTATGTAATCTCCTTCTTCACAGTTTGTTCAAGCATTTGACAATTGAGTATTGATCTTCTAAAATTGGTGAAGATTTGAGTTATTCTTGTTATAGAGGTGTTTTAAAGACAAGAGTAACTTGTTCTTTTGGAGATTAACACTCTCCATCAGTGGTATCAGAGCAGGAAGCATCATAATTGAAGGAAGGAAGACCTCGACTGCTCTAGGTGCAAAGAAGTCAACATCTGAAGGTTCAAAAGGTGAAAGCTTCAGGATAAAGCTTGAGAATAAAGCTTAAGAAGAAGTTCATACGACACCAAGGAAGACAAAATGAGTATTATTCGAAGTAAAGGTACATCTATTACTCATAAAGATTGAAGATTTCAATATACAGGTGAAGAAAGGATGGGAGATTCTCTTCAGATAGAGAAATTGGATAGAGAGAACTATCCAGCATGGTCAATGAGGATGGAAGCTCATCTAATGAGCAAAGACTTGATAGGTTATATTACAGGTGAAGAAGAAAAGCCTCAATTCAGAGATCCTAGTGTTCCAACTGTTGGGAGTGATGGTTGGATGCACTCAAGAGATTGAGTTGGTGCTGCTATACCTGCTTCACACCAGCCCTCCTTTGATTCCAGATATGCTTAGTACACACCTTGAACTTCCAAATGACACAAAGAAACCATATATGTACTTTGCAAATGATTTGTGTAGTGATCAAACCAAAACAGATAATTTGGTTCCTTCACAAATCCAAAAACTTGCTATTTTTGTAATGATACCTGCTCAGTGTTATGCTTAGTGTGACCAGCACACTTGCAATTGAAACAATTCCTTTTGGAAGTATTAAAGTACCTTAATAAGCTACCATTTGCAAGCGGAATGAGAAGAAATGATAAACCACATACAGAGAAATTGATTTAGCAAAATTATATGTACCCCCGACTTTTTAAGAACTCTGCAGACACAGACCAGTGTGCACTTCGATCGAGATTTCTCCGAGATCGCTGATCGTTTGGCCTTGAGATTTTGTAGGTGTGTAGTATGCTTGGAGCTGGTTCCAATGTGCTTTGAATCACTTGATTTGGTTCAGTAGATCCTGAGATATGCTCCTTTGAAGTTGACAGACTTGGAGATGATAACACAAAGAAACAGATATGATGAATATGTATACTTCTATTGATTAATGTGTTTGTACAATCTCATTAGCATGACAAGCATAGCTAAATGAGGTGTGGTGGTGTAGGCTATGAAGTAGCTCTATCACACACTCAGTTACAACAGTAGAATGCCTCGGGGAGTGAGCTCAATTGGGCTAGCTAACTCGCGAGTTTTTCCTTCTCCTTTTATATGAATTGGAAGTTGATTTGAATTTCAAATTCAAACTAAGGCTCCCTAGAATCTCTCCTCTAAAAGTAGGGAGATATTCTCTCCACTAAATTATTGTCTTTTCCACGACTAATCAGGTAGGTGAGTGATTACATGAGATGCCAAGTCATTTAGACTTTTACAAATGAGTAAAATGGTAATAGTCTATAAGCATAGGTTCCTATGACTCTTGCTTCATGTAGAGATATCCTTCAAGGGTTCCAAGACAAATCTTCCAAGGTTCCAAGCCAATGTGTGAAGGCTTGAAATGCACCAACAGCTCCCCCTCAAGCCAAACACTTTGGCTTAAGTCTTTATCTTTAGTCTTCCATCACATCCTGCAATCCAATCATGGATTTGAATCTGCATAGCTTGTTTCCATCCAATGCTTTAGTGAGTAAATCTGCACATTGCATATTAGTAGACACATAGGTCAATTGAATCTCTTTGCTAAGTAGCTTCTCTCTCACATAGTGGTAATGAACCTCTATGTGTTTGGTTCTAGCATGATATATTGGGTTAGCTGCAAGGTGAAGAGAGCTAGTGTTATCTCCAAAGATAATTGGAGGTCTAGTGTATAGACCTAACTCTGAATACAAGAGCTTCAACCAGATAGCTTCTTGGGTGGCATTGGCAAGCCCTCTATACTCTGCTTCAGTGGATGACAATGCCACTGTAGGTTGTTTCTTGGCAGACCAAGAAATAGGCTTATCTCCTGCAAAACAAATGTAGCCTGATGTGCTCCTCCTATCATCCTTGCATCCTGCCCAATCTGCATCTGAGTAGACTTTAATATCAATATCTGATGTATAAGGAAAATACAAACCATGGTTCTGAGTTCCCTTCAAATACTTCAAGATCTTCTTTGCTGCCTCTAGGTGTGGTACCCTTGGTTTGTGCATGAATTGACTAAGCACACTAACTCCATATGCTATGTCAATTCTTGTCAAGGTAGCATAGTTCAAACTACCTACCATGCTTTGATATCCTGTAATGTCTTGTAATTCATCTCCTTCATGAGCACTTAGCTTTAGGTTGACCTTCATTGGAGTAGTAGATACTTTAGCATCCTGCAAACCAAACTTCTTGACCATATCTTGTACATACTTCTTCTGAGTGATATATATACCTGAGTTGGTGTAGACTAACTCAAGACCTAAGAAGTATTTCAATAATCCAAGGTCACTAATCTTGAATTCTTTCATCATCTGTCCTTTGATGTGTCTAATCCCATTGACATCATTGCCTGTAATGATGATGTCATCAACATAAACACACAAGTAGATTACCTCTGTACTACTTCTCTTTATGAACAGAGAAGTGTCTGCCTTACTCATTACAAATCCTTGGTCTTGGAGGTAGGTTGTCAACCTGTAATTCCATGCTCTAGGTGCCTGCTTCAAACCATATAGAGCCTTCTTCAATTTACAAACATAATTTACCTTCTTGGGATCTTCATAGCCAGGTGGTTGTGACATGTAGACTTCTTCAGATATCCATCCATTCAAGAAAGCATTCTTGACATCTAATTGGTACATGTTCCAATTTTTTGATGCAGCTACACTCACTAATATTCTGATAGTCGGCATCTTAGCCACAGGAGAAAATGTCTCCTCATAATCAATGCCTTGGGTTTGTGCAAAACCCTTGGCTACCAACCTAGCTTTGTACCTGTTTATTGTTCCATCTGAATTTCTCTTTAGCTTGTAGATCCATCTGGATCCTATCACCTTCATAGATTCCTTCTTGGGTACCAAGTCCCAAGTATCACTCTCCTTGAGAGCTTCTATTTCTTCATCCATGGCTTCTTTCCACTCTGGTTTGGTGATTGCTTCTTCATAGGTACCTGGTTCTTCATTCAACAAGTCCTTTGCAAGATATACAAAATGTTTAGTTACAAGTGATGTGTCATACCCAAATCTGATAGGTCTTTTGCTTTCTCTCTGAGATCTTCTAATTGCTTGAGTTGAGGATTCTGGTATATCCTCTAGCTTTTTCATCTTCATCTTTCCTTTGGACTTCCAAGCCTTGAACTCTTCAAGATTTATTGTATCATCATCATCTGAGCTTGATTCATCTTTCTGGATTGGTTCCTCCTTGGTGAGCTTTGGGAAATCTTCTTCCATAACATAGGGTAGACTAATCTTCCTGCATTCATTCTCATACCATGAGTCATTCTCATCAAAGATGACATCTCTGCTTACCTTGAAGCCTTTGTTTGTTGGGTTGTAGAATCTGTATCCCTTTTGGTTCAAATCATAACCAATGAAAATACATTTTTCAGCTTTAGGGTCTAGCTTTCCCCTTACCTGTGAGGGAATATGCACATATGCTACACAACCAAAGATTTTGCAATGATCCAGAGAAGGTCTCTTACCATGCCAAGCTTCATATGGTGTCATGCCATCAAGTGATTTGGATGGCAACCTGTTGATAAGATAGGTGGCAGTGGATACACTCTCTGCCCAAAGATAATTTGGCAACTTCTTTTCATTAAGCATAGACCTAGCTGTTTCTACAATGAGTCTATTCCTTCTTTCAGCTACCCCATTTTGTTCAGGTGAGTACCTTGTTGTAATCTCCCTTTTGATGCCTCTTTCCTGCAAGAAATCTTCAAACTCATTTGAGAAGTATTCTCCTCCACCATCTGACCTTAACCTCTTCAAGCTTCTTCTTGTTTGATTTTCAACAAGTGCAAGATACCTCTTGAAACAAATAAACACTTCATCTTTATGCTTCATAAAGTATAAAATGGTCCACCTGCTATAGTCATCAATAAAGGACACATAATACCTTGAACCTGAAATGGAAGGGTCCTTGCTAGGTCCCCAAA
The DNA here is from genome assembly GCA_020310875.1 of Ceratopteris richardii. NCBI lineage: Eukaryota > Viridiplantae > Streptophyta > Polypodiopsida > Polypodiales > Pteridaceae > Ceratopteris > Ceratopteris richardii. The sequence continues at coordinate 6,255,746 of CM035421.1, read as the reverse complement.
CATCTGTGTGTACCAAGTCTAGGTAGTCTTCATGCATGAAACCTTTCCTTGAGTAGGGCAACCTGTGAGACTTACCAAATTGACATGCTCCACACTTATAAATCATGTGTTGCTTGGATACATTAGGTATCCCAAGCACACATTGATCCCTGCATATTTTCTTTAGGGTTCTTCCACCTATGTGACCTAACCTCTTGTGCCATATTTCTAACTCTGAAAGTGTTTGATCCTTGTAATTATACAAAGCAATATTCTTGGTGTCTTCTAGCTCAAAAGTAAACAATCTACCTGATTTCTCCCCTTTGGCTATCCTTCTGAATCCATGTCTTGGGTCCTCCACATATGCTCCATGTTGTGTGAATCTGACCTGCAAACCTTTCTCCACAATCTGACCAACACTCATTAGATTCTTGGTGATGGTTGGTACATAGAGTACCCTGCTCAATAGGTTCTGGTTACCATCACATGTCTTCACATTTCCAATCTTAACAACAGAATGTTTAGTGTCATCACCTGTTTGTACCTGATGTTTGCCCTTGGGTTCTTCCAAATCAGAAAGTAGTGCCACATTGCCAGCTACATGGTTAGAACATCCTGAGTCAATATAAAATAAATGATCATCATTTGTACCTATCTTGGAGGTCATATTCATGATCAATAGGGAGTCATCTTGCTCCTCTGTGTAATTGTTGTAATCCCTTCTATTTCTGAATCCACCTTGGTAACTACCATTGTGGTTGTGGTTGTAATTGTTGTTGTATTGATTGTTGTATCCATTGTAGCTTTGATGTTGGTTGAATCTGCCTCTCCCTTGAGAGTATCCACCTCTTGAGTAGCCTCTTCCTCTCTAATTCTTGTAGTTCTTGTAGCATTCATCTGTGGTATGATTGGACAATCCACAAATGTTGCATGGTGATGAGTTGTAGGGTCTCCCCCTACCTGACTTACCTCCTCTGCCTCTTCCTCTAGATGATCTACCTCTCCCTCCATAATTAGCTTGAGAGGTAGAGCCTTCTTCATCCTGTTTCTTCCCTTTACCTTTATCCTTACCTTTCTTATCAGTATAGAGAGCAGAGGGGTTGTTACCTTTTGATTGATCTCCTGCCTTTGTAAACTTTGCTTCATGTGTGAATAGTTGGCCCATGAGTGTTGTGAGATCTGGGGTATGCATGTCCATATAGAGGTCCATTGCATTGGTGAAACTTTCCCACTTATCATCTGCCTTGAGTCCATTTGTTACTTGTCTGACTATTTGCTCCTCTTCAATCTCCTCTCCAATGCTTGCTAATTGGTCTGCCACATCTTTAATCTTTGTCACATACTCTGAGACTGATTGCTTGGGCTGCTTCCTAAGGGTTGTGAATTCAATCCACAGTTGATTCTTCCTGGCCCTTGTGTTGGAAGAAACGTAGTTTGACAAGGTTTCCCAAGTCTCTTGGGAAGTCTTACAGTTCCTTACATGTGGTAAAAAAAAAAAATCAGATGTAGAGTTTAAGAGATAAGACCTTGCCAAAGCATCTTTTGCACACCATTGGTTGAGCCTCTCATGTTCATCCTTTGTAGGTAGTCCTCTAGTTTTGAATGAGGGCAATTCCTCATCTCCTGATATGTATCCAAATAAGCTCCTTCCTTGTAGATAGGTCTTCATTCTCAATGACCAAGCTTGGTAATTGTTCTTGTCCAATTTGTCAATGAATGAAGGAAATCCATCTCCCATGTTTACCTTATTTGCTCTGATACCACTGTTGGGAGTGATGGTTGGATGCACTCAAGAGATTGAGTTGGTGCTGCTATACCTGCTTCACACCAGCCCTCCTTTGATTCCAGATATGCTTAGTACACACCTTGAACTTCCAAATGACACAAAGAAACCATATATGTACTTTGCAAATGATTTGTGTAGTGATCAAACCAAAACAGATAATTTGGTTCCTTCACAAATCCAAAAACTTGCTATTTTTGTAATGATACCTGCTAAGTGTTATGCTTAGTGTGACCATCACACTTGCAATTGAAACAATTCCTTTTGGGAGTATTAAAGTACGTTAATAAGCTACCATTTGCAAGTGGAATGAGAAGAAATGATAAACCACATCTAGAGAAATTGATTTAGCAAAATTATATGTACCCCCGACTTTTTAGGAACTCTGCAGACACAGACTAGTGTGCACTTCGATCGAGATTTCTCCGAGATGGCTGATCGTTTGGCCTTGAGATTTTGTAGGTGTGTAGTATGCTTGGAGCTGGTTCCAATGTGCTTTAAATCACTTGATTTAGTTCAGTAGATCCTGAGATATGCTCCTTTGAAGTTGACAGACTTGGAGATGATAACACAGAGAAACAGATATGATGAATATGTATACTTCTATTGATTAATGTGTTTGTACAATCTCATTAGCATGACAAGCATAGCTAAATGAGGTGTGGTGGTGTAGGCTATGAAGTAGCTCTATCACACACTCAGTTACAACAGTAGAATGCCTCGGGGAGTGAGCTCAATTGGACTAGCTAACCCGCGTGTTTTTCCTTCTCCTTTTATATGAATTGGAAGTTGATTTGAATTTCAGATTCAAACTAAGGCTCCCTAGAATCTCTCCTCTAAAAGTAGGGAGATATTCTCTCCACTAAATTATTGTCTTTTCCACGACTAATCAGGTAGGTGAGTGATTACATGAGATGCCAAGTCATTTAGACTTTTACAAATGAGTAAAATGGTAATAGTCTATAAGCATAGGTTCCTATGACTCTTGCTTCATGTAGAGATATCCTTCAAGGGTTCCAAGACAAATCTTCCAAGGTTCCAAGCCAATGTGTGAAGGCTTGAAATGCACCAACACCAACTAGGGAGGAATTATCAGATTTGACGAATTGGATGAAGAGAGATGCTCAAGCTAGGAGCATTATCTATATAGAAGCCAATGATTACTTGCTACCTCACATTAGAGGCCTTGAAAGTGAAAGTGATATATGGAATGCTTTGGAGGAGCATTTCCAAAATACCACAAAGTCTAGGAAGGCATCCTTGTGGGCAGAATTTAGCACATTCAAGAATAAGGCCTCTCAATCCATCTCAGATTATGTAACCAGAATGAAGGACATTGCAGATGCATTAGGAGCTGTTGGTGAAGACATTGAGGAGGATAAATTGGTGAGGCAAATCCTCACAGGTTTGAGAGGTGATGACAAATGGAAGCCATTCATTTTGTCTATAGAATTATCACTTGATCATTTTACTCCTGACTTAAATCAGTTACTAGGACATATGTTAACCTTTGAGCAGGATGTCAAAGGTGAAGGTGACACAAGTACAGGTCATGCAATGTACTCAAAGGATAAGAAGAAAAATAGCAAAGGGAAGCAACAAGTAAATGAAGATGAAGGCACAACTAGTCAAGCCAACTTCCTAAGAGGAAGAGGAGGTGGCAAAGGTAGAGAAAGAGGAGCAGGAATAATAAAGATGGAGTCAAAGCTTGCTGGATTTGTGGTAAGACAAATCACTTAGCTAATGATTGTTGGCATAATAATCAGAGTAATGGTGGATATAATCAGAATTTTAATTCAAGAGGAAGAGGTGGCAAAAATCAAAGAGGTAGCTTCAGAGGAAGAGGTAGTAGGGGTTACTTTGGAAGAAATGCAGGTAGAGGATTCCAAAGTCAACAATACAATATTACCTACTACAATTATGCTTCAGATCAAAAGGAGGATTCAACACTGATAATGAATGCAACTTGTGAAAGGCAAAGTGAAGACCAAAGATTCTTCTACATTGATTCAGGGTGTAGCAATCACCTGAGTGGTAACATAGCATTGATGACTGATTTGGAAAATAAGGTATCTAATCATGTTGTTCAAACAGGTGACAATACAAAGCACAATGTGAAGTCAATTGGATCAGTGAAGGCCAAGGATGGAAGTACTCTCTTGAGTAAGGTCTTGTATGTTCCTACAATTCCTAAGAATCTGATAAGTGTAGGACAAATTGTTGAAAAAGGTTATGAAGTTAGATTCACTAATGAAGGAGTGTTTGTGGAAGACCCTAGCAATGGGTATAAACAAATTGTTTCAGGGAAGAAAGAAGGAAGGTTGTTCACATTAAAGATTCAAGGTAATGTTGTTCATGCCTTGTTCACTTATGGAGGACATAAGATCTCTGAGTTAGATCTTTGGCACAAGAGGCTTGGACACTTCAATGAAAGAGGTATCAAAGATATGATTAACAATGGTTCAGTGCTTGGATTGCCTAATGTTGCAGGTCAACATATGACATACAGATGTGAGGCATGTCAATGAGGTAAGGCTCATAAGCAATATTATTCCAAGCATGGTTTTATGTATTCAGAGAAGCTTGAGTTGGTACACACAGATGTGTGGGGACCATCAAAGAATTTTAGTATAAATGGTTCAAGGTACTATGTGATTTATGTTGATGATGCTACCAGATGGATCACTATCTATGTGATTAAAGATAAGTCAGAGGTATTCAATACATTCAAACATTATCATGTGTATGCAGAAAGAATTACAGGTCATAAATTGAAGAGACTAAGGTGTGATGATAAGGTATGTATTCATTGGTTATGATGATAAGCAGATGGGATATAGGTTGTGGAGTCCATCCACAAAACAATTTCTTGTATCAAAAGATGTTATATTTGATGAGCAAGGTACTTGGTATGCATGTACAATCAATATTAATACAGGTGATGAAGAAGTTGTGAGTCAAAAGAAAGGTAAATCAAAAGTTTAGATATTTGATGAAGAGGAGAATAATGAAGTGCAGGTGGAAGTCGAAGAAATGCCAAGATTTGATCTAGAGTGTGAAGAACCAGAAACCTCAAGGAGTGGAGAACTCAGAAGGTCATCAAGACACAAGTGGCAACCTACAAGGTATAGCTATGACACTTCTTTTTTGGCTACCAAAGATTATGCTTACATGATAAAGGCAGATGAAGATCCTTCCACATATGAAGAGGCAAAAGGTAAGGAAAATTGGGAGAAAGCTATGCAGGAAGAATATGATGCATTAATGGAGAATCAGACATGGGATTTGGTTCCTAAGCCAAATAGTCAGAAGATTATTGGATGCAAATGGATCTACAAGACTAAGAGGTTTGCAGATGGAAGTGTGTCTAGGTATAAAGCTAGACTTGTTGTGAAAGGGTTTGCTCAGACATATGGTATTGATTATGATGAGACCTATAATCTTGTGGCAAAGATGACAACCATCAGGACACTCATAGCCATTGCTGCATGTAAAGGTTGGAAATTATGTCAATTAGATGTGAAGAATGATTTTTTAAATGGTTACATTTCAGATGATGCTTTCATGGAGCAACCTCAAGGATTCAGAGATGGAAGGTATCCAGATCATGTATGTAAGCTCAAGAGAGCTTTGTATGGTTTGAAGCAGGCCCCAAGGGCATGGAATTATAGACGTGAAGTTCTTGAAAGAACTTGGATTTCAAGTATCTAAGGCAGATAGTAGCTTGCTTGTTAAAGCAAGTGATGATGGGTTCATTTACATGTGCATATATGTTGATGATATAATTCTTACAGGTAGAGATGAGGAAGGAATTCAAAGCCTAAAGAAGCAAATGGAGGAAGAGTTCAAAATCAGTGACTTGGGAGACGTCATATTTCTTGGGCATGGAGATTTCATACACTCAACATGGAGTGTATGTGACTCAAGAAAGGTATTTGAGAAACTTGTTAATCAAGTTTAAAATGAATGATTGCAGGGTAGCACCTACTCCAATGGAGGTGAATCACAAATTGAGCAGATATGGTGGAGAAGAATTCAAGGATATGAAGCTATATCAGAGTTTGGTTGGTAGTCTTATCTATGCTACATTAACTAGGCCTGATTTATCATATGCAGTTGGAGTTTTGTCTCAATTCATGCATTGTCCTAGGAAAGAACATTGGATTGCAGGTCAAAGAGTGTTGATGTACATTAAGGGTACACTCAAAGAGGGTTTGTATTATGGTTTTACATCAGATACAAACATCAAAATATATAGTGATGCAGATTGGGCAGGTAATCCTGATGATAGAAAACATATGGATACTTGTGTTATGTGGGAGATAAGTTAATCTCTTGGTGTTCAAAGAAGCAACACACTGTTGCTTTATCATCTACAGAAGTTGAGTACAAAGGTATGGTTGAAGCTGCAAAGGAAGTGATATGGCTTAAGACTCTCATGAAGAGTTTTGACACCATACAGAGTACAGCTATCATTTATGGAGATAACATGAGTTCATTGTATTTAGCTGCTAATCCTGTGTTTCATGCAAGGACTAAACACATTGAGATTCAGTATCACTTTCTGAGAGAGAAGGTGATGGATAAAGAGATTTAAGTCATACATACTTCAACAAAAGATCAGATAGCTGCTATGCTTACCAAAAGCTTGGATGGACCAAAGCTACAGAGATTCAAAGACATGGCAGGCATAAACAAGATAGAGAAAACCTCAATTGATGATTGAGGGGGAGCTGTTGGTGCAAGAAAATCACCAATTGATGTTTTGATATGGAAATGAAGTCAAGGATTTGAGAAGAGAACAAGTTGTGAAGCATGAAGGAAGGACATATTCAAAAGTTGGAAGATGTGTACATATATGTACATTATTTCAGAGATAGGTCACTTATATCTTTGAGTAGTCATAAGCTTGTAAATTTTTGTCTATATATACTATGGAAAATGTTGGGGCAAGGATGAGAGAGCATAAGAATAGAGTAACCAGGAGTTTTATGTGTTATTAGACATCTTAGAAGTGAGTCAAGACTCTCTCATCACTCAGTTGTAATTTTTCTCAGAAATGAAGAAAATGTTGCGCCTGATATTTCTGCGTTTTCTCCTTCTGTGTTAGATCTTTTGTGAAATGCTTTTGTACAAGTCTAAGTCTATAGGTAGTCGACTTCTCTACAAATTTTCAGCTTCCAATTGTGATCAGGTTGAGAGAATTGAGTGTAGGAACATTTGCATATGTAAATGAGAAGAAGTGAAGTTACAAGAGGCACAAAATTTGATACAAATGTTTTGATCAATTCTCCTTCCACGGTTTAAAGTTTTGAGCAATCAAGCACTCAATCTTTAAGTTGGAAGGCAAGCTATTTGTGGTTAAAGGCATCTAGATTGAGAGAACCAAAGGTTTAAAGTCATAGGTGTCTAAATCGACTTCTCAGAAGAACAGTTTTAGACATAGGTGAGTTGTTGAGATCATTTCTCAAGTTCTACTGAATCTTTTGGAGTGATTCAACTTGAAGAAGGTGTGCAATCTATAGGCGACACCTCATACAAAGTTTTTTCAAAAACTTTACACATTTGATAAGGCAATGAGTGAACTATGTGAAGCAGACTTTCTATGTGATCTCCTTCTTCACAGTTTGTTCAAGAATTTGACAATTGAGTATTGATCTTCTAAAATTGGTGAAGATTTGAGTTATTCTTGTTATAGAGGTGTTCTAAATACAAGAGTAACTTGTTCTTTTGGAGATTAACACTCTCCATCAATCATAGATCCAGTCTGGACCCAAGACAAGAGGTTTAGTGAGATCCTCATCTTGACACACTAATAATTTAACTGTCATTAAAACATCTTGAATGTAGAGGGGAAGTTCCACCTCGCCCATGCAAGGGGTTTCCACACCTCACAATCCTATGAGATATGCTTCTATATGATTGGCACTTAATTTCAACTTTTGACAGTAAGAAATTTTAACAGCACTAGTGGTTGCACCTGAGTCAATCAAGGTCTATACAATCCTTGCATCCTGTCCTTGTCCTATCTCTAAGGTTACAAAAGGATGTCGGTCAATTATTCTATGGGAACTCATACTTGAGACTTCACACATAGCCATGTGATATCCTGGAGCTACATAGACATCTGTCCTAAGCTGCTCTCTACCCTGTCTTCTCAATTTCATTCTTCTGATGCATTCCAATGCTTCAGCATGTGCTTCTTCCCGCATTCGCTTTTCCTCATCTTTACGTTTCTTTGCAGTATTGAGTCAATTTAACATCTGCTCCGGGAGGGATTCCTGATATAACTTGACTCTGCACCCACTGATGTAACTTGGTAGGATGTCACCTTCTAGAGTGGCTAATTGAACTGCTCCACTTGTGGAGATCCTATTTATAATCATAGGTCCATAGCCTCTCTTCTCTAATTTCCGTGCATGTTGTTTCAATGTGTAGACTAGGACTAGGTTTGAAAAGACAATGGTCTAAGAAGATGAGCGAATTAGAAGAAAGCATAAGAGAAACAAAAGCCAAGATTGTTGAACTCACCTCTCAAACAAACTCTCACATACCACCACCACCTTCATCCCTACAGCCACCTCAATCACTACCTTCCAACCCACCTCGCATAATTCCACCATCCCCTAGAGTAGGATCAGTATTAGCTGACCCCACTCCTGAGGACATAGACATGTATCAGGCCAGAATTCAAGAAGGGCCAAATGTTACAGATCATGACAGGTGCTACCCTAGAGCTGTTCTAGAGATAGAGAGAACCAAGCTTTGTGCAAAAATGGTAGCGTTGGCTCAGACCATGTTTGAAACTAGTCGCCTCTTCAACTACTCTTGCTCAGCTAAGGCACAGTTGCATTTTGATGGACTATTGGAGAAGTTAGAGAGCATAATTGCAAGATCTAATAAGGAAGCCATCTCCCAAGGAAGAGCCAAGGCAAGCAAAAGAATAAGCATTCCTCCCTAGGAAGCTCATGTGCCTAATTCCACTGAACCAGACACCTCTTCTTCTATGAATAGGTATTCACCAGAGTTCTTGCGAGAGATTCAAGAACAAAAATGGGCTAAAGAAAGTGAAGTCCCTCCTGTTAAGGAAACACTCACGAATTTGACGCAACAGACAAAGAGAGAAACAGAATCTTCTGGAAAATCAGTGCACAGGTGTACAGTATGCGAAGTTAGTGCACGGTGTGCGCATAACAGAGCAATTAACCGCGGCGGGCGCGTAAGGCGCGCATAACGTGAATTGAAGAGTGACAGCGCAGAGGAGCGCCAAAAGAAAGTATATATATACAGCAAAATTTGAAGAACTGGCATGGAGAAGAGAGAGGGAGAGAGAAGACTCAGGAAGAGACACGTGAAGATGATGCATGTGAGATGCGCGTATGAGTGAAGAGAGATTTAGAAGTTCTCAGAAGATGCCATAGATCGCGTATGTACAGATGAATAACACAAGCCTGAAGTGTCGGGTCTTTTCATCTGAAGAGAGATGGTAATAAGAAACTACTCACTGTAGGAGAGTTTCTGTAGCTTGAGCAAGAAGAGGCCAAGCTTACTTGTACACATCTTCTCTAATCGAAAACACATGTTCATGTGGATGTCTCCGCGTAATCTTTACCTGTGAAGAATCTGAAGCTATTTCGTGTTACGGTAGGAGGCTTCGTTCATCGCTTACTGTCACGACTCGTTACTAAACGTGCTTCAGTACCTTCTCTGTAAACGCATGTTTCGGTGAATAACAGTTTACTCAGTAAACATATTTCAGTAATTTCCGATCAGTTACATTTTCTTAGAAACAAGATTTTCCGGTAGAACAACGAAGTATAACTCATAGCAGAGTTCTAAGTTTTGCATGAGGGATAGCTCATCTTGTAGCTAGACGTCTCTACTTTAAGCTGGTCACAGTTTCCGGTGAAAAGGAGATGTGCATGCAGTGCAAAATCTAACCGGAAAGTAGCACTTCAGAACTGTGAAGTTTTTCTTAAACCTTCAGAAGAGTTCATTAAGTGGAGAAAGCTCACGAATCACTTTCTTACTTCTTGTATGTTCACTTGAAGTAATTATAACCAAAGTAGAAGTTCATTTCGGTGAAGTTCTGGTACGATTACGGTGTCCATCCAATGACAGTCTGGTGAAGTTCCGGTGGAACTTGTGTCGCAGGATAACACAGTTAAGGCGACGTTAATTAGGCTGAGCTACTGTTGATTACAGAAGTGTTCTAAATCACTCTAGTTTAGCATTCTATTACGGTGGCGCGGCAATTTCTGCACGCCTGATAGAGTTCAAGCTTTGTCGCGAAACCCACCTTCAGGGCGAAAGTAATTCCGTAACAGTGGTATTAGAGCTGAAGTTTTCGCCAATAATTGGTATCAGAGCAGGTTAGTTTCCTAAGAATTGGTATAAGAGCCTAGAGTATTCCCTATCATGGCAGATCACGTCCAAATTGATAAACTGGACAGAGATAATTATCCCGCATGGGTAATGCGCATGGAAGCCTTACTTATGAGTAAGGACTTAATGATTTATGTGATTGGAGAAGAAAAGAAGCCGACCTTTGAAGATGATAGCCAACCAGAAAAGGAAGAGATAGAAGCTTTGAAGCTGTGGCAAAAGAAAGATGCAACGGCAAGAGCCTACATCTACAACACTGTTTCAGATCATCTGCTACCGCACATTAGAGGTATGGAGAAAGCAGAGGACATATGGAGTGCATTGGAAGATCATTTCCAAAATACTACAAAAGCCAAGAAGGCTAGCTTATGGTCCGAATTTACGACATTCAAGAAGAAGTCGAGTCAAGGCATCAGCGACTATGTCACCAAAATGAAGGATCTAGCAGATAGTCTAGGATCCATAAATGAAGAAGTCGAAGATCATAGATTGATAGCGCAAGTGCTCACAGGTTTGAGAGGAGATGAAAGGTGGAAACCTTTCGTACTATCAACTGAACTCTCCTTAAATCATTTTGTACCAGATTTAAATCAGCTGCTTGGTTTGATGCTCACATATGAGCAAGACCTGAAAGGAGACGCAGACAAAGGACATAGCTCTGCAATGTACATGAAGAACAAGAAGAAAGACAAAGGCAAGTCAAAAGATGAAGAAGAGTCGAGCTCTCAGGCCTATTACGCAAGAGGTAAAGGCACTGGCATAGGAAGAGCAAGAGGAAGAAGCCGCCAGAATACCACCAAGAAAGCTTGCTGGATTTGTGGACTAAGTAATCATCTGGCGCATGACTGTTGGCACAATCAACAAGGATCAAATCAAAATCAAAACAACAATAGCAGAGGCAGTAGCGGAAGAAATCAGAGTAATGCTCAAAGAGGAAGACAAAACCAAAGAGGAGGCTACGGTAGAGGTGGAGTAAGAAGTTGGGGACAGAGCCAATCCTACAACACCACCTACAACAACTACGCAAATGACACACAGAATGAAAGTCATACATCGTTGATGATGAACTCAATCAGCACATCTGATAACGAAGATCTAAAGGTATTTTACATTGACTCTGGATGTTCTAATCACTTGTCAGGAAACATAGAACTGATGTCAGAATTGGAAAAAGGAAGTGCAAGTCACACTGTTCAAACAGGTGACAATACAAGACACAAAGTACAATCAATCGGAAAGGTGAAATGCAAAAGTGGAGCAAATTTGCTAACCAATGTTCTGTATGTTCCAACCATACCAAAAAATTTGATCAGTGTAGGACAGATAGTCGAAAAAGGTTTCCAGGTCAGATTTACAAACAAAGGCGTATTTGTAGAAGATCCCAAGAACGGATATTATCAGATCGTCTCTGGTAAGAAAGAAGGAAGACTCTTTACGTTAAGAGTACAAGGGAACATTGGCCAAGCACTGCTCACACATGATGAAAAGGTAATTACAGAACTTGATCTCTGGCACAAGAGATTAGGTCATTTTCACGAAAAAGGAATCAAAGCTATGATAGCGAATCAGTCTGTACTGGGATTACCGAACGTACAGAACCAACATATGATTCACAAATGCGAAGCCTGTCAAATGGGAAAAGCCCACAGGTTACCTTTCCAGAGGAAAGGATTCAAACATGACAATGTGCTGGAACTCATACATACAGATGTATGGGGACCAACGAAAGAAGGATCAATCAGCGGATCAAGGTACTATGTTCTATTCATTGATGATGCAACAAGGTGGATAACTCTTTATGTTTTGAAGGAAAAGTCAGAAGTGTTTGGAGCTTTCAGGCATTTTCATGCATATGCTGAAAGACTTACCGGACGAAAACTTAAAAGACTGAGGTCTGATGGAGGGGGAGAATACTTCTCCCTAGAATTCATTGACTATCTTTGGAATGCAGGTATTAAGAGAGAAATAACCTGCAGATATACACCACAACAGAATGGTGTAGCAGAAAGGAGAAACCGAACTCTAGTCGAGTTTGCACGAGCTATGCTAAAAGAAAAAAATTGCCCAGATTATCTTTGGGCTGAAGCCATAAATACAGCTACATACTTGGTAAACAGATTACCATGTACAACATTAGAAGGAATGACCCCTTATGAAGCTTGGTGGGGAAAGAAGCCAACACTTGATCACTGCAAAGTGTTTGGATCAGTAGTGTATGCTTATGTACCGTCTCAACTCAGACATAAGCTTGAGCCAAAAGCAGAGAAATATGTATTCGTCGGATATGATGAAAAGCAGATGGGTTACAGATTATGGAGCCCTCTAACCAAACATTTTACTGTTTCCAGGGATGTAACATTTGATGAACAGAAAAGCTGGTATGTAGATCAGAGCCATACAGCTGAAGAATTTGAAGAAGAGATAAAAAGAAAAGAGAAAGGTAAAACAATCGTACAGGTAAACAAAGAAGACGAGGCAAGTACGTCCAGGACCAGAACAGGTATAAGGAACGAAGATGAAGACGGGTACTCAGACACACACAAAGAATATGAACTAAGAAGGTCAAACAGAGTAAGAAGACAACCGGAAAGATACTCGTATGATACATCATATATAACTCAACAAGATTATGCACATATGGTTAAAGATGAGGATGAGCCTCAGAGCTATGATGAAGCCAAAGGCAAGAAGCAATGGCAAGAAGCAATGGAAGAAGAACTCACCGCACTGGAAGAGAACAAGACATGGGAGCTTGTTCCTAAACCGAACGGTAAGAAAGTAATTGGGAATAAATGGGTGTTCAAAATAAAGAAACTTGCAGATGGAAGGATAGCCAGACATAAAGCGAGACTGGTTATCAAGGGCTATGCTCAGACGCATGGCATAGACTATGACGAGACGTTCAGTCCGGTGGCAAAGATGTCAACCATAAGAACAGTGATTGCTATAGCAGCATCAAAAGGATGGAAGCTAAGTCAGCTAGATCTAAAGAATGCATTCCTGAATGGATATATATCAGATGAAGTCTATATGGAACAACCGGAAGGGTTTATAAGCTCCAGATACCCAAATTTTGTTTGCAGGTTAAGAAAAGCACTTTATGGACTGAAGCAAGCTCCAAGAGCTTGGAACTACAGACTTGTGAAATATCTCAATGAACTTGGATACCAAAGTTCGAAGGCAGATGCAAGTCTACTCATCAAAAGGACAGAAGAAGGAATGATCTACATTTGTATCTATGTAGATGACATAATAATTACTGGTACCTCAGATACAGGAATCACAGAGGTAAAGAAACTGCTTGAAAAGGAATTCAAGATCAGTGACCTGGGAAAGTTATCATACTTTCTAGGTATGGAAATCACATATACAGATCATGGTGTATATGTCACACAAGAAAGGTATCTCCTGAACTTACTGAAGAAGTTCAATATGGAAAATTGCAGAGAAGCTTCAACACCGCTTGAAGTAAATCATAAACTCAGTAAATATAGTGGAACAGAGTTTAAAGATATGAAGAAGTATCAATCGTTAGTAGGAAGCTTAATATATGCTATGCTAACAAGACCGGATCTTAGTTTTCCGGTGGGAGTTCTCTCACAGTTTATGCATTGTCCGACAGAGCAACACTGGGTTGCAGGACAAAGAGTTCTCAGATATATCAAAAGAACTATAACGGAAGGATTATATTATCCTTTTACGTCAGATATAAAGCTCAAAGCATATAGTGACTCAGATTGGGCAGGAAGTCAAGATGACCGAAGATCAACGCACGGGTATATGATATACCTAGGAGATAAGCTGGTAAGCTGGTGTTCGGAAAAGCAACACACAGTAGCTTTATCGTCAACAGAAGCAGAATACAAAGGACTGGTAGAAGCAGCGAAAGAAGTGATATGGATACAGACTTTACTTAAAAGCATGGGTATAGATCAAAGTATATCGATCATACATGGGGATAATATGAGCTCGCTGTATCTTGCAGCGAATCCTGTGTTTCACGCAAGAACAAAACATATAGAGATTCAGTATCATTTCCTAAGGGAAAAAGTAATGGAGAAAGAGATAGAAATAGTCTACACTCCTACGAAAGATAAGATTGCAGATATTCTGACAAAGAGCTTGGATAGAACAAAGACGAACAGATTTAAAGAAATGGCAGGTATAAAAGAAAGGAAGATATATGAAAGACCGGAAGATGTCAAATTAGTGATTTAGGGGGAGCTGTTAAGGAAACACTCACGAATTTGACGCAACAGACAAAGAGAGAAACAGAATCTTCTAGAAAATCAGTGCACAGGTGTATAGTATGCGAAGTTAGTGCACGGTGTGCGCATAACAGAGCAATTGACCGCGGCGGGCGTGTAAGGCGTGCATAACGTGAATTGAAGAGTGACAGCACAGAGGAGCGCCAAAAGAAAGTATATATATATATAGCAAAATTTGAAGAACTGGCACGGAGAAGAGAGAGGGAGAGAGAAGACTCAGGAAGAGACACGTGAAGATGATGCGTGTGAGATGCGCGTATGAGTGAAGAGAGATTTAGAAGTTCTCAGAAGACGCCATAGATCGCGTATGTACAGATGAATAACACAAGCCTGAAGTGTCGGGTCTTTTCATCTGAAGAGAGATGGTAATAAGAAACTACTCACTGTAGGAGAGTTTCTGTAGCTTGAGCAAGAAGAGGCCAAGCTTACTTGTACACATCTTCTCTAATCGAAAACACATGTTCATGTGGATGTCTGCGCGTAATCTTTACCTGTGAAGAATCTGAAGCTATTTCGTGTTACGGTAGGAGGCTTCGTTCATCGCTCACTGTCACGACTCGTTACTAAACGTGCTTCAGTACCTTCTCTGTAAACGCATGTTTCGGTGAATAACAGTTTACTCAGTAAACATATTTTAGTAATTTCCGGTCAGTTACATTTTCTCAGAAACAAGATTTTCCGGTAGAACAACGAAGTATAACTCGTAGCAGAGTTCTAAGTTTTGCATGAGGGATAGCTCATCTTGTAGCTACACATCTCTACTTTAAGCTGGTCACAGTTTTCGGTGAAAAGGAGATGTGCATGCAGTACAAAATCTAACCGGAAAGTAGCACTTCAGAACTGTGAAGTTTTTCTTAAACCTTCAGAAGAGTTCATTAAGTGGAGAAAGCTCACGAATCACTTTCTTACTTCTTGTATGCTCACTTGAAGTAATTATAACCAAAGTAGAAGTTCATTTCGGTGAAGTTCTGGTACGATTACCGTGTCCATCCAGTGACAGTCTGGTGAAGTTCCGGTGGAACTTGTGTCGCAGGATAACACAGTTAAGGCGACGTTAATTAGGCTGAGCTACTGTTGATTACAGAAGTGTTCTAAATCACTCTAGTTTAGCATTCTATTACGGTGGCGTGGCAATTTCCGCAGGCCTGATAGAGTTCAAGCTTTGTCGCGAAACCCACCTTCAGGGCGAAAGTAATTCCGTAACAGTGGTATTAGAGCTGAAGTTTTCGCCAACACCTCCTCCCATTGAACTTGTGGATGATGCGCATGATCAATTCCCACAAGACATTCCTTCCATTTATGAGGAGTAGGAGAGCACCCAATTTCAGGAAAGATTAGACTTTGGGTCTAATTCCTTACAGGAATTGCCCCATTTCACAGGCCCATGGGAAGTCAAGTCTACATATATGAGCGCACCCACATTGATGGTGAGAAACGAAGACTCAGTCATACCTAGGAATATAGAGGTAGTGAAAAACACTAAAGTGCAGTGCAATCTCACCTTGGAAGAGCTACTCAAAGTTAGGCCAGAACTATGGAAGCATGTAGCCAAGCAAGTGCCAGAAGTAGCAAAACCTCGTTCCCAGGTAGGATCTCATCGCACAATGCCAAAAATACCCTTGGACAAGATAGGAGACATGAGTGAAGGAGAGGAAGGAAACACGTATCTTCCCATTACCCATCAGGGGTACACAACCAAGGCAATTCTGGACTCAGGTGCAAGAGTTGCAATTGCTACCACTTCCCTATGGAAGCGTTGGGGCAAGCCAACACTCAGGCCGACAATAATGAAATTGCAGATGGTCGATGAACACATTGAGAGACCTTTAGGACTGCTAGAAGGAATAACTCTCACTACATGTGGTGTTGAGTTTGAGCATACTTTTGCTATATGTGACTTTAGCAAAACTCAAGCCTATGAGATGATTGTGGGAAGACCATTTATGTGGCAGTTGAAGGTGGTACAGGATTGGGGAACCAATTTCTTGTACTTGCAACACTTAGGCATCACGACCAAAGTTAATCTCAAGGACTATTCTCATAGAGATGTACCTCCCATCCAATGGAATCCCATCCATAGATGATACTGAGTCAGTGCATTCCATAGGATTAGGATCCTCATGGATGCATGAAGACACTCACTTGTGGATGTGCAAAGTAGCCGTAGAAGAAGAGAAGAGAGAAAAAGCCAGAGAAACAAGTGCAAAGGAACCCATAGATCAGTTCAAGACCCAACCTATGCACCTATAGTATTTCCTAACAAAGAATTTGAACCTCATGCTTGGGCGGAAATTTTAGCAACTATGGATGTAGCCATCAATGAAGAACAATGGACACCCCACTGTGACGAGGATGGCTATGACATTTTGGTCTTCTCCATAGAGCCAATCATGGGACATTCGGTTCTGGAAGAATGTGAACCTAGCACTGATGCATTCGAGGATGCAAGTGACTCCGATCTAGGGTCAATCATTATGGACCTGCCTTTTGTATCAGATGAAGAATACTTCTATGAGGTAGAATTTCATCCTCAAAGACATGAAGAGCTTACAAACGATGTTAGGTTATCCACACAAGTAACTGCTAAGAATGAAAGCAAGAAGAGGAAGAAGAAAGAAGTCACACCGGAGGAAGAAGAATCCTTGTTTGATGTCCCTGAAAACTTCAATAATTATGAGATAAACGATAGGAGAGTCATGGTAAGAATGCCTAAACGTGAGGCACAATCAAGAGAGGCCTATGATAACAAAGAAACCACTAAGAAAATAGTTGTAGCCATAGAAGAAGGAGAAGAAAGATGCGCATACATAGGACATGACTTGATAGAAGAAGAAGAGCAAGAGTTGATAGCCTTGCTAAAAGATTACAGAGATGTATTCGCTTGGAGCTATAAGGATTTGAAAGGTGTAGACCTTGACACATGCTCACACACTATTCCCATGACCTCATACGCCAGACCCTCTTAACGAAAGCCATACACATACAATGATAACTATGCTGCTAAGATCAAAGAGGATATAGATAGACTGGTGGAAGCTGGATTCATCTATGAAATTGAGCACACTGAGTGGTTATCCCTCATTGTAGTGGTGTCCAAGAAAAATGGTAAGCTACGTGTATGCATTAACCTGAAGAAGGTTAATGCAGCCAGTATTTGAGATAACTATCCGCTTCCTATCACGGAGCATCTATTAGAAAGGGTAGCAGGCAAAGAATTGTACAGCTTCCTTGATGGATTTTCGAGCTACAATCAGGTATCCATAGCTCCAGAAGATCAGCATAAGATGGCTTTTGCTACAGAATGGGGCATATTTGCGTTTCGAGTAATGCCATTTGGGCTTACCAATGCACCCGCTCCCTTTCCGAGACTGATGTGTCATGTGTTTAAAGAGTTCTTGAGGAAGAATTTAGAAGTCTATGTTGACGATCTTTGTGCTCATTCCAACATTAGACAGACACATGTACCTGAACTCAGACAAATCTTTGACAAATGTGGAGAACATCAAGTCTGCCTGAACCCAAAAAAGTGTGTTTTCATGGTCAGGCAAGGCAAAATTCTAGGACACATAGTGTCAAAGAATGGCATATTCACGGATGAAGAGAAAGTGAGAGCCATCGCAGAACTACCTAGGCCAAAGAATGTCAAGGAAGTACAAGCTTTCATGGGGCATTGTGGTTATTACCAACGTTTTATACACATGTATGCCATCATTGCAAAGCCTCTATACAGACTTTTGACTAAATTTGAGTGGACTGAAGAGTGTGAGAACTTCTTCAATGAGCTTAAACGGTGATTATGTTCAACACCAATCTTGACCACACCAGATTGGAATAAGCCCTTTCATGTTCACGTGGATGCATCCAACTATGCTATATGATGTGTGCTTGCACAACCTACTGGTGAAAGTAATATGGATCTTCAAATTGCCTACGCTAGTAGACAATTGAATGCAGCTGAACAAAATTATACAACCACCAAACGAGAAGGATTAGGCATGGTGTATGCAATTAAAAAGTTTAGACATTATTTGCTTGCAAGTAAGTTTAAATTTTTTACTGATCATCAAGCACTGTTGTATTTGGTAAACAAACCATGCAATACAGGTAGATTAGTGAGATGGTTCCTATTGCTAATGGAATACGACTTTGAGGTTGTGGTGAGGAAAGGAAAGACTCATTTGAGAGTAGATCATCTCTCTAGGCTCACATCTAGAGAGGCCCCACAAGGAGTATCAGATGACCTTCCTCATGCTTACTTGTTTAATGTGGAAGTTGTGCCATAGTGGGCCAAAACATTAGTGCTAGTATTGACATATGGACCCAAACACCCAGTAATAAACACTCAAGATAGGCAGGTAGTAAAAGCCCAAAAGTACCATATCATGGTAGGGAGTATGTACAAGCATACTGATCAAGGAATATTAGCTTGTTGTGTGGAAGAGGATGAGTATGCAAAATGGTTGCAATTAGCACATGTAGGTACATTAGAGCAACATTACTCAAGGCAACGAAGCCTACAGACACTAAGGAGACTAGGAGTGCACTGGCCAACTATGGAAGCAGATGTCCATAAGTTGTGTAAGGAATGCCCAGTCTATCGTATTAGACCACCTGTGGAGCACGCAACTTTGTACCAAGTGTCTCTAGTACCGGATTGGAGTGAACCATTGGTAGCCTTCCTGAGGACAAAAACATTCCCTCAGGATATGACATTGGCCAAACAAAGAAGTCTAGAACAAGAAGCCCTAGATTACTCACTCATTGGTGATAATCTATACAAGCGTGGTAAAGATGGTTACCTCAGATTATGTGTCCATGAGAGCGAATATCTTAAGATCTTGGAAATTGCTCACCAAGGTGTAGCAAGAGGACATTTTGGACCAGACCGGGTGATCAAGGCAATCCTATTTTCAGGATTATGGTGGCCAACCCTTCATATGGATGCACATACCTATGTGAAGAGGTGTGATGTTTGCCAACAAACTTAGTATCCTATATGCAAAGATGAGATTCCTTTAAAACCTATGATGGGTGGACGTGCATTCTCTAAGTGGGGAATAGACTTTGTAGGCCCTATTAACCCCCCAGCCAAGAGTTCACATGCTGAATACATCATCGTGGCCACTGATTATCTAACCAAGTGTGTAGAGGTAAAATTTACAACAAAGAATGATGCTCAGACGACCATTAAGTTCTTATTTGAGAATGTGTCCACTAGATACGGGCTACCTATAGAGCTAGTAAGTGATAGAGGGACTCACTTCTTGAATGAAGTCATTGAAAATCTTCTTGAAGAGTTCTTGGTGATACACAAGAAGTCTGCCCCCTATCACCCACAAGCTAATGGCCAGGCTGAGAGCACAAATAAGATTCTATGCAGTGTATTGACAAAACTAGTGAATAATAAATGCTCTAATTGGGATAAACAGCTACACCATGCTGTTTGGGCATACAGAGTTGCCTATAAAACAGTGCTCCAAGCCACACCCTTTCAGATGGTATTTGGCCAAAATGCAGTGCTACCATTGGACTTTTTGATACCTACATTGAAAGTAGCACAAGAGCATGATTGGACGGGCCATGAGCTCTCCTCTAGAATCTTGGACCTTGAATGACTAGGTGAAACAAGATTAAGAGCTGTAGTAGGAATTTATGCAGCCAAGAAAAGGCAAAAAGCATATTTTGATGCACACGTGAAAGATAAGGGTTTGAAATCCGTTCTCGACTATCTTTCCAGGCTCTCGTCCATTTCTTGGTTAAGCTCTCAGTTTCACTAACCTCGGTGCTCTTTTCTTGGCCTAAACCTTGGTTCTGCTGCAAAGCCTGAGCTCTAGTGACCACCTGTACTAGTGTAGTGGAAGTCACACTTCTTGTAGAGACTACTAACCCAATAACGTTGATAGGAGTGATTTTTGGCATGTTATTGGGGTTCTTGGGACAATCTCATAAGAGATGCTCTTTTCCGCAATCCTGACAAAAGCCTTGAATTGTCACAGATTGGGGTTGAGTAGGGGCAGGCATTGGGCAATCACAAATGAGGTGATCTCCTTGACATCTGTCGCATGGTCCTCTAGGAAATGGGGGTCTTACCTGCCTAGGTTGAGGTCTAGAGTTGGGGTTTGCGTACATGACATTTGCATACTCTGGCTCCCAACTAGGTTCACTCATATATTTAGAGTAATATGACTCATTATGCTCAGGTGACTGCATGTAGTAAGCTTGTGGACTATCCATGTGAGTAGAGTCAAAACTATGATCACTCGGGTCACTTTTCGAAAGCAATGGTGTTACTCGCACTATGCCTCTATTCAGGTTCTCTTCTGCAGCTGTGTACTTTACTGGAATCACATTGGCTGGGGTTGGAGGTTGTTGATCCAACACATGTTGAGGCCTTTGCTGGGTCATGTAGGGTTGCTGATAGGGTTGTTGTGGTCTGCCATATTGTTGTGGTGGGTATTGGTTCGGGTATCTTCCCTGTGGTGGATAGGGCTGAGGGTAGGTTTTCCTAACCGCTTGCTTGTTGTGTGGGCAATCTTGTGCGGTATGATTAGTGTATCTCCATTCTATGGTGCAGTACTAGCTACTAGGATTCACTTGGGGTTGAGCCATAATGGGACATATGTTCGCCATATGTTCACCTCCACAAGTATAGCATCGCTTCACTGGTGCAAATCTTGGGATTTGTTTGCTAGAGACACCTAGTTTTTGAGCTACCTTCTCTGCAAGTTCCTTAATAGATGTGGATTGCGTGGAAGTGAGGCTAGTAGAACTATCTGAATCTTTGTAAATTTTTGAAAGTTCTAATTCCTCCCCTAGGTTATCCTCAATGTCAATGCACATGTGTACACACTCTTCTATGGTCCTAGGGTCCTTCAAGTACACATATGATCTCAATTTGGTGCTTAGCAATCCATCCAAGAATAAAGCCACTTGTTTGGCTAGTGTGGGTAACTTAGGAATCGGACATCTCTCTAAGTATTGCCTAAACCTTCTTCGTGCAAGTCTAACGGTCTCTTGAGGTGTCTGCTTGAAGCTATGAATCAGTGAGGAAGTATTATGCCTTATGCCACTCTTAGAGAATTCAGTGATGAAAGCCTCTAGAAGTTGGTCTATGTTCGTGAATTGTCTCTCATTTAGTGGTTGAAATGATGTGAGGGCTATGTTCCTAAGGGTTAGACCAAAAGCATTGTACTGCGTGAATAGGTCCTCAACTTGTTCAGCTCTCAAGACTTGCCTAAATTCGGCCACATGATCGTATGGGTCTCTAGTGCCATCGAAGTAATTCTTCACGGACTTAACCAACTGGGTTGGCCTCAAGGTTCTGATGTGTTCCCTAGGCCTTGGCAAAGGAAAATCATCAACATTTCTTAGGTTCCTTGGGGCTCTAGGTCTCTCGGTTTCTTCTTTATCCATCTCTGTTCTCATCCTTTCTCTTCCCAAGGGGTTGGCAAAACTTACCTCTGGCATGTCTCTACTTCTATGCCTTTGAGCGCCCTAGTTCCTTGGTGCCCAAAAGAGACATTAGATCTTGGTTGGGGAAAAATAAATTCACCCTTCCAAGTGTAGGCATGCCTACCATGCTCAATCACCACAAAGATCCTCTCTGAAGTATTGTCTAAATAGGTCACTTTGCCTAGGCTATCGGGATCTTTGAACTCATAGATTGTGATTGTTCCTACCTCATTCGGTTGATCAGGCTTATACCTCCAAAAGGCTTCATCGGTCTCTCCGTTTAAGAGCAGATCTATGCTCTTATTGTCCTGGGGAACCCACTCTGGTGTGATAATCCTAGTAAGAACTGATTTGCCTCGAGGTGTTTTAGGCTCTCCCCCTATGTTCCCTTGCTCTAGGTCACCTATGTCCGTTTCTGGGATCACATTACCGAATTCGTCTATCCTATCTGGGTGGCTAGTGACTACATATATGGTTCCTTCTTTGTCCAGGTATGCTCCATTTTCAAACTTTACAGCTGGATGTTCAAGTCCAATGGGTTGTTCAGGGTTTTTGATCTGGACCACACATCTTCCTAGGCTTTCCTCAAAGATGCAAGCACCTAATCGGTTGGTCCTCAAGTATTCTAGTTGCACCTTGTAAGGGCATTCGACCCTTTGTAAGTATGACATGCCGGAACTTCCTGTGGGTCTCTCCATACCATGAGACATCTCAGACTCGCTAGTTTCAGAGCTAGGGTAGTGCGAGTAATGGCTCAATTGCTGGGCCCAAGATTGAGCAGTATGATTGACACAGCCTCTGAAGACCTAAGACTCTGTCTATCTCTCCCTAGGTGTCGTCCTGATCTAAGGTTCATATGCCTAATTGAATAGCCCCAATTTTCCCAAGTACAATCTCGTTGCGGATCAATTTGTATTAATCACTTATTCTTTTTAATTTTTTTAGGATGTCACTTCTTGTCATGGAAATATGAACTCAAATGATCATGAAAAATGAAATTATATTGCTTGTACAATACAATGGACTTACTATACATATGTGTTCCTTGTAATCACACCTTGATATGGCATAAAGCTCAGCTCTTGGAGGTCTTCACATCGGTCTCTCTAACCACGACTAAAACTGCCATCTATTTATAGTTGAGTTTGGGAGGCTAACTTCCCTCAATCACTTTCCAATCAATCAGTGATTGATTTAATTCTCTATCTACCAAAAATCATGAATTCGTGGCTCCTCTTTCTCTTTTAATCAGGTGGACTCAACCACTTAAGATTCTTTCACTTTTACATTAAGTAAACTCTTCAAAAGTTACAAGAGGTAGTTCACAAGTGAACTTTACATAGTCTTCATTTTAAGGCCTCTTCTATGACTTTGTGGAACTCAAGCCAATACTTAGGCTTGCCATAGACTTGCTCCAACAGCTTGCACTTACTCTTGCTTAGAATACCCTTCCACGCTCTCAATGGACTTGTAAAAGTCCCAAAGTTAGCTCAAAATTTGAATTCAATTGGCACAACAAACCATCTTCATTCATGCAATTCAGAGATCAAATTGTCCTTTGGTCTTTATGAAAAACAATCCTAAAGATCCCTCATTTTTTTTCCCCCTAGGTTTGGTCAACTTAAAAATACTATATCACAGCAAACGGATTTCGTATGAGAAAGTTATGCCAATTAGGATTCTAGGGCTAAAACAAGGTTAAAACAGGCTAACAGGCAAACAGGATTTCTTAAGTTACTTGTGTAGCGGCCACACAATGCAATGACAATCCCTAATGTTTCCCAAAACTTGACCCAAAATAGGCCAACTATTTTTTTGCCCTAAAAAAATGCCAAAATCGCCCGTCAATCGCGATCCAAAGGTCTGTCAATCACGATTGATATGTTAGTCACGATCGACGTGTCGGTCGCGATTGACAGGTCCGTCGTTGCTGTCAGTCGCAATTGATGGGTCAATCACGATTGACACGTGGCCCGAAATTTTAGTCAGTCATGGTCAAAGGATCTTTGACTCTGTCGATCACGATTGATACGTGGCGTGCGGGGTCTGTCGGTCATGGTCAATCAGTCGTTGACTGGTTCAATCGCGATTGACAGGTCCGTCGGGATTGTCGATCACGATTGATGGGTCGATCGTGATTGATGGGTCGATCACGATTGACACGTGGCACGCATAGGCTTCTGTCGATTGTGGTCAGTCAGTCATTGACTCAGTCGGTCGCGATTGACAGGTCCGTCGGCAAGTGTCTGTCGTTTGTCGATCACGGTTGACGTGTCGCTACAAATTGACAGAAAACAGAGGAATTTCAAAATTTCAAACACAGATTTAGGATGTCCTAGGCCTACACATCATGGTTATGCACTTTGTTTTGTAAAAAGGTCAATTTTTTTGTCAATCGTGTTTGACAGAGGTCAATGCCTCGGGACCTGCACAATCAAAAATTTTACGTGTTGGAGCTCGTGCAGCTACTGGGGATGCTGATTCCTGCAGAAAATCTCCAGAAACACACAAAAACACAAGCATGCAAATGCCCTCTTTCTCTCTCTTACAAGTGAAATGAAGGGAAATGGTATGGGAAGGGTGATATGACCGAAAAACTGAAATTGTCATGATGATGGAGATGGAGGTGGGAGATGGTGATGATGATAATGGTGATGAAGAAAACAAAAGAAAGTAGATAAAAGTGAAGAAAATACCTATGACTCCAATGTCTCAACTCTACGTCTTACCATCACATGCTCGTCCTCGAAGCTTGATCCCCGGCAATGGTGCCAAAATTTGGTGTAGCTCAGTGATGAGTAGCACCTCCTTTAATGTCAATCTAGGAAGACATGAGGATGGTATAAAGACCTTGAACAAGTGATGGCACAAGTGTGTGAGTGAGAAGCACACAAACATGCACACACATACACACACGTACACACAAAGCAAGAACAAAGAGAGAGACAATGGAGTTCTTTAGATTACTCAAAATGCTCTTACAAGTTCAATTCTACAACAAGCTAACCTCAAAAATGAGCTCTCTAGCTCTATTTATAGTTTTTGACTAGCTTTGGTCCTGTCCAGACCTAGCCTCCGGCCTAGTTAAAAATTAGGTTCTAGGGCCCCCCTTTGATTACCTGCATAGAAAACTTGTGCATCCTTGCTTTTAGTTGAACTTCCACCTATGTTCATTTCTTCGGTGACCATGAGAGCAACCAATTGCTCAAAATTGGGAAGATTATCCCTTACATATACTGAAGTGGTAAAGGGTTTCCACTTCTCATCATCTCTCAAACCATTGAGAGTATAAGCCACAAGATCGTCATCGTCTACGTGGCTTCCAATGGATCCCAATGCATCTGATAACTCCTTGACCTTAAGTATGTAGTCATTTATGCTACTCCCTGAGCTCTTCATAAGGTTGTTGAGCTCATTCTTGAGTTGGATCTTCCTTGCTTTGGTGCTTGTTGAATAAAGCCTTTCAAGTGTCTCCCATACATTCATGCTTGAATCCAAGTCTTGGATATGGCCGATCATGCTATTGCTAATGTGTTGGGAAAGGATAACGATAACCCTCTTGTCTCTTTCATTCCATTCCCTAAAGGCCCTTCTCTAGTCATTGGTTGGATTCTCATCCAACCTAGGTCTTGGTTCACTTCCACTAATCAACCCCCAAAGGCCCTTGCCCATAAGATAGTTGGAGACCCTAAATCTCCATGGTTGATAGTTCCCTTTGTCTAGCTTTTCAATTTGAGTGTTGAAGTCTCCCATATCTAGTCTTTGATACTTGACCTAGCCCTTGGCTAATGCTCCAATGTGTGTAAAATGAAAATGAGGCTCTGAGGTTACCTCAATCCAAAGCTTTCCTTAGCTGGACACCTTGTGCTCTTTGAAACTTTGAGTAGAATAGCTCCCCCTTGATGTGAGCTACCTCCAAGAAGCTTTTGTTGATGCAAATCTTCAACCACCAACTCCAAGAGGTCTTCTTGCTTGTATGTGATGCCTCCAAGATGCCCAAATGCTCTGATACCACTGATGGGGCAAGTATCTCAACCCCTAAGCAACGACGAAGCGTGAATGACCTCCACAGGTATCCTTCTTTGACCTCTGCACACCAAAAATGCTCTTACTCAAAGCTTATGCAGAGAACTCCAGTGAGCTTTTGTAGACCTGTAGTAGACACCAAGAGCTAATTTCACTTCAAATGGATGCTTACACAAGGAGAAACAATGTCTACAACATGAGCTAGTTGAATGCTCACAACTGCCAGTCAAGCAGATACCTCACTTCACTCCAACAAGCGTTTCTCAGAGATTATACAGAGAATGAACCTCAAACTTGAAGCAACGTTAGAGGACTCTAATAGCTACCCAATGACACCAGAATCATAGCAAATGGATACATAGAGAAGGAGAACCAGCCCTTACAACAGAGAGAAAAATATTTCCAACAGAGCCTACACACCAAGAGAGATACCAATCACACAACTTCACTAAAATGAATGTTGCTCCCAGATTACTCAGAGAATGATCCAGAGATTTTGTGAGCATAAAATAGACTCTAATAGCTATGCAATGCGACAAGAATTACATCAAATGGATACAATATGAGGGAGAACCAATGCTAACAACTTAGGGGTAGAGAGTTGCAACACTACCTGCGTACACACATAGATATGCCTACTAAAAGAAAACAAACAAGAAAGCAAGGGGCTAGCTTAAGCAAGGGGCTTGCTTATCACAACTCCAGCACTTAGTGCTCACTTTACATGAGCTAAAACTCCAAGAAGATGGGCCAAAAGAAGTCGGGATATATGCTCCTTTTATAGTGAGAAGTGTGCCCCTAAAATCTAGGAACTACCTTTCCAAATCAGCCTCCTAACTTGGAGGACTTAGTTGAGATGACTTGGGGAGTGGTTGAGTGACTTTTCTTGATGGAATCTCGTGGCTTTTGGCTTCCTTTCATTGCTCCACATGTCCATAAAAGATTTCCCACGAATTTGTAGCTTGAAGCTTGACTTTTAACAAAAGTGATACGAGTCATCCTGGATCATCACATGTGGATCTTGGTATCTCAACATTAATGAGATAGAAGCACTTGTAAATGACTTGTCAACCTCATGCTTCCTTCTCTTGTCAAGCATCTTCAACCTCCTTGGTAACTGCCAACACCCCTGTCTCTCACGTATGTCATCCCTAACAAACCCTTATTCTGGTGGGTGTGAGATGTAGTACTATATGATGTTAGCTACTAATTCATGTTCACCAAGACAAAGACCATGTGCTAGATCGATCATCAAAAGTTCCCAGTCTACTGGACGTGGAATTTCTAGATAAGACATGTTAAAAGTCAAGCTTCAAGCTACAAATTCGTGGGGAATCTTTTATGGACATGTGGAGCAATCAAAGGAAGCCAAAAGCCACGAGATTCCATCAAGAAAAGTCACTCAACCACTCCCCAAGTCATCTCAACTAATTCCTCCAAGTTAGGAGGCTGATTTGGAAAGGTAGTTCCTAGATTTTAGGGGCACACTTCTCACTATAAAAGGAGCATGTATCCCGACTTCTTTTGGGCCATCTTCTTGACGTTTTAGCTCATGTAAAGTGAGCACTAAGTGCTGGAGTTGTGATAAGCAAGCCCCTTGCTTAAGCTAGCCCCTTGCTTGCTTGTTTGTTTTCTTTTAGTAGGCATATCTATGTGTGTGCGCAGGCAGTGTTGCAACTCTCTACCCCTGAGTTGTTAGCATTGGTTCTCCCTCATATTGTATCCATTTGATGTAATTCTTGTCTCATTGGATAGCTATTAGAGTCTATTTTATGCTCACAAATTCTCTGGATCATTCTCTGAGTAATCTGGGAGCAACATTCATTTTAGTGAAGTTGTGTGATTGATATCTCTCTTAGTGTGTAGGCTCTGTTTGAAATATTTTGCTCTCTGTTGTAAGGGCTGGTTCTCCTTCTCTATGTATCCATTTGCTATGATTTTGGTGTCATTGGGTAGCTATTAGAGTCCTCTAAAGTTGATCAATGTTTGATATTCATTCTCTGTATAATCTCTGAGAAAAGCTTGCTGGAGTGAAGTGAGGTATCTGCTTGATTGGCAGTTGTGAGCATTCAACTAGCTCATGTTGTAGACATTGTTTCTCCTTGTGTAGGCATCCATTTGAAGTGAAATTTGGTTTGTTGGAAAGCTCTTGGTGTCTACTACAAGTCTACAAAAGCCCACTGGAGTTCTCTGCATATGCTCTGAGTAAGAGCATTTTTGGTGTGCAGAGGTCAAAGAAGGATACCTGTGGAGGTCATTCACGCTTCGTCGTTGCTTAGGGGTTGAGATACTTCCCCCATCAGTGGTATCAGAACATTTGGGCATCTTGGAGGCATCACATACAAGCACGAAGACCTCTTGGAGTTGGTGGTTGAAGATTTGCATCAACAAAAGCTTCTTGGAGGTAGCTCACATCAAGGGGGAGCTATTCTACTCAAAGTTTCAAAGAGCACAAGGTGTCCATCTAAGGAAAGCTTTGGATTGAGGTAACCTCAGAGCCTCATTTTCATTTTACACACATTGGAGCATTATCCAAGGGCTAGGTCAAGTATCAAAGACTAGATATGGGAGACTTCAACACTCAAATTGAAAAGCTAGACAAAGGGAACTATCAACCATGGAGATTTAGGGTCTCCAACTATCTTATGGGCAAGGGCCTTTGGGGGTTGATTAGTGGAAGTGAACCAAGACCTAGGTTGGATGAGAATCCAACCAATGATCAGAGAAGGGCCTTTAGGGAATGGAATGAAAGAGACAAGAGGGTTATCTTTATCCTTTCCCAACACATTAGCAATAGCATGATCGGCCATATCCAAGACTTGGATTCAAGCATGAAGGTATGGGAGACACTTGAAAGGCTTTATTCAACAAGCACCAAAGCAAGGAAGATCCAACTCAAGAATGAGCTCAACAAACTTAGGAAGAGCTCAGGGAGTAGCATAAATGACTACATACTTAAGGTCAAGGAGTTATCAGATGCATTGGGATCCATTGGAAGCCACGTAGACGATGACGATCTTGTGGCTTATACTCTCAATGGTTTGAGAGATGATGAGAAGTGGAAACCCTTTACCACTTCAGTATATGTAAGGGATAATCTTCCCGATTTTGAGCAATTGGTTGCTCTCATGGTCACCGAAGAAATGAACATAGGTGGAAGTTCAACTAAAAGCAAGGATGCACAAGTTTTCTATGCAGGTAATCAAAGGGGCAAAGGAAGACGAGGACAAGGAAGGGGCAAAGGAAGGTTTGGAGGAAGGCAAGGCCACTCAAGCAATCAAGGACATGACCAAGGCACCTCATCACAAAGAGGGAGAGGAAGAACAAGAGGAAGAGGAGGACGACATCAACAAAACAGGAATCAAGATGGTGAAGGATGTGAAGAGAGATGGTGGATGCAATCCAAAGATGAGTAGGTGCCGCTACAACCAGCTTCACACCAGCCAACTGAGACTTCAGAGTTGATTAGTAGACCCTTTGAGCTTCCTAAATCCACCAAAATATCAGCCAAGTACTTTGGAACATGTATCCCAAAAGTTTAAGTCAAGACCGACAAGTTGCGAAATGACTAGCTCCCAAAACTTGCTATTTTTGGACATACTGAACAGTGCTCTCAACCTGGAAGGAATTAGAAAAATTCCTTTTGGGCATAGCAAATAGACTTAGCAAGCTTCCTATTCCAAGTTAAAACACTTCAAATTATGGACTGAGCACTGAGAACAAGTTTCATCAAGTTCTGGAACATTCCCACAATTCTCGGGGCTTTGCAGAGATAGACCAGTAAGCAGTAAAATGCAGATATCTCCAAAAGTATAAATCGAATGACCTTGAAAATTTATAGGTAGAAACTAGACAGTGAGAGCTATCCAACGCACTTTAAAACACTGAAAAATGTTCAGTAAAACTCGAGATATGACCTTCTGAAGTTACTGCTCTGAGTGAGTATAGCAGAGAACAAAACAGAGAGGTAGATGATAATAAATGTATAGATTCACATATGATTACAACCACATTGGCAATGAATCTTTGCACAATGGGAGTAGAATGATAGAGCTATGGAGTAAGCTCTTCAATCTCTACAAAATGACATGAAGTGGTCACGTACAAGTCTTGCTAATCGCCTCTTCCTTCTTGCTCCTTTTATAGCAATTCTTGGAGGGAGTTTTGAATTCGAATTCGAATGGCTCCACCTAAAAGTGATCCCCAAAGTTAGGAGAGATTCCCTCAGCTCAAAAATTCGTGATTTTGGTAGTTGGAGCCACGAATTTGCTTTTACATCATGGATGAGGTAAGCCATCCTTTTCCTTTTTTCTTTTTCCATTTACAAGAGATAAAATGTACTCTTTTACAAGAGGTGTTCACATGACTACTCATGTGACTTACAAATGAGGATAATATCAAGCATATCAAGCATGTAGGCTTGGGCAAAATGCACCAACAAAGGATGCTACATATGTGGCAAGTTTGGCCACTATGCTAGAGATCGCTACCAAGGAGGAAACCAAAGGAGCTATAATCAAGGTTCTTCATACAAAGGCCAAGGTAATTATGCTTCTACAAGTTCAGAAAATGACAATCTCTTGATGATGCACATGAATGGGAATTCAAGCAAAGTAGATAACACTTGGTATATTGATAGTGGATGTAGCAACCATATGAGTTGCAATGCTTCTTGGTTTACTAATCTACATGTTCCCAAAGGTAAAGGACATGTAGAAACAGGTGATGATACAGCCCATGAGATCTCCCATGTTGGAGATGTAGCTTTGGATGACAAGGAGGAAGGAAGATGTCTCAAGGATGTCTTGCATGTACCTACTATCACAAAGAACTTGGTGTCCGTTGGGCAAATGGTTGAAAGAGGCTATCAAGTAAAGTTCAACAAAGGTGGATGCTTTGTGGAGAACCCTAAGCAAGGTTACAAGGTCATAGCAAGAGGAAAGAAGCAAGGGAGACTCTTCACTTTGGAGGTAAATTCTCATTCCACTCAACATGTCTACTTCACATATGGAAATAAGAGGATTTCGGAGTTGGATTTGTGGCACAAGAGGATAGGTCACATCAACATACAAAGAATGAAGGAAATGCAATTCAAGAGGCTGGTTGAAGGTCTTCCCAACTTCCAAGGACAAGGTATGAAGCATTTATGTGAATCTTGTCAACTAGGGAAGCAAGCGAGACTTCCATTCAAGAAGAGTGGCTACATAAGCCAACATCCATTGGAGTTGATACATACAGATGTGTGGGGGCCAACCAAAGAGCAATCCATTGGAGGTAACAAGTACTTTGTCACTTTTATAGATGATTGCACAAGGATGGTTTGGGTTTATTTCATCAAAAACAAATCAGATGTGTTTACATGTTTCAAAGCATTCAAGGCAATGGTAGAGAAGGAAACAGGTACATATATCAAGAAGCTAAGGTCCGATGGAGGGGGAGAATATTTCTCCAATGAGTTTTCTGTTTTTTTAATGGATCAAGGCATCAAGAGGCAAGTAACATGCAGGTACACCCCCCAACAAAATGGAGTAGCAGAGAGAAAAAATAGATACATTGCCGAGATCGCTAGAGCAATGCTTAATGAGATGAATGTACCTAACATGTTTTGGAGTGATGCAGCAAATACCGCCGTGTATCTTATGAATAGGGCTCCTACCTCAGGGATCCATGGCTTGACACCATATCAAGCCTATTATGGTAAGAAACCTGATCTTTCCCACTTGAAGATATTTGGATGTACTTGTTATGTACATGTGCCAAGTGAATTGAGGCACAAGCTACAACCAAAGGCAGAAAAGTGTGTGTTTCTAGGATATTCAAATGATCATAAAGGTTACAGGTGCTTCAACCCAAACACAAAGGACTTGAGGATATCAAGGAATGTAGCATTTGATGAGCTACTCCCTTGGTATAAGAAGTATGATTGTATGCAGGACTATGAAGAAGAAAAGCATGGACATGATGAAGAACAAATCGACCTAGAGCTAGCGACCCAAGGTGTTCCATCAATGAAGATAGTTCAAGCATGAACTCGCCATGGAGGGGGAGATCTTCATCAAGCTATGAAGCACAATCAATCAACAAAGGCAAAGCAACATTGGTGGAGTTGGATGAAGAAGGTAATGAAGTTGAAGATGATGAAGGACACATGATGGAGAAAGAAGCCATGTCAAAGAAAGAGATCAAGTTCCCAAGGCAAAGGAGGTTTATTCCTCCAAAAGGTGAAGAAAGGAAGTCTTCTAGAGTTAAGTATCCAACTCAAAGGTTTACTTATGATTCATACATGGCAACTCATTATGCATATACGAACAAAGTAGTAGAAGATCATGAGCCCGATTGCTATGAAGATGCAAGCAGGTACACCGAATGGAAAGAGGCAATGCAAGGAGAGATCGACGCACTTGAGGAGAATCAAACATGGACTCTAGTGCCCAAGAAGGATAACATGAAGGTAATAGGTAATAAGTGGGTGTATAAAGTAAAGAGGAATTCAGATGGATCTATTTCTAGGTTCAAAGCAAGATTGGTGGCCAAGGGTTTTGCACAAACATATGGAGTGGACTTTGAAGAGACATTCAGCCCCGTGGCAAAGATGAGCACCATTAGGACACTCATTGCAATGGCTGCTAGCAAAGGATGGAAGCTTTTCCAATTGGATATCAAGAATGCCTTTCTCAATGGAGACTTGGAAGAAGAGGTATACATGGAGCAACCACTAGGTTTTGTTCATAAAGAGTTTCCACATCATGTTTGTAGGTTGAAGAAGGCACTTTATGGCCTAAAGCAAGCTCCAAGGGCTTGGAACCAAAGATTGGTGGAATATTTGATCAAATGTGGTTACAATCAATGCAAGGCGGATCCATCTCTCTTCATCAAACAAAGAGGAGAACTTGTAGTCTACATGTGCGTGTATGTAGATGATCTTATCATTACAGGTAATGATACAAAGGGCATTGAGGAGATCAAGGCAAAGCTTGGAAACGAGTTTAGGATCTCTGATCTTGGAGATCTTAGGTATTTTCTTGGCATTGAAGTTGTATACAAAGAAGAAGGTATTATGCTCATACAAAGGAAGTATATTCTAGACCTACTTGAGAGGTTTGGGATGCTACATTGCAAGCCTATTTCAAATCCCATGGAAGTTAATGTAAAGCTAAGCTCCATTGATGGAGAGCCATTAGAGGATGTAACCTTGTATCGATCTATTGTAGGATCTTTCAATTATGCCACAATAACTAGGCCCGACATAGCATATCGAGTTGGAGTGTTATCACAATTTATGCATAGTCCAAGGACTACACACTTGCAAGCTGCAAGAAGAATGTTACGATATCTCAAGGCCACTATAAATGAAGGATTGTTCTGTTCATTTGATGATGATATGCAGGTCAAAGCTTATTGTGATGCCGATTGGGCCGGTTCAAAGGAGGATAGAAGAAGTACAAGTGGTTACCTAGTCATGCTAGGTAGCAAGATCATCTCATGGATTTCAAAGAAGCAACCCACGGTGGCATTATCTTCCACCGAAGCTGAGTATAGAGCTTCGGCTCAAGTCACATGTGAGCTAATGTGGATTAAGAAGTTATTTATGGAGCTTAATTTGCAGGTTGACACATATCCAATTTTTTGTGACAATATGAGTAGCATTCATCTAGCATCGAATCCTGTCTATCATGCTAGAACCAAGCATATTGAAGTGCACTATCACTTCATAAGGGAAAAGGTGATATCGAAGGAAGTTTCAGTACATCATATTGGTACCAAGGACCAAGTTGCCGACATGTTTACAAAGGCTTTGGATGGGATGAAGATTTCAAAATTCAAGCAATGCATCAACATGAAGGAGCTTGGATGAGGACGAAGAATTGAAGCTTGAGGGGGAGTGTTAAAAGTCAAGCTTCAAGCTACAAATTCGTGGGGAATCTTTTATGGACATGTGGAGCAATCAAAGGAAGCCAAAAGCCACGAGATTCCATCAAGAAAAGTCACTCAACCACTCCCCAAGTCATCTCAACTAATTCCTCCAAGTTAGGAGGCTGATTTGGAAAGGTAGTTCCTAGATTTTAGGGGCACACTTCTCACTATAAAAGGAGCATGTATCCCGACTTCTTTTGGGCCATCTTCTTGGAGTTTTAGCTCATGTAAAGTGAGCACTAAGTGCTGGAGTTGTGATAAGCAAGCCCCTTGCTTAAGCTAGCCCCTTGCTTGCTTGTTTTTTTTCTTTTAGTAGGCATATCTATGTGTGTGCGCAGGCAGTGTTGCAACTCTCTACCCCTGAGTTGTTAGCATTGGTTCTCCCTCATATTGTATCCATTTGATGTAATTATTGTCTCATTGGATAGCTATTAGAGTCTATTTTATGCTCACAAATTCTCTGGATCGTTCTCTGAGTAATCTGGGAGCAACATTCATTTTAGTGAAGTTGTGTGATTGATATCTCTCTTAGTGTGTAGGCTCTGTTTGAAATATTTTGCTCTCTGTTGTAAGGGCTGGTTCTCCTTCTCTATGTATCCATTTGCTATGATTTTGGTGTCATTGGGTAGCTATTAGAGTCCTCTAAAGTTGACCAAAGTTTGATATTCATTCTCTGTATAATCTCTGAGAAAAGCTTGCTGGAGTGAAGTGAGGTATCTGTTTGATTGGCAGTTGTGAGCATTCAACTAGCTCATGTTGTAGACATTGTTTCTCCTTGTGTAGGCATCCATTTGAAGTGAAATTTGGTTTGTTGGAAAGCTCTTGGTGTCTACTACAGGTCTACAAAAGCCCACTGGAGTTCTCTGCATATGCTGTGAGTAAGAGCATTTTTGGTGTGCAGAGGTCAAAGAAGGATACCTGTGGAGGTCATTCACGCTTCGTCGTTGCTTAGGGGTTGAGATACTTCCCCCATCAAGACATACATAACTAGTTGGCATGGAGGGCTTGTTCTATCACCAAGAGATGTAGAACATATGTTGGTCTGGGAATGAATATTTTGGAGTGATATTCCTAGAACCTGATTGAGAACGTTTCCTCAAAGGTGTGCTTATAAAAAGCAGCCATTTACTTGATTCTAGCATGCTAAGCATAGATAGTGGTGATGGTGCACGTTCATGTGTATCTTGTGGAAGGGGGATGGCCTCCGATACCTATGTGCTAACCTTGGCTAGTTGGTTTTTGAGTTATGTGCACTCCTCCTCCAGTTTTGTGTATGATTCCAAAATTTGGTATGTTCCTCTAATAATATTCTAATGTTGTCTGAAGGAATGGCTTCAAACCAAGTGGGATTGATAGTTGTTCTAGGGGTTTCTTCCATGGCCACCTCTAGATTGTCTTGATTTTGTTTTTGGAGCCGCTTATTCACCTCCATGGCCATTGACATATGTCAATGTAAAAGACCTAGATTCCTCTATAGCTTAGCATTCCTAGAATTTTTCTTGTGTAGAATCTCCTCCAATTCCTTGACTCCTTTGCTATTTACACTTTTCACTTTGGTGTTTAGTTCATTGTATGCTTGTTGGAGGGTAAGGTATTGCTCCTATAATCCCTAGTTAGCTCCTTCCATTTATGTTACTTTGTTTATTGTTACCCTTTGGAGTTGTCCTCTCCAATCATTTTAGCATAAAGGATCAACAATACATCTTACATTTGTCAATCCAGGAAGTATACAAAGACCACAACCCCTTCTAGTTAATGGAATCCAAGAATAAGATGATAATGATTGGATTTTTGAGAAATGATAAAGATGAAGAGAAATTTCTAGGGTTTTGATTATCTTGAGCAATACTACATCATTTTCAATGATCTTGGTGCCTAAAGTGTGTTATTTTCTCAGCAGAACACAATTATGAAGTCAAATCTCAAAAATGATACCTATAACCCTCAGGCGAGACAATCCCGATTCTGTGAAAATTGATGATTTCCATCTCCAGCTCTATTCTTCAGCACTTTCTCACTCATTACTCTAAGAATCTCCTCTCTTCATACAAATTCATCAGAAATATACAACTGTAGCTCACAAATTCCATGGAATACACATAGAATAGACTCAACAAATCTAAAGAAAGTACTTGAAAGGAAGAAACACGATTTCTACAAGGAGAGCTCTTCAATTTACTTGGATAGCACAAATAATACAACCAACCCTCTAAAAAAGAGGAAGTTATCTTTTATACATTTTCAAGTGTCCCTTTTCACACTTGATTTTTGGTCTTTTTCCCTTCTAATCTAAAAATATGCTATCAAAGAGCTTCCAAAAATTCTAGAAAAATACATATGATTCTAAATTACATGAGGAAGACTCTTCCTCATTTTTACATAATTTGCATAAATACTTCTACAATTTTTTGACATTTTACAAATACTTTCCCTTCAAAAAATGCTTCTTCTAACATTCTTCCCCTCCTAGACTTTTTGGCTCCTGACAAAAAATTTCTTGCTGGTAGATAGTGAGAGCCTCCTTTACTTCTTTTTCCTTTGATATACTTGTGACAATAGGTCATGACTTTTCGTTTCTGTGATATTCAAATTATTCACCATCTCAAATAGATCTTTTCTCCATTGTACAGCTGCTTTTGGTTTATCTATCACATCTTTCTTTAGGTATTCTGTGTATGCTGCTTCATAGGTGGTGAGTCGAGACTTTGTTACTACTGATAAGTTTCCAAAGATTTCTGATTCTCGTTCAAAAAATCCATAATCAAATGCATCCTCAAAAATATGAAGATAATGACTACCCAAAAATACTATTCTACTATAATAAGCCATTAAGCAGATCCTGTCTGGGCTTTCACTTAAGTCAAAAAGTAATGCATCAGTTGGTGAATTGAAACCAATGTAGTTGAGGGTTCTCACATCCGTATCTGTAAAGGTCTCTATACATACCAATATGAGTCTCATTATTCTGATTAATAATATACATCCTGGATCATTGACATCTTTATATGTAGATATGACAGACTTTGCTGTGTCAACCATATATTTCTTTGTTGGCCATGTGCCTGCCTTCGGTCCTGCTATCTTTGGGAAATTCAGCCATTTTGATGGAATCTGTCCTGCATTCCTTCTTTCCCAAAAGACTATCCAATCCCTTCTCCTTGCTACCAGACAATAAGTTGGATTGATTTTTAACTGAATTGGTGCCTCTTTCCAAATCTTTCTGCATTCTTTGTTAGCATCCAACCACCTGTTTCTCCATTTAGGATTGGCTTTTTCAAATAATTCCTTTGTCACATTGATGTCTTCTTCATATTCCAAATACTTGTTTGTTGATAATCCCACCCTTGCCAGCTGATAATTTTTAATGCTTTCAATAATCATGCAAAAGGGTATACCTAGGCCATCTGCTGCCCAATGGTGTTGATCAGGATTTATCCCTTTGTTTAAAGCAAAATTAACAATCTGTTCCTCATATTCATTATGCATTTTTCTAATAAATTCCATTCTAGATTCTCTGTCTGTTAGAAGTCTCTGAACAAACTCCTCTGAGTACTCTTCCACTGGTTCTTTGTTTTCTTGTTCATCAAAATGTTGAGTCCTGTTATCATCTCCCCCTTCATACTCTTCTGCTTGTGTAGTCTGTACCTGCGCTTCAACCTGGTTTTGTGGATTTTCCAATTTTTTCTGTAGTTCTTCCACCATCAACATTAAGCTTTTATTTTGAGATGTCCACAACTCTCTTTCTGATTTCCACTCACTTATTTCTTTTTCCATACTTATTTGCCAATCATTCCTCTCTTTTGTTATATCCAAATGTAATTTATTAAAACCTCTCATTGAATTGGCAGCATGTACATTAGCTTGCTTTTCCAACTCCTTAGCCTCCTTCAATTCTTCTTGTAGTCTTATAATTTCTTTATTCCATTCTTCCTTTTCATCCTGTGCCACTTGTACAATCTTACTTTCTTCTTTTGATTGAACTTCTTCCATTAATAACCTATTTATTTCTTCATTTGCTTTGACCATAATTTGATATGAACTCTGAAGTGTTCTGTATCTCCCTTCAATTTTCTTCAGTTCCATTTCCATTTTGCTGATATGCTCTATCTGCTTTGCACACTTCTCTTCAAGATATTGAATTTTGTTTTGTTGTTGAACCTCTAATTCTTCCAAGGAAATTATTATGTTGGTCAATTCCTCATTTCTCTCTTATACAATCCTCAATTGTTGTACTAACTGTTCCTTTTCTTTCTTTTACTCATTAATGATTCTACTGCCTTTTACAAATTCTGATTATGCCACCATTCCTGATATAATCATATTTCTACTTGATGGTCTGAACTGTTCTATATTGCTCATGGTAACTTCGTAGGCAGATCTTATATTCTTGGGTATCCTTTCCAACCCAGCTTCTAATTCCATTTGTCTTACTTCTATCTTCTTTTCTTCTTTGCAGTCATTCTCTTCTTCATCTTCTTCCTCATATTCTATGACCTGGTTCTTTTGTTCTTCATAGCCCTTTTCTGCTTTCATTTCTTCTTTATCTGCAACATCTTCCTCATACACTAATGTTTGATCCTCCTGTTTCTCATGTCCTGATGTTTCTTTAATTATCTCCATTTCTTCTGCCTTCTTTTTCTCCATTCCTTGTTGTTCCTCTTCAAGGATATGTCCTTCCTCAAGGATATGTCCTTCCTTTTCCTGTACTTCCTTATCTTGAGTTAGGGTTGAATCAATCTCCATAGAGAGCTTTATTTGATCATTGATTATCTGCTCCTTTTGTCCTTCCTCTTGCTTATCTATATCCATGAAATCCAAATCTTCTTCTTTTCCCTGATCTTTTGTAGTTGTGAACTCCTCATTATGATTCAAATCATAAAGTATGTCTTCTATACTTTGGTTTATTTCTTTTTCTATATTTCCTTCTTTGACCTCTTGAAAATTCTTCTTTCCCACTACTTCCTCTGTTTCCTTAGTTATTTCTGTATTTTCTTGACTGTATACTGCTCTGCATTCATGAGCTTCTTTTGCTGTTTCTAACTTTTCCTCATTAAATTTGAAGTAGGTATGATGTGAAGGTTTTGTCCATACTTTCTTCAATCCTGAATCCACTAATCCACAACTGAATTCCTTCCTCACTTCAACCTCTTCTTCCATTATCACTGCTTTACCTTTTAGTAACCTTTTCTCTTCTCCACGACTTACCTGTTTTGCTACTTCTTCTTGAACCTGTTTTCCTTGTGGCTTCTCACTCAAATCTTCTGGTGTTTTAATTTTTTCAGAGGCTTGTACTGTCACATTTGGTGTGCTAGGTACTGATAAATTCAAACTTTTCAATAAAAAGTTTTCAATGTCACTCTCAGAATCTGAAGAGAATTGTGAAGAGCCTACTATTCCCGACTTGTCCATTCTTGATTCTTCTATAACAATGGATTCCTCCTGTTTTTTTTCTTCTACTCACACTTTTTCTGCCTCTGTCCTTTGTACCGGTTCT
Source organism: Ceratopteris richardii (assembly GCA_020310875.1). Lineage (NCBI taxonomy): Eukaryota > Viridiplantae > Streptophyta > Polypodiopsida > Polypodiales > Pteridaceae > Ceratopteris > Ceratopteris richardii. The sequence goes on along the minus strand of CM035421.1, from coordinate 6,216,445 downwards.
ACTACTGCTTTTCCTTTATTTTTCTTGGTCAAGTTCCTTTTCTGTATAGGTTTCTTTTGAACCTTCTTCTTTACTACAACTGTAGTTCTGGCTTCAAGGGGTCCTTGTAGCTCTTTGAAATAAGCTAACAGTTCCACTTCTTTTTTGGAAAAAACTTCCTCAGTTTCTACTGCCATCATCTGATCATGCAGCTCTTCATAGTGTTCCACTTCTTCTTGGATCCAATCAGTTGCTTTACAAGAGTAGTCCTCCAACATCTTTTGATACTGAGCTTCATATACTGCCCTTTTATTGTTCCCTTGAGTCAAATAAGTATACAGTTGTTCTTTACTTGTTTGAGGTGGATGAGGTTCCTTTGAAGACTGAACTTCCTTTTGAGCAGCTTCATGCTCTTCCTTAGTTGCTTCCTCTTGTTCCAATTCTACCTTTTTGGGATCCAATCTTCTCTTCTTTTCAGGAATGACTTCTTCTGAGATTCTCTTTCTTTTCCTTTCTGCTCCCCTCATGCTTGGTTGGGCTTCTGCTTCTCTTACAGACATAATCCTAGAAGGACTTTTGATTCTAGTCATCAAACTTCTGAAGTACTGAGCTTCTGGAGCCAACTTTAATTGATCCTCCATTCCTAAAACATGATATATAATTCTTGTCAAGAATTGTGCTCCATTCATGAACTTCCTTTGCTCCCAATGTTTGGCTTCTTCCTTTAATTGTTCATGTATGTATGGAGTTACATCCATCACCCCAAAAGGTTTGGTTCTGTCCTTATTATTGAACATGATTAATGTCACTAGTTTGTGTGGCATGGTGTATCTTGGTAGTTTTGGAAAACAAAAGTATTGAAGGAACATTCTCATAGCATACTCTTCATTCTCTTTTCCTTTAAAGTCCAGGAATTTGGAATATCTTGCATAGGTAGCTTTATTTTTCTTGACAAAAGTGTTGTCCAACTTGGTTCCCATGGAATAGAACTGGAGAGCTGCCTTGATATGTTCTGCCTTTATAGTAATACTCACTTCCTGGTTTTCTTTGTTCTTAACAGCACACCTGAAATATGCCTCATTGCCTCTTCCAACCTCTAGTAGACTATTCATCACGTGTGAGACTCTTTCAAAGTCTATGAAAAATAAAGGTTCATCCAACAGTTTGTGTAATCCTACTGCTTTCCATTTCTTGTAGTTGACTGCAATTCTTTGGAATTTGTAAAATTGCCGGCAGAGCATGGTATACTTGTAACCTCCAACTCCCACAGTAAAAATATGATTTCCAATGATACCAAGGGTTTCGTTGAGTTCTTTGACTATCTTCTCTGCTTCTGGAATTTCTTGCTCTTCATCAGACTCTAACTCCACTTCTTCTATTGCCGCTTCACTGTCCAAGAACCAATGTCCTCTAGACAGAGTTACTGAGTTTGCTTTGAAATCATGGATGGGTAGTTCCTTTGGATTCACCATTCTAGAGAAAATAGAGCATCACACAAAAGAAAACTCCACCCACATGAGTCTCAAGAAGCATAAATAAAATCACATTGGTCTTGAGATGTAATGAAAAAAGAATGAAATAAAACTTAGAGAATTCCTGACTTTCCTATTTGTATCATAGATAAGAACTCAATTGAAGTGATCATTACATGTATACCAAGATGTCTAGCGCTCTCCTCTCTTCTGACAGCTCTTATAAAGAAAGAAAATATTTGAAAAAAGAAGAGCTTGAAAAAAAAAAGTGAATGAAAAAATAGACACCTGCTACATTACCACCTATATCTTGTTTGTGCTATATAACTTATATAATTAAAAGAATTATAAAAGAAAAATGGATAATTTAAAATAGATAATTTTTCTCTCTTTTTTTTTCTTCTTCTTATTTTCTCTTTCTATATTTTTTTTAATAATAATAATAATTTTTCTTGTTTTTTCTTCTTTTCTCTTTCTATATTTTTTTAATAATAATAATAATTTTTCTTGTTTTTTCTTCTTTTCTCTTTCTATATATATATATATATATTAATAATAATAATAATAATTTCTTCCACTTCCTTTCTTCCCCTCCTATTTCTCTTCTTAGAAAAAGGATGAGGTAGAACAAATTGTAATAATTTCCAAGATGTCATAATTTCTTCTCTGTGAAACTCTGAATTTCTTATGAAGAATCCTAAGTGTATATCAGATAATCATGTTATTTTTCCCATTGAATCAAATCTCATTTTTTTACCCAATAACATTTTATTCTTGTTGACTTTGTTCTAGGAATAAAACCATCTTCTTTTGATAAGCTATACTTGGAAGTTTTTGGCTTCCATATCCATTTAGTTCTGGGAATTTATTTTGATGAGCAATGCTTGTATGTACTTTGTTTCCACATTCTTCCTGTCTTGATGCCTTGATGCTTCTGACCATTCCATAGTTGCCACCTTTCTTCTGTCTTTTCAACATCTTGATCTCCTTCTTGTAAGTCCTTCTCTTTAATATGCACATCATGATAGGCTTTTTGCCTTCTCTTATCTACATATATGCTCATGATTGCCTGAAGTCTAGAAGCTCCCAGTTTTCCAATTCCACCACTCTCTCAGATAACTCATGTCCAGTCCACTTGTATTGACTACTCACCCTCAGTGTTGGGATAAGGAATTCTACAGGCAAAACTGCATTTTGTCCATATACGAGGTTAAATGGTGTGGTTCCTAGTGCAGTTTTGTATGCCACTCTGTAGGCCCATAGAACATGATTAAGTTGTAAATCCCAATCATTCCTATTTGTGTTTACCAATTTTGACAATACAATGCAAAGTACTTTATTAGTACTTTCTGCTAATCCATTGGCTTGTGGGTGATATGGGGCTGACTTTCTATGATTGATCATAAAATACTCAGTTATGTTTTCTATGATTTGGTTCAAAAAATGAGTCCCCCTATCACTTACTAATTCAATTGGTAATCCAAATCTGGTAATGATATTTTCATAGAGAAATATGGCAGTGGTCTGAGCATCATTCCTTTTTGTAGCCTTGGCCTCTGCCCATTTAGTCAAGTAATCTGTGGCTACTAGTATGTATTCAGTATGGGACTTTTTTGCTGGAGGATGTATGGGTCCAATGAAATCCAACCCCCATTTACTAAATGCTCTTGCTGAAATCAGTGGTACTAATGGCATATTGTCTCTTTTATTTGGTTGACTCACCCTCTGATAAATGTCACATCTTTTCACATATGTTCTTGCATCAGGAAATAGAGTTGGCCACCAATATCCAGAGTATAATATGACTTTAGTAGTCCTATCACTTGAAAAATGTCCTCCTGCCACTCCAGAATGTGCCATTTCTAACATTTCTACATATTTATCTTCAGGAACACAAATTCTTAAATATCCATCCATCCCTTTTTTGTACAATTGATCTCCTATTAGTTGATACTCTTCAGAAATCATTTGTAGATTCTTTGATTCTGCACTGGCTCCTACTTGCTTCCCTTTCTTATTTCTTTTCAACTCCTCAATTATATTTGCACTCCAATCTAGATTTTTCTGAAACCAATATAAAGTTATAACTTTTGAATTTTGCAAGGATTGGCATTTCCAACAGTTGGAAATATACTTTTTTACATCTTGAATCTTATTAGGCCAATGTACTCCCATCCTATTGAGATTACTTAGGGTGACTATCATGGAAGCATGAGTACAAGGGTTCCAATAGTGAGCTCTTCTCCAATATTCCTGCTGCTCCTCTTCTGGAGTACAATATTCCAATATGCCCATATGATTGAGATGATACAAATGCCCAGCTAGCAGCATAAAATTCCTACTTTGTAATACCACATGTATGTTGTTTCCAAATGTTCTACAGGGTCCCATGGTTAGCAAAGGTACTAAAGTCATGGGCCATTCAGGAATACTTTCTACTTTGAACAGAAATGTATCTGGCAAGTCATCATCTAAAGGTGAACTTGGCTCTTTAGCTGGGATCCTGGACAAATGTTCTGCTCTCAAATGAGTTTTCCCTTGTCTGACCACTACCTCAAACTTAAACTCCATCAGTAGAAGAAACCATCTGACTATCCTACCAGTGTGACAAGGTTTGTTTACTAGGTAGAGTAAAGCTTGGTGATCCACAAAGAATTTAAACTTGTTCGCCAAAAGGTAATGTCTATATTTTTTCACAGCAAATATCATTCCCAACCCTTCCCTCTCAGTGGTTGTGCAATTTTTCTCTGCTGAATTCAGTTGCCTACTAGCATAAGCAACTGGAAAGTCTAATTTGCTCCCTTCTATTGGTTGTGCTAACACACAAAGCATAATTTCAAGTATCCACATGGACATGAAAAATTTTATCCCACTGTGGGGTTTTTAGAATTGGTGCTGTTACCAAACAAGTTTTTAGAGTCTCAAAAGCTTGGTCACACTCTTTGGTCCACTCAAATTTTGTGATTAAGGCATACAAAGGTTTTGCAATGTCAGCAAACTTGTGTACAAATTTTCTATAATACTCGCAATGTCCCATGAAAGTTTGAAGTTCCTTTACATTTGAAGGTCTTGGAAGTTCCACTATGGCCTTAATTTTTCTTTCATCTGTTGAAATTACATTTCTAGAAACTATATGACCTAACATTCTCCCTTGCCTCACAAAGAACACACATTTTTCTGGATTTAAACATACTCCGTATGTTCTACATTTTTTGAATATATTTTCCAGATCCTTCAAATGATCTTGTCTTTTTAATGAAAAAGTGCAAAGATCATCCACATAGATTTCCATGATATTTTTAAGGAATTCCTTGAATATGTGACACATTAGTCTTTGAAAAGTTGCTGGGGCATTAGTTAAACCAAAAGCCATAACCCTAAAAGCATAAATTCCCATTCTGTGGAACAGGTAGTTTTATGTTGGTCTTCCAAAGCTATGGGTACTTGATTGTATCCTGAAAAACCATCCAAAAAACTATAGACCTCCTTTCCTGCAACTCTTTCCAAAAGATGGTCTATTATGGGCAATGGGTAGCTATCCCTTATAGTTGCAGCACTCACCTTTTTCAAGTTAGTGCATACCCTGAGTTTCCCATTCTTTTTTGGTACTACAACTATAGGAGATATCCATTCTGTATACTCAATCTCATAGATGAAATTGGCAGCCAGTAGCTTGTCAATTTCTTCCTTTATTTTGGCAGAGTATTTGTAATGTGTAGTGTCTTTGTTTGCTAGGTTTTGCATTAGGTGTAATAGGAATCTTATGTTCGTAGATTTTGGGGTCAATTCCTTTCAAATCCTTGTAACTGTAAGCAAACACATCCCTATAATTTCTGGCCAAATTCCTTAATGCTTCCTCCTCTTGATTTGTCATGTCATCAGCTATTACAATATGTCTTTCTTCCCCTTCCTCCTAGGTGATCATTACCTTCTTAGTTTGTTCTTCATTGTCATATGCCTCTCCCTTTTTCTTTTCTCTCTTTGGTTTCATTTTTAGAAGTATTCTGTCTTCCAGTTCATAAGTCTTGAAATTTGCAGGTACATCAAACTATTGATCTTTATTTGTCATTTTCTTATTTTTTTCATCCTCTTGATCTTTTTCTATTTCCTTGTGTTTGTTTTTTCTATATTTGCATGAGATTTTGTCTTTTATTCCATTTGTAGCTTTTACTTCTTCCAAATATTGTGTTTTACCATTTTTCAATATCATTTCTTCCTCCTGGTCCTCTTCTGTTTTTGATACCTTTATCATTTGTATTCCTATGTGAAAGATATCATATCCTTCTTCATTTTGGAATTTCACTCCCACATACTCATCATTAGCTAGATCCATGGTGGTCAAAATCTGATTCCAACCATAAGGTTCAAATTCTTCATCTTTGAATTTTTGTGTGTTGAAGGCAGGGAAATCTGGAAAAATAAAATAAAAAGAAAAAGAAAAAGACGGCTATGTTGAGATTAAAAAGGACATGTCGCAAGAGCAGGAGAAGTCATAAGAAAGGAAGTTCGCAACAACCGTAAGCAGGAGAAGTCACAAGAAAAAAAGGGTTCGCGACAACGGCAAGGAGGAGTAGAAGTTCCTAAGAGAAGAGAAGACGTGATGTGAGGAAACAACGCAACAACCTTGGAGATGAAGAAACTCTCTTAACAGGGATCTGGGAGTACCGAAGAAGATTGATTCTGCAGAAAAACATTAAGTCATCTAACATTGAGGTTATCTTGTGATACATAATCAAATACAAATTAAGAAGTCCTAGTATTTGCAAATCTGTAATCACAGCATTAAATCTATTCAAGTATTGAGCAACAAATGTTCGCAATGATACGAGTTCTTGCTTGAGTCCTTCAATCCTGTTAAGTCCATAGGGGAACTCAATTTGTCTGCACAGTAGTGCAATGAAATTAGGGTGTTCGTGAATGTGTAGGAAGTTGTGCATTCCGAAAAGTGAAAACTCTGAAATGCGACTGTGTAATACGGAGTTGGTATAAGTTACCGGAAAGAAGCATTTTGGTGAAATTCCGGTGAGTTTCCAGATGCAATTTCGATGGAAATCTTTGTGTGTGAAGATTAGTGCCTTTGGAACAATAAATAACTCTGATTTGTTCTATTAATTCGATGTTGTGTTGAACCTTGGAACCCTCAACACAATTGGCGATCCTACTGTACGGCTGACGTTGCCTCAGGAAATGCATGAGGGGCAGGCGCAACCATTTTGGTAAAGTATATTTTACGAGGGCACAGGCAAGAGTAGTGAACGTGGAGACATCTTGAGACTTTTACGAGTGGTACGAGGCCGAGGAGCAGGAAGCTTTGGGCACTGACGAGGAACAGGGGGAAACAGGTGCAGCAGAGGCAAGGTTAGTGGGTGGAATACTTGGAGCGTTATTCCTCACAGAAGCAACTGTAGGGGTAAGAAGACGACTCCAGTTTGACCCACTTGTAGGGGCGACCGGTCAAAGAACTAGGCGCACCCCTCAACCACCTCCTAACCCTAAGGTCAAAGCCGCTCATTTCAGTGGAACCTCTAAGGAGGATGCTGATTGCCATGTGACTCAATTCGAAATAAAATGGACAGCGAATGGATATCCAGCTATGTACGGTGATGATATTAAGCTTCAACAGTTTGCAGCCACGTTAGAAGGACGAGCTATGAACTGGTTCAGTCAATATGGCATTGCTCATTTTGCTACATATGATGCTTTAAAAATAGCATTCTTGCAACGATTTAGAAAAGAAAAGACGCCTTCCGATGTATTAAGGAAGTTGAGGGCCATCCAACAAAAGACCATGCTAGTGGAAGACTATGCTCAAAAGTTTCGGACTCTAATGGAAAGGTGGCAAGGTAATGAACGACCTACTGATGAGATGTTGGCAGGATTTTTTTTGAAAGAATTAAGGAGCACAATAAGACATGCGGTGGCTAGTGTGGACATTGCAAATGGCTTTGATGTATTAGTATTAGCAGCGGCGCGTGTTGAAAGAAGGTTTGGATGAGCCAAAAAGAAGCAGTCTGATTCTAGTTCAGAGGTTGAATCGGATTCAGCAATGGAGTCGGGCAAGAGTTCAAGTGATTCTGACACTGCTGACTATGATGATGAAATAGTGAGGACAAAGCATCGTAAGCATAAAGCTAAGCACAGTAAAGAGGAGGAATGGATTAATAAGTTAAAGAGACATGGATATTCTATACTAGCACCAAAGGAGAAACAATTTTGTGATATTTCTGACAAAGAGGGACATACAACAACTCAGTGTTGGTATAACCCTAAGCATAGAGGGCAAAGTTCTCGGCAAGACAATCGCAATCTAAATGATGTAGCAGCCAATCAGACTATTCCTATCCAAGGGCGAGGTAATTTTCCGAGACACCAACAAGGAAGACCCCCATGGAGAGATCAAGGGAATCAGCAAGGGAATAACCAGCAAGGCAATCACCTAGGTCGACCACCAAGGGTAATGCCTTGTGGGTATTGTTTAGCTCCTGATCATTGGATAGGGCCGAATTGCCCTCTATGGGTAAAGCATCGTGAAGAAAGAGGTATACCCGTCATTCGGTATAATCAGCATAATCAAAAGGGACAACATCAACAACAGGGGCAGCAGGCGGCTCAGGCGAATGCCATGCTGATTGAATGGCCAGAGCAAACGGATAGAGCTCATGATGCACCCGGTACATTTGATTGACTGCACGCTGAGAAGCCTAACCAATGGCAGTGTGATTGCAAACAATGTGGGAAAGGCAAAGAGGTTGAAGTGTTGGCAGTGACAAGATCAAGGAATAAAGGCCCTATTGATTGGCAGGAACAAAGGCAAATCCGAGACAAGGTTTTGAAGCAGGTTCGAGATGAGTCTTCTAATCAGGTGAGGTGTGGAGGTCAGACTGAGCAACAACAGGGTGTGAAAGTGATACCTCCCATAAAGGAGCGGGATAAGGTGCCGAGTCAGCAAGGCTTGGCAAATGATTGGTTTGATGAAATCATTAGCTCACCGCTACAATTTTCCTTGGATCAATTGTTGTCTTTGGTACCTGTGTTTTGAGAGAAATTGTTGAAAAAGCTACTTGAGAATCATGCAGAGCCCGAAGTTCAGTCGATCCCTTCAATCTCGACCAACAGTATTGATCCAGCAGACGTGGATTTTGTAGTACCAGTCATTCAGGTGCAGTACAACCACCGGAGATTTGCAGAAGTGTTGCTTGATGGAGAATCAGGAGTAAACATATTACCTGAGCATATTTTTATTGAAATGGGAAGAGGCGAATTGGCTCCAGCACCTTTTCAGGTAAAAATGGCAGATCAAACACGAGTGTAGCCAGTTGGCATTCTGAAGCAACAACAAATTATCATTTCCGGCATGACATTTATGGTCAATTTTGTGGGCATCCGAATGTCTGAGTCCGCGTATCCGTATGAAATGTTGTTAGGGAGACCTTGGTTTCAGTTGGCCAAAGTCAAGCAAGATTGGGGCTTGAATTAGTAATGATTACCAAGGGTAAAAAGCAGGTGACGATTCCTATGCGTGGACGGAAAAATATGTCGGTACAAGAAAAACCACTTATGGCTCAGGCTATTAATTTGGCGGATGAGATTGAAGATGATGAAGAGGAAAAGTTTTTGCAAGCAAACCCAACGGTGGTGCCAGTATTAGAAGTTGATGTTGAAGGAGTATTAAGTGTTGATGTATGAAACACCACAAGAAATGAATTAATGTGACACTAGAACACCTCTATGATCACCATTAACTCTTTGCCACTCCAAACTTTGAGAAATGATAGCCTAAAATGAGAACTTTGCTTCTACTGAAATTCCTAGTCACCAAAATGACATACCTTCAGTATTTTGATTCTTTCTCCTAGCTTAAGTATTATTTCTCCATGAAACTTCATAAGATGAAACTAGAAGAGTAGAGCTTTCCAACAAGCTATCATATGCATCCAACGGATCTCTAGAACTCAAGTTATGGCCTTCACAAGATGACCCTGTATGACCTTCCAAAACTGGAAATTTTTGCCTGTTTTAGTATTTCTGGGTGTCTAAAAATAAAAATTCGATGCCTAGCATCGAATTTCAGTCAAGGTCGATGCCGGACATCGACTTTGAGCTTTTTTAGGCCCTTTTTCTGCACCAGAAATACTCTCTTTTACACACACATGAAGAAGACCACTTGTATGCTAGAAGTCGATGCCGGGCATCCACTTTATGCTGAAACTCGATGCCAGGCATCGAGTTGCTCCACAAACTTCATGTTTTTAAAAGATTCAACAACAGTTAACACACAGAGAATGGAAATAATGACTTATCAGCCAAGATTTGATGCCAGGCATCGAATTGCTCAGAAAACTTGAACTTTTGAATTCATCACACAGTAGGCAAGCATGGAGATGATGGAGAGAGACTCATACACAGAACTTTACTCAGTTCTTTCTCATAGCTATGAAAACTCAGAAGTTTTACAGATGCTTTCTCACTCAGAGAAGCCCGACTATACTCAGTCGTATAAAATGAACTCCTTCTTCTACTTCTTCTCTCTCACTCTCTCTCCGCGTCAGTTGATACAAACTAACTTATATAGATTTTCGTATTCTCGTGATTTTAAAAAACTTCTAGAACTAAAGTGAACTAACTTTACAAATATGATACACTTGTGAATTTGTCCCTTCACATAGGCATGGTGTTTTCTTCCTAAGATTTGACCTTCAAATATATGTCCAATTAGTGAGTGTTTCTCCAACAGCTCCCCCTCAATCACTAATTGACATTCCCTGTTTCTTCATATCATCTTCTTTTCTTTTACTCCTGCCATGCTTTTGAATCTGCTGGTCTTCACACCATCCAAGCTCTTTGTCATTATGTCTGCTAACTGATCTTTAGTAGAAATGTACTCCACTTCAATCTCCTTCTCCATTACCTTTTCTCTGAGAAAATGATACTGTATCTCTATGTGCTTTGTCCTTGCATGAAATACTCGATTTGCTGCAAGATAAAGTGAACTCATATTATCTCCATGTATTGTAGGTGTACCTTGATCAATGCCTAAGCTCTTGAACAATGTCTGCATCCATATGACTTCCTTAGCTGCTTCCACAAGTCCTTTGTACTCTGCTTCAGTTGATGATAATGCTACTGTATGTTGTTTCTTTGAACACCAACTTACAAGCTTATCACCAATATATATCATGTAACCATGAGTTGATCTTCTGTCATCTTGATTACCTGCCCAATCTGAATCACTATAGGCTCTCAACTTTAAATCTGATGTAAAAGGATAATATAATCCTTCCTTTATAGTTCCTTTGATATATCTGAGAACTCTTTGACCTGCAATCCAATGTGGGTCCTTTGGACAATGCATGAATTGTGACAAAACTCCCACTGCATAACTAAGATCAGGTCTTGTTAGTGTAGCATAAATCAAACTACCCACAAGAGATTGATACTTCCTCATATCTTTGTAGTCTGCACCATCATATTTACTGAGCTTGTGATTAACTTCAAGTGGAGTTGAAGCTTCTCTGCAATTTTCCATATCAAACTTCTTCAACAAGTTCAAAAGATACCTTTCTTGTGACACATATATGCCATGATCTGTATAAGTAACTTCCATTCCAAGAAAGTATGATAACTTTCCTAGGTCACTGATCTTGAATTCTTTTTCAAGCAATCTCTTTACCTCCTTGATTCCTTCATCTGAAGTACCTGTGATTATAATGTCATCTACATAAATACAAATGTAGATTGTACCTTCCTCTGTTCTTCTGATAAGTAGACTTGGGTCTGCTTTTGAACTTTGATATCCAAGATCATTGAGATACTTCACCAGTCTATAGTTCCAAGCTCTTGGAGCTTGCTTCAATCCATACAATGCTCTTCTCAACCTGCAAACAAAATTTGGATACCTAGAATCTATAAACCCTTGAGGTTGTTCCATGTATACCTCATCTGATATGTATCCATTCAAGAATGCATTCTTTATATCCAATTGACTTAGAGTCCATCCTTTTGAAGCTGCAATAGCAATGATTGTCCTTATAGTTGACATCTTAGCTACGGGACTGAATGTCTCATCATAATCTATGCCATAGGTTTGGGCATAGCCTTTCACCACCAATCTAGCTTTGTATCTGGCTATACTTCCATCTGCAAGCTTCTTCACTTTATAAACCCATTTATTTCCAGTAACTTTCTTACCATTTGGTTTAGGAACAAGTTCCCATGTCTTGTTCTCCTCCAGTGCATTGAACTCTTCCTTCATTGCTTCTTCCCATTGCTTCTTACCTTTTGCTTCATCATAGTTCTGAGGTTCTTCATCATCTTTGACCATATATGCATAATTCTTCTGAGTTATGTAAGAAGTATCATAAGAATACCTTTCTGGTTGTCTTCTAGTCCTGCTTGACCTTCTTGGTTCACATTCTTCATATGTGTCTGGATACAGCTCTTCATCAAATATAGGAGCTTCTTCATTTCTTCTTGTTAATCCACTTGTGGATGTACTTGCTTGCATATAGTCTTCATCTCTATTTACCTGCACAATTGATTTTCCTTTCTCACATCTTCTTACCTCTTCTTCAAATTCTTCAGCTGTATGACTTTGATCTGCATACCAACTTTTCTGTTCATCAAATGTAACATCTCTAGAAACAATAAATTGTTTGGTTAGAGGATTCCACAATCTGTAACCCATCTGCTTTTCATCATAACCAATGAACACATATTTTTCTGCCTTTGGTTCAAGTTTATGCCTAAGCTGTGATGGCACATAAGCATATGCAATTGATCCAAACACTCTACAATGATCTAGTGTTGGTTTCTTACCCCACCAAGCTTCATATGGAGTCATTCCATTCAGAGTTGCACATGGTAATCTATTCACAAGATATGTGGCTGTATTCACAGCCTCAGCCCAAAGATAATTTGGATAGTTCTTCTCCTTTAACATAGCTCTAGCAAACTCAACCAAAGTCCTGTTCCTTCTTTCTGCTACACCATTTTGTTGTGGTGTATACCTGCAGGTTATTTCTCTCTTAATACCTGCATTCCAAAGATAATCATTGAACTCTTGGGAGAAGTATTCTCCCCCTCCATCAGACCTCAGTCTCTTAAGCTTTTGACCCGTGACTCTCTCTGTATATGCATGAAAATGCTTGAAAGCTCCAAACACTTCTGATCTTTCCTTCAAAACATATAATGTTATCCATCTTGTAGCATCATCAATGAAAAGAACATAGTACCTTGAGCCACTGATAGATCCTTCTTTTGTTGGTCCCCATACATCTGTATGAATGAGCTCAAGTACTCCATCATGTTTGAAACCTTTCTTTTGAAATGGTAAGCTGTGTGCTTTACCCATTTGACATGCTTCACATTTATAAACCATATGTTGACTTTGCACATTTGGTAATCCTAGTACAGACTGATTAGCAACCATAGCTTTAATTCCTCTTTCATTGAAATGACCTAATCTCTTATGCCAGAGATCAAGTTCTGTAATCACTGCTTCACCATGTGTGAGCAAAGCTTGACCAATGTTCCCTTGCACTCTTAAAGTAAAGAGTCTACCTTCTTTCTTACCAGAGACAATCTGATTATATCCATTCTCTGGATCTTCAACAAATACTCCTTCATTTGTAAACCTGACTTGAAAACCTTTTTCAACTATCTGTCCCATACTAATCAAGTTTTTAGGTATTGTAGGAACATACAAAACATTGGTTAGCAAATCTGCTCCATTCTTGCATTTCACTTTTCCAATTGAATGTACACTATGTCTGGTATTATCACCTGTTTGAACACTACGGCTAGAAATGCCTTTTTCCAATTCTGACATTAATTCTATGTTTCCTGACAAATGATTAGAACATTCAGAGTCAATGTAAAATACCTTTAGATCTTCTTTGTCTGATGTGCTGATTGAGTTCATCATCAATGATGTATGACTTTCATTCTGTGTGTCATTTGCATAGTTGTAGTAGGTGGTGTTGTAGGATTGATTCTGTCCCCAACTTCTTCCTCCACCTCTACCATAGCCTCCTCTTTGACTTTTTCTACCTCTTTGGAAATTACTTTGATATCTTCCACCTCGACCTCTGCTATTGTTGTTTTGATTCTGGTTTGATCCTTGTTGGTTGTGCCAACAGTCATGAGCCAAATGATTACTCAATCCACAGATCCAGCAAGCCTTCTTGTTGTTATTTTGATTACCTCTTCCTCTTCCAAAACCTCTTTTTCTTCCTCTGCCAGTGCCTTTACCTCTTGCATAATAAGCTTGAGAACTAGACTCCTCTTCATCCTTTGCTTTACCTTTATCTCCTTTCTTCTTGTTCTTCACGTACATTGCAGAACTTTGTCCTTTATCTCCATCTCCCTTCAAGTCTTGCTCATATGTGAGCATCAAACCAAGCAACTGGTTCAAATCTGGAACATAATGATTTAATGAAAGTTCTGTTGATAAGACAAAAGGTTTCCACCTTTCATCCCCTCTCAAACCTGCAAGTAGTTGAGCAATCAATCTGTGATCTTCAACATCTTCATCTATGGATCCAAGACTATTTGCTAGATCCTTCATCTTAGTGACATAATCACTAATACTTTGACTTGGCTTCTTCTTGAATGTTGTAAACTCTGACCATAGACTTGCTTTCCGTGCTTTAGTATTACTTTGGAAATGATACTCCAATGCATTCCATATATCTTCAGATGATTCCAATCCTCTGATGTATGGTAGCAAATGATCAGAGATTGTATTGTAGATGTATGCTTTTGCACTTGCATCCTTCTTCTGCCAATGCTTTAAAGCATCAAGTTCTTCTTTCTTTGGTCGGCTTTCATCTTCAAATACTGGCTTCTCTTCTTCACCTGTTACATATACCATGAGATCCTTACTCATAAGTAAGGCTTCCATTCTCATTACCCATGCAGGGTAATTATCTCTGTCTAGTTTGTCAATGGAGATATGATCTACCATAGTTCTTTCCTTCTGCTGCAACCTGCGAGCTTAAAGGATAAAGGATAATACCTTTTGAAGTTCTTTTTGTATGAGGATAATTTTGAAGTAACCTTTTGATGCCTTGTGTCTTCAAATGCTTCACCTTTCAAACTTTAATGAAAAACTTTACAAAACTTCTCGTACCTTTGTCGTCTTCTGCTCTCGAGAATCTTTCTGCTCTGATACCACTTGTTGATGTATGAAACACCAAAAGAAATGAATTAATGTGACACTAGAACACCTCTATGATCACCACTAACTCATTGCCACTCCAAACTTTGAGAAATGATAGCCTAAAATGAGAACTTTGCTTCTACAGAATTTCCTAGTCACCGAAATGACATACCTTCAGTATTTTGCTAATTTCTCCCAGGTTAAGTATTATTTCTCCATGAAATTTTTTAGGATGAAACTAGAAGAGTAGAGCTTTCCAACAAGCTATCATATGCATCCAACGGATCTCCAGAACTCAAGTTATGGCCTTCACAAGATGACCCTATATGACCTTACAAAACTGGAATTTTTTGCCTGTTTTAGTATTTCTGGGTGTCTAAAAATAAAAATTCGATGCTTAGCATCGAATTTCAGTCAAGGTCGATGCCGGGCATTGACTTTGAGCTTTTTTAGGCCCTTTTTCTGCACCAGAAATACTCTCTTTTACACACACATGAAGAAGACCACTTGTATGCTAGAAGTCGATGCCGGGCATCCACTTTATGCTGAAACTCGATGCCAGGCATCGAGTTGCTCCACAAACTTCATGTTTTTAAAAGATTCAACAACAGTTAACACACAGAGAATGGAAATAATGACTTATCAGCCAAGATTCGATGCCAAGCATCGAATTGCTCAGAAAACTTGAACTTTTGAATTCATCACACAGTAGGCAAGCATGGAGATGATGGAGAGAGACTCATACACAGAACTTTACTCAGTTCTTTCTCATAGCTATGAAAACTCAGAAGTTTTACAGATGCTTTCTCACTCAGAGAAGCCCGACTATACTCAGTCGTATAAAATGAACTCCTTCTTCTACTTCTTCTCTCTCACTCTCTCTCCGCGTCAGTTGATACAAACTAACTTATATAGATTTTCGTATTCTCGTGATTTTAAAAAACTTCTAGAACTAAAGTGAACTAACTTTACAAATATGATACACTTGTGAATTTGTCCCTTCACATAGGCATGGTGTTTTCTTCCTAAGATTTGACCTTCAAATATATGTCCAATTAGTGAGTGTTTCTCCAACATTAAGTAAGGATTATTGTGGTGGGCCAAAAGTAGAAGAGCCAGTTCCCGGTGAACAGGTGGCAGGCGCCCAATTACAAAAGATATTTGATCAACCTATGGACATTCCGGTGCAGCAGCAGATGGAACACCAGGAGGAAGAGATAATTACGCAGGCAGAAAGAATGTACGATAAGAAGTATGCAGGTTCTATGCAGGTGAAGGAAGAGGAGCTTCAAGAGGTTAATTTAGGAACCGAAACGGAACCCAAGATGGTGCAGATTGGTAAAACATTGGAAGAAAAGTTTAAGGAGGATCTTATTTGCCCGCTTAAAGAGTATGTAGATGTATTTGCTTGGGATTATACTCAGGTAAAAGGCATAGATCCTCAGTTGCATCAGCATAGGATTAATTTGAGGGCGAATGCAGTACGTGTGGTGCACCAAAGATATAGAATGAATCCTAATTTTGCTAAACAGGTGAAGGAAGAAATTGATAAATTATTGGCAGTTGGATTTATCAAACCGGTGGATCAGGTCACTTGGCTATCTCCTATCATAGTGGTCCCCAAAAAGAATGGGAAGCTCAGAATTTGTGTTGATTATAGAAAGTTAAATGTGGCAACGGTTACAGACCCGTTTCCTATGCCGTTTTGTGATGTAGTGTTGGATGCAGTCGCAGCCCATGAAATGTATAGTTTTTTGGATGGATTTTCCGGTTATAATCAGATGAGGAGGATCAACATAAAACAACATTTATTACAGAATTTGGAGCTTACGTGTTTACCGTCATGAGTTTTGGCTTGAAGAACGGACCGCCATCGTTCAATTATGTGGTGCATAAAGTTTTTGAACCTTATCTATAGGACTTTATGCAAGTATTTGTTGACGATTTTTCGGTATTTGGTCAGATGATTAAGCACTTGCTACACCTGAAAGCATGTTTTGAAAGATGTCGGCAGTTTAGGATGGTATTGAATCCGTTTAAAAGTGTGATTGCAGTCAGAAGTGGTATCTTATTGGGCCATGTTATATCACAAGCAGGAATGGCTATTGATATTAAGAAAATTGAAGCTATAAGTACAGCTAAAGCACGGACCAACGTTAAAGAAGTAATGCGGTTTGTGGGTCAAATCAAGTGGCATTCCCGATACTTAAGATATTTAGCAATTATTTCCTTACCACTAACGCATTTGACCAAGAAGGATGTTCCGTTTATATGGGTTGATGCTCAAGAGAAAGCATTTCAGTTGTTAAAAAAGATGGTGTCGGTAGCACCCATTTTACAACCGCCCGATTGGTCAATGCCTTTTCACATATTTGTTGATGCATCGGATGTGGCCGTAGGAGCAGTTTTGATGCAGTAGAAAGATAAAGGATGGTATAGACCTCTCTATTATGCCAACAGAGTATTGGCTGCGACTGAAAGAAATTATCCGGTGACGGAAAGAGAAGCTTTGGCGATGGTATATGCCCTTAACAAGTTTCGACATTATTTATTGGGCAATAAAGTGGTTTTTTATGTGGATCATCAGGCTTTGGTTTATTTAATCAAGAAACCCTTATTAACAGGCCAATTAGCCAGGTGGATGCTTTTGTTACAGGAATTTGATTTTGTGATTATGCATACTCCGGGTAAAGAGCATGCGATGGCAGATTATTTTAGTCGGCTGGAATCAGGAGAAACACCCACCGGTGCACTTGATGTATTTCCGGATGCTGAGCTGTTTACGGCGCAAGTGGTGGAAGCAGATTCGTGGTATGAGCAGTTATTAATTTTCCTGACGGAGGGTGCATTACCACAGTATTTTACACCTGATCAGAGAAGGAAGTTTTCTCTTAAAAGTAGGCCATATTTGGTGATAGCAGGAGCATTATACAAGAAGGGAGTGGATCAGGTTATCAGGAGGTGTGTACCAGACTATGAACAATCAGCTGTTTAACAGGAAGCACATTCCGATTCCGCAGGAGGTCATTTGTCAGGCGATATTACAGGAAAGAAAGTATTACAAAGCTGGGTTGTGGTAGCCGACGGTGTTAAAAGATGCACATGAGTATGCCAAAGGATGTGTGATTTGCCAGAGGTTAGGCCAACCTAATAACTCTGACCGGATGTCTGATCATCTGGTATTACCACTGGATCCTTTCCAAAAATGGGGTATGGATTTTGTGGGGCCTATTAAACCTACCACTCAACGAGGTAATAGATATATAGTGGTGGCAACCGATTATTGTACGAAATGGGTGGAAGTAGTGGCATTGAAAGATAATAAGGCAGCAAGTGTGGCCAAATTTCTTTATCTTAATATTATGACTAGGTTTGGGTGTCCGATTGAGTTGGTGAGTGACAGAGGTACTCATTTTCTGAATGAGGTTATTTCAGAATTAACAAGGATTCATTTAATCTTGCATTAAAAGACTACAGCCTATCATCCTCAAGCGAATGGGCAGGCAGAAAGCACGAATAAAACTTTAATGCGTATTCTTAAAAAGTTAGTGCATGAAAATCAGAAAAATTGGGATTTATTTCTTGATTCAGCTTTGTGGTCATTCAGAATAGCATTTAAAGTGACAACAGGTATGACACCTTTTCGGTTGGTATATGGATTGGAGGCAATAGTACCTATGGAATTTGTAGTTCCTAGTGTTGGGAGAGATGGTTGGATGCACTCAAGAGATTGAGTTGAAGCTGCTAGACCTGCTTTGCTCCAGCCCTCTTTGACTCCAGGAATGCTTAGTACACTTGTTTAGCTTCCAAATGATACCAAGAAAGCATATATGTACTTTGCAAATGATATGTGAAATGATCAAATCAAAACAGATAACTTTGCACTTCACAAATCCTAGAAAACTTGCTATTTCTGTAATGACACCTGCTCAAACTTTTACTCAGTGTGACCACCACACTAACAATTGATCTAATTCCTTCTGGACATATTAAATTAGCTTAACAAGCTACCATTTGCAAGTGAAATGAAAGGAAATGACAAACTATACTCTGAGAAATGTGTTTAGCAAAATTAGGGACACTCCCGACTTTTTAGGAACTCTGCAGAAAAATACCAGAGGTCACTTCGAGCAAGATTTCTCCGTGATGGCTGATCCTTTGACCTTGAGATTTTGTAGGCATGTAGTATACTTAGAGCTGGTTCCAATGTGCTTTGAATCACTTGATTTGGTTGAGAAACCACCGAGATATGGCTTGTAGTAGTTGGAAGACTTGGAGTAGATGACTCAGACAAAATCTGAGATAATGAATGTAACTCTTTCTATTAATTCACATGAATGTACAATCTCATTGGCTTGATAGATGTAGCCTAATGAGTTGGAGATGTGTAGGCTATATTGTAGCACTCACACACTCTATGATCACAGATGTAGGCCTCGGGAATGATGAAGGACACCCGCGACTTTTCAAGTATAACTTATATAAGGAATGAGTGAGAGTTTGAATTCAAATTTGAATTCTTGGCTCCCTTCAATCACTCCTCTAAAAGTAAGGAGATATTCTCTCCAATTGCACCATCCAATTTTCCACGAATTTATCAAGTAGGTGTGATTACATGTAAATGCCAAGTCATATAGACTTTTACAATGGGTAAAGGAGTAAGAACTTATAAGCATAAATTCACATGGTCCTTTCTTCAAGAGAATTAAACTTCCAAGGTTTCAACACCAAATTTCCAAGGTTCTAAGCCAAGTGTGAAGGCTTGAAATGCACCAACAGCTCCCCCTCAAGCCAAGCACTTTGGCTTAAGTCTTTATTTTTAATCTTCAATCACATCCTGCAATCCAATCATGGATTTGAATCTGCATAGCTTGTTTCCATCCAATGCTTTAGTGAGTAAATCTGCACATTGCATATTAGTAGACACATAAGTCAACTGAATGTCTTTACTAAGCAACTTCTCTCTCACATAGTGGTAATGAACCTCTATGTGTTTGGTTCTAGCATGATATATTGGATTAGCTGCAAGGTGAAGAGAGCTTGTGTTATCTCCAAAGATGATTGGAGGCCTAGTGTATAGGCCTAGCTCTGTATACAAAAGTTTCAACCAGATAGCTTCTTGAGTGGCATTGGCAAGCCCTCTATACTCTGCTTCAGTGGATGATAATGCCACTGTAGGTTGCTTCTTGGCTGACCAAGAAATAGGTTTATCTCCTGCAAAACAAATATAACCTGATGTGCTCCTCCTGTCATCCTTGCAACCTGCCCAATCTGCATCTGAATATACTTTAATGTCAATATCTGATGTATAAGGAATGTACAAACCATGGCTTTGAGTTCCTTTTAGGTACTTCAAGATTTTCTTTGCTGCTTCTAGGTGAGGTACCCTTGGTTTGTGCATGAATTGGCTTAGCACACTAACTCCATATGCTATGTCAATTCTTGTCAAGGTAGCATAATTCAAACTACCTACCATGCTTTGATATCCTGTGATATCTTGAACTTCTTCCCCTTCATGAGCACTTAGCTTTAGGTTGACCTCCATTGGAGTAGTAGATACTCTAGCATCCTGCAAGCCAAACTTCTTGACCATATCCTGTACATACTTCTTTTGAGTGATATATATACCTGAGTTGGTGTAGACTAACTCAAGACCTAAGAAGTACTTCAATAATCCAAGATCATTGATCTTGAATTCCTTCATCATCTGTCCTTTGATGTGTCTAATACCATTGACATCATTGCCTGTAATGATGATGTCATCAACATAAACACACAAGTAGATTACCTCTGTACTACTCCTCTTTATGAATAGAGAAGTGTCTGCTTTACTCATCACAAATCCTTGGTCTTGGAGGTAGGTTGTCAACCTGTAATTCCATGCTCTAGGTGCCTGTTTTAATCCATATAGAGCCTTCTTCAATTTACAAACATAATTTACCTTCTTGGGGTCTTCATAGCCAGGTGGTTGTGACATGTAGACTTCTTCAAATATCCATCCATTCAAGAAAGCATTCTTGACATCTAATTGGTACATGTTCCAATTCTTGGATGCAGCTACACTCACCAATATTCTGATAGTTGGCATCTTAGCCACAGGAGAAAATGTCTCTTCATAATCAATGCCTTGGGTTTGTGCAAAACCCTTGGCTACCAACCTAGCTTTGTACCTGTTTATTGTTCCATCTGAATTTCTCTTTAGCTTATAGATCCATCTGGATCCTATCACCTTCATAGAGTCCTTCTTGGGTACCAAGTCCCAAGTATCACTTTCCTTGAGAGCTTCCATTTCTTCATCCATAGCTCCTTTCCATTCTGGTTTGGTGATTGCTTCTTCATAAGTACCTGGTTCTTCATTCAACAAATCCTTTGCAAGATATACAGAATGTTTAGTTACAAGTGATGTGTCATACCCAAATCTGATAGGCTTCTTCTTTTCTCTCTGAGATCTCCTCATTGCTTGAGTTGAGGATTCTGGTGTATCCTCTAGCTTCTTTATCTTCATCTTCCCTTTGGACTTCCATGCCTTGAATTCCTCAAGGTTAATTGTATCATCATCATTTGAGCTCAAGTCTTCTTTCTGGATTGGTTCCTCCTTGGTAAGCCTTGGAAAATCTTCTTCCATGTCATAAGGTAGACTAACCTTCCTGCATTCATTCTCATACCATGAGTCATTCTCATCAAAGATGACATCTCTGCTTACCTTGAAGCCTTTGTTTGTTGGGTTGTATAATCTGTATCCCTTTTGGTTCAAATCATAACCAATAAAGATACATTTTTCAGCTTTAGGGTCTAGCTTTCCCCTTACCTGTGAGGGAATATGCACATATGCTACACAACCAAAGATTTTGCAATGATCCAGAGAAGGTCTCTTACCATGCCAAGCTTCATATGGTGTCATGCCATCAAGTGATTTGGATGGCAACCTGTTTATGAGATAGGTGGCAGTGGATACACCTTCTGCCCAAAGATAATTTGGCAACTTCTTTTCATTAAGCATAGACCTAGCTGTTTCTACAATGAGTCTATTCCTTCTTTCAGCTACCCCATTTTGTTCAGGTGAGTACCTTGTAGTAATCTCCCTTTTGATGCCTCTTTCCTGCAAGAAATCTTCAAACTCATTGGAGAAGTATTCTCCTCCTCCATCTGACCTTAGCCTCTTCAAGCTTCTTCCTGTTTGGTTTTCAACAAGTGCAAGATACCTCTTGAAACAATTAAACACTTCATCTTTATGTTTCATAAAGTATAAGATGGTCCACCTACTATAGTCATCAATGAAGGACACATAATACCTTGATCCTGAAATGGAAGGGTCCTTGCTAGGTCCCCAAACATCTGTGTGTACCAAGTCTAGGTAGTCTTCATGCATGAATCCTTTCCTTGAATATGGCAACCTGTGAGACTTACCAAACTGACATGCTCCACACTTGTAAATCATGTGTTGCTTGGATACATTAGGTATCCCAAGCACACATTGATCCCTGCACATTTGCTTTAGGGTTCTTTCACCTATGTGACCTAACCTCTTGTGCCATATTTCTAACTCTGAAAGTGTTTGATCCTTATAATTATACAAAGCAATGTTCTTGGTGTCTTCTAGCTCAAAAGTAAACAATCTACCTGATTTCTCCCCCTTGGCTATCCTTCTGAATCCATGTCTTGGGTCCTCCACATATGCTCCATGTTGAGTGAACCTGACCTGCAAACCTTTCTCCACAATCTGACCAACACTCATTAGATTCTTGGTAATGGTTGGTACATAGAGTACCCTGCTCAATAGGTTCTGGTTACCATCACATGTCTTCACATTTCCAATCTTTACAACAGAGTGTTTAGTATCATCACCTGTTTGTACCTGATGTTTGCCCTTGGGTTCTTCCAAATCAGAGAGTAGTGCCACATTGCCAGTTACATGGTTAGAACATCCTGAGTCAATATAAAATAAATGGTCATCATTTGTACCTGCCTTGGAGGTCATATTCATGATCAATAGGGAGTCATCTTGCTCCTCTGTGTAGTTGTTGTAGTCCCTTCTGTTTCTGAATCCACCTTGGTAGTTACCATTGTGGTTGTGGTTGTAATTGTTGTTGTATTGATTGTTGTATCCATTGTAGCCTTGGTGTTGATTGAACCTGCCTCTCCCTTGAGAGTATCCACCTCTTGAGTAGCCTCTTCCTCTCTGATTCTTGTAGTTCTTGTAGCATTCATCTGTGGTATGATTGGACAATCCACAAATGTTGCATGGTGATGAATTGTAGGGTCTCCCCCTACCTGACTTACCTCCTCTGCCCCTGCCTCTTGATGATCTACCTCTCCCTGCATAATTAGCTTGGGAGGTAGAGCCTTCTTCATCCTGTTTCTTCCCTTTACCTTTATCCTTAACTTTCTTATCAGTATAGAGAGCAGAGGGGTTGTTACCTTTTGATTGATCTCCTGCCTTTGTAAACTTTGCTTCATGTGTGAATAGTTGGCCCATGAGTGTTGTGAGATCTGGGGTATGCATATCCATGTAGAGGTCCATTGCAGTGGTGAAACTTTCCCACTTATCATCTGCCTTGAGTCCATTTGTTACTTGCCTGACTATTTGCTCCTTTTCAATCTCCTCTCCAATGCTTGCTAATTGGTCTGCCACATCTTTAATCTTGGTCACATACTCTGAGACTGATTGCTTGGGCTGCTTCCTAAGGGTTGTGAATTCAATCCATAGTTGATTCTTCCTGGCCCTTGTGTTGGAAGAAAAATATGTTGACAGAGTTTCCCAAGTCTCTTGGGAAGTCTTACAGTTCCTTATGTGAGGTAAAAGGAAATCAGATATAGAGTTAAGAAGGTAAGACCTTGCCAAAGCATCCTTTGCACACCATTGGTTGAGCCTCTCATGTTCATCCTTGGTGGGTAGTCCTCTAGTTTTAAATGAGGGCAATTCCTCATCTCCTGATATGTATCCAAATAAGCTTCTTCCTTGTAGATAGGTCTTCATCCTCAATGACCAAGCTTGGTAATTGTTCCTGTCCATTTTGTCAATGAATGAAGGAAATCCATCTCCCATGTTTACCTTATTTGCTCTGATACCACTGTTGGGAGAGATGGTTGGATGCACTCAAGAGATTGAGTTGAAGCTGCTAGACCTGCTTTGCTCCAGCCCTCTTTGACTCCAGGAATGCTTAGTACACTTGTTTAGCTTCCAAATGATACCAAGAAAGCATATATGTACTTTGCAAATGATATGTGAAATGATCAAATCAAAACAGATAACTTTGCACTTCACAAATCCTAGAAAACTTGCTATTTCTGTAATGACACCTGCTCAGACTTTTACTCAGTGTGACCACCACACTAACAATTGATCTAATTCCTCTTGGATATATTAAATTAGCTTAACAAGCTACCATTTGCAAGTGAAATGAAAGGAAATGACAAACTATACTCTGAGAAATGTGTTTAGCAAAATTAGGGACACTCCCGACTTTTTAGGAACTCTGCAGAAAAATACCAGAGGTCACTTCGAGCAAGATTTCTCCGTGATGGCTGATCCTTTGACCTTGAGATTTTGTAGGCATGTAGTATACTTAGAGCTGGTTCCAATGTGCTTTGAATCACTTGATTTGGTTGAGAAATCACCGAGATATGGCTTGTAGTAGTTGGAAGACTTGGAGTAGATGACTCAGACAAAATCTGAGATAATGAATGTAACTCTTTCTATTAATTCACATGAATGTACAATCTCATTGGCTTGATAGATGTAGCCTAATGAGTTGGAGATGTGTAGGCTATATTTTAGCACTCACACACTCTATGATCACAGATGTAGGCCTCGGGAATGATGAAGGACACCCGCGACTTTTCAAGTATAACTTATATAAGGAATGAGTGAGAGTTTGAATTCAAATTTGAATTCTTGGCTCCCTTCAATCACTCCTCTAAAAGTAAGGAGATATTCTCTCCAATTGCACCATCCAATTTTCCACGAATTTATCAAGTAGGTGTGATTACATGTAAATGCCAAGTCATATAGACTTTTACAATGGGTAAAGGAGTAAGAACTTATAAGCATAAATTCACATGGTCCTTTCTTCAAGAGAATTAAACTTCCAAGGTTTCAACACCAAATTTCCAAGGTTCTAAGCCAAGTGTGAAGGCTTGAAATGCACCAACACCTAGTTTGTGGATTACGGCATAAAAGATGTCGCCTGAGTTATCGGTTAAACACAGGAGTAAATACCTTTTACAGATTGAGGAGGACTGCTTGATAAGTGCATACATTACGGAAGTGATTCAAAGGCGGCGACAAGCTTGGGTAAATCAGAATGTAAAGTTTAAGTTATTTAAAGAAGGTGATTGAGTGATGGTGTATAATTCTAAGTTAGGACCCCATCCAGGAAAGCTTACATTGAGATACAGGGGCCCATATCAGATTGTGCAAGATTTGGGTCAAGGCACTTTTCGAGTGGCAGATGTGTTTGGCACATGGATGGACAAGCCAATAAATGGATTTAGGTTGAAATTGTTTCAAGGGAAGCCACCACATTTGGGCTGGTTATCTGCTAATGTGGTGCAAGTCGTTCATAAGTCAGCACAACACTTCAACAATGTTTGTGATCATCGTAGTAAAAGAGTTTATTTCTCTACATTTTTATCTGTGGTATAGTGTTTTTTGATCTCGTGTTGGTCTAAAACTACGTTAAGTAAATTTTTATGATTACAATGGAGACTTGGATTACATTTGCAGTTCAATAGTGAGCTACGGGTTAGCTCAGGGCCAATGATGGAGAATGAAGCGTTGCTGAATCATGGTGTACAAACTAAGGAATATTCTGGGTCTGCAAGTAATGATACGTTGGAAATCAGTATACTTTGTATTCCGAGTCAGCAGGTCCAGAAGAAGCAGCAGCATCGAGAGGAATATGAAAAGGAAGCTAGTATTCGACTAATGATTATCTTGCAAAGTACAATTTGTCGGAATTGTATGGATGGTAGTTTTTGCATTATAAAATGTAGTACTGAGGAATTTAAATATCAATTTCATATTCTTGAAGCACGAATGAGTGTTCTGTTTCATGACTTTTTTGGCATGCGTAGAAGATTTGTTAAGTGGGTTATTGGCATGAGGGGTAATCGATTGTGGATGATTTTTATGATAATCCATACTACAGTATTATTGAGTCGTATTAAGTGTTACGTGCGTAAGTACGTTCATCATTGCAGTAAGTGGCAGTTCAAGCATTCGCACTTGTGGAAAGAGTATTTTCAGTTCTACTTAAAGGCTTCAAGGATAATACTTTTTCCAGCGTTTTCTGTATTAGTGCCTGAATTAGGAGTCATGAGAGGGTGTATGAGAAAGAGAGAAGTTGTAGTGCGAAAGGGAGAAACCACAACGGAGGAAAGTGATAGCTCGATACAGGAGGATGAAGATGAAATATCAATGCCATATTCAACGACTAAGGTTGTGCAGACGCTTATGGGGTCATTCACAGACTTTAAAGTGGAAGTGGATACACAGTCTGCTCTGAATGAGAATTGGCTTAGAAGGATTGGATTATTACAGTTCGCTATGTTGCCATGGGAGCGCTGGAGATGCAATTATGATGCAAAGAGTCAGCTAGAAATCATGCGGAAAACGAAGGGTCAGTTATCACTTCAGGTAAAATTTTCACCGGAATTAGTTGCAAAATTATTTCAGTTGCCTATATACGATGATGTTGTCATTCCAAAATGTTTGGAGGAGGCTTTGAAGAAAGACTTTGGCCCTAGAGAAGGAGGACGGCAGTACTACATGATGAGGAACGTAAGCTATGTTTGAAGGGAGCAGCTAAAATGGTATTTGGAAAGATTATGTTTTATTATTAAATATGATTCTATGTCTAGGGAGAATTTTGCACCTTTGGCCTATGCAGTGGCAGGTGAAAAAGTAAGTTAGGCTCATTGGGTGTATGATCACCTACATAGTGAGATCTTTGTTGGTGATAGGTGTAAAACGCAAACAAATAGTCGATTATCAGCATATTTAGCCGCATTATTCGAGTTCGTGCAGCTAGTCGACGATCAGAAGATAGTGTGGCCAAAGGAGATCAATTTTTGTGGTCATCAAGTGATGAGACGAGAAGCAGGGATACATGAAGATATTTGGTTGCAGGTGCCAGATAGTGTTGAGCATCCGAAAGCATTCATAACTGTTTTTAAGTTGTCTAGGAAAAGAAGAGTGGAGGAGCAATCACAATATGCAGGTGAAAAAATGTTGAAGGATGTTAATACTTCAGATTATGATGTGCGAGGAATGAAGAAGAGGTTGCAGGAAGTTTCAGATTTCTTAGTTTTTCAAGAAGAAAGATTGTTTCGGCATGAACAGAAAAAAGTATTTATTAATGTGAATGATTATAAGTCTTTGCAAGAGAAGACTAAAAAACTTCAGGACGCATTGGATAAGAAGGTATGTATGTTGGAAGAATTGCAGAATGAAAAGATGCAATCTATGATAGAATTGTCTAGTATAAAGAAGTCTATGCATGAATTTGAAGAATGGCAAAAGTCTGTGCAAGCGCAGATTCAAAAAGAAATGATAGATTTTTTAGCGTTAAATGCTGCTTTGCAAAAGGAACAGGTAGTTCTTCAATCGAGAATACAAATCTTGCAGGAACTAGAAAAGCAGATATTAAAAGAGGAGGATGTGGAGTTAGATGCTACGTTAATGACGAAGTTGGATATAGGATTATTGAAGCAGCAACTCCATAAGTATGTTCAGGTTTGGAATGTTTTCCAAAATCGGTGGCTCGGTATGTTTAAGCTTCAGTATGAACAGTGCAGACATGCTTTGTTTCAAAGCATGAAAAAGATTTAGTATGTATAATTTCAAAGCAAGAGAAGCAGATTGAAGAGCAGACACAAATAATTGCAGAATTGCGGGAACAGTTGTTGCAAAGGAAACTAGAGGAAAAGGTGGACATATTTGATGCAGATTTTCAAGAAAAGAAGTAAGGTGCAGAGGAAGATGTTGATAATTTGCAGAATTGGAAGATTAAAGCAGAAGAGGAGCAAATTTCCAAATAGTCACGGGATCTGATTATATGATCAAGATCTTATATGATCAAGAGATTGTTAAATTCGAGTCTAATTTTTGACAAAAATTACCCACCGGGCTGTGCCAGGTGTTGAAGGTAGGGAAATCTGGAAAAATAAAATAAAAAGAAAAAGAAAAAGACGGCTATGTTGAGATTAAAAAGGACATGTCGCAAGAGCAAGAGAAGTCATAAGAAAGGAAGTTCGCAACAACCGTAAGCAGGAGAAGTCACAAGAAAAAAAGGGTTCGCGACAACCGCAAGGAGGAGTAGAAGTTCCGAAGAGAAGAGAAAACGTGATGTGAGGAAGCAGCGCAACAACCTTGGAGATGAAGAAACTCTCTTAACAGGGATCTGGGAGTACCGGAGAAGACTGATTCTACCGAAAAACATTAAGTCATCTGACATTGAGGTTATCTTGTGATACATAATCAAATACAAATTAAGAAGTCCTAGTATTTGCAAATCTGTAATCACAGCGTTAATTCTATTCAAGTATTGAGCAACAAATGTTCGCAATGATACGAGTTCTTGCTTGAGTCCTTCAATCCTGTTAAGTCCACAGGGGAACTCAATTTGTCTGCACAGTAATGCAATGAAATTAGGGTGTTCGTGAATGTGTAAGAAGTTGTACATTTCGAAAAGTGAAAACTCTGAAATGCGACTGTGTAATACTGAGTTGGTATAAGTTACCGGAAAGAAGCGTTTCGGTGAAATTCCGGTGAGTTTCCAGATGCAATTTCGGTGGAAATCTCTGTGTGTGAAGATAAGTGCCTTTGGAACAATAAATAACTCTGATTTGTTCTATTAATTCGATGTTGTGTTGAACCTTGGAACCCTCAACATTGTGGTATATAGCTCTCATCTTGTGATTTTCTTTCTTCTACACAATCTTCTTTTCTTAACCTTCTTTTTCTATCTGTGAGGTTCCTTATCACATTACATTTCCATATTGATGATTCTGTTTCATTCTTGTCTTCAACCTTGAATCTTCACTTAATTCCTGATTTTGATGTATTTTGAACCATTCTTGAGGGGACATGTCACAATATGGTCCCCTCAAGAATGGTTCAATCATTACCCCCATCTTGCACAATTTGCATTTGTCTCATAAATGGTCTTCCTAGAATGATTTCATATGAAGTGGATTGTGGAAATTCAACTATGGCAAAAATATGCTCTATTTCTATTCCACATGTTTCCACAATCACCTTTTCCCATATTCCTAGGGGTTTTTCTATGTGTCCATCTACAAGTTGTAATCTCATTTTAGTGGGTACTAATTCATTTTTTCCCCATCTTTCCCAAGTTTGTTTACTGATGATAGCCACACCTGATCCACTATCCAATATAGCTTTGGCCTGATTTTTACCAACTTGTATTCTCAGAGTTGAGTTCCCTTCTTCTCCTTCACAATATCATCCTATTTCATCAATAGGAATGTACAACAACTCCTCCAATTCTTGTTGTTGTGGATCAAAATTCTCTGGTATTGCTTCCCACTTTTTCATATTGTGTTGCAAGTGAGGATTTTGTTTTACTAATTCTTCCATTGTGGTGTGGTATAAAATTGTACATTGCTTGTCTATATTGATTCGGAAGGTTATTTATGCATTATCTTCAAGATCAATAGTTTTCCTTGTTTCTGTTGCATTTGCTTCCCCAACTGTTGTTGGACAATTGTCAAGTTCCCTCATTTTAAGTTGTGTTTCTTGTATGATTTCTTTGCATTCTTTCATGCTCTAAATCTGGCATAGGGTAAGACATTACATGGTCTGTAGGATTTGGTCCCTCTTGAATTCTTCCCTTGTATGCTCTTATCAAAGTTTCCAAACTTTGTGAATTTTTTGCCTCTTGCTGAGTTGGTTTATTCTGAGGTTGACTATTGTTTGACTGTTCTATAATCTCTTCTTCCAAATTTTTTCCCTTTCTCATTTTTTTCTCCCATTTCCCTTTTGTCGGTATTTCTTTTCCTTTGGAAATGAATTCTTCTTCTTTTGTTCCTTAGTTGTTTCCTGTTGTTTAGCTTGTGCTCTTGTTATAGCATTTACATTTACTTGATCATGGTCACTCAATTCTTCTTGCTCCATTATGTTGATTGTTTTTAATGGTATGTTATTAGATGTGTTTTGTTGTTTTTGAGGGTTTCTTGGACAATCCTTTATCAAATGTTCCCTGCCACAATCCTTGCAATAAGCTCCTTCTACTCTTAGTGTAGGAGGTTGTGGGCAGTCTCTAATGAAATGTTCTCCCCCACATCTATAACAAGTTATCTTTTGACTTCCTTTGTACTGAGTTTTCTGATTGGACATGTAATTATTGGTTATGTACATGAAGGTGGCTGTATCCATTTCAATTCTGCCATTTCCCAAATCTAGGGCTTGCAGTTTTGGTTCACTCAGCTCATATCCTTCCCACTCTTCCTGATATCCTTCATTCCAATGATAATCTTAGTTTTGAGCTTTCTTCTTCTATTGGTGTGTATTTGACTGGTACCACATTTGTTGGTAATGGTGTTTGTTGCCCAAATACAGGTCTTGGTTGCTCAAAAAGTCCAGATTCTCTTTGTGAATTATGTTGATTCATATATTCTCTTTCCTTAACACTAGT
Source organism: Ceratopteris richardii (assembly GCA_020310875.1). Taxonomy (NCBI): domain Eukaryota; kingdom Viridiplantae; phylum Streptophyta; class Polypodiopsida; order Polypodiales; family Pteridaceae; genus Ceratopteris; species Ceratopteris richardii. Next base: position 6,186,176 of record CM035421.1, on the reverse strand, counting down.
TTGGTACCAAAACAGGACACTTAAGTGTCCTTTTTTGACAATTTTCCAAAAAATAACATACCTTCTACAAAGAGAATTTGAGAAAATCCTTCAACACACTTATTAAATAAAATTCAAAGGTTAATGCAAAATTATAAAACACAATAAATCATGTTTTGTGTTCATGTAAATAGCCTCTCAACATGCTATGCTAGTGAACCGGATGAAAATTCTTGATCAAATGTATTTTTATCAAAAGAAAAAAAATCATCATATGAAAGAAAAAATTATACGCATTCCTTGAAACATAGCTCACATATTATGAACCTCAAATGCACTTAGAAAAATCATTTCAATTCAAATAAAATCAATTATTTTGACTTTGTACACAAAAATAGCAACTAGTTCTAATTATGGTTCAAACAAACTTATGTGAATCCATAGAAGTGTACACATGTGCCAACAATCAAACAAGTTATGAAGACAACAACCAAGGTATACACATATAAAATCAACTGATATGACTCTAGTCACCAAAAATAGAAAACTAAAGCCTACATATATGACTCAAAAGAATTTATGGACATCATTCACGGTGTACACATTCAAGTTACCAAGTCGAAAATGTGTGATATAAAAAACCAAAGATTACATATATGAGGCTAAATAATTTATTGAAATCCACCAAAATTTTCATGTTTTTGGACAGAACCAAGAATCTTTTGTTGTGTGGGCATCAACCAAATTCTATAGATACAATCATGAATAGTTTATGGACACATACTCAAAAGTCTTTGATATAATCTTTGATATCATAAAATGATAAGGATCATTTGAAAACATTTCATCATTTCCATCATGGATGCCATCTTTGTTTTGTCAAATGAAATATGTATGCCAGTTATTTTCATTCTTATCACGATCACCGTTGCAGATCACATATTATTTGATGAGATTAAGAATGAAACATGGCATGAAAGCATATTTTGGAAGGTTTAATACTTAGAATAACATTTAAATAGTTATTATTTTTCATCATAATTTTTTATTCAACTTTTGGAGCTATGTTCTTTTTGTGAACATAGAAATATATGTTTTGCCAATTCAGCATGAAAGTCAGCACCAAATGCAATGGCTACTAGTTCAAAGCAGAGGCCTTCTAACTTTGAATAAAAATATGCATTCAATTAGTATGAAGGTTATCCATTGATAACTTGCCGATTCTCTACAATCTCACTTACACACGAGTTATAGTAAGCCATTCTTGAAAATGTGTGATAAATGGCAGTGCTCTAGAGAAGACAAGTTTTGAGTCCATGTTTATCACTTATGTAAGTGTTCAACCTTCTCCAAAGATCCGTAGACACTTGCTTTACACTGCCAAAGTCCATGAATAGCTTTCCATTTCCTAAAACATATCCAATTTGTCAAAATGTTTGAATTATGTTATTTTTTCAGTTATGTTGAAAGTTGAGTTTTCAAAAATCCCCATTTTCTTCTTCATTTAATAACCCATCTAAAGTTGTAAAATGCCAAAGATTATATTTTTCTCCAAAAGTACATGATGTGTGTTATCAAATCCAAGTGAGTATCCCATCAAAGCCTCAACAGTGTCATCAAGAAAAATCAATCAATTTGGTGTAAAAGCAGGACACTTAAGTGTCCCAGGACACTCAAATGTCCTAGTAGAGAACTAGTGTTAATGGGTTTTTTATTGTAGAAGCATTCTTCTCTGGTATGGTTTGTCCATTTTCTTTCCAATGTACAGTATTTGAGTGTTTTCCTATCTTGCAAATGTTGTGGTTTTTCATATGGACATTGTTGTACCAAATGATTTTCTCCACAGTTATAACATTTCTTATTTGTTGCTATCCTGGTGTTTATCAGATTTGTCTTGGTGATAACTTCTAGGGCTTTAGCAATGGCTTGTGTCAATTCTTCTGCTGGTGGGATTTTATCTTCATTTGTTCTAGGTTGATCAAATGCTAGCAGATCTTGTCCTCTGTTATCCTCCAAATCTATTGCCTCTTTCACACATGCTCCTAGGTGAGGGCATCTCCTATAATACACCAGGGTTCTTAATTTGGCACTTCTCAGTCCTTCTATAAATAGAGATACTTGCCTTGCCATGGATGGTGCCTCCTCTCTGGGGCATCTGTCAATATATTGCTTGAATCTCCTTGCTACTTCTCTGACATTTTCATCTTTTTGCTGTTTAAAGCTATGTATCAAGGTAGTTGTACTATGTTTTATTCCAGTTTTGAGAATTCCCCTATGAAAGCTTCAAGGAAGGATACAATATCTGGATACATCTCCTTTCTCAAGAAAATGAACCAAGATAGTGCAGGTCCAGTTAGGCTTAGACCAAATGCTTCAAATTGCACTTTATAATCATCAACTTCTTCTGCCCTAATTAATTGTCTGAATTCTGCAGCATGAGCATGAGGATCAGAATATCCTTCATATTGATTCTTCATACATTTAGCTACTTGATAGGGCCTAAACATTCTTCCCTGATTTTGCCACTGATGTCTCCTTCTAAATGGAAAATTATTCAGTCCTTCTGCTTCTCTTTCAAAAGGATTTGGGGAAGTATGTATTCTCCTACCTTGTTGTTGTTCAACATTATTGTGAGTTTCATTTTGTCTCGGCAAGTCTGGTTGCCCTAGGTTTTGTTCCCAAGGTCTCTTGTCTGCACACTGCCCTAAATCATTAGAGTTTTCTGGATCCTGAGAGAAGATGTATAAACATCCCTGCCTATCCTCATATCTTCCATCCTTAAATTGTGCTACTGGTGTTATATTTAAGGGTACTTCTAAGTTTCTCAACCTGATGAGAAACTTATGCATCCCATCCTGATACACATAGGTTCCAAACCTATTTGTATAGATATATTTGAGAATATTTCTATAATCACCATTTTCAGAGGGTTCATTGGTTTCATTTAGGTTTTCCATGTTGTTTTCCTGCCCTAAATCTTTTTCTTGTAAGTCTCCTATTGCTGGCTCTATTTCCTTCCTTTTTAGATCTTGTTTAGAAGGTGTGATCAATTTATTACCAGATCTCAAAATCATCCAACTTACTCACAATCTTGTGGAGAGAATCGTGTTTTCCAAGATTCTGTGGACAAAATCGTGTTTTCCACGATTTTGTGGAGAGAATCGTGTTTTCCATGATTCTGTGAATAGAATTGTCTTTTCTATGATCTTGAGAAACTTCCAGATTTCTTCACAATTTTGTGAAAAAGAATTGTCTTTTTCACTATTTTTTGGATATTCTGAATTTTCCAAGATCTTGTGGAAGAGAATCGTGGTTTTCACGACTCTGTGGAAAGAATCGTGTTTTTCACGATTCTGAGGAGAGAATCGTGATTTTCACGATTCTTTGGACAGAATCGTGTTTTCCACGATTCTGTGGAGAGAATCGTGATTTTCAGGATTCTGAGGAGAGAATCGTGGTTTTCATGATTCTTTGGAGAGAATCGTGTTTTTCACGATTCTGTGGAAAGAATCGTGTTTTTCACGATTCTAAGGAGAGAATCCTAATTTTCACGATTCTTTGGAGAGAATCGTGTTTTTCACGATTCTGTGGAGAGAATCGTGATTCTCACGATTCTGAGGAGAGAATCGTGTTTTTCACGATTCTATGGAGAGAATCATGTTTTCAGGATTCTGAGGAGAGAATCGTGTTTTTCACGATTCTGTGGAGAGAATCGTGTTTTTCACGATTCTGTGGAGAGAATCATGATTTTCCCGATTCTTTTTCCTAACAATCGTGATTGCTCACAATTGTTAAGAACATGACTTTCTTATGAAAATCGCGTTCTCAGAATCATGTTTTTGTGTTTAATTTAGAGAATTGCAATTTTGTGTTTGACTACAGAATCACGATTCTGTGCAGATTTTCAAAATTTTTGAGGTTCTTGATTTTTAAGTTTTTTTTTCTCCAATAGAATTGCCTTATTAAAATTTTAACATGCAATTAAAGAGTTTAAACAAAATTATTATTTTTCCTCACTAAAACTCAAAAAACCTAAAAAGCGTGATTCCGTGTTTTTTACTATTTTCTGTGTTTTTGAGCTCTAATCATCATATGAAACTTGAAGTAATGTAAAAAAATTATTGGAAGATTATTACCTTGCTTGCTTGATCAAGAAAAATCCAAAAAACTTGTCTTTGCCGACAGTCGTGATTCTGTCCAATTTTCTCTAGTTCTCTCTCTCTCTCACTCAAAATGAGCTATTTTTTCAGAATTTAGCCTTGAGACAATCGCGATTTTGTGTAAATTTCTCAAAATTTTCACTTTTCACTGTATGGTGCTTATTCCTTAACAATTTTTTGGTTTTTGATTCTCAATTCTCATCTTTCCAACAAAATTTACTCCCTTTATCCTGCTGATGAAAATCGCGATTCTGTACCCAATTCTCAATTTAATCCCTTGATACTCAACTCTCACTGATATTCTGAAATTTGATTTTCTCTACTTCCTCAACTTTATGAATCCACTTACCATCACTTACCTCAATACCCAAAAGTGCAAAATAATTCAAATTCTTATTCTTACAGAGAATCGCAATCCTGTGAAGAGAATCGTGTTTTTTCTGAATTTCCAACTTTTTGCACTTTTTGACTTTTCTTTCCACCTAGTCCCCTTCAGTGGTCTTCACCAACTCCAGATCACTTGTCACCTGCAATTATACACCATCAATACTTATTTAAAAAATCTTTTTTGAAGAAATTTAAACAGCAACTTCTACTCTAGGTATTTTTTATTTTCTTTCAATTTTTTGAATTTTTTCCATTTTTTTTCTTTTGCACATTTAACAACAATACTCCAGTCCAACTATCTGAGAAAAAAGGAAATTTGTTTGAATTTTTCAATGAATTTTATGATTTTTTTTTAGTATTTTGCCCTAAATCAAGGTAAACACTTATTTTAGGGTCTCTTGTTTAGAGATGCATTGATCTTTTGTTTCATGATTGGTTAGATTCTTCCATGCTTACAATCTAATCAGTTTAGGAATAGGCTTTCCAAAGAAATATGTGTTTAAGAAGTGCAATTATCAATTCATGCAAAGATAAACTCAAACATTTTTCTTTTCAAGATGCAAGTGAATTTTTTCTCAAGAGTATTGTTTTGCCTTGGCTAAACCAATGGATCTTAACTATTTGCATATAGCTACTTTACTTGACTTTCCTCAATGCAATCATGTTATCTTCTTCAAGATTAACAAATTTGCTTTGTACTTGGTCAAAAAGCACTCTACAAATGCAAAAGATAGTCACATTTTACCTTCCCTTCAGCATTCTTGATTCAATTTATCACACACCTGCACTTTACTCTTAAAAATGATATGAGCAACTATCAATTTGCAAGAATTTCATCACTTCCTTATCTCAAAAGGTTAACTCTTGCTTCCTTTTTCGAAAAGGCAAACAAAGAAACCTACCTTTTCATATTTCCTTTCTTGATAAAAGAATAGTACCTTTTCAATGTGTTCAATACCATCAACAATGGAAGATCCAACAAGGTCCAAACTTCAATGAAGCTTTTGCATTGTTTCCCCAGCAACGACACCAAAAAATGTTTGTTGTTACCCTTTGGAGTTGTCCTCTTCAATCATTTTAGCATAAAGGATCAACAATACATCTTACATTTGTCAATCCGAGAAGTATACAAAGACCACAGCCCCTTCTAGTTAATGGAATCCAAGAATAAGAGGATAATGACTGGATTTCTGAGAAATGATGAAGATGAAGAGAAATTTCTAGGGTTTTGATTATCTTGAGCAATACTACATCATTTTCAATGATCTTGGTGCCGAAAGTGTGTTATTTTCTCAGCAGAACACAATTATGAAGTCAAATCTCAAAAATGATACCTGTAACCCTCAGACGAGACAATCGTGATTCTGTGAAAACTTATGATTTCCATCTCCAACTCTATTCTTCAGCACTTTCTCACTCATTACTCTAAGAATCACCTCTCTTCATACACATTCATCAGATACACAACTGTAGCTCACGAATTCCATGGAATACACATAGAATAGACTCAACAAATCTAAAGAAAGTACTTGAAAGGAAGAAACACGATTTCTGCAAGGAGAGCTCTTCAATTTACTTGGATAGCACAAATAATACAACCAACCCTCTCAAAATAGAGGAAATTATCTTTTATACATTTTCAAGTGTCCCTTTTCACACTTGATTTTTGGTCTTTTCCCCTTCTAATCTAAAAATATGCTATCAAAGAGCTTCCAAAAATTCTAGAAAAAATACATATGATTCTAATTTACGTGAGGAAGACTCTTCCTCATTTTTACATCATTTGCAAATACTTCTACAATTTTTTGACATTTTACAAATAATTTCCCTTCAAAAAATGCTTCTTCTAACATACACTCACTTGTAATCGTTGAGATTCCTCCACAAGGACAAAATTGTGTGCTTCTGATTGTTGATACTCCTATTTCAATTGTCTTGCACATTGAATCATAGTATTAATCATATTATTTACATATGTCGATGCAATAGTTATAGGTGGAAATGTAGGGGGGTGGGAATGGGAGTGGGCAATGTGAATGATGTATATGAAGATGTGATGGGTGCTAGTGATGTTGGTGGAGGGGGGATGGGGGATTGTGGAAGCGTAGGTGTGGGGGGGGTGGTGTTATGGGTGGTGAGATTTCCATTATTGATGTAGTTACAATTGTGCATGTTCCTAAAGAATATTGTTGGAGTCTGAGGTTTGTGGAAGCACACAAACAACATGAGGAAGAAGACGAAGCTTGGAGCTCAACACACAATAATGAATGTATTACCAAGAGAATTTACAAAGATAAGTAACTTGTTAGGGTTATAGGGATATATACAAGCCAAGGGGGAAAAACCTCCTAAAGAGGGAAAAAAGTGCCCCGACAGTCCTAGTGTGTTCACACACATCACTATTGAAATATATCAACAAATCCCCTCTAGGAGTGATTTGGTGAACAAGGAGCTAGCACTCATGTATAAGGAAGTTCCAAGCTATGTGGATCAATCCACAAAAGGAAGTAAGCCCAAACCTTTGTGGAAAGCTTCAAACTTCTCCCTATGTAGAGCCTTTGTGAAAAGGTCTACAACATTCTCTTGTCTGGTCACATATGCCAAATTGATCTCTCTAGTAAAGAACCTCTTCCTGACATAATAATAGTGCACCTCAATGTGCTTAATGCAAGCACAAAACATAGGGTTCCTCACAACTGCCAATGCACTCTAACTGTCAATAAAGATGGTGATGGCGTAAGATTGACCAACACCCAAATTAGCCATAAGGCATCTGAGCCACACACGCTCAACATTCATTGTGAACGCTATCCTATACTCAACCTCACAACTAGAAGTGACCATAGTAGGCTACTTCTGGCTCCCAAGATATGCATGAGCTACCAAGCATGAAGCAAAAACCATTGGAAGACACACCACTGACATAGAAACCAGCACAGTCAAAGTCAGAAAGAGCATGTAAATCTAGCGGTAATGATCGTTGGGATAAAAAAATCCAAGTAGTCGAGTACCACTCAAGTAGCAAAATATGCACTTAACCGCTTGCCAATGCTTGACACCTAGGTAGTGCATAAACGTGCTCATCTTTGAGATAGCAAATGAAATACCTCGCTCAATAATGCATACGTAAATCAAGCATCCAACAGTTTGCTGACAGAGAACAACATCAAATGCATCTCCACCATCATGAAACCTCAATTGTAAACCTTTTTCCATAGGAGTGGCAATAGGTTTGCAGTCTTCAAGAACAAAATGTTGTAATAATGTGTCAATATATTTTGTTTGACTCAAAGCTATTCCACCATCAACTTGCATAAATTGAATGCCCAAATATTGATGCAAATTCCCCAAATTTGACATCTCAAATGAGGCATGCAAATCAGCCTTAAAATTAGCAACATGCTTCTCATTGAGAAGCATGTCATCAACATAGACAACAATGATCAGAAGCACATCATTTGCATGTTTAACATATAAGGTGCTCTCAATTGGACTATTCTCAAAACCATGTGCAATCAAGTAGGCATGTATCTTGTTGGAAATTTAGTAGGCCCATTGTTAATACCACGGGTCCAAGTTCCATAGGTCCAGGATCTACAACACATATTCTAGCAATCTTCCAATATTGACAAGACATGAACATACCACACTTAATCATACAAATGATGAGACAAAGATAGAGAAAGACTAGACAACATGTGTAAAGTGTTACGTAAGCCAAGGCTTACTCACACTATCATATATACCAATGTTCAATGTACAATGTGGGAGCAAAACTCTCAACCACTCTATGTGAACAGAAATAGATGGAAGAGTAAATGTACAAATGTAATAAATTTATTCAGATGTATGGACATAAATCTGAATATATATGAGATGTGTGATCTAATAGGCTGTAGAAGAGTGAATATGAGTGACAAAAAGCAGAAGGATTAGTCTAAAATTGATAATCAGCAAACCCTCATCTAAACTTAGGCTATGGAAGACCCTAAGTCAGATATGTGTGTGAAAGATCACATACTTACAAAATTAGCAAAGAGTGCTAACAAGTTTGCTATCAGAAATCCTCAAACTCATATGACCATACCTTCTCCAACACCTCATCCAAATATGCATAAAGCATACATGTACTGATTCTCTTGTACCTATGCCGAGAAGGACTCCTCTTGATATGGATGTCACTACCTCCATAAACTCCAAGTAGTACCTGTGTGCATAAAGAGAATATGTACCTGAGTTCTTAACATAAGATGTAAATCTTATGTTAACCACCATCCAATGTCTTTGAAGTAACCCAAAATCTTCATGTAGAAGACAATCTTCAAATACATCATGTGAATGGCCGATCCACACCACCAAGCTATTGCGGGGTAAATCCTCTCCATAAGCAAGAGTGTGAGCACACTCTTCTTCTTCAAGAAGAACTCCATAGCCGCTCCTCAACATGCTCCAAGATAGCAACATGGCTTCCCCATGTGCTAAGAAGCACCACCTCTATTGAGGTACCGAAGCTCCAAAGCTGGTGTTGAACTAGGTGTAGGATGCTAAACAATAATCCAATGGCTTCTTATATAGTATTGTATGTATCTTGAAAAAACTCCTCCAAAAGCACTCGTTGGTAAAAACACACCATGATCACTAAGAACAAACACATCGTTGTCTGTCGATATCGCGATCTGTCCGCCCATCCGTTGCTTTATGAAAAGCATGATGAAAAAATAATCTCTTAAAAAAAATACTTTTATCGTGCTACGCCACTGTCGTCTGTGGGTATTGAACCCACACCATAAGTTTGGGAGGTCAGTGTCTTAACTACGGTGCCTAGCACCTTTGCTTGTACAAGGGCTAAACTAAATAACTATACAACCTGTACATTGTGAGCTATGTGGACTATTGCACATATGAGAATTGATACCTTGACCTTTTGACCATGGGACATTGTTTTCCAACAATCCCAATTGCAATGTCACAATGGTACAAACTGGACTGAATCTGCAAACTTCATAATCTTCAAACTAGTACTCCCTGATTGACCTTCAAATCTTTTCTTCAAAAGTCTTCTTCAAAACTGAATTTGACTTTCCTTCAAAAAACCTGAACTTGCTGAATATGAACCATAATACTTGAGAAAATATGCAGACTAGATATCCAATAGTGTACACATCAAGCATTTACAGCTTGACAATAAATATAGCATGTACTGACTCTGAACCTGCTATCTTCTATCTTCTCAAACCTGAAAACATACACTAAGATCCGTATATTTGTATTTACCTTACGAAACGCTTTCTCAATGTACTTTTGCTGTGTAAATACACTAAACAAAATCAGGAACTAGATCCTAGAATCTATGACTCATAACTCACAACTTAGTGTATTATGAACACTAACTAGTTCATCTCTAACTGTACTCAATTGAACTCAATCCATGAGTCTCATCAAAATTTTATATCTATGGTGTTATCATGTCTTCATCCTTGTTTTAACTGTAAGTTTTTCATACCTCTTTCCTTCAAAATCTGGTATAAACATAAATGTGCGCACCTCTGAAACATACCTCTCTGAAATATCAAGCTTCTTTTTAATAGAATTCTGGAACCTTCTCCTGAACAGGAACATCCTAACAGGAACTTTCTCCAGACATTCTCCTTCTTCCTTCTTCTTTCAAAGCTAGAATATAAAGAGAACCTGACAAAGGAAATATAGGAATACTTGAAATAGGAATACCTGAAATAGGAATACTTGTAGATATGACTCTGCATTCTTTTACATATGGCTGAAAATAAGTCTTCATGTTTCATCACCCCCCTCGATGACTTAACACTAGTATCAAGAATTCTTCAAATATATCAGACTTTATGAAATCTGGAACGTCTTCCTTCTTTCAATAAATCTGATTTTCAGGGATCAATACCTGTATCTGAAACAAAAATCTCTGCACCCTTTTTATTTGAATTGTACACATGCCAATAGCTTTCCTTGTCATTTAGAATAAGTTTAGCTGATCTATCATAAAAACCTTGCTGAAAGCATTTTAGGATTCATAACCTTCTAGAACATAACAAGTATTTTTTCTATTCCTCTGCAACACTAATATGATAGAATCTGAATCTTTGACTTACTTCTTCCAATGTTAACAAACAAAGGATAGATATGTGACTCATAAATACTCAAGATCTTCATGATCATTCAAGATCATCCAAGATCATATGAGATCTATCTAGATCTATCGAGATCTCTCCAAAAAAAAATACCTGAATAGAATCTGCTCTCATCAAACCTTCATGATTGAATGTTTGATTTATTACCTAAATGTCTCAAAGTGTCCATGCTTCTTACAAAGTTGTAAAAATTGTCTTCAAACAAATCCTTCCCAAGAATCTGCAACTCCTACTTGAAACATCAGTGGACAAACTTCTCACTTTGAGAACTCCAAAAGTTGCAAGTTGATACTTCAAATCTTCATATTCTACCCGGGTGAATGTGATAGTATCTGCTTGACTTTCTTTGGCTAAATCCACTTCTGAATCAAGTGATAGAATCCGATGGAACACCTTTTCGAATACAAGCATGTATCCAATGTGAAGAGATGGATAGGTATGTGTTGAAGATGAAGAGGTGTTGCAAAATCTTTGCTCTACACCAGCCAAATGAACTCCAGGAGTAGATGGTGGGCCCTTTTAGCTTGCCAATGGATGTATTAGACACCCTATGTACCTTGGAAGATCACTCTCAAAAAGATAGATCAAAATAGATAAGTTGGAGTTAGCTCAGAGGTGAAAACTTGCTATTCTTGGTTGATACACCTGTCCAGTGTTTTACATAATTCTCTGAGCACAGCAGCAATTAGATTAATTCCTCTTGGGGAAGGCTAGGTAGCTTAAAGAGCTAACTTTAGAGAGTAATCTCATCAAAAATAACAAACCACACACTGAGAATGACGTTTAACAAGTGATGACATCATCCCGATTTTCACGGGCTGCTACAGAAATAGAACAGTGAGTAGAAAAATTAACATAACTCAAGATTTAAGAATTCAATGATCCTGAAAATTTGTATGCTTATACTAGACAGTACGCTGAATCCAACAAGCTTGAAATCACTGAATTTGGATGAGTAAACACTGAGAAATGACTCTGACAAGATGACTGAAAAAGTCGGGTACCTGACAGAGAAGTGAAGATGAACATACCCTGTTGACTTCAAATGAACATAACTGAAGATTCCAACATCCAAATGACATGAAAATTTGTGAGCATATAGTAGACTTATAGAGCTAACTTTACCAAGTTAAATCACTGAAAATGATGAACCAAGTGCAGAGAAACAATCTCTGCAAGCTGACTGAGAAAAATTGAAGTAATGGCAGTGAGTAGTACACATCACAAGAACATGGAAAGATGAACTCAAATAATCATGAAAATGAAAGTATATTTCTTGTACAATACAATGACTTACTGATACATATGTGTGCTTTGTAATCACACCTTGAAATGGCATAAAGCTCAGCTCTTGGAGGTCTTCACATAGGTCTCTCTAACCACGACTAAAACTGCCATCTATTTATAGTTGAGTTTGGGAGGCTAACTTCCCTCAATCACTCTCCAATCAATCAATGATTGATTTGATTCTCTACCTACCACAAATCACGAATTCGTGGCTCCTCTTTCCATTCTTGATCATGTGGGCTCAACCACTTAAGATTCTCTTACTTTTACATTAAGTAAACTCTTCAAAAGTTACAAGAGGTAGTTCACAAGTGAACTTTACATAGTCTTCATTTTGAAGCTTCTTTAATGACTTTGTGAGACTCAAGCCAATACTTAGGCTTGTCATAGACTTGCTCCAACAGCTCCCCCTCAAGCCAAGTATGCTTGAGGTCTTCAATCTTCCAAGATTACCTGCAAACCAATCATAGCCTTGAATTTGCAAAGCTTTGTACCATCCAATGCTTTAGTTAGAATATCTGCACATTGTTGATGAGTGGACACATATGATATTTGAATCTCCTTGCTTAGGATCTTCTCTCGTACATAATGATAATGAACTTCAATATGTTTAGTCCTTGCATGAAAAATAGGATTAGCAGCCAAGTGAATAGAACTCATATTGTCACCAAAAATAGTTGGAGTTCCAAACTCCAATCCAAGATCTTTGAACAATGTCTTCATCCACATAGCTTCCTGTGTAGCTATGGCAAGACCTCTATATTCAGCTTCAGTAGAAGAGAGAGCAACTGTGGGTTGCTTCTTGGATGACCATGAAATAAGCTTTGAACCTGCAAAGGTAAGATAACCTGAAGTGCTCCTTCTATCTTCCTTGGAGCCAGCCCAATCTGCATCAGAAAATAGCTTCAAACCTAAATCCGATACATAAGGATAATAAAGTCCTTCATTTATGGTTCCTTTGAGATACTTGAGAATCCTTTTGGCAGCATCCATATGTGGTTTCCTTGGTGTGTGCATAAATTGACTTAGCACACTCACACTGTAACATATATCTACTCTTGTCAATGTGGCATAGTTGAGACTACCCACTAGACTTTGATATGATGTGATGTCCTCTATGAGTTCACCTTCATGTGAGCTCAATTTGTGATTAACCTCCATTGGAGTACCTGCAATCTTACAATCTTGCATCTTGAATTTTGCCAACATGTCCTTAATGTACTTTCTTTGAGTGAGAAACAAACCATGATCTTTGTAGACAACTTCCAAACCTAGGAAGTAGGTAAGTGAACCCAAATCACTTATCTTGAACTCTTCTCTCATCTGATCTTTGATCTTCTTCATACCATCTGCATCATTTCCTGTCAATATAATATCATCTACATATACACATAGGTAGATGACCTCAGAATTACTCTTTTTAATAAAGAGTGAAGGATCTGCTTTGCTTGGTTGAAAGCCTTTGTCCTGTAAGAATGAAACTAGCCTGAAATTCCAAGCTCTTGGAGCTTGCTTGAGACCATACAATGCTTTGTTAAGTTTACACACATAATCAGGATAAACTTGACTCTCAAAACCAGGTGGTTGTGCCATATATACCTCTTTTGTTATCCAACCATTCAAGAATGCATTCTTTACATCTAGTTGAAGTATCTTCCAATTCTTGGAAGAGGCAATACTAAGCAAAACCCTAATAGTAGGCATCTTTGCCACAGGAGAGAATGTCTCCTCATAATCAATTCCCTGAGTTTGTGCAAAGCCTTTTGCTACAAGCCTTGCCTTATACCTGTTAATGGAACCATCAGAATTCTTCTTGAGTTTATAGACCCATCTTGAGCCTATTACCTTCATGGATGAAGTCTTGGGCACCAAATCCCAAGTGTTGTTTTCCTCAAGTGCTTCAATCTCTTCCTTCATTGCATGCTTCCATTCTGTTTTTGCTTTGGCCTCTTCAAATGATGATGGCTCCTCTTGGTTTATGTCCTGTGCTATGTAGATAGAATGTTTAGTTACTAATGAGGTGTCAAACCCATACCTTTCTGGTTTTTTCTTTTCCCTCATAGATCTTCTTAAGCCATGATTTGATGATTCTGCCTCATGTCCAAGTTCCTGCAATTTTGCTTTACCTTTAGACTTCCATGCTTTGATCTTTTCCATCTGACATTCTTGATCATCCTCTGAGGTGTCTTGTTCTTCAATCTTTGATTGTTCTCTACCAAGCTTTGGAAAATCTTCTTCAAGATCATATGGTAAATTGATCTTCCTGCATGAATCTTCATACCATGAATTGTTCTCATCAAAAACTACATCTCTGCTTACCAAGAATCCTTTGTTGGTAGGGTTGTATAACTTGTAGCCCTTTTGATTGTTGTCATATCCAATAAATACACACCTTTCTGCTTTTGGATCCATCTTGCCTCTAACCTGTGAAGGAACATGAGCAAAAGCAATACATCCAAAAATTTTACAATGATCTAAACTTGGTCTTCTTCCATTCCAAGCCTCATATGGAGTCATCCCATCAAGGGATTTTGAAGGCAACCTGTTAATCAAGTAAGTGGCTGTAGATACAGCCTCAGCCCATAAGTAATTAGGTAAATGCTTTTCATTTAACATAGACCTTGCAGCTTCAACAATTGTCCTATTCCTCCTTTCTGCCACTCCATTTTGCTCAGGAGTGTACCTTGTAGTTACCTCTCTTTTGATTCCTCTTTCTTGAAGAAAAGAATCAAACTCATGGGAGAAGTATTCTCCCCCTCCATCTGACCTTAGCCTTTTTAGTGATTTACCTGTTTGATTCTCCACAAGAGCCAAATATCTTTTGAAACATGAAAAAACTTCATCTTTGTGTTTCATAAAGAATAGGATAGTCCATCTGCTGCAAACATCAATAAAGGAAACATAATACCTTGATCCTGATATTGAAGCTTCCTTGCTTGGTCCCCATACATCTGTATGAACCAACTCCAAGAGATCTCCATGCATATAACCTTTCTTCATGAATGGTAACCTGTGAGACTTTCCAAATTGACATGCACTACACTTATAAATCATATGTTGTTTTGACAAATTAGGAAGTCCAAGTACACTTTGGTCCCTGCAGATTTGCTTTAATGACCTTTCACCAATATGTGCTAACCTTTTGTGCCATACTTCCAATTCTGTGAGTGTCTGACTACCATAATTAAAGAGAGCAATGTTTCTAGTGTCCTATAATTCAAATGTGAACAATCTACCTGTCTTTTCACCTTTTGCAATTCTTCTGAATCCTTGACTTGGATCTTCAACAAGTGCTCCTGCTTTTGTGAACCTGACTTGCAACCCTTTCTCTACTATCTGCCCAACACTTATCAAATTCTTTGTAATGGTAGGGACATAGAGTACCTTACTGAGTAGGTTGATGTTTCCATCAGGTGCTTTGACATTGCCTATTTTCTCCACAGGATGTTTTGTATCATCTCCTGTTTGTACCTCATGCTTATTCCTTGGATCTTCTAAATCTGATAGGAGTGCCACATTTCCTGCCACATGATTTGAACAACCTGAATCTATGTAGAAAACATTCTCATTAGATTTACCTTGTGGCATAGCCATGTTCATGATCAATAATGAATCCTCTTTGTTTGAGTCCTCTGTGTAGTTATTGTAGTCTCTCCTTCCTTTGTAGCCTCCTTGATAGTTTGAATGATTGTAGTTGTTGTAGTTGCCATGATAATTGTTGAACCTTCCTCTTGAGTAGCCATAACTTCCTCTATTGTATCCTCTGCCTCTTTGATTCCTGGAATTCCTAAAGCAATTTTCAGTTGTATGATTAGTTAATCCACAAATAGAACATGAGTTGGAGTCTTGGGATCTCCCCCTGCCTTGTCTACCTCCTCTTCCTCTACCTCTACCATGTCTTCCTCTACCTGCATAGTTAGCTTGATATGTACCTACTTCATCATCCACTTTCTTTGCCTTTCCTTTGTTATCTTTAGACTTGCTTTTATCCGTGTATAAAGCTGAAGATTGATTACCTTTAGAGCTTTCTCCATTTTTGATAAGCTTTGCCTCTTGAGTAAGTAATTGTCCAATGAGTGTGTTGAAATCAGGTACATGCATGTCCATGTACAAATCCATAGCTGTGGTGAATGCTTCCCACTTGTCATCTGCCTTCAAGCCATTGATGACCTGCCTTACAATTTGCTCTTCATCTATTACCTCTCCAATGCTTCCCAACTGATCCGCTATGTCCTTGAGCTTTGTGACAAAATCAGTCACATTTTGTTTGGGAGCCTTCTTGAGAGTTGTGAACTCCAGCCATAGTTGATGCTTCCTAGCTTTAGTACTTGAAGCAAAGAAAGCTTCAAGTGCATCCCACACTTCCATAGATGTCTTACAACTTCTAATGTGAGGCAACAAAAAATCTGAGATAGAGTTGAGGAGATAAGACCTTGCAAGTGCATCCTTGGAGCACCATGTGCTCAATCTTTCTTGCTCTTCTTGTGTTGGTTGACTTTTGTTCCTGAAACTTGGCATAACTTCATCTCCAGCCACATAACCATATAAACTTCTACCTTGGAGATAAGCTTCCATTCTTAATGACCAAGCTGAGTAATTACCTCTATCCAATTTGTCAATTGATGAAGGAAATCCATCTGCCATGTTGTCCAACCTTGCTCTGATACCACTGTGAAGAGATGGATAGGTATGTGTTGAAGATGAAGAGGTGTTGCAAAATCTTTGCTCTACACCAGCCAAATGAACTCCAGGAGTAGATGGTGGGCCCTTTTAGCTTGCCAATGGATGTATTAGACACCCTATGTACCTTGGAAGATCACTCTCAAAAAGATAGATCAAAACAAATAAGTTGGAGTTAGCTCAGAGGTGAAAACTTGCTATTCTTGGTTGATACACCTGTCCAGTGTTTTACATAATTCTCTGAGCACAGCAGCAATTAGATTAATTCCTCTTGGGGAAGGCTAGGTAGCTTACAGAGCTAACTTTAGAGAGTAATCGCATCAAAAATAACAAACCACACACTGAGAATGACTTTTAACAAGTGATGACATCATCCCGATTTTCACGGGCTGCTACAGAAATAGACCAGTGAGTAGAAAAATTAACATAACTCAAGATGTAAGAATCCAATGATCATGAAAATTTGTATGCTTATACTAGACAGTAAGCTGAATCCAACAAGCCTAGAACCACTGAATTTGGATGAGTAAACACTGAGAAATGACTCTGACAAGATGACTGAAAAAGTCGGGTACCTGACAGAGAAGTGAAGATGAACATACCCTGTTGACTTCAAATGAACATAACTGAAGATTCCAACATCCAAATGACATGAAAATTTGTGAGCATATAGTACACTTATAGAGCTAACTTTACCAAGTTAAATCATTGAAAATGATGAACCAAGTGCAGAGAAACAATCTCTGCAAGCTGACTGAGAAAAATTGAAGTAATGGCAGTGAGTAGTACACATCACAAGAACATGGAAAGATGAACTCAAATAATCATGAAAATGAAAGTATATTTCTTGTACAATACAATGACTTACTGATACATATGTGTGCTTTGTAATCACACCTTGAAATGGCATAAAGCTCAGCTCTTGGAGGTCTTCACATAGGTCTCTCTAACCACGACTAAAACTGCCATCTATTTATAGTTGAGTTTGGGAGGCTAACTTCCCTCAATCACTCTCCAATCAATCAATGATTGATTTGATTCTCTACCTACCACAAATCACGAATTCGTGGCTCCTCTTTCCATTCTTGATCATGTGGGCTCAACCACTTAAGATTCTCTTACTTTTACATTAAGTAAACTCTTCAAAAGTTACAAGAGGTAGTTCACAAGTGAACTTTACATAGTCTTCATTTTGAAGCTTCTTTAATGACTTTGTGAGACTCAAGCCAATACTTAGGCTTGTCATAGACTTGCTCCAACATCCAAAAATCAAGATAATCATAGAAAGTGGGTTCTCCAACTGACTAGTACATCAAAAAATTTGGAATTTCTGAAGTGGTTTTTAATATTGAATATGAGATAACCTTTTCAAACACAAAACCTCAACCCAAGTCTTCAACATCTGCTACAAAAAACTCTTTTACCTCAAGAGTTAGATAAAGAAGAAATATACTTCTTTGCAACTTGTCATATACCAAGTAGCTCTATATTGACACTCCAAGAATTCTTTGAGGGAACATATAAGCTGCCTGCTCAAAATCTTCAACTTATATATAACTTATACATATGAGTCAAAATATACAAGTTGTCTTCAAAATCTACTGCTTTTCTTTCTCTCAATGCAATTCTTTATCAAATCTACTAAATCATGACCAAGTATCATGCAAAACAAAACATTTCTTCTTCTTTAGACTATCTTCACACAAGATGTTCTCGTAGACTTGTCTTTGGGTGTAGAGGATAAAGTAGGAAAAGTATATGGAAAATATATGAGAAAAGGAAGTCTTAATTTTCTTTTTCAAATGATTGAATTTCTTCTTCTGCATCTTTCTTCCACCTGATGATGATGTCAACATCTTCAAACTTCTCTTCCATACCTTTTGTTCTCTTCATCTTGAAGTAGCAAGCACTCTTGACTTCTTTAAATGACCTTTTTCTCTTCCTCTAGTGCTAAGAGTAAGAGACAAAACAAACATG
Organism: Ceratopteris richardii; assembly: GCA_020310875.1. Taxonomy (NCBI): domain Eukaryota; kingdom Viridiplantae; phylum Streptophyta; class Polypodiopsida; order Polypodiales; family Pteridaceae; genus Ceratopteris; species Ceratopteris richardii. Next base: position 6,167,545 of record CM035421.1, on the reverse strand, counting down.
GTATACAAATGGAAGTGAACATAGAATCATGTTTTATCATCTGGACCTCATATCCTTGAATCAAAATTCTGCTTCAAATGTGACTGATATGACTGAATTCACCAACCTTTTGCTTGAATGATGAATTACCTTTCTAGAGTTACCTCTCTAGATACCTAGATCACATTTTGTATCTAGAAAAAAACCTTCCAACCAACTTACAAGATTGGCTGAAAATAAAACTGATGCTCTCCACATTTGTCTTCTTAGATGAGCTTTCTTGCCATGAAAGAGATCTCTCAAAACTCTCTAGAAAAACCTCTAGATACCTGTTTTGATGTAGCCTTTAACTTTCAAAAAATGAAAGTGTATAAAAGCAATCCTTAAGTCCTTCAAATCTCTTCATAACTGCTCTTCTAAGACATGACCTGCAAATGATAATCTGATAGTAGAAAACTGATACCTGTGATTTGATGTTGATTTGATTCCTTCATCTTCTCCAAACCATTGTTTTTCCTTGAATTGGAAGTAGCATTCTCTTCATCAAGTCTTGTTCTTAAAATAATACTTTCTGTAAAGTATTTTCATACTCTTCCAAAAGTATTCAGCTGCTAACAGATCATCAACTTCATAATCCACACTGATGAATAAATATGTGATTGAATTGTCTAATTTTGAAATCTCTCCTCATGTAGTGTATGTCAAATGTCAAATGTTAGAAGATGCTCTTAAATCATATGTTGTAAACCTGGAAGTCTGGAAACCTAGCAATCTGAATGAGCCTGAATGCACTGATGCCAAAGCCTTAAAGCTCTTATACGAAATGTTGGAAATTTAGTAGGCCCATTACTAATACCACGGGTCCAAGTTCCATAGGTCCAGGATCTACAACACATATTCTACGAATCTTCCAATATTAACAAGACATGAACATACCACACTTAATCATACAAATGATGAGACAAAGATAGAGAAAGAATAGAAAACATGTGTAAAGTGTTACGTAAGCCAAGGCTTACTCATACTAACATATATACCAATGTTCAATGTACAATATGGGAGCAAACTCTCAACCACTCTATGTGAACAGAAATAGATGGAAGAGTGAATGTACAAATTAATAAATATATTCAGATGTATGGACATAGATCTGAATATATATGAGATGTGTGACCTAATAGGTTGCAGAAGAGTGAATATGAGTGATAGAAGTGGAAGGATCAGTCTAAAACCGATAATCAACAAACCCTCATCTAAACTTAGGCTATGGAAGACCCTAAGTCAGATACGTCTGTGAAAGATCACATATTTACAAAATTAGCAAAGAAAGCTAACAAGTTTGCTGTCAGAAATCCTCAAACTGATATGAATATACGTTCTCAAACACCTCATCCAAATATGCATAAAGTATACATGTACTAATTCTCTTGTACCTATGCCGAATAGGACCCCTCCTGATATCGATGTCACTGCCTCCATAAACTCCAAGTACCTGTGTGCATAAAGAGAATATGTACGTGAATTCTTAACATAAGATGTAAATCTTATGTTAACCACCATCCAATGTCTTTGAAGTAACCCGAAATCTTCATGTAGAAGACAATCTTCAAATACATCATGTGAATGGCCAATCCACACCACCAAGCTCCTCTGGGGTAAATCCTCTCCATAAGCAAGAGTGTGAGCACACTCTTCTTCTTCAAGAAGAACTCCATAGTCGCTCCTCAACATGCTCCAAGATAGCAACATGGCTGCCCCATGTACTAAGAAGTACCACCTCTATTGAGGTACCAAAGCTCCAAAGCTGGTGTTGAACTAGGTGTAGGATGCTAAACAGTAAGTCAATGGCTTCTTATATAGTATTGTGTGTGTCTTGAAAAAACTCCTAGTCAATGGCTTCTTATATAGTATTGTGTGTGTCTTGAAAAAACTCCTCCAAAAGGTTGGTAAAATGCACCACAATCTCTAAGAAAAAACACATCACTGTCCATCGCCATCGCAATCTGTCCACCCGTCCCTTGCTTTATGAAAAGCATGATGGAAAAATAATATCTTTGAAAAAATACTTTTATCACGCTGTGCCGCTGTCAAGCATTGTCATGACGGACCATCAGATTATACTGAAGAAAAGACTACATCCTAAGTTTCTAGGAAATTTGTTGGCTGCAGAAAAGTGCCTTGTTAGTGAAGAAAGGAAGATGATTCTCAACGCTGCTGAGTCCTCATTTTCAAAGAATCGTTGAAGCCATGGGAACTCTGAAAGAAACTGTAAAGGGATTAGAGAATGTTGACAAACACACAGAAATTCTTGTTCGCCTTCTATCTGTACTGCCTGGATGGACAAGCTCTCAAATGTTTAACTTCGTTTTGTAAGGCAGTTGGTTCAGGCTTTGTGTTTGATAGGACGTTTAAGATTATGAAGGAACATAAAAAAAATCAAAAAGTTTTGAGCGAAGTTTTTTTTTGTGAATGGTGTCTGCGATAGAGGATTTCGGTGTCAGTCGTTTTAAGCTGAAGGATGTTATTGATTTTGAAAAAGATGTGGGACTGTGGTGGTGCTGAATGGGGAGGGCTTCATTTGGAAACTACGCTGATTGCGTAGTATTGGGAGGGGGGGGGAAGACTGCATAGAAAAGAGGAAAGTGGCAGACTTGAAGCTCTCTCGTTTTTATTTTTCTCTCGGGAGGAAAGAAGGAGTGGTTGCGCCTTGCTGGAAATTACATCAGAGAAGGGAGCGGCAGATTGGGTTTTATTTTCTCTCCTTCCAAGAAAGGTACGATCTCGACTGTTATTCTGAGGAGGTTACGGTGGATGAGAGAGAGGTACAGAGCTGTAGACGGTAGCGCAGATTATTTCAGAGAGAAAAAAAAAAGGAAAAAGGTTATGGGGAAAAGGCAGAACTCGGTATTTATCTGGAGGATGTGCAACAGTGACATGGGAGGATAAGCGAAGTCTGTATTATTTTTGGGAAGTAGATCAGCACAAGCTGATAGGGAAAGGCGATCACGGAAGAAATCCAGTTGTTTGTTTTGAAGGAAGTGAATGAATAAGGTTCAGAAGTCAATAGCATTGTTGATACTGAGGAGCTTATGATATACAAAGTAATGTTTAATCTACTTCGAGAGCTTATCCGCGACAAACCGCTATGATAGAGTAGAAGTACATAAATCTCACCGTGAACGGATCAAACCTTTCTACAATTTTCCAGCAAATAATACCTGTTGTCGCAGAAGCTTTGTTCAGGGAAAAAGAGAAGCCGAGCAGGTCTAGCAGTTTATCACGCTGTTCGCTCATAAAGCGGATCTTGTAAGAGGGAAGATCATCTTCATAACGAGAAAAGGAGTCCTATTTCATGGGAAAGGTCTGGGAGCGCACGAAATTGTATGGCTGATTGGCGCTTTGCACTACGATTGGAAGCTTGCATTGCTAAGAAGAAGATGCTGAGATCCTCTGATGCTGAAATGAATTCATACAATCGTCATCAAGAACTCAAAGAATTGAGTTGCATCTGTTTCGTAAGTTCATTATAGTAGAGATATTTGCTGAACTTAATTACTGCGCATCTTCATGATAGTTATTCTCTTGAATTCTGTTATTCCTTATGAGGAGATTTGATGAAGAACGATATCCACTTATGTTTCTTACGATAGAACACGATCACGCTACCATTTGATCACTTTTGAATTATCTTAAAATCTATCGTCTGACTTCTGTAGATCAGCCTGATTAATGCTTTGGTTGCTGATACATTTTCTCTGATTTCCTGATGGCTAGCAAATAGTGTATGATGTTAGATTCGTGCTATGAAAGATTCTCAAGATCTAAGCGTTTCCTTTTGTCTGCTTATAAAAGAAAAGTACAAACATTTAGAGTCAACGTTTCCTTGGGTCCGACTGCATCAATTGGGAGGCAATAAAATGAGATTGACGGAGAAATCCATGACGGATAATAGGAATTGTGTCCAGCGGATTCAAAGGGAACAATGAATGCTGTTGTATGCACGTTTGATGCTGCACTTTTCATTTTTTTTTTTAAATTGTTTGTGGTTGCGCCAAGATTTGGAGCATCTTTCCTACATCACATTTCGTTGCCATAGAGTTTCATACAGCACTCTGCTTCGATTTGGATTGATCATTGCATCCTTGATTGCTAGATGCGTTACAAACCTTTAACTAGAAAGTCGAGAGTTCAACATTTTCATAATCTTTAACCAAAACATGGATATGCGCAAGTGTTTAGTTGTGCATGTTTTTGATACCTCGTTACCCATTGCGCTTGCCCATTTTCTGTAAGATTCTATGCATAATTTTATGAAGTTTTTTGTTCTTACAAAGAAAGTGCTATAGACTATCGTCGTGATGATCATTGTATGGTACACTTCACAGTATTAACTTTTCCTGATGTTCTATACATTGAAGCTTTACGAAAATGGATACTCTGAGAATAACAAGTGAAATGGAATTTGAACTTGAATTACCAAACAAAAACAAATAAGAGTTTTAACCATTGGTTTAGCTCATTGCCTTTACGAGCTTCCTAGTAATCTTATGTCTCACTTTCCATTCTACGTCTTTGTTCTATGAAGATTGTATCCTTAGACCAAAGAATCTCTTGAGCTTTCATAATCTCCTCAGAGAAGAGGCCTTCTCTTAACCATATCTGCTTATTAGTTGTAAAACTCCCCATTGCTTGATTAATAGCAACTTTGGGTGTTAACTTCATTTGACTAGATCCCTTCAATCTCCTCCTCCTTTCCACAAACTCTCTTCCGTCTGAGAAGGGTGTTAAAAGTGTGAGGGTAAATTGAGGTGATAGTTAAACCAGCCAACTATGTTCATATCTACTCCTTGAGCTCAATCCAAGGTCACTTTCTTGGCACCTTGTGTGCACCCCTAAGCGTGCAAGAACCCGACCACACCGCACAACAAGTCTGGGAGGTCACTGTCTTAACTACGGCACCCATCACCTTTGCTAGCTCAAATTACCTCCTTCCCAAGAGCTCTTTTTCTCATGCTTCACAGATGAGTAGTCATGGGCGTGCACACTTTGTTTTCATGCCCTTTTTGCACAAAACCATAGGGCTGAAAAACGTACACTTCTTCATGCAATTCACCATTCAAAAATGTAGTTTAATTGTCAAACAGATTTACATTCGAACCATGATGAGCTGCAAGTACACAAATGCTATGAACAGTAGTCATTAGCTATGTAGGAGCAAAGGTCTCATCAAAATCAATGTCTCTTTCTTGAGCATAACCTTTTGCAATGCGTCTAGCCTTATACATGTCAACTGTTCCATGAGGCTTATGCTTCAGCTTGTATACCCACTTAGTGCCAATGTTCTTCTTGCCAGGGGGCAAGTCACATAAAGACCAGGTACCATTCTTCATAATAACATCATATTCTCATTGCATAGTAGCCATCCAATTTTCTAAATTTTGCTTCATCAAACTAAACAAGCTCATTCTCATCATAAAGACTAGAGGCAGCCATAGCATAGCAATATGATGCAAAAAAAGCACTATGAGAGCCTGAACGATTACAAAATGATAGAGGTGCATCTAATTTGCTATGTCACAAGGTCTACACCAGCCATTTAGGCATATTTTTTTGCCTCTTCTATATTGTACCTCTCATCAACAAGTGCATCATGTAAATCTTCCTCCAAAATGAAATGATATGCATCATCATGTGGAACCTACAAAGGCTAAGAAATTTCCTAATTTGGATCATCACTAGACTATCCACCTGTAAAAAGAGACACCAAAGTGTCATACACATCTTTGGAGCTAACTGATGCCTCCTTAGTACATGAAAGTAATGGCTGATATGCATCTTCCATAAAAACAACATCATGGCTAAGAAAAATGCATTTAGTCTATGTATGATACAAATGATAGCATTTGCTTTCAAAATTGTACCCAACAAAAATACGTTTCAGTGCTTTATCATCCAATTTCTTGTGTTGTTGTTTAGGTACTACTGCATATGCCAGACAACCAAAGACATGCAGATGAGCAACAGATGGATGACTTGCAACCATGTCAAGCCTCATATGGAGTGATAGAATGCAATTCTTTAGTGGGACACCTATTAAGTACATATGATGCACACATAATAGCCTCAAGCCAAAAACTATGTGGTAAAGCCTCACTCTTGACCATACACCTCGCCATCTCCATGAGTGACCTATTCTTCCTTTCAGCAACTCCATTTGTTGAGGTGTATACGGCACTGTACATTAATGTTTTATCCCAAGTTCAGTTAGAAATGCATTAAAATTAGAAGACATATATTATGTCCCTCTATCAGAATGGAGGGTGCCCATTTTACATGCTGAGAGATTTTCAGCCAGAACCAAAAACTGTTTGAAGCAAATAAACACTTCATACTTTGCTTTCAATGGATATACCCATGCATGCCTAGAAAAATCATCAATGAAAGTCATGAAGTAAAGGTAGTTCCCAAAAGAAGGTATCTGCATAGGATCACAAACAACACTATGAACAAGCTGCAATTTTTGAGTAGCTCATAGTGAACCATCTTTTGAGAAGGAGAAACACCAAATTTTGCCCAATATACTAACCAAGCCATTCTTGGCTAATGTTGAAATTGATAACAACTTTTTCTTGATCCCTACCACAAATAAAGCATATAACAATGTAAAAAAACTACCATCGATAGTAGTCAGAAAGATCTTACCAACTCCCCTGACAAGATAAGAGGAGTTGTTGGTGCATGTGATAGCATTCCTTGTAGGGGTACAATCAAGTGAAGTTAAGAAATTATGCTGCAAGGTAATATGTTTGGTTGCCCCACTATCAAAGTACCAAAAATTAAAGTCTAGTACCAACATATACTATTCATGAGAAGGTGGGTCATAACTCCAAACAATAGTAAATGCCCATTCTTCATTCTGCACAAGATTTGCAGACTCTGACTTGGGTGTAGAGGCCTCTAGAACAACCATTCCGGCCTCTTTTTCATTTGCCTCTTTTGGAGTCAATTTTGAACAACTCTTTATGATATTATCATTTCTTTTATAGTATTTGCAAAGCAATCAGTTTTTTTCTTCTCGTTGTTGGCATCCTTCTTTGGTTGTGCAGAATTATCATATTTCTGCTTACTACTAGATGATGTCCATTGACCTTTTCCCTTCTAACTAGACAAGAAATCTTGATCTACAATACGCATAATGGACATGTTTTGCCTAGAATGATCTTCTTGTAATAGAATGGAAATTAACTCCTCAAATGTTAAGGCATTTGGATTGCCTTTCATCATCAATCAACGAGAAGAAGCAAAACTCTCATATGAATTTGGAAGACCATTCAGAAGAGTCTGCACAAGTGAACTATCTGGCAAGACTTCATCAGTAGAAATCAATTGCTCCTTCAAATCTTTGATCTTTGTCGAAAAACTATCCATGGAATCTCCTTCATTCATGTGCTCACTCTCCAAGTTGATCCAAGATCATAGACTTGCTATTTTATTCTTTGGACATTTTCTGTAGAATGAATAGTGCTCTCAACCTGCTCGCAATTAGACAAATTCCTTTTGTTGATATCTAATCAACTTAGGTAGCTACCAATTATGAGTTATTTCAATAAAAAAGATGGACTACACACTAAGAATTATGCTTAGCAAGTTACAGGACTTTCCTAACATTTTTGAGGGTGCTTCAAACTAGAGACCAAAGCGTAATGATATGATGATATCTCATGATTAAGTGAAGCAATAACAATAAAACTTTGTATCTATGAAATAGATAGTATGATGGTTCTCTAGCACTTTAAATCACATCAAATGATCATCAATGCACTCAGAACAAGCTCTAAGAATTTCACTATTCTAAGATGGTCATAGCAAAGAAGTGTGTTAGAGATATGATCAATGTGTATGTATTAAATCACATATTAATACGATGTCATTGGCAATATTCACTTGCACAATGTGAGGGTAGTGAAGTGGCTATGAGATGAGCATACTAATAACTTAAGTCCCTCTTAAAATGATCTCATAATCGAGCTCCTCTAATTTCTCATATCCGCGAGTCTTTTTGATCCTCTTCTATAGTTTGAGTTGGAGCCAATCTTTGAATTCAAATTCAAATGCTCACCTAAAAGTAAGTCCTAAACTATAGGATTTATTCTCTGATCAAGTAACTAGAGATTTTATTCCCTCTAACTCCTCATGGAATTAGTGCATCTAACATATGCACTTTTACATGGATAAAAGTTTAAAGAGAATGATCATATGTGATTATATGGAATACATGCTAATTATCCAAGGATGTAGGCTTGGATTCTCTTGCACCAACAGCTCCCCCTCAAGCCTAGCATGCTTGATCTTCATTCCACCTTGATCTCCTGCAAACCAATCATCATCTTGAACATGTCCATCTTAGTTCCATCTAAAGGCTTTGTGAGTATATCTGCACATTGCAAATGAGTTGATACATAGGACAATTGAATGTCCTTGCTAATCAATTTCTTTCTTACATAATGATAGTGCACTTCAATGTGCTTAGTCCTTGCATGATATACAGGATTAGCAGTCAAATGAAATGAACTAGTGTTGTCTCCAAAAATCATTGGAGTGTAAGAATGTAACCCCAAATCTATGTAGAGTTGTTTTGAGACACATAGCATCTTGTGTGCCAGTTGCTAAGCCTATATATTCTACCTCTATAGATGACAATGCCACAACTGGTTACTTCTTTGATGACCATGATATTAGCTTTGAACTTGAAAAGGACAAGTATCCTAAGGTGCTCCTATCATCCTTGGAGCCAACCCAATCTGCATCAGAATACATCTTTATGTCCAAATCAAAAGTGAATGGGTAAAACAACCCTTCCTTTATTGTACCCTTTAGATATTTTAGGATCCTCTTTGCAGCTTCCAAGTGAGTTTTTCTTGGTGTATGCATAGACTCGCTTAATGTACTTACTCCATAACATATGTCTACTCTTGTTAGGGTTGCATAATTGAGACAACCAACAAGTTTTTGGTAATATGTAACATCTTCAAGAAGTTCTCCCTTATGAGAAATAAGTTTGCAATTGAGTTCTATAGGTGTACCTACAATTTTAGTGTTTTCCATCTTGAATTTTATCAACATATCATGAATGTACTTCCTCTGAGCAATAAACACACCAGAATCTGTATATACAAGTTTGTGTACCTAAGTCAAGAAGACTTAAGGACTTGTGCCAAAGAGACTAAATCTCATTTGCCACAAATGATTAATGTGCAGCAGACTTTTTCTGAGAAGTAATTTTTCATAGTTGATCAACTTCTTGATAATTTGGTGATTGTTTCTTAAAATTAAGTGGAGTCTGAAGTTATTCTTGATATAGACATGGTCTAACATCAAGGATAGCTTGTTCATTTGGAGATTTACACTCTCCATCAGCACGCCACCAGTGACTAAGAATGTGCTATTGTTAGTCACCCTCTTCAACTTTTTAGCCTCTGCCTCTTTCTAACTTTTGGTCTTCTGATATGTCTTTGTCTTCACACATCTGTGTCACGAGGAAGGAGATAAGGAAGAGAGCTCACACACACACTCTGACTCTCAAGGAGAAGCACACACACAGATTGAGGCAAGGAAGAATGATCTTCTTCTTCTTCTTCTTCTTCTTCTATTACATAAAAGGAATGTACAAGAATGACCTAAAAACAAGAATACATCAAGTGCAATATATAAAGACCAGTACATAAGGAAAAACCTAATGTCCGCAAATGAGTGAGCTGGCAAGAATCAAATGTGCCATCACTCTCGGTAGATAAATCTAATAAAGCTCAATAAAGTATCCCTGACATATACCGGCGTGACCACTATACATGTCAGAGAAACGAAAAACTGGTATGTGTCATCCTGGATCATCACATGTTGAGCTTGATATCTCAACACTTCCCCTCAAGCTCAACGCCATGTCCTATAATCCAAGCATCTTCTGAAACTTCTTCAACTTCTCAGCTCCAAGTGCTTTGGTGAAAATATCAGCAACCTGCTCATCTGTTCTCACATAAACAAGATCAATATCACCTGTTAATACCTTCTCTCTGATGAAGTGATAATGTACCTCGATATGCTTTGTTCTAGCATCGAAAAGAGGGTTCCGTGCTAACTATATGCTGCTAAGATTATCACAATAGATAGTGATAGGCTTTTGCACTTCCACACCTAAATCTGCAAGTAACATTGCTAGCCATGATGCCTCACATGCTGCCATTGCAGCACCTCTATACTCAGCCTCTGTACTCGATAAAGCAACAGTGGGTTGCTTCTTACTGCTCCATGTAATAGCTGCACCTCCAAGTGAGAAAAGAAAGCCACTAGTAGATCTTCTATCTGAAGTACTACCAGCCCAATCTGCATCGGTGTATCCATGAACCTGCAAATCTACACCAGCTTCATAAAACAATGCATAATCCAAAGTGGCACTCACATAACGTAGAGTGCGTCTCAGAGCATCCAAATGTGGCTTCCTGGGAACCTGCATAAACTGACTTTCAAGCCCAACAGTATAACTTAGATCAGGCCTTGTAATTGTGAGATATATAAGACTTCCCACAATTTTCCTGTACATAGTAGCATTTTCCAATGCTTCACCTGATGTAGTATCCAATTTCAAATTCTGATCTAATGGCATAGAAATTGGCTTACAATCAGCCATACCATACTTTTGCACCATATTCAAGGCATATTGCCTTTGTGACATCCATATACATGTTTCTGTATGTATAAACTCAATGCCCAAGAAATAGCGCAGCACACCAAGATCTTTCATGTCGAATTCTTGCATAAGAAGTTTCTTTACCTCTTTGATGCTTTCTTCATTATCACCACCTACAATCAGGTCATCAACATAAATAGCCACAATAGTGATGCGATCATCAGCCTTCCTTGCATATAGTGAGTGATCTACATCACACATAGAGAATCCAATGCTGGTTAAGTAATCAGCAATCCTTGCATGCCATGCACGAAGGGCTTGCTTCAGCCCATACAAAGCCTTTTGCAACCTGCAAACATATTCTAGATACTTTGAATCTTCATATCCTTGTGGCTGGTCCATATATACTTCTTCTTGTAACTCACCATGTAGGAAAGCATTCTTCACATCCATCTGATGCAAAGTCCATCCTTTTGCTGTAGCTAATGCAACAAGTGTTCTGACAGTAGACATTTTAGCTACAGTGCTGAATGTTTCCTCATAATCAATGCCATATGTCTGTGCATAACCTTTAGCTACCAATCGTGCTTTATACCTGCTTATGCTACCATCAGCATTATGCTTTACCTTGTAAACCCATTTGCAACCTATGGATTTCTTTCCTTGCGGCAATGGAACCAGCTTCCATGTATCATTTCCATAAAGTGCAGCCATCTCCTCATCCATAGCTTTTTCCCAATCTGCATTACCAATTGCATCTTCAAAACAAGAAGGTTCAGCATCTTGTATTACCTTTGTCATGTAAGCACAATGGCGAGCCATGTAACTATCATATGTCAATCATTGCACTGAATTATGCATCCTCCCATATCTTCTTGGTCCTGGGTCACTTCTTCTTGTATCATCTGCATGTGCTCTTCTTACTCCTGGAGTCTTCACAGAGGGCAATCCAAGTTCCTCATCAAGACTCTTTTCTGAACCGCTTGAATCTCCATCAACATCTTCAAAACTTGCACCTGTTTTACTACCAGCAGAAAGCTTTTCTTTACCTTTCTTGGATGTATTTGATGAATTTTCTCGACTGAAATTTCCACGCAATCTTCCACTCCATGGATTTGAGTTGGAACTATTGCTTGGTGATGCATCCGGTCCACTCAAAACTTGAGATTCTGCACTAGATTTTTCAGCATTTTCTTTGTCATTTAGTTCAAGATTTAGTCCTTCTTTGGCATCTGCATAGAAGCTTGACATTTCATCAAATACCACATCTCTGCTCACCTTCACCTGTCGTGTGAGTGGATTATAACATTTGTATCCCTTTTGCTCAAGGGAATATCCAATGAAGACACATTTTTCTGCTTTCGGATCAAGCTTCGTCATTAACTCATCTGGAACATGTACATATGCAATACAGCCAAAAACTTTCAGATGTGATAAGTTTGGCTTTTTACCTGTAAACTTCTCTTCAGGTGTAGCTTGATGTACAACAGTTGTCGGAGTTCTGTTCATGATGTATACAGCAGTATGCACAGCTTCTGCCCAATAACAATGAGGCATATTCTTCTCAGCCATCAAGGCTCTTGTTATTTCTGCAATATGTCTATTTTTGCGTTCAGCAACACCATTCTGTTGTGGTGTGTACTTGCATGAAAATTGACGCCGAATTCCATGTTTTTTTAGAAAAATGCTGAACTCATTTGACATGTATTCACCTCCTCCATCATATCTTAATGTTTGAATGTACTTCCCTGTCTGCTTTTCCACCATAACTTTAAAATTCTGGAAGTGATTAAACACCTCGCTCTTCTCTTTCATGAAATATACCCATACTTTGTGTGTATGGTCATCAATGAAAGTAACATAAAACCTGCAACCACCCATAGATGTGGTCTTTGCTGGACCCCAAACATCTGTATGTACTACTTCTAGTACATTCTCACTAACATGCTTGTCATGTGGAAATGGTGCTCTTGATTGTTTACCAAATTGACATGCTGCACATACCTTTTGCATTTCTGCAACTTTGAAATTTGGTAGTCCATGGACAATCTCCTTTGACTGCATTAGTTTGAGCCTTTGCAAGTTTGCATGTCCAATCCGTTTGTGCCATATCTCTATATCTGCAATAACTCTTGCACCTTTTGCAAACATGGCTGCATTCATTTTAGAAATCTTCACATTTAAGGTGAACATCCTACCCACTTTGTTTCCTTTGGCAACCAATCGTCCATCCTGCTTGTACTCTTCTACATATAATCCATCAGCATTGAACCTGACTTGTAATCCCTGGTCAACCATTTGTCCAATAGAAACCAGATTCTTCGTTATAATTGGAACATGCAGCACATCAGCAAGATGTTTTACCTTTCCGTCCTCCATAGACAATGCTATGTTTCCTGTATGCTCAATAGGATGTGATGTATCATCACCTGTTTCAACATATCCAGGAATTGGCATTTTCTACAAACTACTAAACCATTCTGCATGACTCGTCATGTGATTTAAAGCACCTGAATCAACATACTATAGATTATCATTCGATTTTGAAACACCAGCAGACATCGTATTCATCATGTGATGTTGAACCATAAACAGCTTCTCAGAATCATCTGCACTTGTGGATGCATAGTTGTTTTGCTGCCTTCTGTTATTTTGATTCTTTAACCTGCAGTCACGTTCAAAGTGTCCAGGTTTACCACAATTCCAGCATCCTTTACTATCATTACCTGAATCATTTCTTTGGAAATTTTTGCGACCTCTTTGGCTCCCCCTGCCTCGAAACTGTCCTCTTCCTCCTGCATGATTCTGTTGTTGACCTTGGTCTTGGTTACTGTTTCCTCTTCCACTTCCAAAACCTCTACCTCTGCCTCTTCCTCTGCCAGAGTAGAATACCTGCTCAGAACTGGGCTTTCCTTGGGAGTTTAAATACTCACCAAGATTCTTTTCTTCAATAATCAACATAGATACCAAATCAGCAAAATTGAGAATATTTTCCCTGGTCTGTATAGAAGTTCTGAACTGCTTATATGCAGCTCCTAAACCACGAAGGCACACTTCCACCTTATCATCATCATCTACATTCATGCCAATAGATGCAAGTGACTCACATATGCTTTTGATTTTTAGAGTGTAGTCACTTACCGACATGCTCTTTTTCTCCAAAGTGACCAAACTGTTCCAAGCCTCTTTTGGAGTCTTGGCATCCTGTATGTGTCCAATCATGCTATCCTGTATGCTAACAGATAGCCAATACATTACCTTTCGTGCTCCTTGATTCCATTCCTCATATGCTCTTAACTGTTCTGCAGTCCGATTCCTTTTTGGTAACTGTAGAGCATTTTCATTCTCTCCTTCGATGTACTTCCAGTAGCCTTTTCCCATCAGGAAATTCGTCATTCTAAATCTCCAAGCATGGAAGTTGTTCTTGTCCAGCTTATCGCTCATAAGCTGACTCATTCCATCTGCGTTTTCCATTTCTTCAACAATTCACAACACCGCAACACACTACAAGCAGCACTTCTGCTTGAACACTGTCGCACTATGACGTGACAGTTCGATCTCACAAAAACACAGTTTTCATGTATCAACAATACACGGCATCACTTGAAATTCTGAATCTGGAATATATGAGTGTCGCCAAACACAAGGCATGTTAGAGTTTCTGAAACTGACCTGGTTTTTCTGTGGGCCCCACCTTGCGGGTTCAAAACGGAGGTCGAGATGGCTCCGAAACTTTGATCTGACAAAAACGAGTGACCCTAAAGGGATAACTTACGAAAATATTTTGAGGTCTTCTACCTTCGCGGCGATTTTCGTAGCAAACAAAGGCCGTTTGTGAAATCCCATTTTCTCCACGCCTTGCCGTGTAGTCTTCACCGTCGCCTTCTCCACGAGCTCTCTACAGCCACGCTTGCTCTGATACCATGTCACGAGGAAGGAGATAGGAAGAGAGCTCACACACACACTCTCACTCTCAAGGAGAAGCACACACACAGATTGAGGCAAGGAAGAATGATCTTCTTCTTCTTCTTCTATTACATAAAAGGAATGTACAAGAATGACCTAAAAACAAGAATACAACAAGTGCAATATATAAAGACCAGTACATAAGGAAAAACCTAATGTCCGCGAATGAGTGAGCTGGCAAGAACCAAATGTGCCATCACTCTCGGTAGATAAATCTAATAAAGCTCAATAAAGTATCCCTAAAATATACCGGCGTGACCACTATACATGTCAGAGAAACGAAAAACTGGTACGTGTCATCTTGGATCATCACATGTTGAGCTTGATATCTCAACAATCTGACCCTGTTGCATTGCTTTGAGCCTGTTTATTTTTTGCCAACGCACGCTATCAGCGGGAGGATTATTACTTGCCAAGTATTGTCTTGCACTTCTTCATGGATACTTCCTGGCCCTGGCCTGTCCTTCCCATGAAATGTCCTGTTTCTTGATATTCTTTAATTCCATTCCTCAGGACCTAGATGTTTGGTGTTGTTGCCTGATGCGTGCCCCTGCGGGGCTTTGGGCAGAGGGTGGTTCTTTTGCTTTATTATCTTCATTCTTTATTGATCAGTTTTGGTCTTTGATTTTCTTCTTCTTCTCTTCTTGCTTGATTCCCCTTCCACACGTCCCTCCTCCTGAACTCTGTCGTCCCCGATAGGCTTTTTGTGGTGGCGTGAGTATGTTTGAATGGCGGTTTGCTCTCTTTGATTAAGCAGGTTGGCGTGACATATCATAAACTCTTTCCACTGTGTTGACTTCACTCCATTCTCTCGTGCTTGTCGGTGATCCGCAAAAAAGCTTGTTTCGTAAGCCACCAGTCTTGCGTTAAGATTTGAAGTCATCTTTACAAAAATTTTTGAATCAATTTTGAAGAAGCCAGTGAAAAATGCTTCTTCAAAAGTCTGCATGTATGTGCTTGGCAGGAACATAAGTCTTGAATAGTAGGCCATGAGTGTTAAGCGACTTGGAATGGTGGAAAGATAAAAAACAAGTGCTTTGGATCCTTGTGTGATGCCGATGAAGTTTAAAAATGTATATTTGGCATGTTAGAAGACTTTAATTACAGTCAGGAGCATGCTAAATATTTTATTGGTCATTTTGACGGCCAAATCTCAAATAGTTGCATATCTAGCAATCCAAAATTCTATGGTTTTCACCATGTATTCCTCCGTCGGTAGGTAATTATGTGGTGGACTTGGTAATAGCGGATAATTTAGCCATTGACTATTTATGCTACCCTGGCACTGTCCATCCCAAAATTGCGGCCAGGAGCATCTGCGGGGTACTGGACAAAAAGATGGGTTTACCTGAAGCACATATGGCAATGCTTCCCACTGCACCCGCAGTGTAGGGTTCTTTTCCAAAAGCTTCCGCCTCCAGATAGGATCAACCTTCTCAAATTCCTCTTGAGTATAATTGAAAGAATTATTGTTGAACTAGAGGTTGTTGTCCGGCTCTTTATTTGTCGTTGTCCTTATATATTGCCGTGTTTGCTCTTTCAGGAGGCCATATGGTACATTAAAAGGCTTCAACATTTTTTCCAAGTTTTTGCTTTCAATTCTAGCTTCCTTCATGACTTGGATTATTTGATCTTCAAACTCAGAAGTGAGCTGGGACACTAGTAGTGCCCTCTCATCTCGGCTCACTTCTGCAATATCCCGATGATTACGTCGAATTGGGTCTCCATTTCCTCCCTTATCGGTGAATGATGTGAGGGGGGAGAGAGAGGACGTACCTCAATCTCCTCAGTAGCCACTGTGGATTTTGGAACTACTGGTGTCCCCTCCGTTGCCTTTTGTGCGAGCTGATCTTGGAGTTGCTTTATCATTTCCTTCTTTTGCTTAATTTCTTCCTCGGCCTTCAAAATTGTTTCCTTATTTTTTTGAATTTCTTCTGCTACTACTTCGAGTTGATCAGCGTCTTCTTTACATTGCACTAGATATCTATTCTCAGCCTTTTTCCATTTTTTCCTTAGAGCCGCGGTATCATCCATGTACCTCTTTTCCCATTCGACAATGATTGCCTGCTCCTACTTGAGCTGATCTTCATAAAAGGCTATCTTTTCCTCCATTTCCCTTGTGTTTATGGCTGTTTCTTCTTGAGCCTCAATTGGTTGGTTACTCAAAAGAGCTGTCATGAGCTCCTTGTTTCTGTTCCTTAGGTTTTCTACCTCCTCCATGTATACCTTTATTTGTGATTCTAGTATTTTACTTCTTGCATTCATCCTACTCTTCTCAGCCTCGCTAACTTCATATTTCTTCTGTAATTCCTGTAGCTGTTCTTTTAATTTTGCATTTTCTGTCTCTAAAGTTTTGCACTGTTGTTTGACCTCTTGAACTTCATTTTCTTTATGTACTATTTGCTCTCTTGCTAGCTTTAATTTTGGTGAGAGATTCCTTACCCATTTCTTGAAGTTCATGCTTGTCCTGCATGGCTTGATCATAGTCCTCATCAGCCTCAAGCATTAACTGTTGCATATCCATTGTGGTTCTAATCATGTCTTGCACTACAGGCTTGAGCTGAGCGATATCGACATTCAACCAAGTTTTTGGTATGCTTGGAGCTTCTCCAATTTGTACATCTTTTACGTGCTCTACATGGATAGTCTCGTTGTGTGGTTGTCTGATTTGTAGTTGAATTTCTGGTTCTTTTCGTTCTTCATCCAAATCAATAACTTTAGTGGCACTCCCTTGAAAAGTAACATCCATGGGGGAGGGTTCTGCCATGGATGTTACTTTAGGCTTCTTTAGGCTCTTGCTTTGGATTCTTGAGTGATCCCTTTCCTATAGGCGTTGTCTCTGTGATTTGAATTTTGGAAGTATCATTTAGTTGGAGGACATGTGTCCCTTCTTGGTTTGCCTCCTTGCCTGCAGTGTCTTGATTGGTGTGGACTGTGTTGTCATTCACCTTCATGTCCCCTTCTACTTCATTGTAGTTTACTTCATTAAGTTCCTCCCATTGTCCATCATCCTTTGATTCACTTTGAATGTCCACATTTAATAAAGATGTGTCGGGTTCGTCTTGTGCATCCGAAGATGAGCTTGAATTATCCAATCCTAATTCTCGGTATCGATGTACTTTGGTGAGCTTCTTTTTAGCTTCCTTGTCTTGTTAGTTCTGCTGGTAATGATGCCCTTGCACTGGTAGATTAACTTGCCCTTTTGTATATTGGTGTGTATCTTCTAGGGCTTTAGTTAAGTCTTCTTCTGGAATTGGTCTTGGCTCTTCAATTCTTTTCTTTGGAAGTATGTGTGCCCTTTTTGTGGCTGGAACTTCTTCTTCTACTTGCTTTACCTCCCTTAATCTCTTTGTTCCTCTCATTTTGGGTTGGGAACTAGTTTCCGCCTCTTCAACAATCTTGACTCCTCTTTTCTTTTTGGGGACTGTGGAGACTTTGGCATATTTAGCCATGGCAGTTGATGATGGCATTTCTTGCAGGTGCTCTCTAATACCTAAAGCATGATAAATTAAAATGGTCATAGCTACACTGCCGTTCAAAAACTTCTTGTTATTCCATTGCTTTTTTGCCTCAAATAGTTGTTCCTGTATGTATGGATTCAAATTAATTTGATTGCCAATCTGCTTGATAACATGTGAGAGTAGTTGACCAATTATCTTTTGAGGGGCGGTGTATCGATGCATGTTTGGGAAGCAAAAGTGCTGATGAATGAGTCTGACTTCCTCTTCTATGTCAACTCTATTTATGTCAGTGAATGTTCTGATTTTTGCCCCTCAACTCTCTTCCTTCAAGACAGTGATTCTGTACTCCTTCTCCCAACAGAAAGCTTCTTTAATCAAATCATGTGTAAATTGAATAACTGCCCATTCACCTACTGCGTCCATGACTCTGGCCTCTCGCACCAATGGGTCATGCAGTGCTGGCTATAATGTATTCATGACTTGTGTGCATCTTTGAAAGTCGGGCTTGTAGATCGGCAGTTCAAAGTATTTGTGTATACCCGCTTTTTTCATTATGTCAATTGTAGACGGGAGCTCATGCACCACTTTAAAATCTTGAGACATAATCGGGAATTGATGATCCGTATCCATGATTTTGATATTCACCAGGAAGAGGTACTCCTCGGCCAGTTGATCTTCTCTAAACCAATGTCCCTTTGCTTTGGTTACACTCTGGAGAGGAAATTCCAATACTTCCTCTTGAATCGTTGCTTCAGAATCGTTAGAAGCCATTTGCACTTGTAATGAAAAGTGCATTAGCTTCAATAGAAAGTATAGCAATTGTGTGGTGCATTGCAGTGACATGTTTTCGTTTCGTCACTCCGTTTCCCTTGCTTCCATAAGTGAGATCTCTTACCACATCTTTTTATTTCTTTTCTGAAAGAAAACAAGTATTAGTCTAGCCAAAGCATTTATTTAGTTACATAGTAGGTCCATTCCTAAGGAAGTTGAAGCTATGACCTATTTCTCATTGGAGAATGTGCACCACTAATTTTATTATGTACATCAAGTGTCGTATGATTGGCCTTGTAATATGGCCCTATTATGCATACTTTAGGTGCATTCAATACTTCATGAGTGCAATTGGAATCTTCGTTGCTCTGGTGGTCCATTCCTTGCATTTGCTTTGGTTTCCAAATCCATTTCGCATTGATAGGCTGTGCCTTCTCTTTGGTTCCTCGAGCTTCATGTGTTTCCTTTGTTTTTTCTAATGTCCTAGTGACAGAGGTTTTTCTCTTCATGTTTCTATGACGAGTTTGTCTTGGCTTCGTTGTCCAAATGTCTCGATGTAATGTATCCTCCTGTTTGCTTATCTCTTGGTTGGCTGCTTGTCTGACCTTCTTGGGAATCCATATCTGTTGTCGTGCCTTCTGAGCTTCAATCAAAGGCCTAGGGAGCCATACTTGCAAGAGTCTTTTCGGTTTGGATTTCAGTAAAGGATAATGCTTGCACTCCGTTCCCTTCTCATGAGCTGGTGTAGTGTTCTCTGGTTTCTGTACTTGGTCCTTGCGTACCCATTTGAATCTGACCTTTCCTGGATGAGGGTATTTGATTGTGGTTTTCCCAATTGGTGATCCTTCTGTCGTGTGAGAAACTCTCAGAGTGTTGGTTTCCCTAGTGTCTGGCCATTCACCAATTGAATAGTATGAATTTACTTCTTCGTTGGACAAGTTAGGGTTTGAACTTTCTACTTCTTCCAAACTTGCTTCTGAGGGATTGGGGTTGGAATCATGTTGTATAAGCTCTTCCTTGAGGTCTTCTGAACTCTTGATGGCCTCTGGTTTTGGTGAAGGCTTCTCCCCTAATAGACTAAAAATTTCCTTGTGCTCTATCTTGGCTGAAATATATCCTTGTGCTAGGTGGATGCTTACTTCATTCTCAATGATCCAATCATGTCCTAGGATTAAGTCTTCTATTAAGTCTTCATCCTTGCACACTAAGACTCGTTGTTCCATGGAGGAATTTCCTAGGTGGAGGGATACAGTAGTTTCTCCAATGCATTCTATGATTTGACCTCCGATACCAATCATATGGGCTTTCGTGGGAGTCAAAATCGTTTGAAGATCTCAGATGACCATATTACGTATGCAACTGAGTCGTGCTCCTGAGTCTATCAAAGCATCTATCAATTGATACTCCATGGTTCCAATTCCTAGGTTTAGATAAGGCTGTGACATGTAGACATTTGTCGTGTCAGACTTATGGACTAGGTAATTAGCCATGGGGATAGGCTCTCCTCCTTGGAGATATCGTTCGTCTCTTCCTCGAATCCACTCTTTCCGTTTCTTGATGCGTTCTAAGGCTTCTTGCCATGCCTCTTCTCTAATCCGTTCTTCCTCTTTCTTCCTATTTTATGCACCTACAAGACGTGCTAACATTTGGTCCGTCAATGGCTCCATGAACCGTTTCACTCTACATCCACTTATGTAGTTAGGAAGAATGTCTCCATCCAGAGTGGCTAGATTAACTGCTCCACTCGTCGAAATCCTATTAATCATTAGAGGCCCATATCCGCGTTTTTGTAATTTCTTGGCATGTTGCTTCAAGGTGTAGACCAGGACTAGGTCTCCTTCTTTTAGTCCTTTGTCTTTTATATGGGCATCATAATATGCCTTTTGTCTTGTCTTGGCCGCATAGATTTTAGTGACAGCCTGCAACCTAGTCTCATGCAGCTTCTCGATTTGGTCTAGTTGTTGGGATAATTCATGTCCGGTCCATTCATGTTGTTGGGCTACTCTCAAAGTGGGTATCAAAAAATCAATTGGTAAAATTGTGTTTTGTCCGTATACTAGATTGAATGGGGTAGTTCCAATGGCAGTCTTGTACGCGAGTCGGAAGGCCCAAATTGCATGATGCAATTGTTTGTCCCAGTCAGATCTCCCATTATTGACAATCTTAGTCAATACTCTGCATAACACCTTATTGGAACTTTCCGCTTGACCATTGGCTTGGGGATGGTATGGGGCTGATTTTTTATGGATCACTAAAAATTCATTCATTAGAGACTCTATCACTTCGGTACAAATAAGTGTCAGGCAAGTCATCGGTACAAATAAGTGTCAGGCAGGTCATCGGTAAAAATTCATTCATACAAATAAGTGTGAGGCAGGTCATCGGTACTCCACTTGGTGGTTCTCTGTATGTTAACCTAGAAAGGTGATCTGCTCTTACATGAGTATTTCCCTTTTTCACTATCACTTCAAAGTCGAACTCCATCAATAGTAGGAACCATCTTACCAGTCTTCTCGTGTTACAAGGCTTATTGACTAGGTACAATAATGCCTGATGGTCTATGAAGAACTTGAACTTGTTGGCTAGAAGATAGTGTCTCAATTTCTTCACAGCATAGACCATTCCTAATCCCTCACGTTCTGTGGTTGTATAGTTCCTCTCAGCTTGGTTCAATTGTCTACTTGTGTAGGCAATTGGGTGATCCAACTTCCCTGCATCTGTTGGTTGTGCTAAGATACATCCTATTGCGTAATTAGAAGCGTCCACGTGAATATGAAATGGCTTGTTCCAATTTGGTGTTTTCAGAATTGGAGTTGTGCTAAGCCGCTTCTTTAACTCATTGAATGCCTTCTCGCATTCCTCTGTCCAAGTGAATTGAGTTAAGAGTCCATACAAGGGTTTAGCAATTATGGTATACATGTGGATAAATCGACGGTAGTATCCACAATGCCCCATAAATGCTTGCACCTCTTTCGCATTCTTAGGTCTAGGAAGCTCCAAAATAACCTTAATCTTGTCTTCATCCGTGGAGATTCCATTTCTAGAGACTATGTGCCCTAAGATCTTCCCTTGTCTTACCATGAAGACACACTTTTCAGGGTTTAGGCAGACCCTGTACTGTCTGCATTTATTAAATATCTTCCGCAATTCAAGAATGTGGTCTTGTCTTTTATTTGAATATGTACGTAGGTCATCTACATACACTTCCATGGTCTTTTTCAGGAATTCCTTGAAAACATGACACGTCAGTCGTTGGAAAGTAGTAGGCGCATTAGTGAGTCCAAAAGGCATCACTCGGAAAGCATAGACTCCCCATTCAGTCGCGAATGCGGTCTTATGTTGATCCTCTGTAGCTATGGCTACTTGGTTGTATCTAGAGAATCCATCTAAGAAGCTATAGACTTATTTTCCTGCAACTCTTTCCAATAGATGGTCAGTGATGGGTAATGGGTAGCTGTCACGTATGGTGGCTGCATTGACCTTTTTCAGGTTAATGCACACTCTCAATTTTCTGTTCTTCTTAGGTACAACTACTAATGGTGAAACCCACTCAGTATGTTCTATTTCATATATGAATCCTGCCGCTAGTAGCTTGTCTATTTCTTCTTTAATTTTAGCAGCATAGACCTCATTGCATGTATAAGGGCATTGTTTTGATGGTCTTGCATCAACCATCATTGGTATTCTATGAGAGCAAATCGAGGGTTCCACACCCTTGAGATCCTTATATGTCCACGTGAATACATCTCGATATTCTCAGATCAATTGTATTAATTCTTCTTCCTCCTCAATTGACACATCTTTACCTATGTATGTACACCTTTCTTCTCGATCTTCCATTGTTACTATGATCTTTTTTGTTTGTTCTTTGTTGTCGTACGCTTCTCCTTCTCGAGCCTCTCTCTTAGGCATTTGAATGGCTATCTTTCTCTCTTCTACTTCGTATCTTTTAAAATGCTCCGAAACCTCAAACAAATCTGGGTTTGGTCCGATTTTACTCATTCTTTCCTCTTACTCTTGTACTATGGGAGCGGCTTCTATTGCCAAGATCTTGGTCGGTTCCTGCTTTTCTTTGGTTCGAATGGTGTCTAGATAGCTTTCTTCTGAATCAAATTCTGGTTCCATTTCTATACTCTCATATTCCTCTTTCCACTCTTTTTCTAAGATTTCCCCTGCTTCTACTTCTTGAAGGACAACCATGTACAAATTTACATCATAGCCTTCTTCGTCTATGCACTCGTTTATAGTTAGGACTTCCTCATTCACACATACATCTAAGGTTGCTAAGATTTCCATCCATCCATGCGGTTCAAAGGTTTCATCAGGAAAGATTTGAGGCATATACCTGAGGTCCTCTACCGATCGGTAGTTAGGATGTCCTATTGGCCACAACTGCCTTTTATTGTCCTCCTTCTTGGCTTCCTTACACATCCATAATTGGGCGTCCTCATACTTCCAAGATTGGTCGCTTGATCCAGCACTATGAATAGATAGGCCATCTTCCTTCTTGTGTATAGGATTCCATTGTAGTGGGGGGACATCTCGATATGCAAACATATGCAAGTTTATCCTGGTGGTATTTCCTTGATGTTGCAGGTATAATGAATCTCTTCCCCAGTCTTGCACTACCCTCATTTGTCTCATGAAAGGTCGTCCTAATATCATTTCGTAATTCTTAGCCTTTTCAAACTTACAAATGGCTAATGTGTGTTCAAATTCAACTCCACACGTGGTTAATTTGATTCTTTCCAATATTCCTAAGGGTTTCTCCATATGACCGTCTGCTAATTGGAGCTTCATGCATGTGGGCCGTAAGGCAGGCTTTCCCCATTTCTCCCAAATCTCCTTGGTGGCAATTCCTTCTCCTACTCCTGTGTCTAGTATAGCCTTCGTCATGTACCCATTCTAAGTGACAGGTAGACATGTATTACCTTCGTCCCCTTCACTAAATTCTCCCACCTTATCAACTGGGATTTGTATTTTAGATGGATTTCCTTTTTCCTTGTTTTCCTTTTCATCCTTCTCTTGCTCTAATTCCAGCTGACCTGCTATTTGCTTCCATAGTTGCGGTTTAACCCGAAGTACTTCTTCCCTCAGTTTGCATTGTACTTTTGTTTTCTTAAGTTCCATTAGATTGTGTGAATTCTTTTTGAGTTTCCTTTTCCTTTTCCATGTACTGTGGGTGCTCAGATTATCATAGATTCCTTTTCGTATTCTCCCATGTAATTTGGTAAGGTTGAAATGCTCTGAGCTTCTTCTCTATTTCAGTCTAGTCTTGATACGTCCTCATATACTTCTTCCATGTTGGGATTTGGATGATAAATTTCCACATCTAATTCCTCGAAGGGAGGCTTAGTCACTCCATTCTTCTTCCATTGTTCTTCTCGTATTCTATTCCATAATTCCTTTGGCCAATCATCCTCTAAGCCAGGTATTGTTGACATAGGTTCATCCTAGGTTTTCATTCGCTCACACTTGTCATCCTTCTCTTTAAGTTCTTTGTCCTTCACTTTAACACACTCCTTGTATTGCTCCTCTACTATCCTTGTCTCAGGAAGGGTTGGGATAGTCTTTTCTAGGGGTGCTTGTGCTACCTCTATAAGTTTCCTACATATGGCAAGTCTCTCTTTTTCTAATTCACCTTGTGTTGTTCCATATTTGGTCCAGTCTTAATTCTCGCTTGGTAAGCTTTCAGCCACATGTCTAAGTCGTCCGGTTTTGGGTCAGCTAGAATCGATCCTGGTCTCTCTGCTTCTCGAATAAGCGGTGGAATGGGAACTTCCTCCCGAATCTCTGGTTCTTTATGCTCTTTCTAGATTTTGGTTTGTTTCTTATTGTCTTGACTCTTGTTTTTCATCCATTTATCTTTGAGCTTTTCTCTTCTTTTCTTCCATTTTTGTGCTTTTATGTTCTGGGCATTCTCACGTGAATCCTCTGAATCTTCTACTATTTGAATTTTCGTACTTACAATTCTATTGTTTTCCTGTTCCCTTTCTGGTTGTTTTCCTTTTTGTTCTTTCGTTTGAGCTCGGGTAATGGCCTTTAATGGCATGTTGTATTCCTTATCACCTCCAGGTGCTTCTATCACTTCAATTACATTAATAGGTGAAGTGTCTTGGACTTTGGTGGGATTCTTAGGGCAATCTGTGAAAAGATGTTCCTTTCTGCAATCATTGCAGTATCCTTCCCAAGTCCTAGGGGGTGGTGGATTGTAAGGCCGAGGACATTCTCTAATAAAATGGTCTCCTCCGCATCTATAACAAGGTCCTCTCGGCACAGGTGGTCTAATGGCTAGTCTTCCGGGTTGTTGTGCTTTAGGCACAGTATACATTAAGGTTGCTACCTCCGTTCCATAAGCCTGATCGTAGCCTTCATAGCCATAGTATGCCGACTCATATGCTGGTTCATACTCTAACATGTTGGCTTCATAGGGATAGTAATCTCCTGGGGGCAGCTCATATCCAGCGTTTGCTGATTCTACACTAGTCATCGTTGAGGCTGGCACTATGGCTCTTTCCAAATTTTCTTCTGGCTGGGCATACTTTATAGGTACCATATGCTTACTTTACAAGTACCATATGCTGAGGATGTGGAGGTTGTGGTCCTAGCACCGGTTAAGGGTTTCCAAATTGTGCTCGTTCATATGGTCTAGGAGCTCCTACTGGTGTGGGGTAGGAATTGTGTCTGGGCATATCTCTACCTGGCTCCCTAGGTGGATATCCGTATGGCCGCTACTGCCGTGCCTGCCTACTGAATGGGCAGTTTTTAGTGGTGTGGTTGGTGTATTTTTGTTCTATGTGGCAATACAAGGCCGTTCCTTGATGGGGTTGTTTGTTGTAAGGATATGCCTGAGGTATACCAATTCCTCCTCGTACACACATGTGTGTGGGGTGATCTCCTCCACATAGACTACATCTTCGTAACATAGGCACTCTGAAGGCTGGGTGTTGGTAATTTCTCTGTCCTTGGACTCCCAATTTCTTTGCCACTAGCTCCGCTAATTCCTCCACATTACTGGAGTTGGATGTAATTGTACTCCGAGAGTCTTCTAATTTAGTGGGGTTGGGCGTGCTCTTGAGATCTTCAGCTAGATTGTCTTCTAGGTCAATACACTCTTGAAGACACTCACTCAGGGTTTGTAACCTCTTCATGTAGACTAGTGTTCTTAGGGTTCCATTCGTTAGTCCATCCAAAAACAATGATATCATTTTTTGCTGAGTGGGTCTCTCTGCAGCTGGACATCTATCAACATACTGGTTGAAACTTCGGGCGGCCGTTTTCATAGTTTCATTAGGGTTCTGTTTAAAGCTATGGATTAAAGATGCAAAGTTGTGCTTAATCCCTCTCTTAGTGAATTCCCCAATGAATTCTTGAAAACATTGCTCCATATTTCCAAATTGGTTGGGGTCTAATGGCTGGAACCAAGTCAGAGCCGTTCCTGTGAGGACGAATCCGAAGGACTCATACTGCACGAAGAAGTCGTCTACTTTTTTTGCCCTTAGAACTTGTTTAAATTCAGCAATGTGATTGTAGGGTTCTCCCAACCTGTCGTAGTGGTTCCTCATACATTTGGCTACTTGGATAGGTCTCAATCTTCTCATTGGTTCTGGCTGTCTAGGCATTACAGGGAAGGTAGGAACCACTGGTCTAACTAGGGGTATTCCTGGCTGCCCTCCTACTGGTGGTCGTGGCCTTACTGGTGGTCGATACTGATTACCTACTCCAAGGTGGGACTAATTGTGTAGTTTCACTCCTGGAGTAGCAAATTGTACATGAGTTCAGTTTGGAACACTCCGTTGGCTAGTTTTTCCCAACATGGTGTGCTCTGCCTCTTGTTGGGTTCCAAAGGGGTTCTAAGAGGTGGTTGCCTACTCTCGTTGAGGGAATACAGGCAATCCCATGTATTTCAGTTGAGCCCTGTCTATGGCATCTACCAACCAGTACCTTCTCTGATTTTTGCCTAGGTATGTTATTCTAGTCTTGTCTTCCGGATCCTTTAGCTCATAAAATGTCATCTCACTTTCTTCTCTTCCTGGGGCAGGTGACTCAGTTTGAAGCAACAAGTCCAAACCATGGATTAAATAGACTTCCAATAGGTATTCGTCTTGAGGTATCAAGTCTCCTCTCAAGACTCGTGTCACCTCGGACTTGCCTCTAGGAGTCGTCACGAACTCCTCGGGGTTTGGTCTCCCTGAGTTTTCTTGTCCCACTAGCTCTCCCCTCTCATTGATCAATTCAGGGTATTTGGTCACTATGTAGATGTGACCCAGCTTGTCCATGTATGCTCCTCCCTCATACTTAACAACTGGTCTGGGCACAACTGTTGCATCCATGGAAGTCGCCATCCTAGCCACAGATCTGTTTAATCCATCCAGGTAGATGGGGATCTCCTAGGCATTAGTAGAAACATACTGTAAAGAAGTGCGGTACTCTCCTTCTACAGTGGTCATGAAGTTTCTACCAGGAGTGGGGCCTTGCATGTCTTCTGAAGCCATGGGTATCTCCTCCTTTGAGTCACTAGAGGTGTCTGAATAGACAGAGCGGTGACTGACCGGAGCGGCACTTCCAACAAAAGATATGACACTTCTCTGGCTACTTAGCACTCTACTTGACCTCAAGTTCATTCACCCTCCTGGGACTCTCTAGGTCTCTGAAAATGGCTCCTCAAATGCCTCAAATTTGCCCTTCAAAATGCTTCAAATGCTCTGGGCAATACCACTTTAGGCGATACTGCACTAGGCGATACCAGGCAGTCCACGATACGAGACCACACAAACTCACGATACAATACCTGAATACAAGACGATACGATATTGTAGCAACAGGCGATACGATACCACTATTGGGCACGATACAATACCGGCTTCTATGGCGATACGATACCAATATCCAATCGCGATACGATACCTATGCTCTGGCCGATACGATACCTGAGTATTGCACGATACAATACTGCCACTAAGCACGATACGATATTGACCTTCTCACACGATATGATATCACAGCAGGTGGCGATACGATACTAAAATGGTATCACGATACGACGCTGGAATGAGAGACGATACGATACTTGAGGGCTACACGATACAATACTACTCCAGGTGATGATACGATACCATCGACCTGCGCGATACGATACTGGATGCTCTGGCGATACGATACCAGAGTAGGGTAGGATATGATACTAGTAGTTACGCGATATGATACCGCAGAACCGCACGATACGATACCAATGCAAGTGGTGATATGATACCACCAACTTGCACGATAAGATACTAGTGTGGTATCGCGATACAATACTGGACATGACACGATACGATACCTGAAAGTGGACCACGATATGATACCACTTTGGTAAAGTGCGATCGCGATACCAACCCGGAGATACGATACCACAAGTGGTATCGCGATACAAAGGCTGGTAATCGACAATACGATACTTCGGCGAGTATCGCGATACAAGGGAATTTCTGGTATCGGGATACCAGAAACTCAACCGATCGCGATACTCGAGCCAAAATACCTCCAAATTCAAAAATTTGTGTTTCCCCTTGCTCTTCTCTCACCCCTCTTCACTCCCAGCCTACTGTCTCACTCAAAGAAATCCAAAAAACACTCTGTCCCTCCCCGCGATACCAGATGCGCAAGTGATCACGTTTTTGTGCACTCCTAATGTGTTTTTGCCAATGAAATCTTATGGAATCTTACCTCTGTGATGTCTTGCTTGCACCTTGAACTCAATAACTAGCTTTGATTGCCTGGAAAGCACGATACCAAGCCCACGATACCGATCGCTGCTCTCAAATGATACTGCTCTTTGAATAATGAGAAATGATCTGAAATTTTTGACTTTAATACTTTTTTTGGAGACTGAACTTAACTACTCTACTTTGACAAATTTTTTGGGATTTTTCTTGGTGATCTTGACTTACTTCTACTTCACTCCTCTTCTCCTACTCTAACCCTAACTCTTCCTTCTCTCCCTTCCTACTAACCCTAAACCTAAAAACTCATTACACACACCTCCGGGATTTGAACTAACAAGTCTTGAAGTGGTGGACTACTTTCCACAGAACGATTTCACTTCTACAAGTACGATTTCATCACTCTCGAACTATAACCATCACGAAAGCACCTTGGCTGAGTGTTCCCTGACAACGACGCCAAAAACGTGTGTACCTAAGTCAAGAAGACTTAAGGACTTGTTCCAAATGTTGGAGCAAGTCTATGACAAGCCTAAGTATTAGCTTGAGTCCCACAAAGTCATAGAAGAAACCTTAAAATGAAGACAATGTAAAGTTCACTTGTGAAGTACCTCTTGTAACTTTTTGAAGAGTTTACTTAATGTAAAAGTGAAAGAATATTAAGTGGTTGAGTCCACTTGATCAAAAAGGGAAAGAGGAGCCACGAATTCATGATTTGTGGTAGGTAGAGAATCAAATCAATCACTAATTGATTGGAGAGTGATTGAGGGAAGTTAGCCTCCCAAGATCAACTATAAATACATGGTAGTCTTAGTCGTGGTTATGTGAAGACCTCCAAGAGCTGAGCTTTATGCCATATCAAGGTGTGATTCCAAGGCACACATATATATCAGTAAGTCTATTGTATTGTACAATGTTACACTTATGTGTTCCTCGAGTAGCTTTGATGTGAACCTTTTCCCTATACATGGGCACTTTTTACTCTAGTGCTGGCTAGAGGTTTTTTCCCCATGTTACCACATACTTGATACTCTCATATGTGGTGGTACTTTGTACTTAGGGATATTATTCAGCTCTTACTTCAGTTTAGTTCATCGATCAATAGAGAGAGCTATTCCGGCCATCGTCTTCTCCGTGTGTCTTGCTGCGTTTGTGCTCTTTGTGTGTGCTTCTCGTGTGTCTCTCGCACTTTACACACACCCAACAGTGGTATCAAAGCAGGTTCAGCTTCTTCTCAAGTTTCGGTTTTTCGCGTCGCGGCGCACGCGCACTTTAATAGTGCAAATCGACTTCAGAGCATAGAAGTGTGAATTTCAGCAGCCTGGAAAGATTTCCACTAGGTGTGCTGGAGTTTTACCCACATTTCGAAGCCATTCATGAAGTCAGAATCGCCATCAGAGTGACGGTTTGTGAGCTAAAATTTCAGCACTCATTTCAGTTTTCGTCGAAGTGAAGATTTTGTCACATTCTTGTTCCTTAGTGAAATGGCGGGCAGCAATGACTTGTTTGGCATGCTTCAAGCTGAAGATAAGCTTGATGGGACCAACTATCCGATGTGGTCTTACATGATGAAGCACGTTCTTGTTGCAAAACAACTTTGGAACATAGTGGCAGATGTAGATCGAAGACCGGCAGGTGCTTCTACTTCACAGTCTATTGTCACAGATGGAGCTTCTTCTTCGAGTACAATGGTTTCTCCTTCTCCACCTACACAGGAGCAGCTTAGATGGGATGGAAAAGATGCTCAAGCTCATGCTTTGATTGCACTTTTAGTGAAGCGTCATATAGTTCCACACATTCGGTCATGTTCTACATCACGACAGGCATGGGACACTCTTGCTTCTTTGTATGCCGTGCGTAATGAAGCACGTGTTGCATACTTGAGGAAGCAACTTGAGGATGTATGTATGGCTGAAAATGAGTCAGTGGATGTGTATGTGACACGCATCAAAGACTTGAAAGAGCAATTGGCAAACATAGATGAGATCATTCCGGATGCATCACTCATTTCTACATTGTTGAAAGGATTACCGGAATCCTTTCAAAGCTTTGCTACTACACTCCGTTTGGTTGCAAAAGGAAATCCTAATATGTATGCATTTGATGAGGTTGTGTCTCTTCTTTTGCAAGAAGAGCAATCTAGAGTGAATAGGAGTGGTTTGATTGAGGGAACGCAAGCACTTGCTATCTCACAAAAGGGGAAAAGCAAGTATGGTTCAGCTTTTGGTTCATCAAAACCAAAGCCTCAAGCTTCCTCTTCCACTCATTCCACTCATGATTTCAGCAATGGCGATGTTATCGTGATGTCCGGTACATTATGTGATGGTTTGTATCGCATGGATACATACAAGAGGGCTGCCTCGAATGCCTTGGTTGCTCATACTTCTTCCATGGCTGAAATGGAGCTTTGGCATGCTCGTTTTGGTCATTTAAACTTCAATAGTTTGCTCTACTTGCAAAAGAAGGACATGGTTATTGGCTTGCCTACACTTGAGTCCATTGAAAAGCATGCATGTGAAGGTTGCATTCTTGGAAAAATGCATCGTGCTTCTTTTCCAAAAGATAGTCACACACACACTACAAGAAAATTGCAACTTGTTCATAGTGATGTATGTGGTCCGGTCAAGACTCCATCTTTTGGGAAGCATGTATATTTTGTTACCTTCATTGATGATGCTACTCGCCATACATGGGTGTATCCTATGAAAGCACGATGTATGGTTAAAGGAAAGCATCTTCCTCATAAGTTTTGGATGGAAGCGGTCATGTGTGCAAATTATGTGTTGAATCGCTGCCCTACAAAAGCATTGAGATTCATCACTCCTTATGAGGCTTGGAATGGTCATAAGCCTATGGTTAGTCATATGCGTGTGTTTGGTTGTTTCGCATATGCTCTTGTGCCATCACAACAACGTCACAAACTTGATGACAAGGCAAAGAAATGTATATTTGTTGGTTATAGTGCTGAAAGTAAGGGATATCGGTTGTACCATCCATTCACAAACACAATTATTGTGAGTCGAGATGTGGTATTTGCTGAAAATTCAGTTTTCCCTCTACTTGAATGCAAAAAACTGCCAACAGTTAGCTCACAAGATGTGTTCGATACACTCATGCCTTTGTTCCAAAATGGTGCGCTTGACTATGGCCATGTAGAGCAGCTAACAGAGGTTCAAAGGGCTGAAAATTTCCAGCCAAATAGGGCTGAAAATGTGGATAATTTTCAGCCAAACATGGCTGAAAAAATTCAGCCAAAAAATGTCAAAACTGTTGGAAATTTCCAGCCACATATGGCTGAACATATGCGACAAAATATGGCTGAAACTGAGCATGAAATTCAGCCCACGCATGATGTACATATTGAAGATATTTTACATAATGAATGCATGTCTATCAAGAGTGCACAATCTATGCCAAAGTGGCTGAAACAAACTTTGCAGGACAACAAATTGAGTGCACCTTTACTTGGTAGAACAAGGTCAAGCTCTCACCATGCATCAAGTAATTTTGTGGATTATTCTCTTATTGCTACAACATGTAACGAAGAGCCACTTTCTTTTGAAGATGCATGTGACCATCCACAATGGATGAGTGCTATGCAATCAGAAATGGATTCCATACATAGGAATGGTACTTGGGAGTTATGTGAATTGCCAAAAGGAAAGAATGCCATTGGGACAAAGTGGGTTTACAAGATTAAGAGAAAATCTGATGGTAGCATTGATCGCTACAAAGCTAGATTGGTTGCTGTTGAAGTTCAAGGTCAAGGACAAAGCATGGAAGCGCATCAAGGAGGTGGACACACAAGAAGAAGGAGCAAGTAGGGAGCTCCAAGAAGCACCTGTCAAATTCTCAGAAGAAATCCCTACACAAATAGTGATTTTTATCACTAAAAACCATTGTAAATACCATTTTCCATTTTTGTAACTCCATTTTGTTCAAGCCGAGGAGTCCTCGAGCTTGAGGAGTATTAGAACTACCATCCTACCAATTTTCATAATTTTTAGACTCCGTTTGAGCCCCCAAATAAGCCCTGGAACCTATTTTTTAACTAGGCCGGACACTAGGTCTGGACAGGGCCAAAACCACTCAAAAACTATAAAAAGGGCTGGAGAGCTCATTTTTGAGGTTAGCTTGTTGTAGATTTCAGCTTTGTAAGAGAGCTCTTGTAGAATCGAAGATCTTCCATTGTTCCACTCTTGGCTCTTACTTTGTGCGCGTGTGTGTGTATGTGTGTGCATGCTTGTGTGCTTTCACTCACGCACTTGTGCCATCACTTGCTCACGGTCTTCATACCGGTCCTCACGTCTCCACGGATTGACATTTATGAGGTGTATCTCCTCACGTTGGTACTCACCATTGTGCTAGAGTGACACCAAATTTGGCGCCGTTGCCGGGGAGAGAGCTTGGAGGACGAGCGTGTGACGGTAAGACGTAGAGTAGCGATGTTGGAAGGTAAAAAAATCACCATTTTCAGTTTAGTTTCTGAGTTTTTTCTTCTTCTTCATCTTCACCTTCATCATCATCTTCTTCCCTCTTCGTATTCTCTGATTTTTTCCATTTTCGCCACTACATTCACTCGTTTTTTACTCGTGGCCGTGAGGAACAAGCTTAGGAGGAGCTGAGAACCAAAAACACTGAAGAAAAACACTGAAAAGCTCTCAAAAACACCAGAATCTGAGCGGTGGTATCGCGACGTGAGAGGAACAGCACCTGGTATCGTGAGCGTTGTATCGTGACTTTGGAGAGTGACTTTGCATCTACAGGCTGATAGAAGTGACAAGGAGGACACAAGGTACACAAATCTGCAAAAGTTTTTGAATTTGGGTGTCAAAATCTCCAAGTATCGTGTCCGGTTGAGTTGTGGTATCGCGATACCAGAACTCCCGTGTATCGCGATACTTGTTGAGGTATCGTATCGTGCATGCCCACTTGAGGTATCGCGATACCATTCTGGTATCGTATCGTCAAGTGTTGGTATCGCGATCGCGGTCGCCCCGGTGGTATCGTATCGTGGTCCACTTGGTATCGTCTCGTTGACCTTGCAGTATCGTATCGTCGGCCAAGTTGGTATCGTATCGCCTGGAAGATATCGTATCGTCTATTGTGCGGTATCGTATCGCTTGCAAACAGGTATCGTATCGTGGACTATACTAGTATCGTATCGCGTCAAATTTCTGGTATCGTATCGCCCACCTAGTGGTGTCATATCGTGGGTCAACCGAGTATCGTGTCGTCTCTTATTCTGGTATCGTATCGTGCAAATTAGAGATATCGTATCGTGACCACTTCCAGTATCGTATCGTATAAGAGATCAGTATCGTATCGTGAGGTTGGTATCGCGATCGTAGTTATTCTAGTGGTATCGTATCGTCCAATCCCGTGGTATCGTATCGCTCAAGAACTCAGTATCGTATCGTGAGGTTGGTATCGCGATCGTAGTTATCCTAGTGGTATCGTATCGTCTAGGTGGTATCGTCTGAAGGGGTATCGTGTAAGACAAAGGTATCGTATCGTGGAAAATCTGGTATCGTATCGCCTGTTCTGAGTTCCCAGAGAGATCCTGTTTCCCTGTTTTAAACCCCAGAACCCTGAACTGGCATAACTTTCTCATACGAAATCCGTTTGCTATGATTTTGGTTTTGTTGGAAAGCTCGTGGGGTTGACCCTCAGGAAAACTGGAAAACCAAGGTGTTCCAAAGGATTTTGAGCAATAGAAGAGAACTTTGGGACTAGAAGCCAAGGCTTATGAACCTGAGATCTGGCAGACACTTAGGCAAGGATAGACAAAGCATTAGGTCATCTGAGGCTAGTGTCAACCATACAGCCAAGTCTTGGGCTCAACAACTTAGTGGTTATCCTTACACACGAAGTTCAGAAACCAGTGACTCAGAAATGTCTTTTAGCATGGAAAGACCCACACGTGGCTCAGGCACTGCCTATTTACAGACACCAGAAGGTCCTTATAAGACCCAATTGGAGTATATCAGGACCAACCAATTAGGTGCTCGCATCTATGAGGATGGTCTAAGACGATCAGTGGTTCAACTCAAGAATCCTGACCAACCCTTTGGACTTGAACACCCAGTGGTCAAGTTTGAAGAGGGTGCTTACATTGATAAGGAAGGAACCATGTATGTGGTTACCAACTTACCAGATAGAACAGATGAGTTTGGAAATATCATTCCTGAGAATGAGATAGGAGACCTAGAGCAAGGGGACCTAGGAGGAGAACCCAAGACCCCTAGAGGTAAGTCAGTCTTAACCAGAGTGCTCACTCCAGAATGGATTCCTCAAGATAATAAAAGCATAGAACTATTCGTGAATAGAGAAACGGAGGAAGCCTTTTGGAGATTTAGGCCAGATCAACCCAGCCTAGTAGTCACCATCTACGAATTCAAGGACCCAGAGACACCAGGGAAAGCTGTCTACCTAGATCACACATCTCAGAAATTATTCTTAGTATCAGATCATGACAGACATGCTTACACTTGGCAAGGTGAATCAATTTTCCCTCCACCAAGATCTAATGTTTCCCAGGGCCTCCAAGGAGCCGGATCATCCAAGGCTCATGAAACCCAGAGAGAAAAAACTAGAGAGAGACCGGAGGTAAGCTTTGCAGACACTATAGGCAGAGACAGATTAGGATATGGAACGGAAAGACTTGAAAGGGAGAGACATAGAGTTCATAGACATCAAAGAGATGATCATGATTTCCCATTGCCGAGACCACGAGAGCACTCAAGAACCCTTAGACCCTCTCAAGTGGTTAAGACAATGAAGAACTACTTTGATGGATTTGGAGATCCTTATGATCATGTGGCGGAGTTCAAACAAGTGCTAAGAGCTGAACAGGTTGAAGACTTATTCACCCAGTTCGAGGCATTTGGTTTGACTCTTAAGGGTACTGCCTTAGCTTGGTTTCAACCTCTAAACAGTCTCAACTATAGAGAGATAGGTCAGCTGCTAGAAGAATTCATTGTGGAATTTTCCAAAAGCGGTATCAGGCATAACACCTCATCCTTGATCCACAGCTTCAAGCAGACACCCCCAGAAACAGTACGACTTGCAAGAAGAAGGTTCAGGCAGTACTTGGAAAGATGTCCTGTACCAAAATTACCCACACCAGCCAAACAGGTGGCACTGTTTTTAGATGGCCTATTGAGCACAAAATTAAGGTCATATGTATACTTGAAAGAGCCTAGATCCATAGAAGAGTGTATACGGATATGCATTGACATAGAAGACAACTTGGGTGAGGAGTTAGGACTATCCAAACTCTATAAGGACTCTGATAGTTCTACAAGTCATACCTCTAGAACCTCCACTGAGATAGATGAGATAGCTGAGCAAGTGGCCAAAAAGCTAGGAGTTCAAAATAGACAAATGCCAAGGGCTACTTCAGTGAAGCGATGTTATACATGTGGAGGAGATCACATGGCTAATGTTTGCCCGTTGACGAATCAACCCCAAGGAAACCCTAATGCTCTATATTGCACCATTGAGAGGAAATATACAAATCATGCGGCCCAAGATTGTCCCTATAACAGGCAGGCTGTTAGACAAAATTATCAGCAACCTTACCAGCAGGGTAGATATCAGAATCAGTACCAACAGCCATATTATAGGCCACAACAACATCAACCTCAAAACCAGCAGCAATATCAGGCACCATATAGGCCACAACCAGTCCTAGGAAACCAACCGCCAGCTCCTGCCAATGTGATCCCAGTTAAATATACGATGGCGGAGGAGAACCATAATAGAGCATTGGTGCCACTAACCCCATTGGTCTCAGAAAATGATTCTCACGCTCATGGTTCAGACTACTTCCATGAAGATAGTCCACATGCTTATTATATAGAGTCACCTGAGCAAAGTGAGACTTCTCAGTGTCAATATGAGACACCACCTATGGAACAAAATTGGGAGCCAAAATACTCCAATGTCATGTATACGAATCCAAATCCTAGGCCCCAATTGAGACAAGTAAGACCACAAGCCCCTAAAGGACCATGCTTTAGATGTCAGGGCGACCATTTTATTCGTGAATGTCCCCACCAACGAGCTCTGGGACTAGGACAGAACATCACAATACAAGGCTTTTGTCCTGAGTGCGGCAAGGAACATCTTCCTAGAGAGTGTCCTAGGAATCCCTCTAGTGCACCCAAGGTCACACCCATCAACGTGGTAGGCTTAGTGGCAGATTCAAGTTCAAGTAGCAATAATGTGGCTCCTGTACAGGTAGTTACTAGGGCACAGGCTGCACAACAAGCAAAACCATCTGAGCAATCGGAGTCAAGTGAGGCAGGAGAACCTAGTAAGAGGAAACCAAGAACATGGAAGGATACCAGAGAGAAGGCTAATCGCAAGTGGAACAAAAAGATATCTGAAATAGAAGAAAGTCTAAAAGATGCCAAAACAAAAATAGAAGACATTGCATCTCAAAGCCCCTCGCATGCTGAAGTTCCATCCACTTCGCCTCATTCCACCCCACCACCCATTGTAAATAATCCACAACCAGGGTCTGTTCTTGCAGATCCAACCCCAGAAGGCTTGGACATGATGTTCAAGGCCTACCAGGCTCGTCTTCAAGAAGGGCCAACAGCTGCAAACCTAGACAAGAGTTACCCTAGAGCAGATTTAGAGATTGAACGGATGAAAATGTGCATGAAAATGGTAGAACAAGCTCAAGCCATACTTGAGACTAGTCAAAAGTTCAATCAGACACACTCTGTCAAACCGGATTTGCATTTCCAAGGTTTACTAGAGGATTAGAGCAGTTGGTAAATAAACCACAAATTTCTTTACCTCCACAGGCTCAACCAGTTATTGAAAGA
Source organism: Ceratopteris richardii (assembly GCA_020310875.1). NCBI lineage: Eukaryota > Viridiplantae > Streptophyta > Polypodiopsida > Polypodiales > Pteridaceae > Ceratopteris > Ceratopteris richardii. The sequence continues at coordinate 6,130,140 of CM035421.1, read as the reverse complement.
GGAAGCTCACCACCAATGGGAGCTTATGTTCCTAATTCCATGGATGCTGGAATGCCTCCTTCAATTCAACAGTACTCTCAAGAGTTCTTGCGGGAAATACAGGAAGAGAAATGGGCCAAGGAGAAGGGTAATTCCCCTCCTATTCCTGAGATTGATGATCTTCATGATCAATTTCCCCAAGACATTCCGTCTATCTATGGAGACCAAGCAGAGCAACAAGAAGATGAAAGAGTAGATTTTGAATCTAATTCTTTACAAGAGTTGCCTCATTTCATAGGCCCATGGGAATCTGAATCTATCCAGATCAGAGCTCCCACAATATTGGTAAGAAATGAAGACTCAGTGATTCCAAGAAACACTGATGTTGTGAAGAACACTAAGGTTCAATGTCATCTCACGGTGGAAGAGCTGCTCAAAGCAAAACCTAAGCTTTGGAATCATGTGAAGGATCAGGTTCCAGAACTTGAATCCAACATGCCAAAAGTAGGCTCTAAGCAAAAAGCTCCAGAGATACCTCTCGACAAGATAGGAGACATGAGTGAAGGTGAAGAAGGTAACACTTATCTTCCGATCATCTATCAAGGTTACACAACCAAAGCAATTGTAGATTCGGGTGCTGGTGTTGCAATTGCAACCACTTCCTTGTGGAAGCAATGGGGCAAACCCACATTAAGACCAACAAGAATGAAGCTTCAAATGGCAGATGGTCATTTTGAAAGACCTCTAGGATTGCTTGAAGGGATAACTCTAACCACTTGTGGTGTAGAGTTTGAACATACATTTGCTATATGTGACTTTGAGAAAAATAATGTCTACGAGATGATCCTAGGAAGACCCTTCCTACGACAATTGCAAATAGTACAGGATTGGGGAACCAACTCCTTGTACTTACAGCACTTAGGGGTCACCACCAAGGTCAATTTGAAGGATTACACCTTCAGAGATGTACCACCCCTACAGTGGAATCCTATCCACAAAGCGAAAGAAGATTCTATCTCCGTGCATTCTGGAAGTTCACCTGATCCATCATGGCTGCATGAAGATACTCACTTGTGGATGTGCAAGGTCGCAGAGGAAGAGGAAAAGCGCCTAAAAGCGAGAGAAGAAGGAACTTCCCCAGGAGATAGACCAATAAAAGACCCAGCCTATACACCGATGATATTTCCAGATGAGGAATTTGAGCCTCATGGTTGGGCAGAAATCTTAGCTACCATGGACATTGCAGTCAATGAAGAACAATGGACACCTCATTGTGATGAGGAGGGTTATGATATTTCAGTGTTCATGTGTCAGCCCCTGTTGGAAGAGTGTGATACTAGTGAGTTCATAGAAGAAGAAGAGAATGACGATGATCTAGAATCCATTGTGATGGATATTACTTTGACTCAGAGGAACACTACTTAGAAGACATAGGAGTGCTAACCCAAAAAGAAGAAGAACCCCTCACAAGTATTAAAACTATAAATTCAAAGGAAGGAAGTGAAGGAGGTCAAAAGAAAAAGAAAAGAAAAGCAGTGAAACAAGAAGAGGAAGAATCATTGTTTGAAGTACCAGATAATTTCAAGAAATATGAAGTGGAAGACCGAAAAATTTTGGTACGGATGCCTAAGAGAGAGGCCATTATAGGAGAAGCATATGACAATAAAGAAAAGACCAAAAAAATTGTAGTGACCATTGAAGGGAACGAAGAACGATGCACGTACATAGGAGATGACCTAAGTGCAAAAGAAGAAGTAGAGCTTGTAGCTCTATTAAGGGAATATAGAGATGTGTTCGCATGGCACTATAGAGACTTGAAAGGAGTAGATCCAAAGATTTGCTCTCATACGATTCCGATGACCGCTGATGCCAAGCCCACCAAACAAAAGCCCTACACATATAATGACAATTATGCAGCCAAAATAAAGGAGGAAATTGACAGGCTGATTGAAGCTGGATTCATCTATGAGATTGAGCACACTGAATGGGTGTCCCCCATTGTGGTGGTGCCCAAGAAGAATGGGAAATTGCGAGTGTGCATTAACCTTAAAAAAGTTAATGCCGCTACGATCAGAGATAGTTATCCACTCCCAATCACCGAACATCTATTGGAGCGTGTTGCAAGCAAGGAAGTTTATAGCTTCCTTGATGGATTTTCAGGTTACAACCAAGTAGCCATTGCCCCCGAAGATCAACACAAAACGGCCTTTGCCATAGAATGGGGAATCTTTGCATTTCGTGTGATGCCATTTGGGCTCACCAATGCACCTGCAACATTCCAAAGGCTCATGTGTCATGTCTTCAAAGAGTTCTTGCGAAAGAGCTTAGAAGTATATGTGGATGATTTATGCGCTCATTCCCAAGAAAGAAGTTACCACATCCCTGAGCTCAGACAAATCTTCAACAAGTGTAGAGATTATCGAGTGTGTCTGAACCCAGAGAAGTGTGTGTTCATGGTACGACAAGGTAAGATCTTAGGTCACATTGTTTCTAAGAATGGAATTTCAACAGATGAGGACAAAGTAAGAGCGATAGCAGAGCTGCCAAGACCAAGGAATGTTAAAGAGGTACAAGCCTTTATGGGCCATTGTGGATATTACCGTAGGTTTATCCACATGTATGCCATCATAGCTAAACCTCTTTACGGGTTGCTAACAAATTTTGAGTGGAACGAGGAATGCGAGAATTCCTTCAACGAGCTGAAAAGAGGTTTGTGCACCGCACCAATATTGACTACTCCGGATTGGAGCAAACCCTTTCATGTCCATGTAGATGCCTCCAATCATGCAATAGGATGTGTGCTAGCACAACCCACAGGTGAAGGAAACCTAGATTTGCCAATAGCATATGCTAGTAGGCAATTAAATGCAGCTGAACGAAATTATACCACAACGGAGAGAGAAGGCTTAGGCATGGTATACGCTGTGAAAAAGTTTAGACACTATTTATTGGCCAATAAGTTCAAGTTTTTCACTGATCATCAAGCTTTACTATATTTGGTCAATAAACCTTGCAATACAGGCCGCTTAGTAAGATGGTTCCTCTTACTAATGGAATACGACTTTGAAGTTGTTGTCAGGAAAGGTAGAACCCATCTTAGGGCAGACCATCTTTCTCGCATCACTTCAGGAGAGCCACCGCAAGGAGTGTCTGATGAATTGCCCGATGCTTATCTGTTCAATTTAGAAGTTGTTCCTAAATGGGCAAATAAGTTGGTACCAGTCCTAACCTTCGGGCCTGCAAATAAGAATGTGAAAACAAGCAAAGAAGAAATTGTAAAATCACAAAAGTATTAAATATTGGCCGGAAGTATGTACAAGCAAGATACCGAGGGCGTATTAGCTTGTTGTGTCGAGGACGATGAACATACCAGTTGGTTGCAACAAGCCCATGAGGGATTGCTGGGAAATCACTACTCTAAACAACGAACATTGCAGAATCTAAAACGTTTAGGAGTGTATTGGCCTAGCATGGACAAAGAAATACAAGAGTGGATCCAGAATTGTCCAGTGTGCCAGAAGAGACACCCAGTGGAGCATGCCACTCTTTATCACGTGTCATTAATTCCAGATTGGAGCGCTCCACTGGTAGAATTTATGAGATCAGGAACACTAACGAACAAGGCTAGTCTATCAAGAAGAAGAAGCATGGAGCAAGAGGCTCAAGACTATGCCTTAATAGGAGACAACCTATATCGAAGAGGCAAGGATGGTTACCTAAGACTGTGCGTTCATGAATCAGACTACTTGAAAGTCTTAGAAACTGCACATAGTAGTGTTGTAGGTGGACACTTTGGGCCTGACAGAGTAATTAAGACCATTCTATTCTCAGGACTTTGGTGGCCCACTCTTCATATGGATGCACATACTTATGTGAAGAAATGTGACACATGCCAACGTGCCCAATATCCGATAAGAAAAGACGAGATGCCTTTAAGGCCAATGATGGGAGGACGTGCATTTTCAAAGTGGGGTATAGACTTTGTAGGTCCCATCAACACCCCAGCTAGAAACTCCCATGCAGAATACATTATTGTAGCCACAGATTACCTTACAAAGTGGGTGGAAGTAAAAGCCACGACAAAGAATGATACTCAAACGACGGCTAAGTTCTTATTCGAAAATGTGTTCACTAGATATGGGTTACCAATAGAGTTGGTTAGTGATAGAGGTACGCACTTCTTGAATGAGGTCATTGAAAATCTCCTTCAAGAATTCATGGTGATACATAAGAAGTCTGCCCCCTATCACCCACAAGCTAACGGACAAGCCGAGAGCACGAATAAGATCCTATGTAACGTATTGACGAAACTTGTAAATAATAAACGCTATGATTGGGACAAAAAACTTCATCATGCTGTTTGGGCATACCGAGTGGCCTACAAAACGGTACTCAATGCTACCCCATTTCAGATGGTCTTTGGACAGAATGCCGTGCTACCATTGGACTTCCTAATCCCAGCCTTGAAAGTAGCACAAGAGCATGAGTGGAATGGACATGAGTTGTCTTCCAGGATCTTTGATCTAGAACGCTTAGGTGAGACGAGGCTACGGGCAGCAGCAGGCATTTATGCTGCAAAGAAAAGGCAAAAGGCATACTTTGATGCCCATGTAAAGGATAAAGGATTGAAGGAAGGAGATCTAGTGCTGGTTTATACGCTAAAGCAACATGCTCGCAAATTGGAGAAACGAGGATATGGACCCATGATCATTAATAGACTCTCCACTAGTGGTGCAGTTCAATTGGCCACTTTAGAAGGTGAGATCTTACCAAACTATATTAGTGGATGCCGAGTCAAGTTATATCAAGAACCTCTTACAGAGGAAATGCTCATGCGACTCAACACTGCTAAGAAGCGAAAAGAAGAGGAGTTAAGGGTTAGAGAAGAAGCACAAGCAGAGGCGAGAGAGTGCATCAGAAGAAATAAGTTGCGGCGGCTAGGCCTAGATGTCAACACAAAAGCTCCAAAATATCACATGGACATGTGCCAAAAATCGGGCATAAATACTTCTCAAATAATTGATCGCCGACCCTTTGTGAATATAGAGGTAGGACAAGGAAAGAGTGTAAGGACTGTGAGAGCATTGGTTGACTCAGGAGCAGCAACTAGTGCAGTTAGACTTTCATACTGCCAAGACCTGCAATTGAACATCGAGCCCATAGAAGCCTATCTCATAGGTTTAGGAGGCGTGGAAACCCCTTGTTTGGGAGAGGTGGAACTTCCCATCTACCTTCAAGATGTTCCAATAAAAGTCAAGATGCTAGTGTGTCATGATGAGGACCTCACAGAGCCACTTGTCTTGGGTCAAGATTGGATTTACGACCATGATGTCAACTTGAACCTAAGAAGTCAACTTCTTCATGTTTGGGCACATGAACAATGCATTACATTAGAATTGGAGAATTGCATGGCCACTGACCAAGACACCACACGCTCTCTTCTTTCCTCTAAGGCTAATCTTCTCGAACAAGATGTTGTAAATGTCACAGGACCTATGATCCAGACGGGCACAATCATGGAAGGACAGTCGCAAAGGCAAAAAGAACCTTCTTCTTTTTCAAAGAGTAAAGCATCCACATTAGTCCAACCTCAGAAGCAAACAAAACAGTGCAAGATAGCCAGTCTATCAAATAGACAAAGAGCCTTCAAGAAGAAAGAAGTTATGGGCATGAAGCAGATCTGGGTAAAGAAAGGAGTGCAACCATCGATGTTGCCTCAAGGATTCCCACCCAACCAGATCGACCATGAAAAAAGAAGGACCAAGCACCTACGACAGGCTCAAGCACGAAGAATCCAACAAATTTGGGTACCGAAGCGATCAAAGAAGGTCATCCACAATCATGTACAAATTTGGGTGCCTAAAAAATTAGCTACAGCTCAACACGGGCGATTACAGATGTGGGTACCCAAGAAGCTCTTACTTACACAACGGCCTATGCTCCCCACCAGGCAAAAGGTCTCAACAAAGAAGCCAAGGAAAGCAAAGGGTAAGAACAAAACACAAAGAACAAACGAAGATAAACTCAACCCTTCTGCAAAAGAAAGCAGGCAATCATCAAGGATATGGGTTTGGAAGCCAAAAGCACCAACAACATCCACCGAACCAAAAGGCCAACCACACGGGATACCAAAGTTTGGAAAGCATCCAAAGATGACGTGGCCTGAGGCGATCTCTACAGCACCAAACCTTATTCCAAAATAGGTTCCGATCCGGAGGATTACATCATTTCGAGATCCAATAGACACCTCCAATCAAAGAATTCATCAAGTATGCACGTAACATCAAAAGCCTCGACCAACAGCAACCATGTGCCTTTGGCATAACCAGTCGTTTGCACCATTCAGGTCATGCATTTCCAAAGTATGCATCAAGATAGGGCCACCTTACATGGCCGTGCATAGACACAATTGAGAAATCCCAGGCACATGAGACACAACACAATTTTTGTGAAGAGAGATGGTGGATGCAATCCAAAGATGAGTAGGTGCCGCTACAACCAGCTTCACACCAGCCAACTGAGACTTCAGAGTTGATTAGTAGACCCTTTGAGCTTCCTAAATCCACCAAAATATCAGCCAAGTACTTTGGAACATGTATCCCAAAAGTTTAAGTCAAGACAGGCTAGTTGCGAAATGACTAGCTCCCAAAACTTGCTATTTTTGGACATACACCTGCTGGAAAAAATGAACAGTGCTCTCAACCTGGAAGGAATTAGAAAAATTCCTTTTGGGCATAGCAAATAGACTTAGCAAGCTTCCTATTCCAAGTTAAAACACTTCAAATGATGGACTGAGCACTGAGAACAAGTTTCATCAAGTTCTGGAACATTCCCACAATTCTCGGGGCTCTGCAGAGATAGACCAGTAAGCAGTAAAATGCAGATATCTCCAAAAGTATAAATCCAATGACCTTGAAAATTTATAGGTAGAAACTAGACAGTGAGAGCTATCCAACGCATTTTAAAACACTGAAAAAGGTTCAGTAAAACTCGAGATATGACCTTCTGAAGTTACTGCTCTGAGTGAGTATAGCAGAGAACAAAACAGAGAGGTAGATGATAATAAATGTATAGATTCACATATGATTACAACCACATTGGCAATGAATCTTTGCACAATGGGAGTAGAATGATAGAGCTATGGAGTAAGCTCTTCAATCTCTACAAAATGACATGAAGTGGTCACGTACAAGGCTTGCTAATCGCCTCTTCCTTCTTGCTCCTTTTATAGCTATTCTTGGAGGGAGTTTTGAATTCGAATTCGAATGGCTCCACCTAAAAGTGATCCCCAAAGTTAGGAGAGATTCCCTCAGCTCAAAAATTCGTGATTTTGGTAGTTGGAGCCACGAATTTGCTTTTACATCATGGATGAGGTAAGCCATCCTTTTACTTTTTTCTTTTTCCATTTACAAGAGATAAAATGTACTCTTTTACAAGAGGTGTTCACATGACTACTCATGTGACTTACAAATGAGGATAATATCAAGCATATCAAGCATGTAGGCTTGGGCAAAATGCACCAACAATTTTCACATGCAAAAAATGTTATTGATACTAATATCTTTCTTCTTGTTTGATGCCATCGTGTTCCAAAAAAAAAAAAGGGGCAAAGAAGAGGATTGTGCTTGAAAATGCCCATCAGCGAACTTTCAGCAAGGACATCCATCAACAAAAAGGACAAGCCGACGGTCAAACACCATGAGGGAACCACAACACGAAGAGATGAAGATCAACGGACCCTTCACCATGGTAAGACGTATATGTTTCAACAACACTATAACCATGATAGATTAGGAAACCTCTTCGTCAGCATACCCTTGAGCACTTCGCTCAAGACCCAATCTCTTGCACCATACTTCTTGCCATGCATTTTCCAAGTACGCATATGTAGGGCCACATTACAAGGCCATGCACAAGGCACATATTTTGTTCAACCCATGCAATAATGCACTTACCCACCATTCATTATGGGTTACAAGTACTTGGCATGAAAACTATGAAAAGCCATCTTTGGACGAACCAGACGACATCAAGATGACAACAACAAGAGCAAGGAAGCCATCCACCACCGAGAGTTGCTCACAATCAACATTGACCACCTCCTTTGAGCAGCTAGCAGTTTTGGAAAACTCACAAATGCACCACCCAAATGGAATACAAGGCAGAAGTACGTACAAAGGGACTACAAACTGCAAGAGATAACAGTGGCAAAGTGAAGAACCAGACAAACGACCAGGATACATTGGGAAGAGGGATCGCCCCTGTTGGACACAAAGGACGCTACCTCTCAACGTACTACATGGAACGACCACTACAACAAGGGTCTGTCAGGGACGACAGACTCAAGAGGGGGGGAAGTGTTGAAGTTCAAGGTCAAGGACAAAGCATGGAAGCGCATCAAGGAGGTGGACACACAAGAAGAAGGAGCAAGTAGGGAGCTCCAAGAAGCACCTGTCAAATTCTCAGAAGAAATCCCTACACAAATAGTGATTTTTATCACTAAAAACCATTGTAAATACCATTTTCCATTTTTGTAACTCCATTTTGTTCAAGCCGAGGAGTCCTCGAGCTTGAGGAGTATTAGAACTACCATCCTACCAATTTTCATAATTTTTAGACTCCGTTTGAGCCCCCAAATAAGCCCTGGAACCTATTTTTTAACTAGGCCGGACACTAGGTCTGGACAAGGCCAAAACCACTCAAAAACTATAAAAAGGGCTCGAGAGCTCATTTTTGAGGTTAGCTTGTTGTAGATTTCAGCTTTGTAAGAGAGCTCTTGTAGAATCGAAGATCTTCCATTGTTCCACTCTTGGCTCTTACTTTGTGCGCGTGTGTGTGTATGTGTGTGCATGCTTGTGTGCTTTCACTCACGCACTTGTGCCATCACTTGCTCACGGTCTTCATACCGGTCCTCACGTCTCCACAGATTGACATTTATGAGGTGTATCTCCTCACATTGGTACTCACCATTGTGCTAGAGTGACAGTTGCCAAAGGATATGCGCAACAATATGGCATTGACTATGAGGAAACTTTTGCACCTACTTCACGCATGACTACCATTCGTACTGTGGTCGCATTGGCTGCCCATCGAGGTTGGAAAGTGAATCAATTGGACATAAAAACAGCCTTCTTGAATGGAGATTTGCAAGAAGAGGTCTATGTGAAGCAACCTCTTGGATTTGCTATGAAAGGGAAAGAGCATATGGTTTGTCACTTGCATAAAGCCTTGTATGGTCTCAAGCAAGCTCCACGTGCATGGTATGACAAAATACATAAGCACTTGATTGCTCTTGGCTTCACATGTTGTCCGATTGAAAGCACACTCTATGTACGCAAAAACGGGGCTGATCTTATAGTGCTTGTTCTTTATGTCGATGAAATACTCTTGACTGGGTCATGTAATGCAAAACTTGACATTCTTATGGCTGATTTGTAGCATACTTTTGATATCACTTATCTTGGTCTTTTGAGCTACTATCTTGGCATCCAGTTTGTATCCGTTGAGGGGGGAATTGTTATGCATCCTCGTGTGTCTCTCGCACTTCTACACACACCCAACATTGTACAATCAATATACCTTCATTTTCATGATCATTTGAGTTCATATTTCCACGTTCTTGTGAAGTGTACTACTCACTGCCATATCTCTCAGTTTTCTTAGTCTGATTGTAGAGATGGTTTCTCTAAGCTTGGTGCATCATTTTAGCTCTACAAATCTACTATATGCTCACCAAGTTTCATTTCATTTGAGTGTTGCAATCTTCAGTTATGTTCAATTGAAGTCAACCCTGTCTGTTCTTTTTCACTTATCTGTCAGGTACCTGACTTTTTTACTCATCTTGTCAGGGCTATTTCTCAGTGTGTACTTATCCAAATTCAATGATTTGAAGCTTGTTGGATTCAGCATACTGTCTAGTATGCATAAAAATGTGCATAATCATTGGTTTCTTAAATCGGGAGTTATGTTCATTTTTCTGCTCACTAGTCTCATTACTGTAGCAGCCCGTGAAAATCAGGATGATGTCATCAGTTGTTAAACATCATTCTCAGTGTGTGGTTCATTATTTTTTATGAGATTACTCTTTAAAGTTATCTCTTTAAGTTACCTAGACTTCCCCAAGAGGAATTAAGCGAATTGTTGCTGTGCTCAGAGAATTATGCAAAACATTGTACAGGTGTATGAATCAAAATAGCAAGTTCTTCACCTCTGAGCTAACTCCAACTTATTTGTTTTGATCTATCTTTTTGAGAGTGATCTTCCAAGGTACATAGGGTGTCTAATACATCCATTGGCAAGCTAAAAGGGCCCACCATATACTCTTGGAGTTCATTTGGCTGGTGTAGATCAAGGATTTTGCAACACCTCTTCATCTTCAAGCACATACCTTTCCATCTCTTCACAATGGTATCAAAGCAAGGATGGCAGATGGATTTCCTTCATCAATTGACAAATTGGACAGAGGTAACTACTTAGCTTGGTCATTAAGAATGGAAGCTTATCTCCAAGGTATAAGTTTAAATGGTTATGTGGCTGGAGATGAAGTTATGCCAAGTTTCAGGAACAAAAGTCAACCAGCACAAGAAGAGCAAGAAAGATTGAGCACATGGTGCTCCAAGGATGCACTTGAAAGGTCTTATCTCCTCAACTCTATCTCAGATTTTTTGTTGCCTCACATTAGAAGTTGTAAGACATCTCAAGAAGTGTGGGATGCACTTGAAGCTTTCTTCTCTTCAAGTACTAAAGCTAGGAAGCATCAACTATGGCTGGATTTCACAACTCTCAAGAAGGCTCCCAAACAAAATGTGACTGATTTTGTCACAAAGCTCAAGGACATAGCAGATCAGTTGGGAAGCATTGGAGAGGTAATAGATGACGAACAAATTGTAAGGTATGTCATCAATGGCTTGAAGGCAGATGACAAGTGGGAAGCATTCACCACAGCTATGGATTTGTACATGGACATCCATGTACCTGATTTCAATACACTCATTGGACAAATACTTACTCAAGAGACAAAGCTTATCAAAAATGGAGAAAGCTCTAAAGGTAATCAAGCTTCAGCTTTATACATTGATAAAAGCAAGTCCAAAGATAACAAAGGAAAGGCAAAGAAAGTGGATGATGAAGCAGGTACATATCAAGTTAACTATGCAAGTAGAGGAAGACATGGCAGAGGTAGAGGAAGAGGAGGTAGACAAGGCAAGGGGAGATCCCAAGACTCCAACTCATGTTCTATTTGTGGATTAACTAATCATACAACTGAAAATTGCTTTAGGAATTCCACGAATCAAAGAGGAAGAGGATACAATAGAGGAAGTCATGGCTACTCAAGAGGAAGGTTCAACAACTATCATGGAAACTATAACAACTACAATCATTCAAACTATCAAGGAGGCTACAAAGGAAGGAGAGACTTGAATAACTACACAGAAGACTCAAACAAAGAGGATTCATTTTTTATCATGAACATGGCTATGCCACAAGGTAAATCTGATGAGCATGTTTTCTACATAGATTCGGGTTGTTCAAATCATGTGGCAGGAAATGTGGCACTCCTATCAGATTTAGAAGATCCAAGGAATAAGCATGAGGTACAAACAGGAGATGACACAAGACATCCTGTGGAGAAAATAGGCAATGTCAAAGCACTTGATGGAAACATCAACCTACTCAGTAAGGTACTCTATTTCCCTACCATTACAAAGAATTTGATAAGTGTTGGGCAGATAGTAGAGAAAGGGTTGCAAGTCAAGTTCACAAAAGCATGAGAATTTGTTGAAGATCCAATTCAAGGATTCAGAAGAATTGCAAAAGGTGAAAAGGTAGGTAGATTGTTCACATTTGAATTACAAGACACTAGAAACATGGCTCTCTTTAGTTATGGTACACAGAATTGGAAGTATGGCACAAAAGGTTAGCACATATTGGTGAAAGGTCATTAAAGCAAATTTGCAGGGATCAAAGTGTACTTGGACTCCCTAATTTGTCAAAACAACATATGATTTATAAGTGTAGTGCATGTCAGTTTGGAAAGTCTCACAGGTTACCATTCATGAAGAAAGGTTATATGCATGGAGATCTCTTGGAGTTGGTTCATACAGATGTATGGGGACCTAGCAAGGAAGCTTCAATATCTCGATCAAGGTATTATGTCTCCTTTATTGATTACTGCAATAGATGGACTATCCTATTCTTTATGAAACACAAAGATGAAGTTTTTTCATGTTTCAAAAGATATTTGGCTCTTGTGGAGAATCAAACAAGTAAATCACTAAAAAAGCTGAGGTCAAATGGAGGGGGAGAATACTTCTCCCATGAGTTTGATTCTTTTCTTCAAGAAAGAGGAATCAAAAGAGAGGTAACTACAAGGTACACTCCTGAGCAAAATGGAGTGGCAGAAAGGAGGAATACGACAATTGTTGAAGGTGCAAGGTCCATGTTAAATGAAAAGCATTTGCCTAATTATCTATGGGCTGAGGTTGTATCTACAGCCACTTACTTGATTAACAGGTTGCCTTCAAAATCCCTTGATGGGATGACTCCATATGAGGCTTGGAATGGAAGAAGACCAAGCTTAGATCATTAAAGTTTTGGATGTATTGCTTTTGCTCATGTTCCTTCACAGGTTAGAGGCAAGATGGATCCAAAGGCAGAAAGGTGTGTATTTATTGGATATGACAACAATCAAAAGGGTTACAAGTTATACAACCCTACCAACAAAGGATTCTTGGTAAGCAGAGATGTAGTTTTTTATGAAAACAATTCATGGTATGAAGATTCATGCAGGAAGGTCAATTTACCATATGATCTTGAAGAAGATTTTCCAAAGCTTGGTAGAGAACAACCGAAGATTGAAGAACAAGACACCTCACAGGATGATGAAGAATCTCAGATGGAAAAGATCAAAGCATGGAAGTCTAAAGGTAAAGCAAAATTGCAGGAACTTGGACATGAGGCAGAATCATCACATCATGGCCTAAGAAGATCTATGAGGGAAAAGAAAAAACCAGAAAGGTATGGGTTTGACACCTCATTAGTAACTAAACATTCTATCTACATAGCACAGGACATAAACCAAGAGGAGCCATCATCCTTTGAAGAGGCCAAAGCAAAATCAAAATGGAAGCATGCAATGAAGGAAGAGATTGAAGCACTTGAGGAAAACAACACTTGGGATTTGGTGCCCAAGACTTCATCCATGAAGGTAATAGGCTCAAGATGGGTCTATAAACTCAAGAAGAATTTTGATGGTTCCATTAACAGGCATGTTGGTGCAAACCAATCACCAATTGAAGATTTGTAGCAAAGAAGATGGATACATTCACAAGAGTGAAGGACATGTACACATATGTACATTAGTTAAGACATAGGTTACATATACTTATGCTTTGATAAAAGTTTGTACATAATTGCCTATAAATACTTTTGGAAAAATGTCGGGGGATAGAGAGAAGACAAGGAGAGACTATGTATGAGCATAGGAATAGAGAAATAAGTGATTGAAAATGTCATTAGACACATGAGAAGTGAGTTGAAGTCTCTCTCTCATTTCAATTGTAGTCTTCTCCAGAAATGAAAGAAATATTGCGCCCGATGTTTCTGTGTTTGCTCCATCTGTGGTAGATCATTTGTGAAATCCTTTTGAGGATATCTAAGTTCATAGTTAATGAGTCTATGACTTGAGTTTCAGAGTTTAATTGTAAATAGGCTAGGAGAATTGTGTGTAGGAACATTCATATGTGATGAGTGTTCACAGTTCTTTGAAACAGGCGCAAATTTTGAGTCCAATGAAATGAATAGTGCTTAGTGCAGAGTGTAAAGTTTTACACATATGATAGCTCAAAATCTAAGTTGAGAGATAAGCTATCTACAGCCAAAAGGATTTGGTAAAACGGGTTTGACATTGTGAGAACTAAAGTTAAGAAGTTAGGGGTGTCAAATCGACTTCTCAGAAGTGCAGATTTGGACATAGGTAACTTGTGAAGTTGATTTCTCAAGTTATACTAAACCTTTTGAAGAACTTTAACTTGGAGGAGGTGCGCAGCTTCTAGACGACACTCCATATAAAATTTCATAGAAAACTTTACATGTTTGATAGGTTAATGAGAAGAAGTTGTGCAACAGACTTTCTGTGTTTTATCTTCTTCACAGAATTTTTCAACTTTTGATAATTTGGGGATTGGACCTCTAATTTGGTGAAGGTTTTGACTTACTCTTGATATAGAGGTGATCTAAATTCAAGAGTAGGTTGTTCTTTTGGGGATTAACACTCTCCATCAGTGGTATCAGAGCAGGAGACATCAAAGTCAAGGAAAGGAGGATCCCGACTGCTGCAGATTCAAGAAATTCAACAATTGAAGAGCTAAAAGGTGAAAGCTTGAAGGCAAAGCTTGAGGAGGAGACCATACGACATCAAGAAAGACAAAAGGAGTCTAATTTGAAGTAAAGGTACATATATTGTTCATAAAGCTTGAAGTTTTCAATACACAGGTGGACACAAGATGGGAGATTCTCTACAGATAGAGAAATTGGATAGGGAAAACTATCTTGCATGGTCAATGAGGATGGAAGCTCATCTTATGAGCAAATATTTAATAGCCTAGTGTTTGTTATTGACTTTGGAGTTGTCCTCTCCAATCATGAAGTACAAAAGAATCAACAAATCATCTTTATTTTGTCAATCCTGGGAATATCCATAAGACCACAGCCCCTTCTAGATGATAGATTCATAGAAATAAGAGATTGATGGTTGGAATTCTGAGAAAATAAAAATGAAGAGGAAATATCTAGGGTTTACCTTATCTAGAGCAAATCTTCATCATTTTCTATGATCTTTGTGTCTAATTCATGTTATTTTCTCATCAGAATACAAATATGAAATCAGAATTGGAAAATATCACCTGTATCACAGAGACGAGACAATCGCGATTCTGTACCAGTAGACGATTTTCACATTTCTGCAACATTCTTCAATCCTTCTTCAACTCAATACATCAGTAATCATCTCTCTTCATACATCTTACTCAGCATTACACAAATGAAACTCACAAATCTCCATGATAAAGCAAGAAACAAGCTCTCACATCAAAGGAAACACACACAATAGAAGAAAACACGATTTCAACAGAAACTCTCTCTTCTCTATTGATAGCATGTACAAATGACTAACCAACCTCTCAAAAATAGAGAAAATTGACTTATATACATTTTCAAGTGTCCTCTTTCACACTTGAATTTTGGTCCTTTTCCTCTATTATTCTAAAAATATGCTATCTAAGAGTTTCCAAAAATTCTAGAAAAAATACATAAGATTCTAATCTACATAAGGAAGACTCTTCCTTATTTTTACAACAATTGCATAAATATTTCTACAAATTTCTATCATTTTACAATATTTTTCCTTCAAAAAAGGTTTCCAAAAATGCATCTTCCAACATCCTTCCCCTCCTAAGCCTTTCGGCTCCTGACGAAAGATTTTCCTGCTCCTCTGCACTGATCACTTTTCTTCATTTCTTCTTTCTTTGATATACTTGTGACACCAAATCAAGACTTTTTCTTTCTGTTACATTTAGATTGTTGACCATCTCGAATAAAGCCTTTCTCCACTGTACTGCAGCTTCAGGTTTATCTATGACATCCTTTTTTAAATACTCTGTGTAAGCAGCTTCATATGCTGTAAGTCTGGACTTGGTCACGACTGATAGGTTTCCAAAAATCTCTGACTCCCTCTCAAAAAATCCATAATCGAAGGCATCCTCAAAAATCTGTAAATAATGGCTACCCAAAAATATAATTCTGCTGTAGTAGGCCATCAGACAGACCCTATCAGGTGTCTCACTTAGATCAAATAATAAGGCATCCGTAGGAGAATTGAAACCAATGTAATTCAAAATTCTGACATCTGTATCTGTATATGTTTCTATACAAGCTAGAAGTACCCTCATTATTTTGATAAGTAATATGCAAGCAGGGTCATTAACATCTTTATACATAGCTATGACTGACTCGGTAGTGTTCACCATATAACTCTTTGTAGGCCAAGTTCTTGCCTTTGGACCTGCTATCTTAGGGAAGTTTAACCATTTAGCTGGGATCTGACCTTCTTTTCTTCTCTTCCAAAAAACAGTCCATTCTCTTCTTCTGGCAACTGGGCAATAAGCTGGATTGATCTTTAAATGCAGAGGTGCCTCTTTCCAGATTTTCCTACATTCCTTATTGGCATCCAGCCACTTATTCCTCCATTTGGGATTTGCTCTTTCAAATAACTCCTTTGTGACATTAATATCTTCTTCATACTCAACGTATTTGTTTGAAGATAACCCTACTCTGGCCAATTGATAGTTCTTTATACTCTCCAAAATCATACAGAAGGGTATTCCTAATCCATCTGCAGCGCAATGATGCTGATCTGGATTAATGCCTTTATTCAGAGCAAAGGTAACTATTTGATCTTCATACTCATCATGCATTTTTCTGATAAATTCCATTCTTGACTCTCTATTGGTCAATAGTTTCTGGACAAAATCTTCAGAATACTTTTCCTCTGGTTCTTTGGATGCTGGTTCATTGTTCTCTTGTTCTCTATCAAAATTCCCTGTTTCATATTCCCTTTTATCTGTATCTTCTGCCTATACTTGATCTTGAATTTCTTCTTGAACTTTTGGTTTCTCCAACTGTTTCTGTAATTCTTTTATAGTCATCATTGAAATTTTGTTCTGAGCTGCCCATAACTCCTTTTCCTTCCTCCACTCATCTCTTTCTTTCTCCATCTTTGTCTGCCATTCACTTCTTTCCTTTTCTACCTCCATATGTAATTGATGATACCCTCTCATTGATGTGGCAGCATGAGTGTTTGGTTGTTTCTCCATTTCTTTGGCTTCTTTTAATTCTATTTGAAGTCTTTGAATTTCTTTATGCAGCTCTTCCTTTTCTTCCTCTGTCAATTGAGCAAGTTTACCTCCATCTTGTAGTTGACCTTCTTCTAACAACAATTTATTAATCTCTTCATGTGCTCTGGTCAGAATTTGATATGATGTTTGTAAAGTTCTGTATCTTCCTCCTATGGTTTTTAATTCCATTTCCATTTTGGCATTCTGCTCTGATAACTTTACACTCTTTTCTTCCAAATATTGGATTCTGTTCTGCTTCTAAACCTCAGCTTCTTCCAAAGCAATGATTCTATTGATATATTCTTCACTCTTTTCCTTCATCACCCTTAACTGCTCTGACATCTGCTCTTTTTCCTTCTTGTGCTCTTTGATAATTAAACTTCCTTTCTCAAATTCCGATTCAGCCACCATTCCTGATATGATCATATTTCTGCTAGATGGTCTGAACTGTTCAATGTTGCTCATGATTATTTGACAAGCTGATCTTATATTTATGGGTATTCTTTCCAACCCTACTTCTATTCCTGTCTGTCCAACTTCAATTTGCTTGTCTTCTTTACCCACATCATCTTCTTCTGCTGCTGTTTCATCATCTATATCCTGAATGTCTTGTTCTTCATAACTGTGATCATCATTCTTTGTCTTCTGATTGGTATTATCTTCTTCAGAATCTAATGCTTTGTCATTTGCACTCTTCTGCTCTGAAAAATCTGAAGCCCTCTTCTCTTCTAAAGACTTCTTTTCTTCCAATATTTGTTGCTTCTCTGTAGAGAGTTGGTCTCCCTTAGTTTGTATCTCCTTCTCTTGTATTAGGGTTTCCTGACTTCTGTTTGAGTCCTTTCCAACAAGAGCTATTTGAACCTTCCTGAGTTGCTCTTCCTGTCCCTATTTTTCCTGAACTAAAATTGATTCAATTTCTTTCATACAATCAACCTGGTCATTACTTTTCTCATTTGTGTGTTCTCGTTCCTGTTCATCAATGTCCATGATGTCTACTCCTTCCTCTTGTTCTTGATCATCCTTGGATGTAAATTCCTCACTACTTTTTATATCATGTAATACATCCTTTTGACCTTTGGAGCACTCTTTCCCATTTCTATCTTCTTTATTTCCTTATCCTTATTCACATCCTTCTGTTCTTTAAATGAACTACTCTTCTGTATCTCCTTTGTCAACTCTTCTAGCTTTTCATCCAATTTGAAGTGTGATGGTTTTGTCCATATGGGTTTTATTCCTGTATGCACCCACCCATAACTGACTTCTTCTCTTATTCGGCCTTCCTCTTCTGTCATTACTGCCTTTCCTTTTAACAGCCTTCTTCCTTCTTCTGAGCTCATCTGTTGAACTATTTCCTCCTGTGTCTGCTTTTCTTGAGACTTCTTACTTGAATCCTCAGGTGTCTTCAACTTCTCTATGGCCTGTGTAACCACATTAGGAGTATTTGGTATTGATAAATTTAAACTCTTTAACAGGAAACTCTCAATATCACTCTCAGAATCAGATGAGCAGTGTGAAGGTCCTCCTTTTTCTGGTTCTGTGGGTCTTGATACTTCTTCCACAATGGATGGCTTCTGTGTTTCTTCCATGACTACTTCCTCCCTCTCTTTGATAACAGTTTCAGCTATGGATTTACCCTTTCCCTTCTTGGTCAATTTCTTCTTTTGTACTGGTTTCCTTGGAACCTTCTTTTTTACCACAACAGTGGTTCTGGTTTCTGGAGGTCCTTGTAATTCCTTAAAATAAGCCAACAACTCCACTTCTTTCCTGACAAACACCTCCTCAGTTTCCGCTGTCATCATTTGATCATGGAGTGCTTCATAGTGCTCCACCTCCTCCTGAACCCAGTCTGTAGCTTTCCATGAATAGTCTTCCAGCATTTTCTGGTATTGTGCTTCATACATAGCTCTCTTGTTATTCCCTTGGGTTAGATAGGTGTATAATTGCTCTTTGCTGTTTGGGGTGGATGTGGTTCACTAGAGGCTTGAACCTGCTTCTGTGCCTCCTCATGTTCCTCTTTTGTGGCTTCCTCCATTTCTAGTTCCACCTTCCTTGGGTCCAACCTTCTTTTCTTTACAGGAATTACTTCCTCAGATATCATCTTCCTTTTAATACCTGTTCCCCTCATGCGGGTTGGTCCTTCTGTTTCTCTTTCAGTCATTTTCCTTGGAGGACTCTTGATTCCAGCCATAAGATTCCTAAAATACTGTGCTTCTAGAGCCAATTTCAATTGATCTTCCATCCCTAGAACATGATAAATGATTCTTGTTAAGAACTGGGCCCCATTCATGAACTTCTTCTGTTCCCAGTGTTTTGCTGCTTCCTTTAGCTGTTCATGGATGTATGGTGAGACATCCATTACTCCAAAAGGTTTGGTTCTGTCCTTGTTGTTGAACATCAATAATGTCACTGACTTATGCGGCATGGTATATCTTGGTAATTTTGGAAAACAAAAGTACTGTAAAAACATCCTTACGGCATATTCTTCATTCTCCCTTCCTTTAAAGTCAGTGAATTTTGCATATCCTGTGTAAGTTTCCTTATTCTTTTTGACAAAACTCGGATCAAGTTTGGTTCCCATTGTATAGAATTGTAGTGCTGCTCTGATATGTTCTCCCTTGATAGTGATGCCTACTTCCTGGTTATCCTTGTTTTTGACTTTGCATCTGAAATAGGCATCATTTCCTCTTCCTATTTCTGTCAAACTGTTCATTACTTGTGATACCCTCTCAAAGTCAATGAAAAAGATAGGCTCCTCCAATATTCTGTGCAGCCCTACTGCCTTCCATCTTTTCATATTAACTGCCACTCTTTGGAACCTGTAGAACTCCTGGCACAACATTGTATACTTGTATCCACCTACTCCCACTGTAAATATGTGTTGGCCAATGATGTTTAGGGTCTCCTTAAGTTCCTTCACCACCTTCTCAGCCTCTGGAATTTCTGGCTCATCATCTGACTCCAGGTCCAATTGTTCCTCCACAGTTTCACTGTCCAGAAACCAATGTCCTCTTGATAACACAATTGATTCTGCCTTGAAGTCATGAATTGGCAACTCCTTTGTATTCACCATTTTCTGAGAAAAATAAAATACACAAAAAAAAACTCTCCCCATATAAGTCACAATAATCCAGAAAAATTAATGTTTTCTTTTGGAATATTCTTGCCATGAAAATAACGAAAGAAAGTCTTCCAAATAAATTTTGCTTCTTCAAAAGACTCAATTAAAGTGATCATTACAGGTGTAGCAAGATGTCTAATGTGCTTGAAGAAAGAAATGATGGAAACAATGATTAATGAAAAAACAACTTCAAAAAAATAGAAATCAAAAGATGATCATAGAAAATTGAAACAAAATAATACAAATTTTCCATAATAATTTACTTTCCTCCTCCCTATATCTTGCTTTGTGCTTTATAAATTTAAAAACAAAATAAAATACACACTGTGTCCAGTTTTTCTTAACCCTTTTTTTTTTTTTCTTCTTCTCTGTCCTCCTTTTCTTCCCCTCCTAATTCTCTTTTAAGGGGAAAAGATTTAAAAGAAAAATACTTTTGTCATCCTTCTCTCTTTTTTTTTTGTTTTTTTTTTTTTTAATATTTTGTTCCGAAATTCTGAAGATAGGTCAAATGTGGATGATCTTTCTGCCATTGACATAATTCTGATTTTTTTACCCAATAATGTTTAACTGCAATTGTCCTTATGTCATCCAAACATCCATGCTTCCCAGACCAACATTTTGTAGCATTTTTTGGTCTCCATACCCATTTTGCTCTAACTTCCTGTTTTAATGAGTAATATCGGTGTATGCCTCCTTTCCATGTCCCTCTTGTTCTGATTTGTTGATGGTTCAAATTAGGCAATAAGTGTCTTCCTCGTTTTGTCTCACCATTCTTCTTTACTCCTGAATTCTCTTGCTGGTTTTGATTGTAAGAAGCTTGATCATTTTGTAGTGGCAATATGTCCCTGTCCTTCATTGAGAAAGTAAATCCTTCCATATCTGGGTCATGAACATCTAGATGAACTTCTTGTTTTTCATTACTCAGAAAAAACATTAAAAATTTTTTGTCATTTATGGTCAAATTAAGCTTCATTTTTTCAAAGTTCAAAATAACTTTACCTTGTTTGAGCCAGAGTTGTCCCAAAATCAATTTTTCAGTCATCAAATGATCTGGCCACTCTTCACAATCTATCTTCATATATTCATTATTAAATTTAACTTTAATAACAAGTGAAGACAAACTCTGAATCATTTTTCCTTCTAATGTTTTAATCAACATTCTGCTTTTATTCCTCTTTATGCTAAATTTATTTACCAAGGCTGAACTGATCAAGTTCACTTGAGCTCCTGAATCTATCAAAACCCGTATGTTTTCATTTTGATGATCCATTTCTATCACAGGCAAATGTTCTCTTTGTTTTAGAGTGCTTTCACATAAACACACCTCCTTAAGTTCTTTCATTTTTCTTATTCTCTCCTTTGCTTCTTGTTGAGCCTCCTTTCTGATGTTTTCTTCTTCTTTTTTCCTATTTTGAGCCTTTTGCAGTCTTCTCCATTCATCAGTAGTTAATGGACACTCATACCTCTTAACTCTACATCCACTTATAAAATTTGGCATGATTTCTCCATCAATGTTAGCTAATTGAATGGCTCCACTCTTGCTTATCTTATGTATGATGTATGGCCCATGACCTTTCTTCTGAAATTTTTTCTGATGCTCCTTGACTGTGTATGCCAGAACCAAGTCTCCTTCTTGAAGATCTTTTTCTTTTATATGCACATCATGGTAGGCTTTTTGTCTTCTCTTGTCTGTATATATACTCATTACTGCTTGAAGTCGAGAAGCTCCCAGTTTTTCTAAATCTATGACCCTCTCAGATAGTTCATGTCATGTCCAATTGTATTGACTACCCACTTTTAATGTTGGAATAAGAAATTCCATGGGTAAAACTGCATTTTGTCCATATACCAAATTGAATGGAGTAGTCCCTAAAGCAGTTTTGTATGCCACTCTATAAGCCCAGAGAACATGATTAAGTTGAGAATCCCAATCATTTCTATTTGTGTTGACTAATTTGGACAATACAGTGCAAAGTACTTTATTAGTACTTTCTGCTAACCCATTAGCTTGTGGGTGATATGGGGCTGACTTACTATGACGAATCATGAAATATTTGGTCATGTTTTCTATGATCTGGTTCAAAAAATGAGTTCCCCTATCACTTACTAATTCAATTGGAAGTCCAAATCTAGTAACAATATTTTCATACAAAAATTTAGCAGTTGTATGAGCATCATTTCTTTTAGTGGCTTTGGCCTCAGCCCATTTTGTCAAATAATCAGGTTGTGCCAACACACATCCCAAAGCATAATTTGAAGCATCTACATGCACATTAAATATTTTATCCCACTGAGGTGTTTTTAGAATTGGGGCTGTCACCAAACAAGTTTTCAATGTTTCAAAGGCTTGGTCACATTCTTTATTCCACTCAAACTTTGTGATGAGGGCATATAAGGGTTTAGCTATATCTGCAAATTTGTCAACAAATTTCCTATAGTACCCACAATGTCCCATAAAAGTTTGGAGTTCCTTCACATTTGTAGGTCTTGGAAGCTCTATTATAGCTTTTATCTTCTTCTCATCAGTAGAAATTACATTTTTTGAAACTATGTGACCCAACATTCTTCCTTGTCTTACATAGAATACACACTTTTCAGGATTTAAGCATACTCTGTATGTCCTGCATTTTCTGAATATTCTTTCTAAATCTTGTAAATGATCCTATCTTTTTAAGGAGAAAGTGCACAGATCATCTACATAGATTTCCATCACATTTCTCAGGAATTCTTTGAAGATATGACACATCAATCTTTGAAAAGTTGCTGGGGCATTGGTCAATCCAAAGGGCATAACCCTAAAAGCATAAATCCCCCATTCTGTAGAAAAGGCAGTCTTATGTTGGTCCTCCAAGGCTATAGGTACTTGATTGTATCCTGAGAAACCATCTAGAAAGCTATAAACTTCCTTTCCTGCAACTCTCTCAAGAAGATGATCTGTTATTGGCAATGGATAATTATCCCTTATAGTTGCTGCATTCACTTTTTTCAAGTTAATGCATACCCTAAGTTTTCCATTCTTTTTTGGTACCACAACTATAGGTGATATCCATTCAGTATACTCAATTTCATAAATGAAGTTAGCAGCCAACAACTTGTCAATTTCTTCCTTTATCTTGGCAGAGTATTTATCATTGAATGTATAATGTCTCTGTTTACTAGGTTTTGCATCTGGAGTCATAGGAATTTTGTGCTCACAGATTTTTGGATCAATTCCTTTTAAATCTTTTTAACTGTAAGCAAATACATCCCTATAATTCTTTGCTAGGTTTTTTAGTGCTTCCTCTTCCTCTATGGTCATATCATCAGCTATTACTATATGTCTTTCCTCTCCTTCTTCCTGAGTAATCATGATCTTTTTAGTTTGTTCTTCATTATCATAAGCTTCTCCTTTCTTTTTTTCTCTCTTTGGTTTCATTTTTAGAAGTAGTCTGTCTTCCACTTCATAGGTTTTAAAATTTGCTGGTACATCAAAGTATTGATCCTTGTTTATTTCCTTCTCCTTCTTCTCAATTTCTTGTTCCTTTTCCATTTCTATGTGTTTATGTTCCTTGTATTTGCCTGAGATTTTATCTTTGATTGCATCTTCAGCTTTTACTTTCTCCAAATATTTTGTTTTTCCTTTTTTTAATACCATTTCTGAATCTTGATCCTCCTCTGTTTTTGAGACACTTATCATGTTTATACTAATGTGAAAAATATCAAACCCTTCTTCATTTTGAAATTCCACTCCTACATACTCCTCACTGGCTATGTCCATGGTAGCCAAAATTTGGTTCCAGCCGTAGAGCTCAAACTCTTCATCCTTAAATTGTTGTGGCACATAACTTTCATCTTGCACTTTTCTTCCTTCCACACAATCTTCTCTTTTCAGTCTCTTTTTTCTATTGGTGAGGTTTCTTATTATGTTACACTTCCATATTGCTGATTCACTCTCTTCTTGATCCTCCAACTCTGATTCCTCACTTTCTTCTTGATTTTGATGTATTTTGTATCATTCTTGAGGAGATATATCACAGTAGTGCCCATTTCTTAAGTTCACTCTTGTTATTCTTCCTTTGCTTTGGAGATATAAACAATCATTACCCCAATCCTGCACAATTTGCATTTGTCTCATGAAAGGCCTTCCTAGGATGATTTCATATTAAGTGGATTGTGGAAATTCTACTATGGCAAAAGTATGTTCTATTTCTGTTCCACATATATCCACAATTACTTTTTCCCAAATACCTAGGGGTTTTTCTATATGCCCATCTGCAAGTTGCAATCTCATCTTAGTGGGTAGTAATTCATTGCTTCCCCATTTCTCCCAAGTTTGTTTAGTCATTATGGCCACTCCTGATCCACTATCCAAAATGGCTTTAGCAAAGTTTTTTCCATATTGTATTTTTAGGGTTGAATTTCCTTCTTCCCCTTCACAATACCCTCCTATTTTATCAATAGGAATATACCATAATTCCTCTAATTCTTGTAATGGTGAATGAAGGTTTCCAGGTATTGTTTCCCCTTTGTTCATTTTGTTTTGTAAGTGAGGATTTTGTTTCAACAGTTCTTCCCATGTTGTGTGACATGTAATGCTACATTGTTCATCTATAATCATCTGGAATGTTATTTGTGGATTTTCTTTTTTGTTAGCATTTTCCCTGGTTTTCGTTTTCTCAAGTTGTTCAACTGTTCTCTGCGAGCTACTTCCTTCCCCCATTCTGAGTTGTGCTTCCTGAATGATTTGTTTGCACTTTTGCATCCTTTCATGCTCTAACTCTGGTATGGGATAGGCCACTGCATGATCTGTAGGGCTTGGTCCTTCTTGAATCCTTCCCTTATATGCTTTGATTAGGGTGTCTAGACTCTGAGAACTTCCTATTTCAGACTGATCTTGTGTCTTTTGAGGAGGAGTACTTTTTGACTGATCCTGATTGTCTTCTTCCAAATTTTTGCCCATCCTTCTCTTCTTTTCCCATTTCCCTTTTTGTCTATTTCTCTTCACCTTTGAGGTTGAACCTTCATTTTGTTCCTTAATTGTTCCTTGTTGCTTGGCTTGAGCCCTTGTTATAATATTTATTCCCACTTGGTCATTTTCACTCAATTCTTCCTGTTCCATAATGTTAACTGTTTTTAAAGGTATGTTATTAGGTGTGTTCTGTTGTTTTTGGGGATTCTTTGGGCAATCTTTTATCAAATGTTCTCTGCCACAATCCTTACAGTAGGCTCCCTCTATTCTCAATGTAGGAGGTTGCGGACAGTCTCTAATGAAATGCTCTCCCCCACACCTATAACAAGTTATCTTTGGTCCCCCTTTGAATTGAGATTTTTGATTGGACATGTAATTGTTGGTAATATACATGAATGTTGCTGTGTCCATTTCAATTTTCCCATTTCCCAAGTCTAGTGCTTTTAACTCAGGTTCTCTTATTTCATATTCTTCCCAATCTTCTTGATATCCCTCACTCCATTGATATTCTTCCTTATATGGTGATCTTAGTCTTGAATTCCCCTCCTCTATTGGTGTATACTTGATTGGTATCACATTAGTTGGTATAGGAGGTTGTTGTCCAAGCACAGGTCTTGGTTGTTCAGTATAGCCTGATTCCCTTTGAGCCATATAATCTCTTTCCTTGATGGGTTGTTTGTTATAGAAGCATTCCTCCCTGGTATGGTTTGTCCATTTTCTCTCTAGTGTACAGTACTTAAGTGTCTTCCTATCTTGTAAGTGTGGTGGCTTCTAATATGGGCATTGTTGTGCCAGATGATTTTCTCCACAAATGTAACATTTTTTATTTTTGTCTATCCTAGAGTTTATCAGATGAGTTTTAGTGCTTTACTCTAGGGCTTTAGCAATAGCCTGAGCCAACTCTTCTGCTGGAGGAATTTTGTCTTCATATGATCTAGGTTGATCAAATGCTAACAGATCTTGACCTCTGTTGTCCTCCAAATCTATTGCTTCCTTTACACAGGCTGCTAAATCAGGACATCTTCTATAATACACTAGGGTTCTTAGTTGGGCACTTCTCAAACCCTCAATGAATAAGGATACTTGTTTTGCCATGGAAGGTACTTCCTCTCTTGGGCATCTATCAATGTATTGTTTAAATCTTCTGGCTGCTTCTCTAACATTTTCATTCTTTTGTTGTTTGAAACTATGTATCAATGTGGCTGTACTATGTTTTATCCCGGTCTTAGAGAATTCCCCAATGAAGGCTTCTAAGAAAGATTCAATATCCTGGTACATTTCCTTTCTCAAAGGAATGAACCAAGATAAGGTTGGTCCTGTTAGGGTTAGACCAAATGCCTCAAATTGTACTTTGTAATCCTCTACCTCTTCAGCTCTAATCAATTGCCTAAATTCTGCAGCATGAGCATGAGGATCTGAATAACCCTCATATTGGTTCTTCATACATTTGGCAACTTGGTATGGTCTAAGCATTCTACCCTGAGGCTGTCAATGGGATCTTCTCCTGAGTGGGAAGTCATTATATCCTTCTGGTTCCTTGTCAAAGGGATTTGGGGAAATCTGTGTCCTCCTCCCATGTTTTTGTTCATTACCGGTATAGTTTTCATTTGGCCTAGGTAAATTTGTTTGCTCCATGTTATGTTCCCAAGGTCCTTTGTCAGTACATTGCCCTAGATCATTTGAATTTTCTGGGTCTTGAGAGAATATGTACACACATCCTTGCTTATCTTCATATCTCCCATCTTTGAATTGAGCTACAGGGGTTATATTCAGGGGAACTTCTAAATTTCTCAATCTAATGAGAAATTTATGCATTCCATCCTGATATACATAGGTTCCAAACCTATTTGTATACATGTACTTGAGGATATTTCTAAAATCCCCAGTTTCCATAGGCTCATTTGTTTCATTTATGTTTTCCATGTTGTTTTCTTGCCCTAAACTTCTTTCTTGCCCTTTGCCTTTTACTGTTTCTGTATCCTTCCTTGTTAGGTCTTGTTTAGAAAGTTTGTTTCCAGATCTAAGTATCATTCAATTAATTTTCTCAATCTCAAACTCAACAGAGTGTTTGTCACAATTTCCTAACTAAGGTATTAATTTTTCCACAATTTTCTGACTCTATTTGTGCTTTTTTTTTTCACGATTTTCTGACTATTTTTGTATTTTTCACGACTTTGTGATCAAAATCGTGTTCCCTACGATTCTCTGCCTAAAGTATGGATTTTCCACGATTTTATGATCAGAATTGTGTTTTCTGCTTATTTTGTGATCAAAATCGTGTCTTTCACGATTTTGTGATCAAAATCGTGTTTTTCACGATTTTGTGTGAAAATCGTGTTTTTCACGATTTTGGCTGAAAATCGTGTTTTTCACGATTTTGTGATGAAAATCGTGTTTTTCACGATTTTGTGTGAAAATCGTGTTTTTCACGATTTTGTGATGAAAATCGTGTTTTTCACGATTTTGAGTGAAAATCGTGTTTTTCACGATTTTGTGATGAAAATCATGTTTTTCACGATTTTGAGTGAAAATCGTGTTTTTCACGATTTTGTGATCAAAATCGTGTTTTTCACGATTTTGTGTGAAAATCGTGTTTTTCACGATTTTGTGATGAAAATCGTGTTTTTCACGATTTTGTGTGAAAATCGTGTTTTTTCACGATTTTGTGTGAAAATCGTGTTTTTTCACGATTTTGTGTGAAAATCGTGTTTTTCACGATTTTGTGATGAAAATCGTGTTTTCACGATTTTGTGTGAAAATCGTGTTTTTCACGATTTTGATCCCAGACAATCGTGATTGCTCACAAATTGTAAAAACACGATTTTCTTAAGAAAATCGCGTTCTGGAATTCACAATGTTGTCCTAATCGTTCAAAATCGCGATTTTGTGTGTGATTTACAAAATCGCGATTCTGAATGATTTTTTGAATTTTACAAGTTTTGATTTTTCAAAATTTTCTTTCTACACCAGAATCGCCTTACTGAAATTTTGACATGCAATGAAAC
The DNA here is from genome assembly GCA_020310875.1 of Ceratopteris richardii. Taxonomy (NCBI): domain Eukaryota; kingdom Viridiplantae; phylum Streptophyta; class Polypodiopsida; order Polypodiales; family Pteridaceae; genus Ceratopteris; species Ceratopteris richardii. The sequence continues at coordinate 6,102,198 of CM035421.1, read as the reverse complement.
ATTTAAATGCAAATTTAAGGTTTTCCTAATGAAAAAACTCAAAATACAGAAAATCGTGATTCCGTGATTTTTAGTTATTTCTCATTTCTTGGTGCTATGTGATCACTTAATGCAAAAATGTATATTCCAACTTAATGATAAAGTCTTTACCTTGCTTGCTTGGTAGAGAAATCCTCAAAAATCCACTGGTTGCTGGAAGTTGCGATTTTGCTCTCTCTCTCTCTCACTCACTCTCACTCAAATGAATTTTTCTTTGAATTTCAGGTTTTTTTAGTGTCCAGAAAATCGCGATTTTGTATGATTTCCACTATTCCTCACTCTTTCACTTGTTCAACTTTTCTTACTCAATCTTAATGATCTCCACTACACTTTCTTATCTCCAAGTACCCAAATATGCTAGAAATTTCCAAAAATTTCCCTTTACAGGAAATCGCGATTTTGTGTAGAGAATCGTGTTATGCAATTTTGAGTATTCTTTGTCCTTGTTTTCTTTCAATACCTTCTCTTTTTTGTAATCCACCCAAATCCTGAACTATTACACCAAAACCACAACCTTGCTCAGAAAGTCACGATTTTGTACAGAAAATCGTGTTTTTGCATACTTTTAATTTTATGCCAATTTGAGTAGTCTCTTCTTCTTAATTCCCTTCAATACCCTTTAACAACTTCAATTCAACAATCACTTGAAATGTTGCTCCAGAATCAACACTTTTTTCAGAAAATCGCGATTCTGTGCAGAGAATCGTGTTTTCTAATTTTCTGGTTTTTTGACCATTTTTTTTTTCCACTTTTTCACAATCACTCTTGTCCACAACACCTCACTTCAACTTCCTAACAAGAAAAGAGATTTGTTTGATTGTTTTTGATGAATTTTATGAATTTGTTTGGTATTTTTGCCCTAAAAATAAAGGCGAACACTTTACTTAGGGTTTCTGGTTTTGTTGATCCACTGATCCCATGTTTCTTGATTGGTTATGAGTTTCTATGTCCTTAGCTATCACTAAATTGCAAAAGAAAATCTCTCAAATGAAAATGTGTTATGGAAGGCAAACAATTTTTGCAAAGATAAACTCAATCACATCTTTCTTTTCAAAATGCAGGACAACTCAAGATTGATGCTTAGATTTGGTCAACAACTGAATCTTTTATACTTACTTCTAGCTACTTTAACTGTCCTTTCCTTAGTATCACCATGTTATCTTCCCAAGATCACCCATGGTGCCTAGTACTTGGGCAAAAAGAAATCTAGAAATGCAAGAATAGACTCAAGTTACCTCATCTTCAGCTTTCTTGGCTCAAATCTTCCATACACCTGCACTTTTACTTCAACAATATGATGAGCAACTATCAATTTACAAAGATTTCAGCACTTCCAATTCTACAAGATATCAATTGCTTTCTTTTTTCCCCAAAGACAAACAATGACATCTACCTATTCATGTGCACATTTCTTGATTGATGAGTTTTACCTTTTTCTTGTGTTGGTTACCATCATCAACAGAAGATCCAGCAAAGGTCCAACTTCAATGAAGTTCTTGGAATTTTTCCCCGGCAACGGCGCCAAAAAATGTTTGTTATTGACTTTGGAGTTGTCCTCTCCAATCATGAAGTACAAAAGAATCAACAAATCATCTTTATTTTGTCAATCCTGGGAATATCCATAAGACCACAGCCCCTTCTAGATGATAGATTCATAGAAATAAGAGATTGATGGCTGGAATTCTGAGAAAATGAAAATGAAGAGGAAATATCTAGGGTTTACCTTATCTAGAGCAAATCTTCATCATTTTCTATGATCTTTGTGTCTAATTCATGTTATTTTCTCATCAGAATACAAATATGAAATTAGAATTGAAGAATATCACCTGTATCACAGAGACGAGACAATCGCGATTCTGTACCAATAGACGATTTTCACATTTCTGCAACATTCTTCAATCCTTCTTCACTCAATACATCAGTAATCATCTCTCTTCATACATCTTACTCAGCATTACACAAATGAAACTCACAAATCTCCATGATAAAGCAAGAAACAATCTCTCACATCAAAGGAAACACACACAATAGAAGAAAACACGATTTCAGCAGAAACTCTCTCTTCTCTATTGATAGCATGTACAAATGACTAACCAGCCTCTCAAAAATAGAGAAAATTGACTTATATACATTTTCAAGTGTCCTCTTTCACACTTCAATTTTGGTCCTTTTCCTCTATTATTCTAAAAATATGCTATCTAAGAGTTTCCAAAAATTCTAGAAAAAATAAATAAGATTCTAATCTACATAAGGAAGACTCTTCCTTATTTTACAACAATTGCATAAATATTTCTACAAATTTCTATCATTTTACAATATTTTTCCTTCAAAAAAGGTTTCCAAAAATGCATCTTCCAACACCTACATCACAGGAGAAGAAGAGAAGCCAGAGTTCAGAGATCCTAGTGTTCCAACTAGGGAAGAGTTAGCAGATTTGAAAAATTGGATGAAGAAAGATGCTCAAGCTAGGAGCATTATATATATGGCAGTCAATGATTACTTGTTGCCTCACATTCGAGGTCTTGAAAGTGCAACTGATATTTGGAATGCTTTGGAGGAGCATTTCCAGAATACTACAAAGTCAAGGAAGGCATCTTTATGGGCAGAATTTACAACCTTTAAGAAGAAGGCTTCTCAATCTATTTCAGACTATGTAACAAGGATGAAAGACATTGCAGATGCTTTAGGAGCTGTTGATGAAGACATTGAGGAGGATAAATTGGTAAGACAAATTCTTACAGGTTTAAGAGGTGATGACAAATGGAAGCCATTCATTTTGTCTACAGAATTATCACTTGATCATTTCACTCCTGATTTAAATCAGTTGCTAGGTCATATGCTAACATTTGAGCAAGATGTTAAAGGAGATGGTGACAAGAGTGCAGGTCATGCAATGTACTCAAAGGACAAGAAGAAGAATAGCAAAGGAAAGCAACAAGCAGGTGAAGATGAAGGTACAACTAGTCAAGCCAACTTCCTAAGAGGAAGAGGAGGTGGCAAAGGTAGAGGAAGAGGCAGGAACAACAAAGATGGAGGCAAAGCTTGTTGGATTTGTGGTAAGACAAATCACTTAGCTAATGATTGTTGGCATAATAATCAGAGTAATGGTGGATATAATCAGAACTATAATTCAAGAGGAAGAGGAGGCACAAATCAAAGAGGTAATTTCAGAGGCAGAGGTGGTAGGAGTTACTTTGGAAGAAATGCAGGTAGAGGATTCCAAAGTCAACAATACAACAACACCTACTACAATTATGCTTCAGATCAAAAGGAGGATTCAACATTGATAATGAATGCAACTTGTGAAAGGCAGAGTGAAGATCAAAGAGTCTTCTACATTGACTCAGGGTGTAGCAATCACCTGAGTGGTAATATATCTTTGATGACTGATTTGGAGAATAAGGTTTTTAATCATGTTGTTCAAACAGGTGACAACACAAAGCACAATGTGAAGTCAATTGGTTCAGTGAAGGCCAAGGATGGTAGTACCTTGTTGAGTAAGGTCTTGTATGTTCCTACAATTCCTAAGAATTTGATAAGTGTAGGACAAATTGTTGAAAAGGGATATGAAGTAAGGTTCACTAATGATGGAGTATATGTGGAAGACCCTAACCAAGGGTATAAACAGATTGTTTCAGGGAAGAAAGAAGGAAGATTATTTACATTGAAGATTCAAGGCAATATTGGTCATGCTATGTTCACATATGGAGGACATAAGATCTCTGAGTTAGATCTTTGGCACAAGAGGCTTGGACATTTCAATGAAAGAGGTATTAAAGACATGATTAACAATGGTTCAGTGCTTGGATTGCCTAATGTTGCAGGTCAACATATGACATATAAATGTGAGGCATGTCAATTAGGTAAGGCTCATAAGCATTCCTATTCCAAGCATGGTTTTATGTACTCAGAGAAGCTTGAATTGGTACACACAGATGTGTGGGGACCATCAAAGGATTTCAGCATAAATGGGTCAAGGTATTATGTGATTTATGTTGATGATGCTACTAGATGGATCACTATTTATGTGATTAAAGATAAGTCAGAAGTGTTTAATACATTTAAACACTATCATGCATATGCAGAAAGAATTACAGGACATAAGTTGAAGAGACTAAGGTCAGATGGAGGGGGAGAGTATTTTTCTAATGAGTTCAGTGATTACTTGTGGAATGCAGGTATAAAAAGGGAAGTTACTTGCAGGGACTCTCCTCAACAAAATGGTGTTGCAGAAAGGAGAAATAGAACACTTGTTGAGTTTGCAAGATCCATGATGAAGGAGAAAAATTGCCCTAATTATTTGTGGGCTGAGGCTGTAAATACAGCTACTTATTTGGTCAATAGGTTACCATGTAAAGCCTTGCAGGGTATGACACCATATGAGGCTTGGTGGGGTAAGAGACCTACCTTGGATCATTGTAGAGTTTTTGGATGTGTGGCATATGCATATGTGCCATCACAATTAAGGCACAAGTTGGAGCCTAAAGCTGAAAAATATGTTTTCATTGGTTATGATGATAAGCAGATGGGTTATAGATTGTGGAGTCCATCTACAAAACAATTCATGGTTTCTAAAGATGTTACATTTGATGAGCAAAGCACTTGGTATGCAGGTACAATCAATATCAATACAGGTGATGAAGAAGAAGTGAGCCAAAGGAAAGGTAAATCAAAGGTTCAGATATTTGATGAACAAGAGAATAATGAAGTGCAGGTTGAAGTGGAAGAAACACCAAGATTTGATCCTGAATATGAAGAACCAGAAACCTCAAGAAGTGGAGAGCTTAGGAGGTCTACAAGGAATAAATGGCAACCTACAAGGTATAGTTATGATACTTCATTTTTGGCCACAAAAGATTATGCTTATATGATGAAAACAGATGAAGACCCTTCTACATATGAAGAGGCAAAAGGTAAGGAAAAATGGGAGAAAGCTATGCAGGAAGAATATGATGCACTATTGGAGAATCAAACATGGGATTCGGTTCCAAAGCCAAATAGTCAGAAAATCATTGGATGCAAGTGGGTTTACAAGACCAAGAGGTTTGCAGATGGAAGTGTGTCTAGATACAAAGCTAGACTTGTTGTCAAAGGGTTTGCTCAGACTTATGGTGTTGACTATGATGAGACTTATAGTCCTGTGGCAAAGATGACAACCATCAGGACACTTATAGCTATTGCTGCATGTAAAGGTTGGAAGTTATGTCAACTTGATGTGAAAAATGCTTTTTTGAATGGTTATATTTCAGATGATGTGTTCATGAAGCAACCTCAAGGGTTCAGAGATAAAAGGTATCCAGATCATGTGTGCAAGCTCAAGAGAGCTTTGTATGGCTTGAAGCAGGTCCCAAGGGCATGGAATTATAGACTTGTAAAGTTCTTGAAAGAACTTGGATTTCAGGTGTCTAAAGCGGATAGTAGCTTGCTTGTCAAAGCAAGTGATAATGGTTTCATATACATGTGCATATATGTTGATGATATAATTCTTACAGGTACAGATGAAGAAGGAATACAAAGACTCAAGAAGCAAATGGAAAAGGAGTTCAAAATAAGTGACTTGGGAGACTTGTCATACTTCTTGGGCATGGAGATTACATATACTCAACATGGAGTATTTGTGACCCAAGAAAGGTATTTGAAGAACTTGTTAATCAAGTTTAAAATGGATGATTGCAGGGTAGCACCTACACCAATGGAGGTGAATCACAGATTGAGTGAATTTGGAGGTGAAGAATTCAAGGACATGAGACAATATCAGAGTTTGGTTGGTAGTCTTATCTATGCTACTTTAACTAGACCTGATTTATCATATGCACTAGGGGTTTTGTCTCAATTCATGCATTGCCCAAGGAAAGAACATTGGATTGCAGGACAAAGAGTGTTGAGGTACATTAAGGGTACACTCAATGAAGGTTTGTATTATGGGTTCACATCAGATACAAACATCAAGATCTATAGTGATGCAGATTGGGCAGGTAATCCAGATGATAGAAGGTCAACTTTTGGATACATGTGTTATGTGGGAGATAAGTTAATCTCATGGTGTTCCAAGAAGCAACATACAGTTGCTTTTTCTTCTATAGAAGCTGAATATAAAGGCATGGTTGAAGCTGCAAAGGAAGTGATTTGGCTCAAGACATTGATGAAGAGTTTTGATATTGTGCATGGGATACCAATTATATATGGAGATAACATGAGTTCATTGTATTTAGCTGCTAATCCTGTTTTTCATGCCAGGACCTAACACATTGAGATACAGTATCACTTTCTAAGAGAGAAGGTGATGGATAAGGAGATTGAAGTCATACATACTTCAACTAAAGATCAGATAGCTGATATGCTTACAAAGAGCTTGGATGGACCAAAGCTACAGAAGTTTAAAGACATGGCAAGCATAAAGAAGATAAGAGAAACCTCAATTGATGATTGAGGGGGAGCTGTTGGTGCAGACCAATCACCAATTGAAGATTTGTAGCAAAGAAGATGGATACATTCACAAGAGTGAAGGACATGTACACATATGTACATTAGTTAAGACATAGGTTACATATACTTATGCTTTGATAAAAGTTTGTACATAATTGCCTATAAATACTTTTGGAAAAATGTCGAGGGATAGAGAGAAGACAAGGAGAGACTATGTATGAGCATAGGAATAGAGAAATAAGTGATTGAAAATGTCATTAGACACATGAGAAGTGAGTTGAAGTCTCTCTCTCATTTCAGTTGTAGTCTTCTCTAGAAATGAAAGAAATATTGCGCCCGATGTTTCTGTGTTTGCTCCATCTGTGGTAGATCATTTGTGAAATCCTTTTGAGGATATCTAAGTTCATAGTTAATGAGTCTATGACTTGAGTTTCAGAGTTTAATTGTAAACAGGCTAGGAGAATTGTGTGTAGGAACATTCATATGTGATGAGTGTTCACAGTTCTCTGAAACAGGCGCAAATTTTGAGTCCAATGAAATGAATAGTGCTCAGTGCACAGTGTAAAGTTTTACACATATGATAGCTCAAAATCTAAGTTGAGAGATAAGCTATCTACAGCCAAAAGGATTTGGTAAAACGGGTTCGACATTGTGAGAACTAAAGTTAAGAAGTTAGGGGTGTCAAATCGACTTCTCAGAAGTGCAGATTTGGACATAGGTAACTTGTGAAGTCGATTTCTCAAGTTATACTAAACCTTTTGAAGAACTTTAACTTGGAGGAGGTGCGCAACTTCTAGACAACACTCCATATAAAATTTCATAGAAAACTTTACATGTTTGATAGGTTAATGAGAAGAAATTGTGCAGCAGACTTTCTGTGTTTTATCTTCTTCACAGAATTTTTCAACTTTTGATAATTTGGAGATTGGAACTCTAATTTGGTGAAGGTTTTGACTTACTCTTGATATAGAGGTGTTCTAAATTCAAGAGTAGGTTGTTCTTTTGGGGATTAACACTCTCCATCAAGGCATAAGGCAAGGCTTGTAGCAAAAGGCTTTGCACAAACTTTGGGAATTGATTATGAGGAGACCTTCTCTCCTGTGGCAAAGATGCCTACTATTAGGGTTTTGCTTAGTATTGCCTCTTCCAAGAATTGGACGATACTTCAACTAGATGTAAAGAATGCATTCTTGAATGGTTGGATAACAGAAGAGGTATATATGGCACAACCACCTCGTTTTGAGAATCAAGTTTATCCCGATTATGTGTGTAAACTTCACAAAGCATTGTATGGTCTCAAGAAAGCTCCAAGAGCTTGGAATTTTAGGCTTGTTTCATTCTTGCAGGACAAAGGCTTTCAACCAAGCAAGGCAGATCCTTCACTCTTTATCAAAAAGAGTAATTCTGAGATCATCTACCTATGTGTATATGTAGATGATATTATATTGACAGGAAATGATGCAGATGGTATGAAGAAGATCAAAGATCATATGAGAGAAGAGTTCAAGATAATGATTTGGGTTCACTTACCTACTTCCTAGGTTTGGAAGTTGTCTACAAAGATCATGGTTTGTTTCTCACTCAAAGAAAGTACATTAAGGACATGTTGGAAAAATTCAAGATGCAAGATTGTAAGATTGCAGGTACTCCAATGGAGGTCAATCACAAATTGAGCTCACATGAAGGTGAACTCATAGAGGACATCACATCATATCAAAGTCTAGTGGGTAGTCTCAACTATGCCACATTGACAAGAGTAGATATATGTTACAATGTGAGTATGCTAAGTCAATTTATGCACATTCCAAGGAAACCACACATGGATGCTGCCAAAAGGATTCTCAAGTATCTCAAAGGAACCATAAATGAAGGACTTTATTATCCTTATGTATCTGATTTAGGTGTGAAGCTATTTTCTGATGCAGATTGGGCTGGCTCCAAGGAAGATAGAAGGAGCACTTCAGGTTATCTTACCTTTGTAGGTTCAAAGCTTATTTCATGTCATCCAAGAAGCAACCCATAGTTGTTGTCTCTTCTACTGAAGCTGAATACAGAGGTCTTGCCATAGCTACACAAGAAGCTATGTGGATGAAGACATTATCCAAAGATCTTGGATTGGAGTTTGGAACTCCAACTATTTATGGTGACAATATGAGTTCTATTCATTTGGCTGCTAATCCTATTTTTCATGCAAGGACCAAACATATAGAAGTTCATTATCACTATGTAAGAGAGAAGGTTCTAAGCAAAGAGATTCAAATATCATATGTGTCCACTCATCAAGAATGTGTAGATATTCTAACCAAAGCATTGGATGGTACAAAGCTTTGCAAATTCAAGGCTATGATTGGTTTACAAGTAATCTTGGAAGATTGAAGACCTCAAGCATACTTGGCTTGAGGGGGAGCTATTGGAGCAAGTCTATGACAAGCCTAAGTATTAGCTTGAGTCCCACAAATTCATAGAAGAAGCCTTAAAATGAAGACAATGTAAAGTTCACTTGTGAACTACCTCTTGTAACTTTTTGAAGAGTTTACTTAATGTAAAAGTGAAAGAATATTAAGTGGTTGAGTCCACTTGATCAAAAAGGGAAAGAGGAGCCACCAATTCGTGATTTGTGGTAGGTAGAGAATCAAATCAATCACTAATTGATTGGAGAGTGATTGAGGGAAGTTAGCCTCCCAAGATCAACTATAATACATGGTAGTCTTAGTCGTGGTTATGTGAAGACCTCCAAGAGCTGAGCTTTATGCCATATCAAGGTGTGATTCCAAGGCACACATATATATCAGTAAGTCCATTGTATTGTACAATCAATATAATTTCATTTTCATGATCATCTGAGTTCATATTTCCATGTTCTTGTGAAGTGTACTACTCACTGCCATATCTCTCGGTTTTCTTAATCGGATTGCAGAGATGGTTTCTCTGAGCTTGGTGCATCATTTTGAGTGATTGATCTTGGTAAAGTTAGCCCTATAAGTCTACTATATGCGCACCAATTTTCATTTCATTTGGGTGTTGCAGTCTTCAGTTATGTTCAGTTGAAGTCAACCGTGTCTGTTCTTTTTCACTTCTCTGTCAGGTACCCGACTTTTTTACTCATCTTGTCAGAGCTTTTTCTCAGTCTGTACTTACTCAAATCCGATGCTTTAAAGCTTTTTGGATTCAGCATACTATCTAGTATAAGCATACATATTTTCATAATCATTGGATTCGTAAATCTGGAGTTATGTTCATTTTGCGGCTCACTGGTCTCATTACTGTAGCAGCCCGTGAAAATCAGGATGATTTCATCAATTGTTAAACATCATTCTCAGTGTGTGGTTTATTAGTTTTGATGAGATTACTCTTGAAAGTTAGATCTTTAAGTTAACTAGACTTCTCCAAGAGGAATTAAGCTAATTGCTGCTGTGCTCAGAGAATTATGCAAAACACTGTAGAGGTGTATGAATCAAAATAGCAAGTTCTTCACCTCTGAGCTAACTCCAACTTATCTGTTTCGATCTATCTTTTTGAGAGTGATCTTCCAAGGTACATAGCGTGTCTAATACATCCATTGGCAAGATAAAAGGGCCCACCATATACTCCTAGAGTTCATTTGGTTGGTGTAGATCAAGGATTTTGCAACACCTCTTCATCTTCAAGCACATACCTTTCCATCTCTTCACACCAAAGAGACTAAATCTCATTTACCACACAAGTACATATAGTGGGGAATTGACACACGCCTATTTTTCAATTTGATGAAACGACCTAACCAAGTGTATGAGGACGTGTACACACATGATGGAAAATGAAGTGGTTCAACTGATATGCATGAGAAAAGACTAACCAACCTCTCCAAGTCACTTAACTAAAGAAAGTGTCTATCGCGATACCACTTAGAACAGTTTTCACTAAATCGAGGATTTCTCCTAGCTCCGAACTCCAAATATGGCCAATAGCGGACTCATTTCAAAGCTCTTGACGAGACGCATCTACTGGAGTCGTTTCACTCGATTCTGACAACTGTGCTTCAAGTTATGGCCAAAATAGTGAATGGTAGGAAACACCCACACTCAGTCCACAACTCCTACAAGCTCACACACGCACTACAGTAGCTCAAAAACAGTGGGGAGGGGTAGATAACAGTCCTACACACAGATTCCAAGCATTACACACACATAGAAGATCAAAGAGAAGATGAAAATCTGCAAGAAAAAAGAAATTTCGAAATTCAGGAGCTCTCCTTCTTCACAATGGCAAAAAGTGTCTTCAAAGAGTCACAAAGTGACTTATATACATGTGCCCTAAAATTGGTCCTTTCACACAAGAGACCGACACTTTATTACTAGAAAGTGAATTTCCTGCTAATTTACAAGGAATATATTACAATAAGTTGGGATTATGCATCTAGAGGACTCCTCTAGTGCATTTACATGGCTTGAGGGAATTTCCTAAGACGTTGAAGAAGAAAAATGTGCCCATTAATTTAAAAATTTTGGGGCTCCTCTTTTGTGCTTCTTTTCTCTCCAACAAAGTTCTAATCCAAGAAAGTATGTTAACAAAACCAAGATCCCTGATTTTAAACTCTTCCATCATTTGAGCTTTAACATGCTTGATGCCATTAGCATCATTCCATATAATGATTATGCCTGCCATAACCTGGTTTATCCTTATCTTCATACATAACCTGGTTTATCCTTATCTTCATACCCTCATGGTTGAGCAGTACACTTCTTCTAAGATCCATCCATTTCGGAATGTATTCTTAACATCTAACTGATATAAATTCCACTTTAGAAGCAACAACACTTACCAAAACCCTAATTGTTGGCATCTTAGCCACATGTGAAAAAGTTTCTTCATAATCCACTCCATGGGTTTGAGCAAACCCCTTTGCCACTAGCCTTTTATAGAACCATTTGAATTATATATATCCACCTCGATCCTATCAACTTCATGCTTGGCTTCTTGGGAACCAAATCCCAAGTATTTTTTTCATGAGGTGCTTCAACTTCTTCCTGCATGGCTTCTCTCCATTCTTTCTTCTCATTTGCTTCTTCAAATGAAGAAGGTTCTTCTATCATAGAGTCTTTCGTGATGTACACAGAATGCTTGGTGAGTAATGATGTGTCATAGCCATACCTTATGGGTTTTTTACTCTCCCTTTGAGATCTTCTAAGTGCTTGGTTGGAGAACTCCCGAATGTCTTCCAATTGCTTGAACTTGGCCTTGCCTTTTAACTTCCAAGCCTTGAAGTCAATCTATTCTTCATCCTCTGAATTGACATCTTCTGGTATTTGTTGATCTTCTTGAGTGAGAGTTGGAAAATCACTTTCCAAATCATAAGGTAACTTGATCTTCCCGCAGTCATCTTCAAAGCAAGGGAAAAGAGCACCAAAGTTTACAACCATTCACACTTCAAGTTATTTAATATTTTTGTTAAATTTTCATCAAACACTACATCCCTATTAACCGTAAAGTTTTGTTAGTGGGATTGTATAACCTATATCCCTTCTAGTTTTGGTCATAGCCAATGAATATACACTTTTCAGCTTTTGGATCAAGCTTCCCTCTAAACTGTGAGGGAATATGTGCATAAGAAATGCACCCAAAGATTTACAATGGTCCAATGAGGGTCTCTTGCCATTCCATGCCTCATATGGTGTCATTCCATCCAAGGATTTTGGATGGGAGCCTATTAATCAAGTATGTGGTTGTAGAAACAGCCTCTTCCCATAGGTAATTTGGTAGTTTCTTTTCATTCAACATTGATCTTGTAGCCTCTACTATCAATCTATTCCTCCTCTCTACCACTCCATTCAATTCAGGAGTGTATCTTGTTGTGACCTCTCTCTTTATACCTCTGTCCTGTAAGAATGAGTCAAATTCATGTGAGAAGTACTCATCATCTACATCAAATCTTATCTTCTTCAAGCTCCTACCTGTTTGGTTCTCAACCGATGTTAAATACTTTTTGAAACAAGTAAATACTTCATCTTTGTGCTTCATGAAGTAAAGAATTTTCCATCCATTGTAATCATCTATAAATGAAACATAGTACCTTGAACCTGAGATTGATGGCTCTCTGCTAGGACCCCGCACATATGTGTGTACAAGCTCCAAGTAGTCTTCATACATGTACCCTTTTCTATTGAATGGTTGCCAGTGAGCTTTGCCAAATTGGCATGCTCCACATTTGTATATCATGTGTTGCTTGGACACATGGAATGCTGCTAGAATGTATTTTTTGAGGACAAAAGGATTTTGTAAAATAGATAATTTTTGTATACACAATTATTAGAATGATGTAAAAATGAGGAAGAGTTTTCCTCATGATCCATTAGATGCTCTGCAGTTTTTAGAGATTTTAGCATGTGTTAGGCTCAAGAATCATAAAAAATACTTAATTCTACCTCAAGATATCTCAAATCCTAGTCTTCAACTTCCTCTTTAAGAAAATCGCAGATAATATGGTCTTTTCTTGCAAATTCGTGGATCCCATTGGTACTAGAAGGGGCATAGAGAGCCAGATTTACAAGCCCTAGATTTGGGAAATGGAAGGTTTGAGTTAGATGCAGCCACATTCATGTATATGACAAACGATTATACGTCAAGTCAAAGACCTCAGTTCAAGACCAATCAAAAGATTACTTGCTATAGGTGCGGAGGAGAACATTTTGTAATATATTGCACTCAACCGCCAACACTAAGAGTGGAAGGAGCTCATTGTAAAGATTGTGGTAGAGAACATTTAACCAAGGATTGTCCTAGAAATCCCCAAAAACAAAATATAGCAACTCACATACCTTTGAAATCTGTGGAGATAATGAAGCAAGGAGAGTCTGATGAGAATGAGATGATATCTATATAGGAAATAACTAGATCTTAGGCTAAGGAGCAAGGAATACTTTTGAAACCACACTCATCGGAGATAAAGAAAACACATCTTAGAGAGAAAAAAGAGCTAGACAAAGAGCTAAATGGGAAAAGAAAGTGAAACAAGTGGAAACCCTAGAAAAATCTAATAAACAGCAATTTGAAAACACAAACACCACATAGAGTCAAACTAGGAACAGAAAAGAAAATCAATCAAAGTGTTTAGACACATTGTTGAGAGCATATCAAGGAAGAATTGAGGAAGGACCTAGTGCCTTAGACTATGAAAGAGTTTATCCAGTGCTTGATTTGGAGGAGGAAAGAATGCAGCTATGTAAACAAATAATCACTAAAACTCAACAAAACCTTGAACAAGAAGGAAACATTGAAGGAGGAAGAAGTAAGAAAAACTCTCAAAAACAACATTATAATCAAGAAACTAATGACCCATTACAAGAAGAAGGAGCCAATGCAACACAACTCATCATTGTACAATTCAGACTAACTAAACAATGTAAAATTCAATATCAAACAACACTAAGTGAATTGGTGAAACAAAACTCTCATCTACAACATCGTATTTCAGAACCTGCAAATAATTTACACTAGAATCAAGGAACAGAACAAGAAGCTGAGGAAATTGTGCCTGTACCCATTGATAAGATAGGAGGATACTGTGAAGGGGAGGAAGGGAACACCATACTCAAAGTGCAATTTGGTGATAAACGGACCAATGCAATTTTGGACAGTAGATAAGGGAGGAAGTAAGTTAGATTTCCCTATTGCTTATGCTAGCAAGCAATTGACTCAAGTAGAAAGGAACTATACCACTACTGAAAGAGAGGGATTAGGAATGGTGTTTGCAGTAAAAAAAAATATAGTCATTACTTGTTAGCCAACAAGTTTAAGTTCTTTGTGGATCACCAAGCATTACTATATTTGGTAAACAAACCTTGTCATATTGGAAGAATTGTGAGATGGTTCTTACTCTTAATGGAATTTGAATTTGAAGTTGTGGTCAGACAAGAAAAAACATGTTTGAGAGCAGACCATTTGTCTAGGATTCAAACAAAAGAACAAACTCTTCCAATTAATGATGACTTGCCATATGCTTATCTATTCAAAATAGAAAGTGTTCCTGATTGGGCAATGTCTTTGGTGCCACTTCTTACAATTGGACCATGTAGAAATATGGGTAATAAAATACATTTTCTATTACAAAGTAGAAACTTTGTGTTGTCGGTTGGACATTTATACCACATAAATCATATTGGTGTGTTGGAATACTGTACCCTTGAGGAACAGCAAAGAAATTATCTACAGAAAGCACATCTTTGGAATCCATGCGTTCATGCTTCCAAGATTATAACTCTAAATAACTTGTCTAGAATGGGAGTGAACTAGCGAACCAAAGAACAAGATGTAGAGGGATACATAATACAATGCAAAGCGAGAACATTACTAATTTGCTCACTTTGTATTGGTTCCAAAAAAAATCCTAAGTGGAGTGAACATATAGTTGAAGAACTTAAACAACCACAAGAGCAAAAGAATCCTGTAGAAAATTCAGATTCTAGAAATATAAAGGAGCTGAGCCAAGACTATCAATTAATAGGGGAACAATTGTATAGGAAAGGAATAGATGGATACCTACGAATGTGTGTTCCTCAAGAGAAGTGTTTGGAAATTTTGGAGATGGCACACTCAGGATTAGCAGGAGGTCACTTTTCAGGTGAGAGAACTGCTAAACTGATACTTTACTCAGGTTTTTCGTGGCCAACTCTCTCTCCAGATGCAAAAACATGTGTCAAAAGATGTGATATTTGTCAAAAAGCAAGACAACTTGGAAGAAAGGATGTTGTTTGTTGTTACCATTTGGAGTTATCCTCTCCAATCATTTTAGCATAAAGAATCAACAATACATCTTATATTTGTCAATCCTGGAAGTATACAAAAGACCACAGCCCCTTCTAGATGATGGAATCCAAAAAATAAGAGAAAACTGGCTGGATTTCTAAGAAATAATGAAGATGAAGAGGAATTTCTAGGGTTTTGATTATCTTGAGCAATACTACATCATTTCCAATGATCTTGGTATCTAAAGTGTTTTATTTTCTCAGCAAAACACAATCATGAAGTCAAATCTCAAAAATGATACATGTAACCTTCAGACGAGACAATCACGATTCTGTGAAAATTGACGATTTTCATCTCCAGCACTATTCTTCAGCAATTTCTCACTCAAAACATCATGAATCAACTCTCTTCATACACATTCATCAGAAATACACAATAGAAGCTTGCAAATTCCATGGATACACATAGAATAGACTCACAAATCAAAGAAAGTACTTGAAAGGAAGAAATACGATTTTCTGCAGGAAACTCTTCTCATTACTTGGATAGCATCAAATACAATTAACCAAGCCTCTCAAAATAGAGGAAATTGTCTTTTATACATTTTCAACTGTCCCTTTTCACACTTGAATTTTGATCCTTTTCCCTTCTAATCTAAAAATATGCTATCTAGGAGTTTCCAAAAATTCTAGAAAAATTACATATGATTCTAATTTACATGAGGAAGACTCTTCCTAAATTTTTACATCATTTGCATAAATATTTCTACAATTTTTTTTCATTTTACAAATATTCCTCTTCAAAAAAATGCTTCTTCTAACATTCTTCCCCTCCTATACCTTTTGGCTCCTGACAAAAGACATTCTTGCTGATATACCATGAATGCTTCCTTCACTTCTTTTTTCTTTGATATACCTATGACAGTAGGTCATGACGTTTTCTTTCTGTAATGTTTAAGTTGTTCAGCATCTCAAATAATGCTTTTCTCCATTGCACAACAGCCTCTGGTTTATCTATTACATCTTTCTTTAGGTATTCTGTGTATGCAGCTTCATAAGTAGTGAGTCGAGATTTTGTTACTACTAACAAATTTCCAAATATTTCTGATTCTCTTTTGAAAAATCCATAATCAAATGCATCTTTAAAAATCTGAAGATAATGACTACCCAAAAATATTGTTCTGCTATAATAAGCCATCAAACATATCCTGTCTGGGGTTTCACTGAGATCAAATAATAAAGCATCAGATGGTGAATTAAAGCCAATGTAATTGAGAATTCTGACATCTGTATTTGTAAAAGTCTCTATACATGCCAATATGAGTCTCATTACTCTGATTAGTAAAATACATGCTGGGTCATTGACATCTTTGTATGTAGATATAATAGACTCTGCTGTGTCCACCATATATTTCTTTGTTGGCCATGTTCCTGCCTTCGGTCCTGCTATCTTTGGAAAGTTCAACCATTTTGATGGAATCTGTCCTACATTCCTTCTTTTCCAAAAGACTATCCACTCCCTTCTCCTTGCTACTGGACAATAAGCTGGATAAATTTTTAACTAAATTGGTGCTTCTTTCCATATTTTCCTACATTCTTTGTTGGCATCCAACCACCTATTTCTCCATTTAGGATTGGCTTTTTCAAATAATTCCTTTGTCACATTGATGTCTTCTTCATATTCTAAATACTTGTTTGGAGGTAATCCCACCCTTGCCAACTGATAATTTTTAATACTTTCAATAATCATGCAAAAGGGTATACCTAAGCCATTTGCAGCCCAATGGTGTTGATCCGGATTTATTCCTTTATTTAGAGAAAAATTTAACAATCTGTTCCTCGTATTCATTGTGCTTTTTTCTAATAAATTCCATTCTGGATTCTTTGTCTGTTAGAAGTCTCTGAACAAACTCCTCTGAGTATTCTTCTATTGCTGTCTTATTTTCTTGTTCATCACCATGTTGGGTTCTGTTATCATCTCCTACTTCATAGTCCTCTGCTTGTGTAGTCTCTTCCTGCTCTTCAATCTGAGTTTGTGGTTTTTCCAATTTTTTCTGTAGCTCTTCTATCATCAATAGTAAACTTTTATTTTGAGAGGTCCACAACTCTCTTTCTGATTTCCACTCATTTCTTTCCTTTTCTATACTCAACTGCCAATCACTTCTCTCTTTTTCTATATCCATATGTAACTTATTATATCCCCTCATAGAAGTAGTAGCATGTATACTTGCTTGTTTTTCCAACTCCTTAGCTTCTTTCAACTCTGTTTGCAATCACATAATTTCTTTGTTCAGATCTTCCTTCTCATCTTGTGTCACCTGTACAGTCTTGCTTTCTTCCTTCAATTGGCCTTCTTCCATTAATAACTTGTTTATTTCCTCATTTGCTTTGACCATAATTTGATATGAACTCTGCAAAGTTCTGTATCTCCCTTCAATTTTCTTCAGCTCCATCTCCATTTTACTACTATGCTCTGTCTGTTTTGCACACTTCTCTTCAAGATATTGGATTTTGTTTTGTTGCTGAACCTCCAATTCTTCCAATCATTCTGTATGTTAATTCCTCATTTCTCTCCTGTACAATCCTCAACTGTTCTACTAACTGTTCCTTTTCTTTATTTTGCTCATTAATGATTCTGCTGCCTTTTACAAACTCTGATTCAGCTACCATGCCTGCTATGATCATGTTTCTACTTGATGGTCTAAACTGTTCTTTATTGCTCATAATAACCTTGCAAGCATATCTTATATCTTTAGGTATTCTTTCCAACCCAGCTTCTAATTCCATTTGTTTTACTTCTATCTGCTTTTCTTCTTTGCAGTCATTCTCTTCTTCATCTTCTTCCTCATACTCTATGACCTGGTGCTTTTGTTCTTCATAGCCCTTATCTGCTTTCATTTCTTCTTTGTCTGCAATATTTTCCTCATGTTCTAATATCTGATCCTCCTTCTTCTCATATCCTGATGTGTCTTTAATTGTCTCCATTTCTTCTACCTTCTTTTTCTCCATTCCTTGTTGTTCTTCTTCAAGGAGATGTTCTTCCTTTTCTTGTACTTCCTTTTCCTCATTTAGGGTTGAATCAATCTCCACAGAGAGTTTTATTTGATCATTAATTATTTTCTCCTTTATTCCTTCCTCTTGCTCATCTATATCCATGAGATCCAGACCTTCCTCTTGTCCCTGATCTTGTGTAGTTGTAAATTCTTCATTATGATTCAAGTCATATAGTATGTCTTCTATGCTTTGGTTTATCTCTTTTTCTGTATCCCCTTCTTTTACTTCTTGAGCATTCCTCTTTTCCACTACTTCCTCTGTTTCCTTGATTTGATTTGTATCTTTTTTTTTTGTGTACTGAACTGCATAACTGAACTTCTTTTTCTACTTCTAACTTTCCTTCATCCAATTTGAAATAGGTTTGACGTAAAGGTTTTGTCCATATTGTCTTCAATCCTGAATCCACTAATCCACAACTGAATTCCTTCCTTACTTCAATCTCTTCTTCCATCGTCACTGCTTTGCCTTTCAGTAACCTTCTCTCTTCTCCAGGACTGACCTGCTTTGCTGCTTCTTCTTGGATTTGCTTTCCTTGTGACTTCTCACTCGAGTCTTCTGGTGTTTTATTTTTTTCAGAGACTTGTGTTATCACATTTGGTGTGCTAGGCACTGATAAGTTCAAACTTTTCAACAAAAAGTTTTCAATGTCACTTTCAGAATTCGAAGAAAATTGTGAAGAGCCTGTTATTCCTAATTTGTCCATTCTTGGTTTTTTCACAGCAATGGATTTCTTCTACTTCTGTTTCCATCCTTGGTACGGGTTCTGCTACTAATTTTCCTTTACTTTTCTTGGTTAACTTCCTCTTCTGTACAGGTTTCTTCTTAACCTTCTTCTTCACTACAACTGTAGTTCTAGTTTCAAGAGGTCCTTGTCTTTTCTCAAAAAAAGGATAAGGTAGAACAAATTGCCATTATTTTCAAAATGTCATAATTTCTTCTCTGTAACACTCTGATTTTCTTATCAAGGATCCTAACTGCATATCAGATACTCATGTTCTTTTTCCATTGAATCAAATCTGATTTTTTTTACCCAATAATATTTAACCCTTGCTGACCTTGTTCTAGGAAGAAACCCTTCTCCATTTGATAGGCTGTTCTTGGAATTTTTTGGCTTCCATATCCATTTTGTTCTGGAATTTTGTTTTGATGAGTAGCGTTTGTGTGTACTCTGTTTCCACAATCTTCCTGTTCTGATGCCTTGATGCATCTGACTACTCCATAGCTGCCCCCTTTCTTCTGTCTTTTCACCATCCTGTGTTCTTTCAAATTTATCCTGTTTTTTATTGAATGAAGCTTGATCATAAAATGGTTGTATTGGTAATGCCTTTGTAACTTCTAATGAAAAAGTAAATCCTTCCAGATCTGAGTCATGAATCTCCTGTTGATCTTCCTGTTCTTCAGTACTCCACAAAAACATTAAAAACCTTTTGTCATTTACTGTTAACTTAAGCTTCATTTTTTCAAAATCCAATATTACTTTACCTTGCCATAGCCATGGTTGTCCCAAAATCAATTTCTCAGTCATCATGTGGTCTGGCCATTCTTCACAATCTATTCTCATATATTCTTCATTGAACTTAACTTTAATAGATGGTGAAGACAAGCTTTGTATTATCTGCCCTTCTAAAGTTTTGAGAAATGTCTTGCTTTTCAGTCCTTTTACACTTAAACTTATTCAACAAAGCTGAACTGATCAAATTTACTTGTGCTCTTGAATCTATCAAGACTTTATTTTTTCATCCTGAAAATTCATTGTGATAACAGGCAAATGTTCTCTTTCTTTTAGAGGTGTTTCACACAAAAGGACTTCTCTAAGATCTTTGGTTTTTCTTATCCTTTCCTTTGTCTCCTGTTGAGTATCCTTTCTTATATTTTCCTCTTCTTTTTTCCTATTTTGAGCTTGATGTATTCTTCTCCATTCAGAGACTGTTAATGGAAAATCATACCTTTTAACTCTACATCCACTTATGAAGTTTGGCATGAGTTCTCCATCTATGTTAGCTAGTTGGATAGCTCCACTGTTACTTATTTGATGTATAATATAAAGCCCATGTCCTTTTTTCTGAAATTTCTTCTGATGTTCCTTTACTGTGTATGCCAAAACTAGATCTCCTTCTTGTAGATCTTTTTCTTTAATATGAACATCATGATAATCTTTTTGTCTTTTCTTGTCTGCATATATGCTCATACTTGCTTAGAGTCTAGAAGCTCCTAGTTTTTCCAATTCCATCACTCTCTCAGATAATTCATGTCTAGTCCATTTGTATTGACTTCCCACCTTTAGTGTTGGAATAAGGAATTCTATGGGCAGAACTGCATTTTGTCCATATACCAGATTGAATGGTGTGGTTCCTAATGCAGTTTTGTATGCCACTCTATAGGCCCATAGGGCATGATTAAGTTGTAAATCCCAATCATTCCTGTTTGTGTTTACCAATTTTGACAATACAGTGCAAAGTACTTTATTAGTACTTTCTGCTAACCCATTGGCTTGTGGGTGATATGGGGCTGACTTTCTATGACTAATCAGGAAATATTCAGTTATGTTTTCTATGATTTGGTTCAAAAAATGAGTATCCCTATCACTTACCAATTCAATTGGTAGTCCAAATCTGGTAATGATATTTTCATAGAGAAACCTTGCAGTAGTCTGGGCATCATTTCTTTTTGTAGCCTTGGCCTCTGCCCATTTGTTCAGGTAATCTGTGGCTACTAGTATATATTCAACATGTGATTGTTTTGCTGGAGGATGTATGGGTCCAATGAAATCCAACCCCCATTTACTAAATGCTCTTGCTGAAATCAATGGAACTAATGGCATATTGTCTCTTTTGTTTGGTTGACTCACCCTCTGACAAATGTCACATCTTTTTACATATGTTCTTGCATCAGGAAATAGGGTTGGCCACCAAAAACCAGAATATAATATGAGTTTAGCAGTCCTTTCACTTGAGAAATGTCCTTCTGCCACTCCAGAATGTGCCATTTCTAGCATTTCCACATATTTATCTTCAAGAACACAAATTCCTAAATATCCATCCATCCCTCTCTTATACAATTGTTCTCCTATTAGTTGATACTCTTCAGAAATCATTTGTAGATTCGTCTACACTAACTCTTACTTGTTTTCCTTTCTTGTTTCTTTTCAATTCCTCTATTATGTTCACACTCCATTCTGGGTTTTTCTGAAACCAATATAGAGTTACAAGTTCTGAATTTTGCAAGGATTGGCATTCCCAATAGTTAGCAATATATTTTGTTACATCTTGAATCTTATTAGGCCAATGTACTCCCATCCTATTGAGATTACTTAGGGTGACTATTATGGAAGCATGAGTACAAGGGTTCCAACAATGAGCTCTTTTCAGATATTCCTGTTGCTCCTCCTCTAGAGTACAATATTCCAATATGCCTATATGGTTGAGGTGATACAAGTGCCCAGCTAACAACATAAAGTTCCTGCTTTGTAATACTAAATGTGTGTTGTTTCCAAATGTTCTACAAGGTCCCATGGTTAGCAAAGGTACTAAAGTCATGGCCCATTCAGGAATACTTTCTACTTTGAACAGATATGTATCTGGCACGTCATCATCTAAAGGTGAAATTGGTTCTTTAGCCTAGATTCTAGACAAATGATCTGCTCTCAAATGTGTTTTTCCCTGTCTGACCACCACCTCAAAATCAAACTCCATCAGTAGAAGAAACCATCTGACTATCCTATCAGTGGGACAAGGTTTGTTTACTAGATAGAGTAAAGCTTGGTGATCCACAAAGAATTTAAACTTGTTGGCCAAAAGATAATGTCTATATTTTTTCACAGCAAATATCATTCCCAACCCTTCCCTTTCAGTGGTTGTGTAATTTTTCTCTACTAAATTCAGCTGCCTACTAGCATAAGCAACTGGGAAATCCAATTTGCTTCCTTCTATTGGTTGTGCTAACACACATCCCAAAGCATAATTTGAAGCATCCACATGGACATGGAAAATTTTATTCCATTGTGGTGTTTTCAGAATCGGTGCTGTTACCAAACAAGTTTTTAGAGTCTCAAAAGCTTGGTCACACTCTCTTGTCCACTCAAATTTTGTGATCAAAGCATACAAAGGTTTAGCTATGTCAGCAAACTTGTGTACAAATTTTCTATAATCCCCGCAATGTCCCATGAAAGTTTGAATTTCCTTTACATTTGTTGGTCTTGGAAGTTCCACTATGAGCTTAATTTTTCTCTCATCAGTTGAAATTCCATTTTTGGAGACTATGTGACCTAACATTCTTCCTTGTCTTACAAAGAACACACACTTCTCTGGATTTAAACATACTCTGTATGTTCTGCATTTCCTGAATATGTTTTCTAAATCTTCCAAATGATCCTGTCTTTTTAATGAAAAAGTACAAAGATCATCCACATAAATTTCCCTTACATTCCTCAAGAATTCTTTGAATATATGACACATCAATCTTTGAAAAGTTGTTGGGCATTAGTTAACCCAAAGGTCATAACCATAAAAGCATTAATCCCCCATTCTGTGGAAAAGACAGTTTTATGTTGGTCTTCCAAAGCTATGGGTACCTGATTGTATCCTGAAAAGCCATCCAAAAAACTATAAACCTCCTTCCCTGCAACTCTTTCTAGAAGATGGTCTATTATAGGCAATGGGTAGCTATCCCTTATAGTTGGAGCATTCACTTTTTTCAAATGAATGCATACCCTAAGTTTCCCATTTTTTTTTGGTACAACTATAGGAGATATCCACTCTGTGTATTCAATCTCATAGATGAAATTGGCAGCCAGCAGCTTATCAATTTCTTCCTTTATTTTAGCAGAGTATTTATCATTGAATGTGTAATGTCTTTGTTTGCTAGGTTTTGCATCAGGTGTAATAGGAATCTTATGCTCACAGATTTTAGGATCAATACCTTTCAAATCCTTGTAGCTATAAGCAAACACATCCCTATAGTTTTTGGCCAAATTTCTTAATGCTTCCTCCTCTTGATTTGTCATGTCATCAGCTATTACAATATGTCTTTCTTCCCCCTCTTCCTGGGTGATCATTACCTTCTTAGTTTGTTCTTCATTGTCATATGCCTCCCCTTTTTTCTTTTCTCTCTTTGGTTTCATTTTTAGAAATCTGTCTTCTACTTCATAAGTCTTGAAATTTGCAGGAACATCAAACTGTCGACCTTGCTTTGTCATTTTTTCATTTTTTTCATCCTCTTGATATTTTTCTATTTCCTTATGTTTGTTTTTTCTATATTTGCCTGAGATTTTATCTTTTATTGCATCTGCAACTTTTACCTCTTCCAAATATTGTGTTTTTCCATTTTTCAATATCATTTCTTTTTTTTGGTCCTCTTCTGTTTTTGATACCTTTATCATGTGTATTCCTATGTGAAAAACATCATATCCTTCTTCATTTTGGAAATTCACTCCCACATACTCATCATTGGCTAGATCCATGGTAGCCAAAATCTGGTTCCAACCATAAGGCTCAAATTCTTCATCTTTGAATTTTTGTGGTACATAGCTCTCATCTTGTAATTTCCTCCCTTTTACACAATCTTCTTTTCTTAATCTTCTTTTTCTATTTGTAAGATTTCTTAACACATTGCACTTCCATATTGATTATTCTGTTTCATTATGATCTTCCAACTCTGATTCTTCACTTAATTCCTGATTTTGATGTATTTTGAACCATTCTTGAGGGGACATGTCACAATAATGACCATTTCTTAGATTCACTCTGGTTGTCCTTCCTTTGCTCTGAAGATATAGGCAATCATTACCCCAATCTTGCACAATTTGCATTTGTCTCATAAATGGTCTTTCTAGGATGATTTCATATGAAGTGGATTGTGGAAATTCAACTATGGCAAAAGTATGCTCTATTTCTTTTCCACATATATCCACAATCACCTTTTCCCATATTCCTAGGGGTTTTTCTATGTCCCATCTGCAAGTTTCAATCTCATTTTAGTGGGTATTAATTCATTTTTTCCCCATCTTTCCCAAGTTTGTTTAGTCATGATAGCCACACCTGATCCACTATCCAATATAGCTTGGGCATGATTTGTACCAAATTGTATTCTCAGAGTTGAGTTCCCTTCTTCTCCTTCACAATATCCTCCTATTTTATCAATAGGAATGTACAACAACTCTTCCAATTCTTGTGGTTGTGGATCAAAATTCTCTGGTATTGCTTCCCATTTTACCATTTTGTATTGTAAGTGAGGATTCTGTTTTACCAATTCCTCCATTGTGGTGTGGTATAAGATTGCACATTGTTTGTCTATATTTACCTGGAATGTTATTTGTGAGTTATCTTCTTGATCAATAATTTCCCTTGTTCTTGTTACCTTTGTTTCTCCAGCTGTTGTTTGAGAATTATCTAGTTCCCCCAGTTTAAGTTGTGCTTCTTGTATGATTTGTTTGCATTTTTGCATTCTTTCATGCTCTATATCTGGTATAGGATAAGCCATTACATGATCTGTGGGATTTGGTCCCTCTTGAATTCTTCCCTTGTATGCTTTTATCATAGTTTCCAAACTTTGTGAATTTCTTATCTCTTGCTGGGTTTGTGTCTTTTGGGGTGGGCTATGTTTTGGCAGTTCCATATTTTCTTCTTCTTGACTTCTACCCATTCTCATTTTTCTCTCCCATCTCCCTTTTTGTCTTTTTTTCTTCTCCTTTGGAGATGAATTCTTCTTTTGTTCCTTGGTTGTTTCCTGTTGTTTGGCTTGTGCCCTTGTTATAGCATTTACATTTACTTGTTCAGGGTCAATCAAGTCTTCTTGCTCCATGATGTTGACTGCTTGTAATGGTATGTTATTAGAAGTATTTTGTTGTTTTTGAGGATTTCGTGAACAATCCTTTATTAAATGTTCCTTGCCACAATCCTTGCAATAGGCTCCTTCTACTCTTAGTGTGGGAGGTTGTGGACAGTCTCTAATGAAATGTTCCCCTCCACATCTATAACAAGTTATTTTTTGACTCCCTTTGAACTGAGGTCTCTGATTAGACATGTAATTATTGGTTATGTACATGAATGTAGCTATATCCATTTCAATTCTCCCATTTCCCAAATCTATGGCTTGCAGTTCTGGTTCTCTCAGCTCATATCCTTCCCACTCTTCCTGATATCCTTCATTCCAATGATAATCTTCTTTGTATGGTGATCTTATTCTTGAGTTTTCCTCTTCTATTCGTGTGTATTTGACTGGTACCACATTTGTTGGTAATGGAGGTTGTTGCCCAAGTACCGGTCTTGGTTGCTCAATAAATCCAGATTCTCTTTGGTTCGCATATTCTCTCTCCTTAATGGGTTGTTTATTGTAAAAGCATTCTTCTCTGGTATGATTTGTCCATTTTCTTTCTAGTGTACAATATTTGAGTGTTTTCCTATCTTGCAAATGTTGTGGTTTTTGATATGGACATTGTTGTACCAAATGATTTTCTCCACAATTACATCATTTTTTTATTTGTTGTTATCTTGGTGTTTATCAAATTTGTTTTGGTGCTAACTTCTAGGGCTTTAGCAATGGCTTGTGCCAATTCTTCTACTAGTGGGATTTTATCTTCATTTGTTCTAGGTTGATCAAATGCTAACAGGTCTTGTCCTCTGTTATCCTCCAAATCTATTGCCTCTTTCACACATGCTCCTAGATCAGGGCACCACCTATAATACACCAGGGTTCTTAATTGGGCACTTCTCAATCCTTTTATGAATAGGGATACTTGTCTTGCCATGGAAGGTACTTCTTCTCTGGGACATCTGTCAATATATTACTTAAATCTCCTAGCTGCCTCTCTAACATTTTCATCTTTTTGCTATTTAAAGTTATGTATCAAGGTAGTTGTGCTATGTTTTATTCTATTTTTGAGAATTCCCCAATGAAGGCTTCTAAGAAAGATTCAATATCCAGACACATTTCCTTTCTCAAGGGGATGAACCAAGATAGTGCAGGTCCAGTTAAGGTTAGACCAAATGCTTCAAAGTGGACTTTGTAATCCTCAACTTCTTCTCCTCTAATTAATTGTCGAAATTTTGCAGCATGAGCATGAGGATCAAAATATCCTTCATATTGATTCTTCATGCATTTGGCTTCTTGATAGGGCCTAAGCATTCTTCCCTGATTTTGCCACTGATGTCTTCTTCTCAATGGAAAATCATTAAGTCCTTCTGCTTCTCTCTCAAAAGGGTTTGGGGAAGTATGTAGTCTCCTACCTTGTTGTTGTTCACTATTATTGTGAGTTTCATGTTGTCTTGGCAAGTCTGGCTGCCCTATGTTTTGTTCCCAAGGTCTCTTGTCTGCACATTGCCCTAGGTCATTTGAATTTTCTAGGTCTTGTGAAAAGATGTATACACATCCTTGTATATCCTCATATCTACCATCCTTGAACTGTGCTACTGGTGTTATATTCAGGGGAACGTCCAAGTTTCTCAATCTAATGAGAAACTTATGCATCCCATCCTGATATACATAGGATCCGAACCTATTTGTGTACATGTATTTGAGAATGTTTCTATAATCACCAATTTCAGAGGATTCATTGGTTTCATTTAAATTATCCATATTAATTTCTTGGCCAAAATCTTTTTCTTGTAATTCTCCTATCACTTGCTCTACCTCCTTCCTTCCTAACTCTTGCTTGGAATGTGTGTTCAATTTATTACCAGATCTAAGAATCATTCAAATAGTTCACGATTCTGTGGAGGGAATGGTGTTTTTCACGATTTTGTGTTTGAGAATCGTGTTTTTCACGATTCTGAGGAGGGAATCGTGTTTTTTTTTTCACGATTCTATGGTGAGAATCGTGTAATTCACGATTCTGAGTTGAGAATCGTGTTTTTCACGATTCTGTGGTGGGAGTCGTGTTTTTCACGATTCTATGGTGGGAATCATGTTTTTTCATGATTCTATGGTGGGAATTGTGTTTTTCACGATTCTGTGGTGGGAATCGTGTTTTTCACGATTCTATGGAGGGAATCGTGTTTTTCACGATTATGTGTTGAGAATCGTGTTTTTCACGATTCTCTGGAGGGAATCGTGTTTTTCACGATTCCGTGTTGAGAATCGTGTTTTTCACAATTCTGTGGAGGGAATCGTGTTTTTCACGATTCCGTGTTGAGAATCGTGTTTTTCACGATTCTGTGTTGAGAATCGTGTTTTTCACGATTCTGTGGAGGGAATCGTGTTTTTTTTTTCACGATTTTGTGGTGAGAATCTTGTAATTCACGATTCTGATCCCAAACGATCGTGATTGCTCAGAATCGTTAGAAACACGATTTTCTTAAGAAAATCGTACTCTAGGAATCGCGATTTTTTGTGTTTTGTTTCAGAGAATCGCGATTTTGTATTTGACTACAGAATCGCGATTCTGTGCAGATTTTTGAAATTTTTGAGGTTCTTGTTTTTTAATTTTTTATTTCTTCAATAGAATCTCTTTATTAAAGTTTTAACATGTACTAAAAGAATTTAACAAAATTATTATTTTTTCACTGAAAACTCAAAAATCTAAACATCGCGATTCCGTGTTTTTGGCTATTTTGTGTGTTTTTGTGCTTTAATCATCATATGAAATTTGAAGAAATGCAAAAAATGTATTGAGAATTCCTTACCTTGATGGCTTGATAAAGAAATCTCCAAAAACTTGTGTTTGTAGGAAATCGCAATTCTGATTGCTTTCTCTCTCTCCCTCTCTCCCACTCAAATGAGCTTTTTTTTGAGATTCCAGGGTTTTATAGACTTCACACAATCGCGATTTTGTTCAATTTTCTCAGGATTTTCACTTTTTACTTGTTCAATTTTTATTCTTCAACAATTTTATGGTTTTAATTCACAATTCCTAACTTTTCATCACAAGTTACTCCCTTTATCCTACTGGTGAAAATCATGATTCTGTACTTAATTTTCAATTTTACTCATTTCATGCTCAATTCTCTCTGATATTTTTGAAATTTGAATTCCTTACCCCACTTTATGAAATTTTGTTACAACCTCTTACCTCTATACCCAAATGTGCAGAAAATAATTCAACTTCTTTTTCTTATAGAAAATCGCAATCCTGTGCAGAGAATTGTATTTTTTCTGAACTTCCTATTTTTTGCAATTTTGATTCTTCTTTCCTCTTAATCTTCTTCAAGATTCTTCACCAACTCCAAATCACTTGTCACCTGCAATTTTACACCATCAACAAAAATTAGCGATCCTGTGAAGAGAATCGTGTTTTTCTGAACTTCCAGTTTTTTTCAGTTTTTGACTTTTCTTTCCACTTGGTCCCCTTTACTCTTAACAACAACACTTCATTTCAACTTCCTAAGGGAAAAAAAAAATTGTTTGAATGTTTTAATGGATTTTATGATTTTTTTAGTATTTTGCCCTAAATTAAGGTAAACACTTCACTTAGGGTTTCTTGTTTAGTGATCTATTGATCCTGTGTTTCCTGATTGGTTATACTTCTTTATGCTTTGCTATCTAATCAGTTCATGAGAAAAACTTCCCAAAGAAAAATGTGCTAAGAAGTGCAAATATCAATTTATGCAAAGATAAACTCAAACATTTTTCTTTTGAAGATGCAAATAAACTTTTTCTCAAGATTATTGCTTTGCCTTGCTTAACAAATAGATCTTATCTACTTGCATCTAGCTACTTTACTTGACTTTCCTCAATGCAATCATGTTATCTATCCCAAGATGAACAATTTTGCTTGGTACTTGGTCAAAAAGCACTCTACAAATGCAAAGATAGACACATTTTACCTTATCTTCAGCTTTCTTGATTCAGTGTTTGACACACCTTCACTTTACTTTCAAAAAATAATATGAGCAACTATCAATTTGCAAGAATTTCAACACTTCTTATTCTCAAAAGATTATCTATTGCTTTCTTTTCCCAAAAGACAAACAAAGAAACCTACCTTTTTCATGTTTCCATTTCTTGATTAAAGAGTATTACCTTTTCAATGTGTTCAATACCATCAACTATAGAAGATCTAGCAAGGTCCAACTTCAATGAAGCTTTTGCTTTATTCCCCGGCAACGGCGCCAAAAAGAATGTTTGTTGTTACCCTTTGGAGTTGTCCTCTCCAATCATTTTAGCATAAAGAATCAACAATACATCTTATATTTGTCAATCCTGGAAGTATACAAGAGACCGCAGCCCCTTCTAGATGATGGAATCCAAAAAATAAGAGAAAACTGGTTGGATTTCTGAGAAATAATGAAGATGAAGAGGAATTTCTAGGGTTTTGATTATCTTGAGCAATACTACATCATTTCCGATGATCTTGGTGTCTAAAGTGTGTTATTTTCTCAAAAAAACACAATCATGAAGTCAAATCTCAAAAATGATACCTGTAACCTTCAGACGAGACAATCACGATTCTGTGAAAATTGACGATTTTCATCTCCAGCACTATTCTTCAGAAATTTCTCACTCAACACATCATGAATCAACTCTCTTCATACACATTCATCAGAAATACACAATAGAAGCTTGCAAATTCCATGGATACACATAGAATAGACTCACAAATCAAAGAAAGTACTTGAAAGGAAGAAATACGATTTTCTGCAGGAAACTCTTCTCATTACTTGGATAGCATCAAATACAATTAATCAACCCTCTCAAAATAGAGGAAATTGTCTTTTATACATTTTCAAGTGTCCCTTTTCGCACTTGAATTTTGATCCTTTTCCCTTCTAATCTAGAAATATGCTATCTAGGAGTTTCCGAAAATTCTAGAAAAATTACATATGATTCTAATTTACATGAGAATACTCTTCCTCATTTTTACATCATTTGCATAAATATTTCTACAATTTTTTATCATTTTACAAATATTCCTCTTCAAAAAAATGCTTCTTCTAACAGATGTGTAGCTCAAGCGTAACCACCACCTCCTTTACTTGTCAATCTGTGGAGATTGTTGATATATTTAGGTAGTGATGTGTGTGAACACACTAGGACCGTCGGGGTACTTTTTTCCCTCTTTAGGAGGTTTTTTCCCCCCGGCTTATATATACGCCTATTGCCCTAATGGGCTACTTATCTTTGTACATTCTCTTGTAATACATTCAGTATTGTGTGTTGTGCTCCTAGCTTCTTCTTCTTCCTTGTGTTGTTCGCGTTGTCGTCGGGAATTTTGAAAAAGGAGGGAAGTCAGTGAATGACAAGACTAGCTTGGCAGTGCCTTAGAAGCTCACCTAATATTGTTGGAATGGATCGAGTTCAATTATTTTCATACTTAGTCTTTAACCGATTTTAATTCAAGAAATTAAGAGATATATCTTGCATTTTCCTATGAGGAGACTAAGTCCCGAAGCATATTAAACTTGATTCCAACATGTGCTTAACATTTTCTTAATGAAAGCCGAATTGAATATCGTTGACTTCTACTTGTTCATATCCATTGTTAGACTCATAAGTGTCTACAATATGCAAGATGGTCCTAGAAATCAGAGTGATTTCGGTTTAGTGAGTTCAGATTTGTGCATTCTTTACCATCAATAAACTCGCTGGAATGTAGAACAGAACACACATTTAATGCAGCATTGTTATTATCACAAACGTACGATGCAACGACCTATCATTCATCGACATTTAAGAAGAGATGAGGCATCGACCGATGTCATATACTTGCGTGAGAAAATTCATTTCACATGCCCAACAGCGAAAGACACGAAAGAAAGGGAAATCCATGTTTGAGAATAAGCATAATACACCTTAATACAAGTTATATATATATACGTTCTTGATCATGCAAACCTATAGTTTAAAATAATCGAACATAATCCAAGAAAATTTGTACTGTGGCTTACAACACTATGCATGAATCTGCTAAAAACTAGATGTATGCGCGCCAACATTTATGCTTGGAAATCAAATCAGTTTTTTGAACTTCAGAACTATTACATCGAAGCACATTTTGTAATTACCGAAGTCATGCAAGAATTCTCATGCAAAAGGTCGATAAAGTGGCTCAACGCTGTGCGATCATAGTAAACATAAATAAAACGTTTTTTGAACGCAAGTGTTAAGTTATCTTTATAGAGAGCAAAGCCCACATTCAAATACAACAAGTTTCATTAAAGTTCCACGTCAGTGGTTTAAGCAGCCTCATCTCAGATAATTATGGAGGCTCATCTCAGAAACTTATGCAGGCTCATCTCAGAAAATTATGCAAAGGTATGATTAGCCACAGAAAAGACAATACTTTAACTCGAATCATAAGAGAACACCAGTATCTTCAGTGAAAGGGCAATAAGCGTAGATCAAAGAAAACAGTAATAGTGATATTTGCATAGAAAAGCATGATTTCATTGGTGCAGGACAGAACTTAGAAGCTCCATATGCGGCTGCTAAACTGCAAAGTTACAGAAACAAGGTATGTATGAAAATTTGGAGATAAACCTTTCATTTGGTGCGACATGTTAGATTAATACATCGCTCCTCTGAAAGGTACTTTATTCGCTCTATGTCTTCGTGGATGCACAGCTACAGCACAATAGTTGGTCCGTCCTTCTCCAACCCCCTATCACCTTCGACCGTATGCACACTTCTGTTGCTTTGTCTTCTGCAACTGTATTGTGTACCGAATCCTCCTCTCTATGAATGTCTTGCACTTCTACCCTTGATCCGCACATTCATCGTTTTGACGTCTTCTGCAGAAGTAGGTTCTGTGTTCTCCTCCTACAATTCCTCGAACATATTTCCTCTTGCATATGCTCCTAGCCTCTGAACCTTCAATTCACAGTATTATTATCTGTCAGTCAATCCTGTTTACTTTCCCTCTTCTACAATAGCTGAATCTGTTTTCTCCTGCTTCCCTTCATAATAAAACTTGCGAACAGTATGCACACACGTTTCCCCTTTTTGTCTATGAATCGGATGCTGGTTTTGATGTTCTTTCACACTCCACATCATGCGATTTCTAAAAACTGGATAATCGTTGTTGCTGTTGCCTATTAGTAACTATCACATTAACTTTGTCTGCAAAGTTCCTCTATAGCTTTGAATATTTGCAATGCTTCACTGTACTTTAGTTCTGTTGTTCAATCAAGACCTTAACCATACGGAGTGAGGTAACTCAGAATATCTCCATGCACACGCCCGCCTCCTTCAACTTCGTCTGGACTGCGCCTTGTTCATTACTCCCCAAACCCATTCGTTTCTCCATGATTCTTTAGTGGTGCTGGTGCCAAGATCAATTTCCCCGTTCACAAAAGCCGATAGCATCCTCTATTAGTTGAAGTTCCCCCCCAGGAAGTCCGCTGCCACCTCGTTCTTCCACGCTTCTTTTTCCCTTCCGTCTCTTCCATCTCCTTCTGGTTCACGTCCTTCCGAAGCTCAATCTCCTTGCATCCCCAAAACAGAAGGTTTCCTCAAAGAACTATGTCCTTCCTTTTGCGTCATCCCTCTCTCTTTACTTTAAGCATCTGAATCTTCAACAGATTTTCCTTGGCAGTTTCACGTGTATAAATCTCAACCTTATTTTCATAGAAGCGGCATACTTCCAAATGAGCCACATATCTTTTATTCCACACACAACTATATATATATATATGCACATACATATATTCGTATATATACCACTATATATACATGTATGCACATTGATTTACACATAAGAAAATGAAGATTCACATATAAGTCTCTTTTTCACGCGTATATACAAATATGTGTGCAGTTTCTCATACAAAACCCTATGCATATATAACACATCCAATGCACATATTTACATAGACTTTGTCTTTATGTTCTTATGAGAAGATCTATGGAACGCATAAAGCGAAGCACGGATTGTTTCATGTATTCGATCATACACAAGTTCAAACAAGCATTCAAGTAATCAGTACCTGATAATCAAATTGATAAACAGTAAAGTCTCCCATATGTAACTATGTTAGAAGCACTTCAACCGAATCGAATATTGTTCATCAACCCTACCTGTCAATTCAACATACAAACTTGTTTTGATTGATTTTTACTCACCATGGTCAAACCTTTGATTTATTACTTTTGATCAATTCATAAGCTTGGTTTGCAAATCTCTACCACATCCACCCCCTCTGAGCCTGTGCATCCTCCGGATGCGCCAATCTTGCATACATAACATCAAGCACAAGCAAGGATCAAGTAGTCATAGCATATAAACAAGACTAAAAAAAAAAATTTTAACTTGATGCAAGAAATCTGAAAACACATTGAACTTGGCATACATTAAGAGAAGAGGGTAGACAAAAACATCTCATACAACATATCAGAATACACTAATGCACTTAGACTAGAAATCATATGAGTAAATAGAAAACTTCTTAGCTCTCTCGTTAACTCGACCCGGTCAGATCTAGTAGCCTATCCGAAGCATTTGCATATACCAGTCTTCACTAACTCGATTTATGAAACTCGCTTCTAGCTTCCCTATTGATCTTCCATCATCTGAACCCCATCAGACCTTTTCTTATTTTTCTCTTATTTTTGTTCTATTTTTCTTTATTTTCATTCTTTGACCCAGCTCAACCTTCTTTTTTTTTTTTTTTTTTATTCTTTTTCTACACGTCGGCCTATGCCAAAATCGGATGCGACTCGTGGACCTGACCACCCGGACAGGTTTAGCCCACCCATCTACCGACCCGACATAGCGCACGATGCACAATGTCAGCCTCATACGAAATCAACGTCAGCTCGTGGCTCTAACCACCCGGTCAGAGTGACTCCACCCGCCTATCAACCCGTATGAGCGCGTAACAACATGTAGGTCAGGCCATACGACACAACTAGCGTCAGCTCGTGGCCCTGATCACCCGACCAGGGTAGTCCCACCCGCCTGCTAGCTTATCGCAGCGCCCAACGGCACATACACGTACACATAAATAGCTGGCTGGTATAAGAATTCTTTTCTCAAGACATAATATGTCTGAAGATTAGGTCAGATGAGAGATCAAGAGTAGAAGTCGAAGTGTCTCACTCATCAAGTGCTCGTAAACACTACTATATACAGATACTTAGTCTAGGTCTTCCCTTCACCTTCCTAGGTCTTGTTCTCGAAAGTTCTAGTCCATCTTCTAATCTTACCCATATAATCCTGGTCCTTATACATTACATGTAATCTAATTAGTGGCACGAGATTTTTGTTCTACTTAACTTTTCTTAATTATGCATTTATTTACATGTTATATGCCTAACCCATGTAGTCTTTTCATATGGATATATATACACATACATACACATATATGCATGAGAGAAAAAGAAACTGAAACAATAACATCTCACCAGTATAAAATCAGAAGCCGCTCGAGCTTGTCGCCTTTAATCATTCTTTCTTTAGAAAAAAACTTGAACTTGGTCATCCTGCATAAATCAGAGGCTTATTTCACACAAATTTATATAAAAAAAGTTATTCAAAAGGAAAATATTACCTGGCTTTATTTATATACATTGGTATTCGTTTTCTTGCCGATCTCCGAGGATCTTTCCTGACTTTATTCTTCATTAAAAAAAACCTAACTTGAGTCAAAATAAACATTATTTACACATAGCTTTAATACAACATTTTAATCTATCTTTAAGACGTCTCACCCCCCTCACGTTCCCTACGGAACAAGGCAAGCTGTTGTAAAAGTTCTGCATATTCTGCTAAGTCACGACTATATACAAGAAGTGTTGTTGGGTCCACTTCCATATATGACTCACGGTCATCCGAAGTGTCATCTTCTCCATATGTTCGTGCCCTTCGATACCTGAGCACACTTCCTTCATTTGATGATGAGATCAAGGTCTCTCTAGTGATACGATCTTTAACAAACTCTTCTACAGGAATTCTTTCTTCATTTTCAGGTGTAGGGAGCAAGTAAGTTGATATGAAAGAACTATCTAAGGCTCTCCCTTCAGGCACACTCCTTGACGTTTCTCTAAATTTTTCAGGAATGCTACCCTCAGGAATGGATGTATCATTGGAATCTTCACTGTCCATTCCATATCCTAAGATAGTTAAACAGTCCAATCAACCCTAAAAACTTCCTATTAATAACCTGATCACAAATCTCTGTCAGTATCCTGCAAGGAACAAAAATTAGTATTAATAGAAGGTCATGAATAAGTAAAACACATACATTTAATTTATTTGCTACTTTACTTATTTATTACATCTAGACGGATTCATATCTTGTTATTTATCTACATGGTTTTATTATTTACATACATATATATATACGTGTTTTTATATATATACATCATCTTACGATATAATTTATTTTAATCATTTTCCTTATTGATGTCTTCATTTTCATCATCTCCACTTCCTTCCTCTTCACTTCCCTCTTCTTCGTCTTCATTTGCTATCGTCTCATAATTCTCATTCTCTCTTCTTTTAAAGAGCTTAACTCTCTTTCCAGCGATTAAATCCTTTAACTTGGTCCCATCTAATTCTCTAAGTGAGTATGTTCCATTATCGAAAACTTTACATACCACATAGGGACCAAACCATCTCTTAACCAGTTTTCTTCGAGCTTCATATTGAGTATTCAATGAGCTATCATAGACAAGTACCCAGTCTCCTTCCTTCAACCTTTTAGGCCTTAACCTGTGGGACTTGTCAAATGCAACTTTATTTTTCTCTCTAGAAGCTCTAAGCTTAAATGCAACTTCTTCTACCAGATTTCTTCCTCTCTCTAGTTGAAGAATCCGCACTGCTAGAAGATCTTCTCTTGACACCTCGTCTTCCCAAGGCAAGGAAGTCCACGCTAAAGCATGTGACTCCGTCGGCAAAATAGGTTTTTGACAATACATCAGTTCTGCTGGCATATATCCAGTAGTTCTAGTGTATGTCATCCTGTCTGCCCAAAGGGCAAAGGGAAGGTAGTTTGGCCAATTCTTTATTTTCCCCTCACAAGCCTTAGCCAAAGCTTTAATAATTGGTGGATGACCACGCTCAATTTTTCCATTAGCTTCAGGATTGTAAGCAGTGGTGAGCGATAATCGAATTCCATATTTTTTAAAGAAGTCTTTGGCTTCCTGAGCATCAAGCTCACCTTTATCGGCAACTATTTTCTCCACATAACCAAATCTACTAAACACATCTTCTAGTAGAAACTTGCATACATTGCTTGTAGTTTTCGTCCTTAGAGCTCTTCCTTCAACATGATTTGTTAGATCTTCTCTTGCTAACACAATATACCTCATCTGATGCACCCCTAATGGCATTGTAACTAGATCAACAACCCACTTATAGTGAATATTAAGAGGATATGTTGGATGTAATTCATCTCTGTGTCTAACATTGGAGTACATCTGGCAAGGTTTACAAGTGGCTACGTAATCTTGGGTATCCACATACATCCCAGGCCACCAGTATCTTTCCCTTATCTTTTCATAAGTTCCTTGAAAGCCTTTATGACCGGCCCATAGTGAGCTATGCATTTCACGCATAATCCTTCCTCTCGATTCTTCACAACCTACAACTCGCTGGGGCATCTTACCTATTCCAATCTTTTGCTTCCAGAGTAATCCATCTTTCAGGAAATAATTGCTTGACTTTCTTTGAATGGTACGAAATTTTTCTTTGCTCCAACTAAGATCAGGACACTTCATACTTAAATATCTCCCGATTTCCTTCCACTCATTTTCATATTCGTCTTCATTAAATCTTTCTGTTATTCCTATTTGAATCTTGTAAGGTTCTTCTTCTGTCCATCTATTATCTTTCCCGCTTCCTAAGCTTCTTTGAACCTCTCTTGAAGATTCAATACAAGTCCCAAGCCTTTCATTTTGACGCTTAGGCTCTTTTCTATTTAGTCCAGTAGATGCTTCATTTAGGCTCAAATTATGTACATGTGAAGCATAAAAGCCCAGACCTATCTCTTCATCATTAGAAGTCATCGAATCTTCATTTTCATATATAGCTCGTGATAGCATATCAGCCACCACATTATTCCTTCCAGCTATATGAACAAACTCAGGGTTTAGCGACTTAATGTATGCTATCCATCTTAACATGGCAATGTCTGCAGTGGAACAATTCACGATCATTCCCAACAATGGTAAACAATCTGTTTCCACTACCACATTTGCCCCAATCAGATATTCTTTATCATTCTTTAGTGCAGTCACTATTCCCCAAAGCTCTCGCTTAATTTGAGGGTAACCTCTCTGGCGAACATTTAGAACTTTAGCTCCAAAACGAATTGCATATCTTTTTCCTTCATCATCCTCTTGGCCAATCGCCCAACCTATACCTGTCGGACTTGTATCTATGGTGATATAAATTTCTTTATTATCAGTGTAATCAGCCTTTCTAAGCAGTGGAGCTTCTGCAAGTGCCTTCTTTAATTTTCTCACAGCTTGAGTATGGATATCTTTCCATTGAAATCTTTGCCCTTTCCTAAGCAATTGATAGAGTGGGTCCACAACATGGGCAAAATGAGGAATCCATACAACATAGAAAACACATGCCCCAAGAAACCTCCTCACTTCAGTGATCGAGGAGCAGACCTCTTTCATGTGTTGAATGGCATCTACTTTCTTTGGACATGGCTTCCTTCCTTTAGGTCCACACAAACTTCCTACAATTAAAACCTCTTGTACTCCAAATACTGATTTTTCAGCAGACAATGTCAAATGAACCTCTTCCAGCCGACTGAGAATGGATTCACAATCAGTTATGTGATTTTTAACAAAATTCCTACATCCATCCTCATCAAGAGTCTCGTCTCTATCTCTTTCTTCACAGCCTTTAATAGGGACATCGTCAATGAATGGCATAGTCAGATGTGGAATAAAATCCCTAAGAATTTTATGCATACCATTCATCATATGTGCCACCGAGTTTGTGGCGCCTTGCGGCAAAGTGCACATGCGCACAAGCCCAAGTGGCATCCTCATAGTCGTCAAATCACCGCTTTCGAGAGCTAGCTGGAATTGATCATATCCAGAGTATAAATCTCCCATTGAATAAATAGATCTTCCTGCAAAGGCTTCTGCATACTCGTCTACAATAGGCCCAGTTCCCATATTTCTAATTGTTACTTTATTCACTGGCTGTAGATCTTGGATAAATCTTAATGACCCATTCTTCTTTGGTACAGTAAACCAACGGTTAGAATAAGGAGCACTTGATGGCTCAAGAATCCCCATTCTAATCTTGTCATTCAACAGATCAATTAGCTTTGAAATATGAGCTTTTGGTACCAGAATTGGTCTGAGATTCCAAGGTACATGTGGTATCGTGAAAATTATCATAGGTGTCACCACAGATGGATCTACACATCCAATTTCTTGGGCATTGAAAGAGAAAGCCTTTCCATGCTTGAATAACATCCGAGAGAATACATTCTTCTCTTCTTCACTGAGGAAACCATCTTTCCCCAATTGAATTTGCTTGAGTGTTTCTTTAGTGAATTCATGGCCTATTTTTCTTTTATCTCTGAGAGGTGGCTGAGATTTTGCACCATCCATAAGTTTATTACTATCTTCAGGAAGCGGAACTGCGACTAGCTTTATCTTTTTATCAATTGTTTTGTATTTTGTTTCAACGAAGACTTCTTTACCTGTTTCATCTTGCTCAAACTTTGCTATTTCCTTATACATGGAAATAGAGTGCGTTTGAATCACATAATCACTCCTTTTTCCTTGAATTAACTCTTGCAGATCAAACAGTGTGTCTGCAAAAGATATCTCATCAAAGACTCCGGAGATTTCCTCGTCGAAGTCAAGCACTCTACATCCATAAAAGTTTCTTTGAAGATCTGCTATGTATTGTTTTTCCCACTTTTTTAACTCAGAAAAAACACGAAACTGAAATGAATTTGTCGAAGAAAGTGCTATGAAACTTGATATAAACATATTTACATTCGGGATCTTTTCACTTTTCAAGCTTTCATAGTCCCGACTTATGAAAGCTTCCTTTAAAAACTTTGATCCTCGAATTCTTCAGGAATAGGTCTTGTCCAAAGAGAAGTTCTATTCTTGATATGGTCTACACAAACCGTCATAAATTGGACTGCCTTCTTTCCATCCTTACTACGGATTCGCGCATAGCCCGATCCATCTTCCAAGACTCTTGTTTCCATTCTTAAGGCAGTAATATATGGCTGCCCTAAAATCAACGAGTAACTAGAATGATCTTGCACGAAAAAATTTTGATAATCACTAACATCTCCAATTATAACTAGAACCTGCGGGCATGCACCAAACAACTCACCTGGCATCGAGTTCGCAGCCTTAA
Source organism: Ceratopteris richardii (assembly GCA_020310875.1). Lineage (NCBI taxonomy): Eukaryota > Viridiplantae > Streptophyta > Polypodiopsida > Polypodiales > Pteridaceae > Ceratopteris > Ceratopteris richardii. The sequence goes on along the minus strand of CM035421.1, from coordinate 6,062,739 downwards.
TTCTCCAACCAGGTTGCATGTCTATTGGCCATTTCCCCTTCATGTAGAGATCTTTGGACATCAAGTTAACTTCAGATCCGTGAACAATAAGAGCGACAACTGGAGTGCTAATTTTCTCTAATCTCACCAACGTCTCAGTTGTAGCTCGAGCCCAATGATCTCTAGTATAATAACTCGAAGGAGTTATTTCTGAAGGATTCCGCTCCAAGAATATTTCCTCATGTACGCATGGTTGAACATTAGTCTCAATTGGTTCAAGTACATTTTTTAGCTCTTGTACTTGTGCTTGCACAGTATGAACAGGAGTCTCTTCACCCATTCTTTCAGTCTCTTGCATGTCAGCTATTGGTTGCCGTTTTCTTCTTAAGAGGTCAATTATTACTTCTAAAAATTCTCTTTTTGCTATCCCCAATAACTCACCGAGTGTAAATTCGATTACACTATCGAGCACTCTTTTCTCGAGAACTTGTTTTAGATTTGTGGATTGCTCTATGTGCGATTTTAGCATATATGAGGGATTTCTCACTCTTCCTTGTCCTTTTCTCACAGGTTGCATCTCTTGATCTTGAGGAGGAATATTATCGTGGGTAGGAACTGGCATCTCAGCAGAAGTAGGAATTTGAACTTGAGTCGGAATTTGATTTGGTTGGATTATTGTCGGTTGTGATGGTGGATCTACTTGAGTGGGTTGGTTTGTTTGTTTTGGTTGATTTTGGTTTGGTATTTGAGGTTGTTCATGTGAAGCTTCTACTTGACACCTAGTTCTTCTTTTCTCCTCTTCACCCTCATTGGTTCTCCTTCGTTTCTCTTCCACTACTGCTTCATGCTCTACCGAAGAGCATAGATATGTAACAACCGAGAGAGTATCTACAGGATCATTCCATCCACTTACCCCTCGGATTTCATTGCTGGCTGTTTTTAAAATTTCATGATGCATCTTTCCGTGATCTAAGGACTTTATCACTTTAGACCACGGTTCTATATCATTATTTTCATCAATTACCTGACATGCATACGTATGCGATGTTGAAGCAATGTTTTCACATGTGCCAGGGAAGAATATTCTCATGCCCCCTCGACCAAAGTTAATGTTTACATTTTGTAGCTCAGTGATGAATAGCACCTCCTTTAATGTCAATCCGGGAAGACGTGAGGATGGTATGAAGACCTCGAGCAAGTGGTGGCACAAGTGCGTGAGTGAGAAGCACACAAGCATGCACACACATACACACACACGCGCACACACGGCAAGACAAAGAGTGAAATGCAATGGAGTTCTTAGATTACTTTCAAAAAGCTCTTACAAGTTTGTTTCAATTACAATCTAACCTCAAAAATGAGCTCTCTAGCTCTTTTTATAGTTTTTGACTAGGTTTTGGCCCTGTCCAGACCTAGTGTCCGGCCTAGTTAAAAATTAGGTTCGAGGGCCAATTTGAGGACTTAAACGGAGTCTAAAAATTACAAAAATTGATATGTAGGTACTTCTAAGGCTCCTCAAGCTCAAGGACTCCTTGGCTTGCACAAAATGGAGCTACAAAAATATGAAATGGTATTTACAATGATTGTTAGTGATAAGAATCACTGTTATAAAGATGTTGATTTGGAAAATTTTGAAGGGCCTATCTGCCAGATTTGCGTCGACTGCTTTGTCTACTTACTCCTTCACCTTGTTCTGACTCTCTCCGCTCGCTTCCTTGTCTAGTCGGTCCTTGGGTGCCCATACTGCTCTCAACACCCCCCCTCTCTCGCGTCTGTCGTCCCTGACAGACCCTTGTTGCTGGGAGTGTTGGATGTAATATTCCACAACCTGAGTGGCAAGCTGATGTTCTTGTATGCGTAGTCCTCTGGCCAAGTCTGTCATCATACGATCCCAATCAATTGGTCCTGGAATGTCCGGGTGTGGCAGACGTAACTGATCTGCATGGATCGCTTGTTCTACTGCGAATAGATGTAGCAAATGTGTGGGTCTGGGAATGAAAATTTTGGAATTGTATTCCCAGAATCCCGTAGAGAACATTTCCTCAAATGTCTGCTTGAAGCATGCAGGTAAGTACTTTATTCATGCATGCCAGGCAAAGATTATAGTGACCGAGGGAGTCTGGCTCATGTCGTAGACTAAATCCTTGTTACCTTGAGAGAATCCCGGGGCAGAGATGTATGGAGCTTGTACATTCCGAAAGGTTTTGAAGACAATGGTCATAAGCTCGAATATCTTCATACACATTTTTGCCGCTATGTCGGGTACATTATTTAGACGTGTAGACCAGTGCCGAATTGTTGATATCATGTAGGCTACGGTTGGGGTCCCTCGAGGTGGAGCAAAATATGGGTAGTTAACCCAAGCCGAGCATTCTTTATTGTTGCGTACCTTGATTGCAAATGCTTGCCAGGATCTACGACGTACCACTGGGCAATAGCATGGATTGTACTTGATATATAGTGGCATGGTTGCCCAGGTGCTCATCATCTCTGGGTAATCGGTTAGTAGACGTGCACGCCAATTAGGTTGGAAGATCGAGCCAGCACGTGCATCTGTCGGTAAATCCCCTATCTCAAATTGAGTGGCGAATGTGGGCTCCTTCCCTATATGTCTTTTGACTTCTGCATTATAATCATGTAGTAAGACAAAATAAGGCATGTATTGCGACTCTGATGTTGTGATTAACCGTTGGTGGGATAAGTTTTGAAAGTAGGAAGACCGAAGGACAGTTTCTTCCAGATTTGTGAGAGATTGCATTTGCACGGCCACACGATCATCATGTGTCTTACCCACTTTCTCGACCCTTTTGACCCAATCTGGAACTCGAATTTCTAAAGTGTCTTGTCCTTCCTCTGTAGTTCGACCACCGGGTATCGGCATAGGCTCGTATGGCTCTTCATAGCTGTCATCGACGGGGATTTCCACAACTGTTTCAGGTTCTGGTTCTTCAATGGGCGAGGGTGGCCTTTCATATGGTAAGAGGCGTGCTTGGAGTTCTGCCACCTGTTTCCGGAGGGTCTCTACTTCTTCTGTAGAGTGTTGTAAGATTACCGGCTCCTGTTGAGCTGTGGGGACACTGGCTATCTGTTTCTTTAGATCTGCACATTCAGTCTCTAACTTTTCATATGACTCCAAGAAATTTGCATGCTCCTCAAGCAAGATGCGAATGTCTTCCGATGGGACTGCTCTATATCTGGTAGGGCTAATGGTTGCTCCTACGGTTCCTTCCATAGCCGCTTCAAAGTTTTCTTGGTTTTGTTGTTGAAGTCGTTTGTTCTCTTCTAGTGCTGCGGCCATATGCTTCCTTAATAGCCCAATGTTGCGTCTGAGTGTAGCGTTAGAGATCATTTGCGCTTGAAGCACTGTTTCTAGTTCCTTGACTGCTTGGTCATCCACTGTTGATGTCTTTGATTCCAGTTCGAAGTGTGCCTGCTGTAAGGTGGTATGCTCGGTTAGGAGCGTTTGGTAGTCAGCTTCAAGAGTGTTGACCCTAGCTTGCAGACGTTGAGATTCTGCCTGGAGGGCCGTAGTGCGTTCTTCCAATTGATGGTACTCTTGTTGTAGTTGATGTGCACACTGAAGTAAGGTGTTGAACGTGCTATTCACATTATGAGATGCAAGGGGAAAAGTTTGAAGTGCAGGGGAGGTGGGAATGGGTAGGGGGGTAGTGAATGCTATGTGTGCCAATGAGGTGAGTGGTGAGGTGGGGGGTAAGGGAGGGGGAGATGGTGGAATCGTGGGGGGAGGTGCTGTGGTTGGTGAAATGTCCATTGGGTCAGACAAAGTGGTGTGTACAGGGGCTACCATGTAGGTGGGTATGGTAGGTGAAGTGAGTGTGGTGTTCGTGTAAATTGATGTCGTTGCGAACATCGGAGAAATGTGCCTCTGAAACATTGGAGAGCGGATGAACTGCTCCACAAAGGACGGGTATTGGGGTGGTGCGGTCAGGTTGAAAGAGGTGTAGGGGCCAGATGGGAAGTGAGGGTCATGGAATGGAGGTACCCGTATTGGGGGATAGGTAGGGAAACACAGGGTGCCTTCGGTGGGTGCTGGGTTTCCAACTACCCTTGGAATTATGGGATGGCCAGTCATGGGTTCAGAGGATAGAAGGGATGAAGTGTACAAGGGATTGGTGACGAAGGAGAAGAGGGTGTCTTGTGAGGTGGGTTCTCGAAATGAAAATGATTTGAATGAGGATGGGTTATAAGTGAAGGTAGAGGTGATGACTGTCATTTCTTCCATGGTGGGAGGTAGTGGTGGGGGTGGAGAAGGTGGTGATGGAGGATGCTGGGGTGAGATGGGTGATGTCTGAATGAAGGTTTCGGCTGAGAGGTCAGTGGTGGTTGTGGGGGTGGTTGTTGTTTCAATGGGTACTTCATGTTCTGTGACGGGTATCCTGATAGTCTTACCTGCTCGTGGTAGCGTGTCAACTCTGCGTTTGTCATACCTTACGGACTGGCGGACTGCAGTGTGGACAGCCTCCGGAACTCCTAGAGATTCTGACACTAATTTGAGGGTGTCAATGAAATGTTGGTCCACCCCTTCGTCCGATAGCATTTCTTGCATCAAAGCTTGACCGGATACAAGAGAGAGTTGATGCCTTTCTTGTACTGCTTTGATTGTGTCGTATAACCTTCGTAGTTGAGCTGTATATGCTGGTGCACCTACAAGTTCTGGCACTTCTTGTTGCTCCTCTTGATGCTCTTGATCATAATCCTCCTCATCATCCTCCTGTTCTTCATCTCCCTCATCCTCTGCATCCACTTCAACAGGTGTGACAGGTGCTTGGGAGGTTGTGGCCTGCGTTTGCACGTTTTCCGCTTGTTGTGCCTCTTCTGCCTCCAACTCTACATCTTGTAATAATTGCTCGAAATCTTCATTAGTGAGTTCTTCCAAAGGTGCACCACTAGGAAATTCAAGATCGGTTGGGATGGGAGGGAATATCAAGGTGGAACCATCGGTGCTGCGTCTTGGAAGTCGGAGTGTGAATGGTCGGACTCTTCGGGGTGGAGGGGTGACGTCTGGTGTTAGGGTGGCTCCACATGGTTGAGCACATGGGACTTGGACAGTGCCTCTCATCTTCTTAGAAGGGGGTCCAGTGGATGTCCTGCCTCTAAACTGCTCTACCCGATTCCACATTAGGGCCCGTTGGATCGGAATGTCATAAGCCAAACACCTATAAATGATTCTCGTCAGAGCACAGCAACCATATAAAACCTGTTTCCGCGGCCATCGTTTGTGAGCTAGGTGTATCTGATCAATTATCCAGTGGGGTAAGTTGATGGTGAGGCTCTGTGTCTCTGCCAGATACAAGCTAAACCAAATCTTTTTGGGCGGCATGGTGAATCTATCTTGTGCCGGGAAAGCAAAGTGTTGCATGCACATGCGAAGGTGTATTGCAATATTAGGCGTCATGGATACCATGTCCTTGAGTTTGGTGAGACTTCGATTCTTCATGTAATCCGGTACTAGGGTTTCCTTTTCTGTAGGAATATGCATTCCGCGCATATCTAGAGCCTCTCTCACCAAATTGTTTGATAGCCTGAACCTCTTGAGCTCATTCCCCTTTGTCAGAGATGGAATCACAAATGAGCTTGCACCTTTTGGGTTCTGGTTTGGAGTCAAGGTGTTGATGAGATAGTAGCATCGCATGAAGTCAGGTTTTGGGAGTCGGGCACTGAAATAGGCACTCAATCCTGCCTTTTCCCATATCGAACGTAGACCTTCTGCATTTTGTAATTTCTCAAACTCTCTTGTAAAGAAATGGTATCTGCCTTGCTTTCCATTGAAGTCCAACTCTGATTCCCATAGGTACGTTCCTTCACCCAAGGGTCCTGCCACCTCGGTAAACCAGTGGGAAGTCTTTCCTACGGGCATGGTGTGGCCACGCGGAGGGTCCGCAATAGGTATGATTTTGACGGCCTGCAATTCTTCTGGTCTTTCATTTGTCTCAGGCAAAACGGGTAAACTGTCTAAGTCCACCACTTGCGGGCTTGTTTCTGTGTGAGAACTAGTTCCTGCTGCCTCAGCCATGTTGAAAACTTCGCAGCGGGTTCTGTGAGAATATATGAATAAATGTTAACATTGCAATGGACACAAAAATGACACGGCGTCCCCTGTTACAACATTAACCTAAAGTTTGGGGGTGGTTAGGGGTTAGTAAGTGCTCGGTGCTAGTGGGTGTAGTTAGGAATTGGGTCGACCTGCGAGCTAAGCGGAATGATGTGAAGTGAGAGTGAAGCGGTTAGTAGGGGGTCATGGATTTACAATTGGGGTCCGGGGGTTTGTTACAAGTCTTGGGCTGCCAATTGCAATGGATGGGTTTTGCTCTTGGTTCCGTAGAGACTCTCGAGAGCTTTATAGGTGTGTCAGCTTGAACATGAGGCCTTTTAGGGACCCATTTACAAGTGATTCTGTTCGTGCTCATGGGCCTTGGTGTGTTCGTGAGTGTTGAAAACGAGTGGAAGCCGGCTGTGCGAGTGAATGGATCATGCTGTGTAGGGTGTGTTCTTGGTGTAGCTATTTGAGCCCGCAAACAAGCCTTAGGCACCCAAATTTGTCTTGATTGTGGGCTGGCCTTCATCGACTTCTTGGGCACCCAAATAGACTTCACGTTAGCGGATGAGCTTCTGAAAGACTTCTTATTAGTATCGTGTTGTTGGTTACTAATAAGAGGCTTTGCCCGTGTGGTTGGCTTGAGTGCAACCGGGTGTTCGCCTTTCCGCACCCACACTTGTTTCACTTGCTGAGACATTTTGCTGCGCAGGTACTTTTGATCTCTAACACAGGTAATACTCTGCTTCTTCTGCCTTTGATCCACCTTTGGTTGCGGCCTCCCTTTGGCCTTTGGAAAAGAAGGGAGTTCTGTTGCATCCCTGACTCCTTTTTTGCAACCATCATTCCTCTGCAACACATACTTTTGGACAAGAACAGCATGGTCATCTTCATGTGTACTCCTGGAAGGACCAGGAGTCTGTGCCTTTCCTAGTTCCTTGAGTGCTCCATTATCTAACTCTACTGTAATTCGACTATGATTGACCCATACCTGAAGAAGTCCACTTCTTAGGTTCAAGTTGACTGCTTGGTCATAGATCCAGTCTTGACCCAAGACAAGAGGTTCAGTGAGGTCCTCATCTTGACACACTAGTACCTTAACTGTCATTGCCTCATCATGAATATAGAGGGGAAGTTCCACCTCGCCCATGCAAGGGGTTTCCACGCCTCCCAATCCTATGAGATATGCTTCCACAGGATTGACATTTAATTGCAACTCTTGACAGTAAGACAATTTAACAGCACTAGTGGCTGCACCTGAGTCAATCAAGGCTCTTACAGTCCTTGCACTCTTTCCTTGTCCTATATCTAAGGTTATGAAAGGACGTCGATCAGTTATCCCATGTGAGCTTGTTCCTGCGACTTCACACATTGCCATATGATATCCTTGATCTGCATAGTCATTTGTTCTAGGCTGATCTCTACCTTGCCTTCGCAACTTCATCCTTCTGATGCGTTCTAAAGCTTCTGCTTGAGCTTCTTCTCGAATTCGCTTTTCTTCCTCTTTGCGTTTCTTAGCAGTATTAAGTCGGCTGAGCATTTCCTCCATGAGGGGTTCCTGATAAAACTTGACTCTGCATCCGCTAATATAGTTTGGGAGAACATCACCTTCTAATTTGGCTAATTGCACAGCTCCACTTGTGGAGATCCTATTAATGATCATGGGTCCGTAGCCTCTCTTTTCTAGCTTCCTCGCATGTTGTTTCAACGTGTATACTAGTACTAGGTCTCCTGCTTTCAAACCTTTATCCTTCACATGGGCATCAAAGTATGCCTTCTGTCTCTTCTTAGCTGCATATATCCTTGCGGCTGCTCTCAGTCTTGTTTCTCCTAATCGTTCAAGGTCAAAAAGTCTAGAGGAGAGTTCATGACCCGTCCATTCGTGCTCTTGTGCTACTTTCAATGTAGGTATTAAGAAGTCCAAGGGTAGCACAGCGTTTTGGCCAAATACCATCTGAAAGGGGGTGGCTTGGAGTACCATTTTATAGGCGACTCGGTATGCCCAAACAGCATGATGTAGCTGTTTGTCCCAATCAGAGCGTTTAGTGTTTACTAATTTTGTCAGTACATTGCATAAGATCTTGTTGGTGCTTTCGGCCTGGCCATTTGCTTGAGGGTGATAGGGGGCAGACTTCTTATGAACTACCAAGAATTCTTGGAGCAGATTTTCAATCACTTCGTTCAAGAAGTGAGTGCCTCTATCACTTACAAGCTCTATAGGTAGCCCATATCTTGTGAATACATTCTCAAACAAGAATTTAGCAGTTGTTTGAGCATCGTTCTTCGTCGTGGCTTTTACCTCTACCCACTTAGTTAGATAGTCGGTTGCAACAATGATATATTTTGCATGGGAACTCTTAGCTGGGGGATTAATAGGACCTACGAAGTCTATTCCCCACTTAGAGAATGCACGTCCACCCATCATAGGTTTCAGTGGCATCTCATCTTTTCGTATAGGATACTGAGTTCTCTGACAGACATCACATCGTTTCACATAGGTATGTGCATCCATGTGAAGGGTAGGCCACCAAAAGCCCGCAAATAGTATCGCCTTGATCACCCGATCTGGTCCAAAGTGTCCTCCTGCTACACCTTGGTGAGCAGTGTCCAAGTTCTTGAGATACTCGCTCTCATGGACACATAGTCTCAAGTAACCGTCTTTACCACGTTTGTATAGATTATCACCAATAAGTGCGTAATCCTGGGCTTCTTGTTCTAAACTCCTTTTCCTAGCCAGAGTCATGTCTGGAGGGAATGTTTGTGTCCTCAGGAAGGATACTAGTGGTTCACTCCAATCTGGCACAATGGACACTTGATATAGAGTGGCGTGTTCCACAGGTGGTTTAGTGCAGCAGATTGGGCATTCCTTGCACAACTTTTGGACATCCGCTTCCATAGTTGGCCAATGCACTCCGAATCTCCTTAGTGTTTGTAAGGTTCGTTGCTTTGAATGGTGTTGCTCTAGTGCACCTACATGTGCTAATTGCAGCCATTTATTGTACTCGTCCTCTTCCACACAACAAGCTAAGATTCCTTGATCTGTGTGCTTGTACATGCTTCCTGCCATGATGTGGTACTTTTGGGCTTTAACAACCTCTCTATTTCGTGTGTTTACTACTGGATGGTTAGGCCCGTATGTCAATACTGGTACCAATGGCTTAGCCCACTGCGGTACAACTTCCAAATTAAACAAGTAAGCATCAGGAAGATCATCCGATACTCCTTGTGGGGCTTCTCCCGATGTGAGCCTAGAGAGATGATCTGCCCTCAAATGAGTCCTACCTTTCCTTACCACAACCTCAAAATCATATTCCATTAGCAAGAGAAACCATCTTACTAACCTTCCTGTATTGCATGGCTTGTTTACGAGATATAACAATGCTTGATGGTCAGTAAAAAATTTAAACTTGTTTGCAAGCAAGTAGTGCCTAAATTTCTTAACTGCATATACCATGCCTAAGCCTTCTCTCTCCGTAGTGGTGTAATTTCGTTCAGCTGCATTCAATTGTCTACTAGCGTAGGCAATTGGAAGATCCATATTACCTTCACCAGTGGGTTGAGCAAGCACACATCCAATGGCATAATTGGATGCATCCACGTGAACATGGAATGGCTTATTCCAATCTGGTGTGGTCAAGATTGGTGCTGAACATAATCTTCGTTTAAGCTCCTGGAAGGAATTCTCACATTCATCCGTCCACTCAAAGTTAGTCAGGAGTCCGTACATGGGCTTTGCAATGACAGCATACATGTGTATAAATCGTCGGTAATAACCACAATGCCCCATGAAAGCTTGTACTTCCTTGACATTCTTTGGCCTAGGTAGCTCTGCTATAGCTCTCACTTTCTCTTCGTCAGTAGATATGCCATTCTTTGACACTATGTGTCCTAGAATCTTGCCTTGCCTGACCATAAAAACGCACTTTTCTGGGTTCAGGCAGACTTGATATTCTCTACATTTGTCAAAGATTTGTCTGAGTTCAAGGATATGGGTTTGTCTAATGTTGGAATGAGCACAAAGATCATCAACATAGACTTCTAAGTTTTTCCTCAGGAACTCTTTAAATACATGGCACATCAGCCTTTGGAAGGTAGCTGGTGCATTGGTAAGCCCAAATGGCATTACTCTAAAGGCAAAAATGCCCCATTCTGTGGCAAAGGCCGTCTTATGCTGATCCTTTGGCGCTATGGCTACTTGATTGTAACCCGAAAATCCATCAAGGAAGCTGTAGACTTCCTTGCCTGCCACTCTTTCTAAGAGATGTTCTGTGATGGGAAGCGGATAGTTATCTCGAATAGTGGCTGCATTAACCTTCTTCAAGTTAATGCATACGCGCAGCTTTCCATTTTTCTTGGGCACCACAACGATGGGGGATACCCACTCGGTGTGCTCAATTTCATAGATAAATCCAGCTTCAACCAGTCTATCTATCTCTTCTTTGATCTTAGCAGCGTAATTATCGTTATATGTATAGGGCTTTTGCTTAGAGGGTTTGGCATCTGAAGTCATGGGGATGGTGTGTGAGCATATGTCCGGGTCAACACCTTTCAAATCCTTGTAACTCCAAGCGAATACATCTCTGTATTCTCTTAGCAAGGCAATTAACGCATGCTCTTCTTCCTCTGTTAGGTCATGGCCTATGTATGTGCCTCTCTCCTCTCCTTCTTCTAGGGCCACTACTATTTTCTTGGTGGTTTCTTTGTTATCATAGGCCTCTCCTACTTGTGCCTCTCGTTTAGGCATTCTTATCATGACTCTCCTGTCGTCTATCTCATACTTCTTAAAATTTTCTGGGACCTCAAACAAAGATTCTTCCTCTTCTGGTGAGACTTCTCTCTTCTTTCGTTTCTTCCCTTCTTCCTTCGGGGTCACATGTGTGGCTAATCTTACATAATTTGTAAGCTCTCCATGCCTCTGGGGTTGAAATTCTACTTCGTGGATGTATTCTTCATCTGATGCAAAAGGTGGGTCCATAATGATTGACTCTAGATCGGAGTCACTTGCATCCTCAAACGCATGAGGGCTCGGGTCGCATTCTTCTAGAACTGCCTCTCCCATGATTGGCTCTATGGAGAAGATTGAAATGTCATAGCCATCCTCATCATAGTGAGGTGTCCATTGTTCTTCATTGATGGCTACGTCCATTGTTGCTAAGATTTCTGCCCAGCCATGGGGTTCAAATTCCTCATCAGGAAAGACTACAGGTGCGTAGGCTGGGTCTTGGATTGATCTATGGGTTTCTTTCGCACCTACCTCTCTGGCTTTCTCTCTCTTCTCTTCTTCTACTGCTACCTTGCACATCCATAAGTGGGTGTCTTCATGCATCCAAGAGGATCCTGACCCTATGGAATGCACCGATTCTGTATCATCTTTGGCTCTATGGATGGGATTCCATTGGATAGGAGGGACATCTCTATGAGAGTAATCCTTGAGATTGACTTTGGTCGTAACACCTAAGTGTTGCAGGTACAAAGAATTGGTTCCCCAGTCCTGTACCACTTGCAACTGTCGCATGAATGGTCTTCCCAAAATCATCTCATAGGCATGATTTTTGGTAAAGTCACATATAGCAAATGTATGCTCGAACTCGACACCACAAGTGGTGAGAGTTATTCCTTCTAGCAATCCTAAGGGTCTCTCAATATGACCATCTGCCATCTGCAATTTCATTCTCGTTGGCCTGAGTGCTGGCTTGCCCCAACGCTTCCATAGGGAAGTAGTGGCAATTGCAACTCCTGCACCTGAGTCCAAAATTGCCTTGGTGGTGTACTCCTGGTAGGTGATGGGAAGATAGGTGTTCCCTTCTTCACCTTCACACATATCTCCTATCTTATCCAAGGGAATTTCTGGCACTATCCTATGGGATCCTACCTGGGAACGAGGTTTGGCTATTTCTGGTACTTGTTTGGCGACATGTTTCCATAATTCAGGTCTAACCTTGAGTAGCTCTTCTAACTTGAGATTGCACTGCACGTTAGTGTTCTTCACTACCTCTGTGTTCCTAGGTATGACTGAATCTTCGTTTCTTACCATGACTGTAGGTGCTCTCATGCAGGTGGACTTCGCTTCCCATGGGCCTGTGAAATGGGGTAGTTCTTGTAAAGAATTAGACTTGAAGTCTAATCTTTCTTGAGAGTGGGTGCTCTCCTGCTCCTCATAAATGGATGGGATGTCTTGTGGGAACTAATCGTGTGCATCATTCACAAGTTCAATAGGAGGAGGGACTTCACTCTCTTTAGCCCATTTGTCTTCTTGAATCTCGCGTAGGAATTCTGGTGTGAATCGATTCATAGAAGATGATGTGTCTGGCTCCGTAGAGTTAGGCACATAGGCTTCAGGCTCACAAGCTTCCTGAGCAGGAATGCTTAATCTTTCACTTGCCTTGTCCTTGCGTTGAGAGGCGGGTTCCTTTTCTGATTGTGCAATCAGCTTCTCTATTCTTTCTAACAGTCCATCAAAGTGCAACTGTGTCTTTGGTGAACTAGAGATGTTAAATAGGCGACTGGCCTCAAACATGGTCTGAGCCAATTCCACCATTTTGGCACAAATTTTGGTTCGTTCTAACTCTAGTTCTGCTCTAGGGTAGCACTTTTCATGATCAGTTACGTTTGGCCCTTCTTGGATTCTGGCATGATATGCTTTAAGCATCATATTAAGGTCCTCGAGAGTGGGATCAGCTAATACTGATCCTACTTGGGGTGGTGGGTGGGTTACGTGGGGTGTATTAGGGGGTGGAGGGATGGAGGGTGATGGGGATGGTAGCGGTGGGAATGTGTGAGAGTGCGGTTGAGATGTGATCTCTATGATTTTGGCCTTGGTTTCTCGTAGACTTTCCTCAAGTTCACTCATCTTCTTCGCCCATTGCCTTTTCATACGTTCACGGCTATCTCTCCAAGCTCTAGTCCTTTTCTTGGTTATGCTCTCAGTTTCACTAGCTGTTGGGTTCTTTTCCTGGTCTACCCCTTGGTTTTGCTGCAATGCTTGAGCTCTAGTGACTACCTGTACGGGAGCAATGGAAGTGACACTTCCTGTGGAATCTACCACTAACCCAATAACGTTGATAGGCGTGATTTTTGGCATATTATTGGGGTTCTTTGGGCAATCTTGTAAGAGATGCTCTTTTCCACAATCTTGGTAAAAGCCTTGGATCGTCACTGACTGGGGTTGTGAGGGTGGAGGTAAGGGACAATCACGAATGAGGTGATCTCCTTGGCATCTGTAGCACAGTCCTCTTGGGAATGGAGGTCTTACTTGCCTAGGTTGAGGCCTAGGGTTGGGGTTTGCATACATGACGTTTGTGTAATCTGACTCCCAACTAGGTTCACTCGGTTCTTCACTATAGTAGGACTCACCATGTTCAGGAGATTGCATGTAGTAAGCCTGGGGACTATCGACATGTGTAGAATCAAAGCTATGGTCACCGGGGTCACTTTCAGAAAGCAATGGTGTTACAGGGACTATAGCTCTATTCAGGTTTTCTTCTGCAACAGCATACTTTACCGGAATCACATTCGCTGGAGCTGGGGGTTGTTGTGCTAGCACAGGCTGAGGCCTTTGTTGGTTTTGATATTGTGGTTGATGATAGGGTTGCTGTGGCCTGCCATATGGCTGTGGGGGGTACTGGTTCTGGTATCTTCCCTGCGGTGGATAGGGTTGAGGGTAAGTTTGCCTCACTGTTTGCTTATTGTAGGGGCAATCTTGTGCGGTGTGATTGGTGTACCTCCGTTCTATGGTGCAGTACTGGCTGCTAGGATTTACCTGGGGCTGAGCCATAATGGGACATACGTTCGCCATGTGGTCGCCACCACAAGTATAGCACCTTTTCATAGGGGCAAACCTTGGGATTTGTTTGCTAGTTACGCCTAATTCCTGAGCTACTTTCTCAGCAAGTTCCTCAATTGATATGGAATGCGTGGAAGAGAGGCTAGAGGCACTATCTGAATCTTTGTATATCTTGGAAAGCTCTAACTCCTCCCCTAGATTATCCTCAATGTCAATACACATGCATACACACTCTTCTATGGTCCTAGGGTCCTTCAAGTACACATATGATCTTAATTTGGTACTTAGCAATCCATCCAAGAATAAAGCCACTTGCTTGGCTGGTGTGGGTAACTCCGAAACAGGGCATCTTTCAAGATATTGCCTAAATCTCCTTCTTGCAAGTCTCACGGTCTCTTGCGGGGTTTGCTTGAAGCTGTAAATCAGCGAGGAGGTATTATGCCTTATGCCACTCTTAGAGAATTCAATAATGAAAGCCTCTAGGAGTTGGTCTATGCTCCTGAATTGCCTCTCATTGAGTGGCTCAAACCATGTCAGGGCAGTGTTCCTAAGGGTCAGACCAAAGGCATTGTACTGCGTGAATAGATCCTCCACTTGTTCAGCTCTCAGGACTTGCCTAAACTCAGCCACATGATCGTATGGATCTCCAGTGCCATCGAAGTAGTTCTTCATGGACTTAGCTAGCTGAGTCGGTCTCAAAGTCCTTGTGTGCTCTCTAGGTCGTGGTAGAGGGAACTCCTCTACATTTCTTTGATTCCTGTGAGCTCTAAGAATCTCAGGTTCTACTCTATTTGTTTCCGTCCTCGTTCTTTCTCTGCCCACTGGGTTGGCAAAGCTTACTTCTGGTCTATCTCTACTTCTGTCTCTTTGAATTCCATGAGCTTGGGATGTTCCAGCTCCAGGGTGACCATAGGATACATTCGATCTTGGTTGGGGGAAAACGAATTCACCCTTCCAAGTGTAAGCATGCCTATCATTTTCTGTCACCATAAAGGTCCTCTCCGAAGCGTGGTCTAAGTAGGTCACTCTACCTGGGCTATCAGGATCCTTAAACTCATAGATCATGATTGTTCCTATATCGATTGGCCGATCAGGTTTGTACCTCCAAAAGGCTTCGTCAGTCTCTCGATTGAGGAGCAAATCTATGCTCTTATTATCCTGGGGAATCCACTCTGGTGTGATAATCCTAGTGAGAACCGATTTACCTCGAGGGGTTCTAGGTTCTGCACCCATATTTCCTTGCTCCTGGTCACCTAAGTCTGCTTCTGGGATCACATTTCCAAATTCGTCCGTCCTATCTGGGTGACTGGTGACTACGTATATGGTTCCTTCTTTGTCCAAGTATGCTCCGTTTTCAAACTTGACAGCTGGGTGCTCTAGTCCAATGGATTGATCAGGATTCTTAATCTGTACTACAGATCTTCCTAGGCCGTCCTCATAGATGCTGGCACCTAATCGGTTGGTCCTAAGGTACTCCAACTGCGTTTTGTAAGGGCCTTCTACCCTGTGCAAGTATGGCACCCCTGAACTTCCTGTAGGTCTCTCTATACCTTGAGACATCTCGGATTCACTAGTCTCAGAACTTGGGTAGTATGAGTGGTGGCTCAACTGCTGGGCCCACGACCTAGCAGTGTGGTTGACACTAGCCTCTGAAGGCCTAAGGCTTTGTCTATCCCTTACTAGATGTCGTCCTGATCTAAGGTTCATAAGCCTATTTTAGTAGCCCAAATTTTGCCCAGAGTACAACCTCGTTGCAGAGTCCTTTTGTACCAATTACTTGATTCTTTTTAGTTGATTATCGTGTTTATACTCTTGTCTGATATCACGTCGTTAGGAATACTTGAGTTTAATTTCGCACTTTAGTTTGGTCGTTTCACGTTAGGTTCTTTCCCTTTAAGGTTGTCGTTAACACACACAGGTTCTCTCTTGTCTTGAACTTGATTTCTTAGATGGTCTTTGATTTATCTCGTGCCTATCGTTGCCTGGAATTACTTCTAACACTACCCACACTTAGCCTAAACTAAGAATTGACAGAGAGTGTTGCGGGTTCTCCAACCTTGAGTTCCTTTCCTTGTGTTGTTGCCCTGGTGTGCCCAGGACGCGCGTTCCCAAGCCTGCACTTACTCTTGCTTTGCGTACCCTTCGATGCTCTCAAAGGACCTATAAAAGGCCCACTGTTAGCTCAAGACTTAAATTCAAAAGACAGAACCAATCACTTTCATTCA
The DNA here is from genome assembly GCA_020310875.1 of Ceratopteris richardii. Taxonomy (NCBI): domain Eukaryota; kingdom Viridiplantae; phylum Streptophyta; class Polypodiopsida; order Polypodiales; family Pteridaceae; genus Ceratopteris; species Ceratopteris richardii. Next base: position 6,046,697 of record CM035421.1, on the reverse strand, counting down.
TGTAACACTTCACCAATTTGCACTATGACTCTTTGGACACACTCTAGGGATCCCTGAATCTTATTCCCCCTAGGTATGGTCAACTTATAAATACCCTATCTAATATTCCTGGCCTTAATTTAACCGTAACCAGTCAAGGTTTTTGTTGTACTCCCCGTGAGCTTTCCAACAAAACAAAAATCACGGCAAACGGATTTCGTATGAGAAAGTTATGACCGTTCAGGGTTCTAGGGTTAAGACAGGGTTCAAACAGGATCACTGTGCAACAGGTTTCCCCAAGTTGTTTTCCTAAGGCCTCCTAATGTGCTCTAGAGTAAAATGTTTATGCCCAAAATTAGCCCAACTCTTCAATTAACAAACCCTAAAAAATTTGGCTAAAATTGGCTGTCAATCGCGATGGACAGGGCTGTCAATCGCGATGGACAGGGCTGTCAATCGCGATGGACAGAGGGTTCAGTCAATCGCGATGGACAGAGTATCAATCGCGATGGACAGAGGGTTCAGTCAATCACGATGGACAGGCAAGTCATTCAATCGCGATGGACAGGCAATCAATCGCGATGGACAGAGGGTTCAATCAATCGCGATGGACACACAATCAATCGCGATGGACAGAGGTTCAGTCAATCGCGATGGACAGAGTATCAATCGCGATGGACAGAGGGTTCAGTCAATCGCGATGGAGACAGGCAAGTCAGTCAATCGCGATGGACGGGCAATCAATCGCGATGGACAAAGGGTTCAATCAATCGCGATGGACACGCATCAATCGCGATGGACAGAGGTTCAGTCAATCGCGATGGACAGGAAGTCGGTCGCGATGGACATGGGTCCAGTCAATCGCGATGGACACGCAATCAATCGCGATGGACAGAGGTTCAGTCAATCGCGATGGACAGGCAGTCGGTCGCGATGGACAGGCAATCAATCGTGATGGACAGAGCTGTCAATCGCGATGGACTAAAATTTTGCAAAATTTTCAAAAACTGTTGTGGAAATGTGTTGTGCAGGGTCTCTAGTCCACTGTGGTGCACTCAGATTTACCAAAAAGTGAAAATTTCTGTCAATCGCAATCGACAGGAGTCGGCGACTGCGAGATAGTTCTGCACATTTCCGTACCTGCACGACGTGCTCGAGGGGATGATGATGCTGAAACCTGCAAGACACTCCAAAAACATGCAGACAATAGCACACAACAGTTCGCTCTCTCGCTCTCTCTCACAAGTGAAATGAGGGAAATGAGGTGGAGAAGGTGATATAATCAAAAAACTTAAAATTTTGCGATGATGGAAGTGGAGGTGGAAGATGGTGATGATGATGGTGATGATGGTGGTAAAGTAAGAAAGAGAAAAATAGGAAAAGTAAAGAATTTACCTACGACGCCAACATCTCCAATCTACGTCTTACCATCACACGCTCGTCCTCAAAGCTCGATCCCCGGCAACGGCGCCAAAATTTGGTGTAGCTCAGTGATGAGTAGCACCTCCTTTAATGTCAATCTGGGAAGACGTGAGGATGGTATGAAGACCTCGAGCAAGTGGTGGCACAAGTGCGTGAGTGAGAAGCACACAAGCATGCACACACATACACACACACGCGCACACACGGCAAGACAAAGAGTGAAATGCAATGGAGTTCTTAGATTACTTTCAAAAAGCTCTTACAAGTTTGTTTCAATTACAATCTAACCTCAAAAATGAGCTCTCTAGCTCTTTTTATAGTTTTTGACTAGGTTTTGGCCCTGTCCAGACCTAGTGTCCGGCCTAGTTAAAAATTAGGTTCCAGGGCCAATTTGAGGACTTAAACGGAGTCTAAAAATTACGAAAATTGATATGTAGGTACTTCTAAGGCTCCTCAAGCTCAAGGACTCCTTGGCTTGCACAAAATGGAGCTACAAAAATATGAAATGGTATTTACAATGATTGTTAGTGATAAGAATCACTGTTATAAAGATGTTGATTTGGAAAATTTTGAAGGGCCTATCTGCCAGATTTGCATCGACTGCTTTGTCTACTTACTCCTTCACCTTGTTCTGACTCTCTCCGCTGGCTTCCTTCTCTAGTCGGTCCTTGGGTGCCCATACTGCTCTCAACACATTTTCTCCAGTCTTAGAGTCATATATCATCTTTTCCTTAACGAATACCAAATTCTTTGCCAATGCTTCTTTGAAGCTCTCACACCAGTATCTGTCATGCTCCAAAGAGTCACACCAAATACATCTTTTAATTTCAGGAGCTTTTGGGTTTTTAGGTGCCGGTGCTTGTAAAGATTGAGATTCAATCATCTGCTTCATACTTTGAATCGTAAGGTCACTAAATTTTTTAAACATATCTTCCATTGTATTAGTGGGCACAACATCCTTTGGTGTTGGTAGGTTTACCTGAGGGTTCTGTACAGGTTGCTGAACAGCCTGAGCTTGTTCTTCTTGCATATCATCATGCCAGCTCTGCATGAACTTAGACAAAGTTCTTTGCTTTTCAACGTATCCTCTAACAGCTTCGTCCACATTACCCCAGTCTTCGGTAAGACCAGACTCAGTTCCTACCTGTTGTAATTGTGAAAAAATTTCTTCTCGGGCTTTCGAATCTATAGCTCGGAGAAACAAGGATACCTTTTCTTGATCTATAGCCCTCCTATCATAATCAGATAAGTCCGCAAATTGCTGATCAAACTCCCTTTTTATATCTAGAATGGATTGATCTTTTGGTTTATGTATCCACTTTAGAAATGTGGATCTAGTCACTTTATCTTCGTCATCCAGTGCAAACATCCTTGTGAGTATCATCTTGTATTGTGACCATCTTATTTGCCCTTCTACAACTAGTCGAGGTGCATCCACAACTAGTCGGTTGTTGGTGCATATCAAGCCCTCACACATTGGCTTGGAACATTGGAACTTTGGAAGACTTGGCTTGGTCATCAATCTTGAAGACCACACATAAAGCTTGAACCCTTGAAGGATATATCTACATGGAACAATGATCATAGGAACCAATGCTTAATTGGTTATTACCTTTTATCCTATGTAAAAGTCTATATGACTTTAATCACTTTTGTAAACTCACCTACTTGAGGAAGTCGTGGAAAAGTAGATGAATGATTGAGAGAATATCTCATTCACTTTTACGTACATGATTCTAAGAGATTAACTTGGATTTGAAATTCAAAATCTCATTCAACTCCTATAAAAAGTACAAGGAAAAAGTCGCGGGCATCCTTCACTCTTCCCGAGGCAATTCTGAGTCAATCTTTGAGTGTGTGTGAGCTACACCATAGCCTACACCTCTGAGTACCATTGAGCATTACATATCATGCCAATGGGAATGTACAATCTATAGATTTAATACATATACTCATATTGATCATCTCTGTTATTCTCTGAGTGTACTCTTCAACTCTGTCAACTTCAACAGGGCATATCTCAAGATCTACTGAACCAAATTGGATGATTCAAAGTGCATTGGATTCAGCTCAAAGTCTACTATGGTTTCTTGGTATCATTTGGAAGCTCAAGGAGTCTACTAAGCATATCTGGAGTCAAAGGAGGGCAGGTGTGAAGCAGGTCTAGCAGCACCAACTTGATCTTCTGAGTGCATCCAACCATCACTCCCAACAGTGGTATCAGAGCAAATAAGGTAATCATGGGTGATGGTTTCCCTTCCTTCATTGACAAATTAGACAGGAACAACTACCAAGCTTGGTCTCTAAGGATGAAGACCTATCTACAAGGAAGGAGCTTGTATGGATTCATATCAGGAGATGAGGAATTGCCCTCATTCAAAGCTAGAGGCCTACCCACCAAGGAAGAGCAAGAGAGACTCAATCAATGGTGTGCAAAAGATGCTTTAGCAAGGTCATATCTTCTAAACTCTATTTCTGATTTCCTTCTACCACACATAAGGAATTGCAAAACTTCCCAAGAGACTTGGGAAACCTTGTCAACTTACTTTTCATCAAGCACAAGGGCCAGAAAGAATCAGCTATGGGTTGAGTTTACAACTCTTAGGAAGCAATCAAAGCAATCAGTCTCAGACTTTGTCACCAAAGTCAAGGACATTGCAGACCAACTTGCAAGTGTTGGAGAGGAGATTGAGGAAGAGCATATAGTCAGACAAGTGATCAATGGACTAAAGGAAGATGACAAGTGGGAGAGCTTTACCACAGCAATGGACTTATACATGGACATCCAAGCACCTGATCTAACAACTCTGATTGGACAACTCTTTACACATGAAGCAAAGATCACAAAGAATGGAGAGCAATCAAAAGGTAATAATCCCTCTGCCCTTTATACTGATAAGAAGGCAAAAGACAAAGGTAAAAGCAACAAAGTTGATGAAGAAGGCTCTACCTCCCAAGCAAACTATGCAGGGAGAGGTAGATCATCTAGAGGAAGAGGCAGAGGAGGTAAGTCAGGTAAGGGGAGACCCTACAACCAATCTCCATGCAATATTTGTGGCTTGTCTAACCATACTACAGATGAATGCTACAAAAACTACAAGAACCAAAGAGGAAGAGGTCACCAAAGAGGAGGATACTCTCAAGGCAGAGGCAGATTCAACCAATCTCAAGGCTACCATGGCTACAACAATAATTATAACAACAACTACAATCACAATGGCAACTATCAAGGTCGATACAGAAATAGGAAAGACTACAACAATTATGCAGAGGAGCAAGATGATTCCTTATTGATCATGAACATGACATCTAAGTCAGGTATCAATGATGACCACTTATTCTATATTGATTCAGGTTGCTCTAACCATGTAGCTGGAAATGTTGCATTGCTTTCTGATTTGGAAGAACCCAAAGGCAAGCACCAAGTGCAGACAGGTGATGACACTAAACATTCAGTTGTTAAAGTAGGCAATGTCAAAACTAGTGATGGTAATCAGAATTTATTGAGCAGAGTATTGTATGTTCCAACAATCACCAAGAATTTGATGAGTGTAGGTCAGATTGTGGAAAAAGGTCTACAGGTCAGGTTCACTCAACATGGTGCATATGTGGAGGATCCAAGACATGGATTCAGAAGGATAGCCAAGGGAGAGAAATCAGGTAGATTTTTTACCTTTGAACTTGAAGACACTAAGAATATTGCTTTGTACAACTATAAAGATCAAACCCTATCAGAATTGGAGATTTGGCACAAGAGATTAGGTCACATTGGAGAGAGGACCATAAAACAAATGAGTAGGGATCAATGTGTGCTTGGGATACCTAATGTATCCAAGCAACACATGATATACAAGTGTGGGGCTTGTCAATTTGGTAAGTCACACAGATTGCCCTATACCAAGAAAGGTTTTATGCATGAAGATTATCTGGAATTGGTGCATACAGATGTTTGGGGACCTAGCAAGGAGCCATCCATATCTGGATCAAGGTACTATGTGTCCTTCATTGATGACTATAGCAGGTGGACTGTCTTATACTTCATGAAACATAAAGATGAAGTATTTAATTGTTTCAAAAGGTATCTTGCATTAGTTGAAAATCAAACAGGTAGACACTTGAAGAAACTAAGGTCAGATGGTGGTGGAGAATACTTCTCCAATGACTTTGAAGATTTCTTGCAGGAAAGAGGCATCAAGAGGGAGATTACTACAAGGTACTCACCTGAACAAAATGGGGTAGCTGAGAGAAGGAATAGACTCATTGTAGAGACAGCTAGGTCTATGCTAAATGAAAAGAAATTGCCAAATTATCTTTGGGCAGAGAATGTATCTACTGCCACATATTTAATTAACACGTTACCATCAAAGACACTTGATGGAATGACACCCTATGAGGCTTGGCATGGTAAGAGACCATCTCTGGATCATTGCAAAATCTTTGGTTGTGTTGCATATGTGCATATTCCCTCACAGGTAAGGGGAAAGCTAGACCCTAAGGCTGAAAAATGTATCTTCATTGGTTATGATTTGAATCAGAAGGGATACAGATTCTACAACCCCTCAAACAAAGGCTTCAAGGTAAGCAGAGATGTCATCTTTGATGAAAATGATTCATGGTATGAAAATGAGTGCAGGAAAGTTAGCCTACCTTATGACATGGAAGAAGACTTTCCCAAGCTTATCAAGCAAGAACCAATTCAGAAAGAGGACACAAGCTCAGATGATGAAGACACCATCAACATTGAAGAGTTCAAGGCTTGGAAATCCAAAGGGAAGATGAAGATGAAGCAACTAGAAGATAATCCAGAATCCTCAACTCAAGCTATGAGGAGATCTCAAAGAGAAAAGAAGAAACCTATTAGGTATGGGTATGATACTTCACTTGTAACCAAGCACTCTGTATATCTTGCAAAGGATATCTTGAATGAAGAACCAGGTACATTTGAAGAAGCAATCACTAAACCAGAATGGAAGGAAGCAATGGATGAAGAAATGGAGGCTCTCAAGGAGAGTGATACTTGGGACTTGGTACCCAAGAAGGACTCCATGAAGGTGATAGGATCCAGATGGATCTACAAACTTAAGAGGAACTCAAATGGTACAATAAACAGGTATAAAGCTAGGTTGGTAGCCAAGGGTTTTGCACAAACCCAAGGCATTGATTATGAGGAGACATTTTCTCTTGTGGCCAAGATGACAACTATCAGAGTTATGGTGAGTGTAGCTGCATCCAAGAATTGGAACATGTACCAATTGGATGTGAAGAATGCATTCTTGAATGGATGGATATCTGAAGAAGTCTACATGTCACAACCACCTGGCTATGAAGATCCCAAGAAGGTAAATCATGTTTGTAAATTGAAGAAGGCTCTGTATGGATTGAAGCAGGCACCTAGAGCATGGAATTACAGGCTGACAACCTACCTCCTAGACCAAGGATTCATAATGAGGAAAGCAGATACTTCATTGTTTATCAAAAGGAACAATTCAGAGGTAATATATTTGTGTGTCTATGTTGATGACATCATTATTACAGGAAATGATGTGGCAGAGTATAGAGGGCTAGCAAATGCCACTCAAGAAGCCATCTGGTTGAAGCTTTTATATTCAGAATTCGGCCTATACACAAGGCCACCAATTATCTTTGGTGATAACACAAGTTCTCTTCACCTTGCAGCTAATCCAATTTATCATGCTAGGACAAAACACATAGAGGTTCATTACCACTATGTGAGGGAGAAACTACTTAGCAAAGATATTCAATTGTCATATGTGTCTACTAATATGCAATGTGCAGATTTGCTTACTAACGCTCTGGATGGAAGCAAGCTATGCAGATTTAAATCCATGATTGGATTGCAGGAATTAATTGAAGACTAGAGATGAAGACTTGAGCCAAAGTGTTTGGCTTGAGGGGGAGCTGTTGGTGCATATCAAGCCCTCACACATTGGCTTGGAACATTGGAACTTTGGAAGACTTGGCTTGGTCATCAATCTTGAAGACCACACATAAAGCTTGAACCCTTGAAGGATATATCTACATGGAACAATGATCATAGGAACCAATGCTTAATTGGTTATTACCTTTTATCCTATGTAAAAGTCTATATGACTTTAATCACTTTTGTAAACTCACCTACTTGAGGAAGTCGTGGAAAAGTAGATGAATGCTTGAGAGAATATCTCATTCACTTTTAGGTACATGATTCTAAGAGATTAACTTGGATTTGAAATTCAAAATCTCATTCAACTCCTATAAAAAGTACAAGGAAAAAGTCGCGGGCATCCTTCACTCTTCCCGAGGCAATTCTGAGTCAATCTTTGAGTGTGTGTGAACTACACCATAGCCTACACCTCTGAGTACCATTGAGCATTACATATCATGCCAATGGGAATGTACAATCTATAGATTTAATACATATACTCATATTGATCATCTCTGTTATTCTCTGAGTGTACTCTTCAACTCTGTCAACTTCAACAGGGCATATCTCAAGATCTACTGAACCAAATTGGATGATTCAAACTGCATTGGATTCAGCTCAAAGTCTACTATACACCTACAAAGTTTCAAGGCCATTGGATCAACCATCACAGAGAAAACTCAGTCGGGGTGCTCACTGGTCTGTGACTGTAAGTCTCCTAAAAGATCGGGGGTACACCTTATTTTGCTAAAGTGATTTCTCTGAGTGTAGTTTATCATTTCCTTTCATTCCACTTGCAAATGGAAGCTTACTAAGCTAATAGAATATCTCTAGAAGGAATTTTGCTAATTGTAACTACACTGGTCACACTGAGCATAACACTGAGCAGGTGTCAATACCAAAATAGCAAGTTTTTCAGGATTTTGAAGTCACAAGTAGTCTGTCTTGATTTGATCATTACTCATAACATTTGCAAAGCACATATATGGTTTCTTGGTATCATTTGGAAGCTCAAGAAGTCTACTAAGCATATCTGGAGTCAAAGGAGGGCAGGTGTGAAGCAGGTCTAGCAGCACCAACTTGATCTTCTGAGTGCATCCAACCATCACTCCCAACATCGGTCACGCAAATGCAATTCTGAAACGTATACAAAATTGTCTATTAATTCTTGGTCACTTAATGGTGTTAGACCCGTACCAAGGTATCGTGCCTCCAATTCATATTCCTTACAAAAACGAGTAACATTTTTACCACTGAAATATCCACTTCTTCTGATTACTCGCTCATGAAATGCCTGGATGGCACTCCGTCTTTTCTCGTCCTGCTGAAAGCGCAGGAGTTGGGTTATAACATCCATCGTTGCGTCGCCCATAAATGATCAAGCACAATGAGCTCACTCAACCGCACCACTCTTTAAACTAGGATCCGGATCTCTACACTCTCCTCCTTTCACGTCGGGTTCACCAGGTATGTCGTCAGGAATTTCGAAAAAGGAGGGAAGTCAGTGAATGACAAGACTAGCTTGGCAGTGCCTTAGAAGCTCACCTAATATTGTTGGAATGGATCGAGTTCAATTATGTTCATACTTAGTCTTTAACCGATTTTAATTCAAGAAATTAAGAGATATATCTTGCATTTTCCTATGAGGAGACTAAGTCCCGAAGCATATTAAACTTGATTCCAACACGTGCTTAACATTTTCTTAATGAAAGCCGAATTGAATATCGTTGGCTTCTACTTGTTCATATCCATTTTAGACTCATAAGTGTCTACAATATGCAAGATGGTCCTAGAAATCAGAGTGATTTCGGTTTAGTGAGTTCAGATTTGTGCATTCTTTACCATCAATAAACTCGCTGGAATGTAGAACAGAACACACATTTAATGCAGCATTGTTATTATCACAAACGTACGATGCAACGACCTATCATTCATCGACATTTAAGAAGAGATGAGGCATCGACCGATGTCATATACTTGCGTGAGAAAATTCATTTCACATGCCCAACAGCGAAAGACACGAAAGAAAGGGAAATCCATGTTTGAGAATAAGCATAATACACCTTAATACAAGTTATATATATATACGTTCTTGATCATGCAAACCTATAGTTTAAAATAATCGAACATAATCCAAGAAAATTTGTACTGTGGCTTACAACACTATGCATGAATCTGCTAAAAACTAGATGTATGCGCGCCAACATTTATGCTTGGAAATCAAATCAGTTTTTTGAACTTCAGAACTATTACATCGAAGCACATTTTGTAATTACCGAAGTCATGCAAGAATTCTCATGCAAAAGGTCGATAAAGTGGCTCAACGCTGTGCGATCATAGTAAACATAAATAAAACATTTTTTGAACGCAAGTGTTAAGTTATCTTTATAGAGAGCAAAGCCCACATTCAAATACAACAAGTTTCATTAAAGTTCCACGTCAGTGGTTTAAGCAGCCTCATCTCAGATAATTATGGAGGCTCATCTCAAAAACTTATGCAGGCTCATCTCAGAAAATTATGCAAAGGTATGATTAGCCACAGAAAAGACAATACTTTAACTCGAATCATAAGAGAACACCAGTATCTTCAGTGAAAGGGCACTAAGCGTAGATCAAAGAAAACTGTAATAGTGATATTTGCATAGAAAAGCATGATTTCATTGGTGCAGGACAGAACTTAGAAGCTCCATATGCGGCTGCTAAACTGCAAAGTTACAGAAACAAGGTATGTATGAAAATTTGGAGATAAACCTTTGATTTGGTGTGACCTGTTAGATTAATACATCGCTCCTCTGAAAGGTACTTTATTCGCTCTATGTCTTCGTGGATGCACAGCTACAGCACAATAGTTGGTCCGTCCTTCTCCAACCCCCTATCACCTTCGACTGTATGCACACTTCTGTTGCTTTGTCTTTTGCAACTGTATTATGTACCGAATCCTCCTCTCTATGAATGTCTTGCACTTCTACCCTTGATCCGCACATTCATCGTTTTGACGTCTTCTGCAGAAGTAGGTTCTGTGTTCTCCTCCAATTCCTCGAACATATTTCCTCTTGCATATGCTCCTAGCCTCTGAACCTTCAATTCACAGTATTATTATCTGTCAGTCAATCCCGTTTACTTTCCCTCTTCTACAATAGCTGAATCTGTTTTCTCCTGCTTCCCTTCATAATAAAACTTGCGAACAGTATGCACACACGTTTCCCCTTTTTGTCTATGAATCGGATGCTGGTTTTGATGTTCTTTCACACTCCACATCATGCGATTTCTAAAAACTGGATAATCGTTGTTGCTGTTGCCTATTAGTAACTATCACATTAACTTTGTCTGCAAAGTTCCTCTATAGCTTTGAATATTTGCAATGCTTCACTGTACTTTAGTTCTGTTGTTCAATCAAGACCTTAACCATACGGAGTGAGATAACTCAGAATATCTCCATGCACACGCCCGCCTCCTTCAACTTCGTCTGGACTGCGCCTTGTTCATTACTCCCCAAACCCATTCGTTTCTCCATGATTCTTTAGTGGTGCTGGTGCCAAGATCAATTTCCACGTTCACAAAAGCCGATAGCATCCTCTATTAGTTGAAGTTCCCCCCCCAGGAAGTCCGCTGCCACCTCGTTCTTCCACGCTTCTTTTTCCCTTCCGTCTCTTCCATCTCCTTCTGGTTCACGTCCTTCCGAAGCTCAATCTCCTTGCATCCCCAAAACAGAAGGTTTCCTCAAATAACTATGTCCTTCCTTTTGCGTCATCCCTCTCTCTTTACTTTAAGCATCTGAATCTTCAACAGATTTTCCTTGGCAATTTCACGTGTATAAATCTCAACCTTATTTTCATAGAAGCGGCATACTTCCAAATCAGCCAGATATCTTTTATTCCACGCACAACTATATATATATATATGCACATACATATATTCGTATATATACCACTATATATACATGTATGCACATTGATTTACACATAATAAAATGAAGATTCACATATAAGTCTCTTTTTCACGCGTATATACAAATATGTGTGCAGTTTCTCATACAAAATCCTATGCATATATAACACATCCAATGCGCATATTTACATAGACTTTGTCTTTATGTTCTTATGAGAAGATCTATGGAACGCATAAAGCGAAGCACGGATTGTTTCATGTATTCGATCATACACAAGTTCAAACAAGCATTCAAGTAATCAGTACCTGATAATCAAATTGATAAACAGTAAAGTCTCCCATATGTAACTATGTTAGAAGCACTTCAACCGAATCGAATATTGTTCATCAACCCTACCTGTCAATTCAACATACAAACTTGTTTTGATTGATTTTTACTCACCATGGTCAAACCTTTGATTTATTACTTTTGATCAATTCATAAGCTTGGTTTGCAAATCTCTACCACAGCGTGCTTCCGCACACGTCTAAATCCAACAATTGGTATCAGAGTAGGTCATCGTTTCATCTAGGGTGTCATCGACACTCCTCAGTTTGAAGTCTCAGAATCGCACGAATTTTGGTGAGCATACTCAACGTGTTTTCCAGATCAAAACAGCTTCGCTATGTGGTGCCGAAATCGAGATCTGAGCTCGTTTCGACCTCCGAACGCACTATCACAGTGCTTGTGCAGGCTATTTCGTCTTTTTGTACCACAGGTATATACCAGTTTCTGTTCGCCAGTTTAAGCATCTCAAAGTCTACTACAGGTCTAGCAAAACTTGTCTGGGTAGTTCTGTTCAACTTTTTGAGATACTGTCAATTTTCTACATCAAGGTATTTTAGTCATCGGCCATGGCTAAAAGCAGTGATGTATTCCGTATGTTGGTTGTTGAGGATAAGTTGGATGGTACCAACTACCCATTATGGGCTTATATGATGCGACATGTATTGGTTGCAAAAGGATTGTGGAACATTGTACAGGATGTTGAAAGACTTCCTGTTACACCTCTCACTACAGGTACTGCAAATATAGGTGTTGGAGCTGATGAAGATGGTGTCGAAGATGATATTCCACAGATTCCTGTTCGTGCTGCTGTTTCTGCTGCACCTACTGCAGAGTAGATTTGCTGGGATGGCAGAGATGCCGAGGCACATGAATTGATAGATTTTTTTTGTCAAACGCGCCATTATTCCTCACATTTGCTCTTGCAGAACAACTAAGGATGCTTGGGATACACTTACTACATTGTACCAAGCTAGGAATGAGGCTCGTGTTGCTTACCTCCGAAAATAGTTGGAGAGTGAGCACATGAATGAAGGTGATTCTATGGAAAGTTTCCTAACAAAGATCAAAGACTTGAAGGAACAATTGATTTCTGTTGATGAGGTTATACTAGATAGCTCACTTGTACAGACCGTTCTGAATGGTCTTCCTGATTCATATCAGAGTTTTGCTTCTACTCTTCATTTGATGATGAAAGTCAATCCGAATGCCTTATCATTTGAGGAGTTAGTCTCTGTTCTGTTGCAAGAAGATCAGTCCAGGCAGAACAGGTCCATTGTTGAAGATACAACATATATTTCTTGGATCCGCACTATTTTCATCATCATTTGTACCTTTTTCTACCTTTCATTTAGGTAATAAAGCACTCTTGTATAGGTGTGTGTGAGTGCCATACTAGAGAATCAGTGGGATTCAATCTCCTTTCAATTTAGAAATCCCACATAGCATACTTTTTTGCCATTTTGTATATAAAGAGGTCTCCACCTCTTCTTTTGGGAGAGCTTTTTTAGAAGTAATGAGATAATGCTAGTTTGTAGTTAGACTCTTGCTCTTTTGTCGTCATGATGTGCATGTGTGCTTGTTCTCTTCTTGTCTAACGCTTGTGACACGTTGATGTATGATTACGTCACTATTATTCTTGTGATTACGATTATGTGCATCATTCGTGATGCTTATGTTGTATCTTCTTGTTAATAACGTTGTTAATCATACGTTGAGGAAGCTCCATTACGTCTACTGAGTGCTTCTACGCAAACATTTGGGTCTCATGAGATGCTTCCCGGATTGACAAGTATGAGTTGTGATGCTACAACGTCAACAACTTTTGTCACCGTTGCCGGGGAGCGTTCTCTTGTCACTTACGTGATGGTTTATGGTGTGAAAGAGACGTGTATGCAAGCTTTTCATGATGATTTTTGAGTTTTTCATTTCATTATGCTCTTGTGAGCATTTTCAGCTTGCAAGATTCACAATAACTTATATGGGATGAGCTATTTGTGATGGTAGGAATCTCCTCTTTGGATGATTAACCACTCACGTGTAGTGATCCATCGAGTTACCAAAACAATAAATCTAGTGGATTAGATTCTGTTGTACATATACTTATTGTCTTTTTTAGCTTTTTCTTGATTATGTGTGAATAAACATTTTTCAGGGGTTCACCAACAGAAACAATGGAGTTTTGCATTGGAAATTGTCGACAAACTTGGAACAAGGGAGCCGCACAAGGGAGCCGCACAAACTTGTAAATAGAAGAAACGAAAGGTATGTTTCTATACTCTTCATGTGCATGCACAAGACGTCTTAGGCGAGTATGGCGAAGAAACATCCCAGAGCTGTGCCTATGAAAGGCGTCATCTTAATCCTATCCATAAGATTCTATTGCATTTGAAGAAAAGGAGAAACGTGCATTACTAGGTTCCCCATACGAATTAGCAATGCAACAGTTTGCTGTGTAATATGGATGCGTTGGTTCTTCTGCTAATCACAAAGCTCTACCTAGTTTTGAAACATCCGATTCAATGACGCATCACTAGCCAATGAAGAAAGAATGTCCTATTCTTCCTATTGATGCACAAGACAAGCGGGTAACTATAAGCGTAGCAACACTAAAAGAGATGTTGAGAATCTACAGGTGTTTGTTTTTGAACAAGCTTACGGAATAGGGTAGCACTGCGATCTGAGTAAAATTGCTGGCTGTTTACAATCACATTGCTATTAAATATTTAGAAATCGGAAAATTGAAGGAGTCCCTATAAAAGTTTGAAGTCGTCAAACGGATAGGAGTGGACCACTTTGGCCCTGAAGTTGGAGAAACTATTGTAATCCCTTGTGATGGGTGTAGATAGGAAAAAATGAGTGTTGTTTTGTGTGCACAGATTGGAGCGAAGCAAGAAGAGGTTGATGAGTTTTCATTTCGGGAGCAAGAGGATAGAGGAAGAGCCTACTCTTGACGGAGCTATTCCCCAAGGCCAAGAAGAAGCCACTTGTACAGCAGAGGTGTTCCAGATCTTGTTCGAGATCAAATTCACCTGCTGCTCGTCCTAGGTCCCTTCACCTTCCAGGTCTAGGTCAAAGTCACGAGCTACTCAGGTGAATTCAAAACCTTCCAACGGAGGATGAGCAATGGGAGCTTTTTGTCGCAAAGCCAACTAGAGGAGAATGGAGGGTTAGAAAGTTTGTTATAACCTGACAGCATTGTTCAAGGAGTAGCCGAACTAAACTTGATTAAAAACCTAAACAATAGGTATCTAGGAGTTCTTGACACGGTTGCTAAATGCTCCAAAACTGATTCACTCCTGAATGTGTTAGACTCATTTCGAACAGTTCAGAAGTCAAAGAGGATCTGTATGAGCCATGAGTTGGGGTATGGCCATGAATAACTTCCTTATGCATAGGCTATGTGCCCTTCGCACGTCTTATGTGGCTTCTACAACCATACATCCTAGGCTTCTGGAGCCACCAAATTCCCTCCGATCATCTTTGAGATGTTATAATGAGGATGCAGGTTTAGATTGTTTCAGAAGAAGTTGAAGGGGGTTCAAAAGCTTTCTCTAGCAGTGGCTCAAGCCTTGCATTGGATGTGGGGAAGCTGCTTCTAAGGATGCGATTTCTCTGATCATGGAAGAGATTGCTGAACAAGATAGTGTGGGATCAGATTATGATTGAAAGCGAGCTTCCATTTTAAGGGAGAAAATACACACACCTATGTCTAGGGGGTCTGATCATGGAAGATTGAGCATAGATGCCTCTGAGCTGGAGAAAAAGTAGTGTGTGGGAGTGATTGAAATCCAGAAGGTAATAGACAATGGAATGATGGAGAAGTGTACGGTCTTCGCTCTCTTTCTCTCTCTCTCTCTAAGGGCTACTGTGAACCACAAGCTCAAGAGGCTGATCATCAGATGTTGAATGAAATCAATAGTATCAAATAGCTCTTTGCTACTGCAATGGAAGGATTTTACATCAAATGTACTCTTCTGTGCACATAGTTCTCTTGTGCTTAAATGTACCTAGTTTATGTCTAAGGATGTCACTACCATGAAACTGGTGATAGCTGTTACTTTCTCTTTTTTCTGCCTGTACCCGCTAAGGTTGAAATGATGGCAGCTTGCATGAGTAGGATGACTTTTTATGTATGCGACATCCAAGTACAACACCTAATAGAGGTCAAGGTGAAGTTCTGAATGTTCTGATGTGTGTTATCGAGATGAATGCATTCCTAATTTTATGTGCTTTTGTAGTAACTAGGTAGTACTGCCATCGAGCTATGGTTTGAACTGCTTAGGGGATGAATGAAAGACTAGAACACTGGAGAAAAATAGGCAGAACGCCTAAACCACAAAAAGCGAGGGGGATACAATGCATGTCTTGGAACTTAAAGTGATGACCAGTGAGAATTACTTGCATTATCTGTACAACTGTTTTAGTCTCCACTATATTGAAGCACTTGTATGTTCATAGATATGTGTAAGGAAGTTGGTTGTCTTTGAGAATGCAGGTTGAATAAACACTCGGGGTTTACTGTTGCACCCTAAGTCAGAACCAAAAGTATAAGGTATGATGAATGAGAAGGTGAGTGTCTTCAAATAAGGAAGCTGCTGCGTGGAGCATGTCATTGGACGATGGTCAGACATCCTAAACCACTCCAGAATGGCCATTGAAGAAAACCATATGTGCTCATGTTCAGGAGGTGAGGTCCTTGGTGAAAGCAGTTGTCGACATGGGTCGCATTTCAATGCGATGGGCTCATATGGTGTTGGATCAGGAGCGCATGCATCAGGAGACATTGAAATATATGTTAGCTCAGGAAACAAGGCGGGATTCTGAGAGAACATACTCTTCCAGAAGTCCACAACGGATTCCCAGTAAAGTGCAATATACATATGACAGCGGAGACAATTGAAATCAAAGGCATTTTTGCGCAACGAGTAACATTGCAGCATACATGGAATTCGTGAAGGCAGGTGGATAGGAAATGAAGCATCTTAAGAGGAGGTTGATTTCGCGAATCGCATATTCTAAAGAAGTCAAGTGGCCAGGGTCATATGCAAACACAGATTATTGTATACACAAATTGGCGATCACAAAACATTGGGGGGGTGGGTTGCAAACCAGCCTTTTTTTTTGTGAGTTTGGTAGAGGCGCAGTTTGTTGTAGACGATCAGCAGATTTTGGAGTAAATGCTGGAATCTGATTTCTAGGTGGGCCTTTATTATGACATGCCCAACTAATTTGATGCTTGCACACCGCCCTTCATGTCGTTCATCAGTCCACGAACTCTCTATCCTCGGCATTATTAACGACTGAAACAATGCCAACAAAGCACTCTTTTTATCCACATTGAAAGGTGCATCACATATTTAGTAAGCAGTGCCAGTTCATGCGCCTTTTTCTTTCTTGAAAATAGTGAAGCTCGTAATCTTAGGTGCCTAGCCTATCTAAAGCAAACCATTTATAGAGTCTTTCTTTTGTTGGAAAGCTAGTGGAATATAAAAGAGAGACCTTTAGAGCATTCAATCTGATGCATAGAAAATCAATCTGATGTGTAGAACAGGTGATCCCACTAAATGCAAGACCTAAAGAAATTACGTTTGGTTAAGGCAATCACAACTGTGTTGAATTCACTCATTCGAAGGCTTAAGTTAAAATGATGCCTTATTAGATAAAGCAAGAGGTAGACATTGTCATTACTGGAGGGAACAACGAAGGGAAGGAAAAAAGCAATGCATGCATAATTCTCATATTTAGGAATGAGTGTCTTGGTTGTACCAATGAGAAATTTTTTTAAGAAATATGATGGGGTGAAGTAGGAGAACAATAACCTATAAAGAGAGGAACGAGGAAGTTCATGAAACCCTCTCTTGGATGACTTATGGCTTTTTATGGCATCTCATGTGCAGCACTTTCCCTCGTTTTTTATATGAATGTACACATGTTTGCTCTCCCGAACTTTATAAGAAATTACGATATGAGGAAAGGAAGGTTAATTAAACCCATGACTCTATTTTTAAGATGATATTCGAAAAAATCCTTCGAAGTTAATTACCCTAAGTGATTTAAGGGAAATCTTGCATACTGTATGTTGATGTATGAAACACCACAAGAAATGAATTAAGGTGACACTAGAACACCTCTATGGTCACCATTAACTCATTGCCACTCCAAACTTTGAGAAATAATAGCCTAAAGTGAGAACTTTGCTTCTACAGAAATTCCTAGTCACTAAAATGACATACCTTCAGTATTTTTCTAATTTCTCCTAACTCAAGTATTATTTCTTGATGAAACTTTAAAGGCTGAAACTAGAAGAGTAGAGCTTTCAAACAAGCTATCATATGCATCAAACGGATCTCTAGAACTCAAGTTATGGCTCTCACAAGATGACCCTGTATGACCTTCCAAAACTGGAAATATTACCTGTTTTAGTAAGAGCGTCTGTTTAAAATTAGAATTCGATGCCTAGCATCGACTTGCAACGAGAATTCGATGCCGGGCATCGACTTGGGATGTTTTTGGCCACTTTTCAGCAGGGATTCAATGTCAGGCATCGACTTCCCGCATAAAGTATTAATCTTTTGGACACCAAAACTACAGGTGATTTCATGCACACTCACAATATGACTTATCAATTGGAATTCGATGCCAGGCATCGAGTTGCTCCAACAACATCATCTTTTCAAGAAGATTTGGCAGTAGATAAAAATCAGATATGAAAATAAGGACTTATCAAGTGAGATTGGATGCCATGCATCGACTTGCTTGGAAAACTTCAACCTTTCAAATCATTTCACAGAAAAACACTGGAGATGGAGGAAGAAGACTTATACACAGAACTTTAACTAGTTCTTGTCATAACTATAAAAACTCAGAAGCTTACAAGTGCTTTCTCGCTCAGAGAAGCCCGACTATACTCAGTCATACAAAAATGAGTTCTTCTCACTTTCTCATTGTCTTCCTCCTTCTTCTTCTCTCCGCGTCAGTTAATACTAACTAACTTATATAGATTTTCTCATTCCCGTGACTTTTGAAAAACTTCTAGAACTAAAGTGAACTAACTTTACAAGTATAATACATTTGTGAATTTGTCCCTTCACATAGGCATGGGGTTTTCTTCCTAAGACTTTGACCTTCAAATATATGTCCAATTAGTGAGTGTTTCTCCAACAGCTCCCCCTCAATCACTAATTGACATTCCCTATTTCTTCATATCATCTTCTTTTCTTTTACTCCTGCCATGCTTTTGAATCTGCTGGTCTTCACACCATCCAAGCTCTTTGTCATTATGTCTGCTAACTGATCTTTAGTAGAAATGTACTCCACTTCAATCTCCTTCTCCATTACCTTTTCTCTGAGAAAATGATATTGTATCTCTATGTGCTTTGTCCTTGCATGAAATACTGGATTTGCTGCAAGATAAAGTGAACTCATATTATCTCCATGTATTGTAGGTGTACCTTGATCAATGCCTAAGCTCTTGAACAATGTTTGCATCCATATGACTTCCTTAGCTGCTTCCACAAGTCCTTTGTACTCTGCTTCAGTTGATGATAGTGCTACTGTATGTTGTTTCTTTGAACACCAACTTACAAGCTTATCACCAATATATATCATGTAACCATGAGTTGATCTTCTGTCATCTTGATTACCTGCCCAATCTGAATCACTATAGGCTCTCAACTTCAAATCTGATGTAAAAGGATAATATAATCCTTCCTTTATAGTTCCTTTGATATATCTGAGAACTCTTTGACCTGCAATCCAATGTGGGTCCTTTGGACAATGCATGAATTGTGACAAAACTCCCACTGCATAACTAAGATCAGGTCTTGTTAGTGTAGCATAAATCAAACTACCCACAAGAGATTGATACTTCCTCATATCTTTGTAGTCTGCACCATCATATTTACTGAGCTTGTGATTAACTTCAAGTGGAGTTGAAGCTTCTCTGCAATTTTCCATATCAAACTTCTTCAACAAGTTCAGAAGATACCTTTCTTGTGACACATATATGCCATGATCTGTATAAGTAACTTCCATTCCAAGAAAGTATGATAACTTTCCTAGGTCACTGATCTTGAATTCTTTTTCAAGCAATCTCTTTACCTCCTTGATTCCTTCATCTGAAGTACCTGTGATTATAATGTCATCTACATAAATACAAATGTAGATTGTACCTTCCTCTGTTCTTTTGATAAGTAGACTTGAATCTGCTTTTGAACTTTGATATCCAAGATCATTGAGATACTTCACCAGTCTATAATTCCAAGCTCTTGGAGCTTGCTTCAATCCATACAATGCTCTTCTCAACCTGCAAACAAAATTTGGATACCTGGAATCTATAAACCCTTGAGGTTGTTCCATGTATACCTCATCTGATATGTATCCATTCAAGAATGCATTTTTTATATCCAATTGACTTAGGGTCCATCCTTTTGAAGCTGCAATAGCAATGATTGTCCTTATAGTTGACATCTTAGCTACGGGACTGAATGTCTCATCATAATCTATGCCATAGGTCTGGGCATAGCCTTTCACCACCAATCTAGCTTTGTATCTGGCTATACTTCCATCTGCAAGCTTCTTCACTTTATAAACCCATTTATTTCCAATAACTTTCTTACCATTTGGTTTAGGAACAAGTTCCCATGTCTTGTTCTCCTCCAGTGCATTGAACTCTTCCTTCATTGCTTCTTCCCATTGCTTCTTACCTTTAGCTTCATCATAGTTCTGAGGTTCTTCATCATCTTTGACCATATATGCATAGTTCTTCTGAGTTATGTAAGAAGTATCATAAGAATACCTTTCTGGTTGTCTTCTAGTCCTGCTTGACCTTCTTGGTTCACATTCTTCATATGTGTCTGGATACACCTCTTCATCAAATATAGGAGTTTCTTCATTTCTTCTTGTTAATCCACTTGTGGATGTACTTACTTGCATATAGTCTTCATCTCTATTTACCTGCACAATTGATTTTCCTTTCTCACATCTTCTTACCTCTTCTTCAAATTCTTCAGCAGTGTGACTTTGATCTGCATACCAACTTTTCTGTTCATCAAATGTAACATCTCTAGAAACAATAAATTGTTTGGTTAGAGGATTCCACAACCTGTAACCCATCTGCTTTTCATCATAACCAATGAACACATATTTTTCTGCCTTTGGTTCAAGTTTATGCCTAAGTTGTGATGGCACATAAACATATGCAATTGATCCAAACACTCTACAATGATCTAGTGTTGGTTTCTTACCCCACCAAGCTTCATATGGAGTCATACCATTGAGAGCTGCACATGGTAATCTATTCACAAGATATGTAGCTGTATTTACAGCCTCAGCCCAAAGATAATTTGGACAATTCTTCTCCTTTAGCATAGCTCTAGCAAACTCAACCAAAGTCCTGTTCCTTCTTTTTGCTACACCATTTTGTTGTGGTGTATACCTGCAAGTTATTTCTCTCTTAATACCTGCATTCCAAAGATAATCATTGAACTCTTGGGAGAAATATTCTCCCCCTCCATCAGACCTCAGTCTTTTAAGCTTTTGACCTGTGACTCTCTCTGCATATGCATGAAAATGCTTGAAAGCTCCAAACACTTCTGATCTTTCCTTCAAAACATATAATGTTATCCATCTTGTAGCATCATCAATGAAAAGAACATAATACCTTGAGCCACTGATAGATCCTTCTTTTGTTGGTCCCCATACATCTGTATGAATGAGCTCAAGTACTCCATCATGTTTGAATCCTTTCTTCTGAAATGGTAACCTGTGTGCTTTACCCATTTGACATGCTTCACATTTATAAACCATATGTTGACTTTGCACATTTGGTAATCCTAGTACAGACTGATTAGCAACCATAGCTTTAATTCCTCTTTCATTGAAATGACCTAATCTCTTATGCCAGAGATCAAGTTCTGTAATCACTGCTTCACCATGTGTGAGCAAAGCTTGACCAATGTTTCCTTGCACTCTTAAAGTAAAGAGTCTACCTTCTTTCTTACCAGAGACAATCTGATTATATCCATTCTCTGGATCTTCAACAAATACTCCTTCATTTGTAAACCTGACTTGAAAACCTTTTTCAACTATCTGTCCCACACTAATCAAGTTTTTAGGTATTGTGGGAACATACAAAACATTGGTTAGCAAATCTGCTCCACTCTTGCATTTCACTTTTCCAATTGAATGTACACTATGTCTTGTATTATCACCAGTTTGAACTGTGTGACTAGAAATGCCTTTTTCCAATTCTGACATCAATTCTATGTTTCCTGACAAATGATTAGAACATCCAGAGTCAATGTAAAATACCTTTAGATCTTCTTTATCTGATGTGCTGATTGAGTTCATCATCAATGATGTATGACTTTCATTCTGTGTGTCATTTGCATAGTTGTAGTAGGTGGTGTTGTAGGATTGATTCTGTCCCCAACTTCTTCCTCCACCTCTACCATAGCCTCCTCTTTGACTTTGTCTACCTCTTTGAAAATTACTTTGATATCTTCCACCTCGACCTCTGCTATTGTTGTTTTGATTCTGGTTTGATCCTTGTTGGTTGTGCCAACAGTCATGAGCCAAATGATTACTCAATCCACAGATCCAGCAAGCCTTTTTGTTGTTATTTTGATTACCTCTTCCTCTTCCAAAACCTCTTGCTCTTCCTCTGCCAGTGCCTTTACCTCTTGCATAATAAGCTTGAGAATTAGACTCCTCTTCATCCTTTGCTTTACCTTTATCTCCTTTCTTCTTATTCTTCATGTACATTGCAGAACTTTGACCTTTATCTCCATCTCCCTTCAAGTCTTGCTCATATGTGAGCATCAAACCAAGCAACTGATTCAAAACTGGAACATAATGATTTAATGAAAGTTCTGTTGATAAGACAAAAGGTTTCCACCTTTCATCCCCTCTCAAGCCTACAAGTAGTTGAGCAATCAATCTGTGATCTTCAACATCTTCATCTATGGATCCAAGACTATCTACTAGATCCTTCATCTTAGTGACATAATCACTAATGGTTTGACTTGGCTTCTTCTTGAATGTTGTAAACTCTGACCATAGACTTGCTTTCTGTGCTTTAGTAGTGCTTTGGAAATGATATTCCAATGCATTCCATATATCTTCTGATGATTCCAATCCTCTGATGTGTGGTAGCAAATGATCTGAGATTGTATTGTAGATGTAGGCTTTTGCACTTGCATCCTTCTTCTGCCAATGCTTTAAAGCATCAAGTTCTTCTTTCTTTGGTCCGCTTTCATCTTCAAATACTGGCTTCTCTTCTTCACCTGTTACATATACCATGAGATCCTTACTCATAAGTAAGGCTTCCATTCTCATTACCCATGCAGGGTAATTATCTCTGTCCAGTTTGTCAATGGAGATATGATCTACCATAGTTCTTTCCTTTTGCTGCAACCTGTGAGCTTAAAGGATAAGGATAATACCTTTTGAAGTTCTTTGTGTATGAGGATACTTCAAAAGTAATCTTTTGATGCCTTGTGTCTTCAAATGCTTCACCTTTCAAACTTTAATGGAAAACTTTACAAAACTTCTCGTACCTTTGTCGTCTTCTACTCTCGAGAATCTTTCTGCTCTGATACCACTTGGTGATGTATGAAACACCACAAGAAATGAATTAAGGTGACACTAGAACACCTCTATGGTCACCATTAACTCATTGCCACTCCAAACTTTGAGAAATGATAGCCTAAAGTGAGAACTTTGCTTCTACAGAAATTCCTAGTCACTGAAATGACATACCTTCAGTATTTTTCTAATTTCTCCTAGCTCAAGTATTATTTCTTGATGAAACTTTATAGGCTGAAACTAGAAGAGTAGAGCTTTCCAACAAGCTATCATATGCATCAAACGGATCTCTAGAACTCAAGTTATGGCTCTCACAAGATGACCCTGTATGACCTTCCAAAACTGGAAATATTACCTGTTTTAGTAAGAGCGCCTGTTTAAAATTAGAATTCGATGCCTAGCATCGACTTGCAACGAGAATTCGATGCCAGGCATCGACTTGGGATGTTTTTGGCCACTTTTCAGCAGGGATTCGATGCCAGGCATCGACTTCCCGCATAAAGTATTAATCTTTTGGACACCAAAACTATAGGTGATTTCATGCACACTCACAATATGACTTATCAACTGGAATTCGATGCCAGGCATCGAGTTGCTCCAACAACATCATCTTTTCAAGAAGATTTGGCAGTAGATAAAAATCAGATATGAAAATAAGGACTTATCAAGTGAGATTCGATGCCACGCATCGACTTGCTTGGAAAACTTCAACCTTTCAAATCATTTCACAGAAAAACACTGGAGATGGAGGAAGAAGACTTATACACAGAACTTTAACTAGTTCTTGTCATAACTATAAAAACTCAGAAGCTTACAAGTGCTTTCTTGCTCAGAGAAGCCCGACTATACTCAGTCATACAAAAATGAGTTCTTCTCACTTTCTCATTGTCTTCCTCCTTCTTCTTCTCTCCGCGTCAGTTAATACTAACTAACTTATATAGATTTTCTCATTCCCGTGACTTTTGAAAAACTTCTAGAACTAAAGTGAACTAACTTTACAAGTATAATACATTTGTGAATTTGTCCCTTCACATAGGCATGGGGTTTTCTTCCTAAGACTTTGACCTTCAAATATATGTCCAATTAGTGAGTGTTTCTCCAACACTGTATGGCTTCACATGGGATATTTCACATTGTCAAATGTCACATGGAATCTCTTTCAGTGTCAGCGTTGGGTTTTAAGACTTGATAAACTTGATGTTTCAATGTGTGGGTCTCTTCCTTATGATATAATTCCACTTTTTATGATGAAAAAAAAAACGAGGCACACTTTCTTGTCATAAGCACATTTCATTGTTTTTTTTTGGTAATATAAATATCATAAACACTTCATTGTTCTTGTTTGGTGAACCCCTATTTCACATATTGTTTGCATAAAAACAAAAAATTAAAAGTCCAAAAAAACATTCAAAAACACACACAAAAAAAACAAAACAAATATTAAAAAACACTTCAAAAAACCAAAAATTTGTCTCAACATGGGAAAGAAAAAGGCAAAAGAAAGAAGGAAGGGGAAAAGGTTGCACAAAAGAAGGAAGAAAAAGATGAAATGCATGCATTAATCACACATGATCAAGGTGAAACAAATAGAGAAAATTTGCAAGGGGTAGAGGAAATTGGTGGAATTTATAAAGGGGTGGGTTCCATACTTGCGACTAGGAAACATAGCAACACTTTTGTAAATGTATTCATTGGTCATGACCATAGAAATATGAGTGCTTACATTAACCCTAATTGTGAGTGGAATTTAATTCATATTGATTTAGTGACAATTATTTTGGATAACATTCAACTAACCACTCATTCCTCTATCCTCATGAATGGTGAAACTTATGATTGCATGGGTCAATTTATGTTGCCTATTGTGGTGAATGCTATGGAATTTTTGGAAACATTTTTTGTCACGGAAGGAATAGATGAAGACTTGGTCATAGGCACTCAAAGGTTTTTTGAACATCAAGGGTTTGAAGCATCTTGTCCATCTATTATGTCCATCCCCACTAGTGAGTCTTTTGAAAATCCTGATGATTATCCTCATTGTATGGATTGTGGATATGATCACCTATTCAAAGATTGTGCTTTTAATCCATAAAATAGTCTTTCCACTCATGCTTTTTTAGCTAATCTTTCTTTGAGTAAGTTGCAAGAAACCTTGGTGAATGGAGGAATGAAGGACTCCAAGTGTTTGGGGGATGTGGAAGGGCCCTCTCTTCCTCTAAACTTGGATTCTCCTTATGAATCCATGGGCAAGGATGTGCTACATTTGGCTCATCAAGAAGAGGATAAGCAAATACTTTGTAACAACACTATGGAAAATGATGTCGGATCCATTGAAAATCATGAAAATCCATCACCTATTTGTATATCTAGAGATTCTATGTGTAATAAGGATAAATGCATCGCTGAATCTCTAGATCAATCTCAAACCACACAACCCTATGATCCATTGGATGAGCATGATGTATGTAAAAAAACTCAACCTTTGTTGAATTCCCCTTGTAAAGATGAGTTATCCCTAAAGACTCACATAGAAGGCCCAAAAGACCCTTATACCAAGAAGAAGAAATCACATTCCCCTTGTAATATCAAGCAAATTTGGGTGGCCAAGAAATTACTTAGAGCCCAACCAAATCGCACTATGATATGGATACCAAAGAAAGCTCTTACACAAACTCAACCCTCTCACACTAGACTTCATAATCTACGGTCTAGATTCACCATGCCTTCTGACCAAGGGGTCTAGATTCAAGAACGACCACTTCCGACCAAGGGATCCAAAGAAATCAAGCCAATACTCATAAAAGATCCAAGGAGAAACCTCAAGGCTAAGACGAACAAAATGAGGGCATATTGGCAGCCTAAGACCTCTTCATGCAGCATCCATGGGTGTCGGACCCAACCTTGCCCAATGCACAGCATATGTTTGAGATGCATACCAAGTATTCGTGTGAATAGGGCCTCATCCAAAGGCTAAGCATTCGGCACACTTAGTTTAACCCAGGCACAAAGAGGGCACATGTGCATAGATTTCAAAAATTTCCTTTTTAGTTTTCTTTTTTCAGGATGGTGGACAAAGGTATCATCCATTTCAAATGGTTGATGGAAAAGAGAAGGTTCTTGAAGTTGGAGATTTGGAGGAAGCCTCATCATCACCTAACCCTTGAGCACTTTGCTCAAGATCCATCCATTTTTGCACCAATGTTTTTTGTATGCATTATTTTTAGAGTATGCATAAGATAGGGTCACATTACAAGACCATGCATAGGCACTTTTTTGTTTTCCACCCATGCACCGTTAGTCCCCACTCATGCATATGGACTAAGAAGAGATGAATTAAGTTCATCTAATTGTATCTATCATCTACATTTCATGTTCATACATCATCCATCCATTAATATTTAAAAAAAAAGAGAGGCATTCTAGCATATTCATTCCCATCTATATGAGGCAAAAGAACCAAGTTAAAGCACTCGACTCCAAAGAAAAAGCAAGATGAAGAAAAGCAACAAAGCAAAGCACTCCAATGGTGCAAGGATCATGCAAATCAAAAGGAACTCCTACACACTCTTCCACAAAAGCTCCATACTTGCAAAAGCTTTGTCGAGGAAGACAAAGTCAAGGAGGGGGGGAGTGTTGATACAACATATATTTCTTGGATCCGCACTATTTTCATCATCATTTGTACCTTTTTCTATCTTTCATTCAGTTAATAAAGCACTCTTGTATAGGTGTGTGTGAGTGCCACACTAGAGAATAAGTGGGATTCATTCTCCTTTCAGTTTAGAAATCCCACATAGCATGCTTTTTTGCCATTTTGTATATAAAGAGGTTCTCCACCTCTTCTTTTGGGAGAGCTTTTTTAGAAGTAATGAGATAATGCTAGTTTGTAGTTAGACTCTTGCTCTTTTGTCGTCATGATGTGCATGCGTGCTTGTTCTCTTCTTGTCTAACGCTTGTGACATGTTGATGTATGATTACGTCGCTATTATGCTTGTGATTATGATTATGTGCATCATTCGCGATGCTTATGTTGTATCTTCTTGTTAATAACGTTGTTAATCATACGTTGACGAAGCGCCATTACGTCTGTTGAGTGCTTCTACGCAAACATTTGGGTCTCATGAGATGCTTCCCGGATTGACAAGTATGAGTTGTGATGCTACAACGTCAACATCCATTATGCGAGTTGCAGATCAAGCTTTCCTAGCTAGTTAGAAGGGCAAAGGAAAATGGAGCTCTTCAACTAGTAAGCAGAAATCTGCTAATGCTGCATATTCAAAGAAGGAAGATAAAGATGAGAAGAAATCAGACAAGTAGAAATTGTTTTGTAAGTACTGTAAAGGGAATGATCATATCATAACGAACTGTCCAAAACTGGCTGCTAAAGAGGCAAAGAAGAAAGAGGCTAGAATGGTTGTTGCAGAGGCCTCTACACCAAAAACAGAGTCTGCAAATCTTGTGCAGGAAGAAGAATGGGCGTTTACTACTGTCTGCAGTTTTGACCCATCTTCTCATGAGCAGTGCATGTCTGCAGTAGACTCAGATGTTTGGTATTTTGACAGTGGGGCGACCAAACATATTATCTCGCAGTGCAGTTTCTTCTCTTCACTCGAGCCTGCCCCTACAGGGAATACTATTACATGTGCCAACAACTCCTCTTATCCTGTTATGGGAGTTGGTAAGATCATTTTGACTACTACTGATGGTAGTTCTTTCACTTTGTCAGATGCTTTATTTGTGCCAGGGATCAAGAAGAATCTGTTATCAGTTTATGCATTAGCCAAGATTGGCTTGGTTGTGAAATTTGTTGATGACAGATGTACAGTTCATGATCTGTCAAATGGCGATGTTATTATTGCTTCTGGCATTTTATGTCGTGGGCTGTATAAGCTCATAGACTATGAAAGATCTGAAAATGATTTGGCATGTGCAGTAAATGATTCTCAAGCTATGTCAAATGCAAAGCTTTGGCATGCACGCTTTGTTCATCTGAATTTTGCTAGTTTGATACGCCTGTAGAAATCTGAAATGGTGTCCTCTTTGCCCAAACTTGAGGCACCTGGAAAACATGTTTGTGAAGGTTGTATTTTGGGCAAAATGCAGCGTTCCTCCTTTCCAAAAGATGGTTCAATACACAGAAATTGCAGCTTGTACATAGTGATGTCTATGGTCCTATGCAAACACCCTCTTTTGGAGATTACCTTTACTTCATGACTTTCATTGATGATTTTTCCACGCATGCATGGGTATATCCACTCAAAGCAAAGTCCGAAGTGTTTATGTGCTTTAAACAGTTTTTGGTTTTGGCTGAAAATCTATCAGCATGTAAAATGGGCACCCTCCGTTCTAATCGAGGGGGGGAATATATGTCTTCTGATTTTAATGCATTTCTGGCTGAACGTGGGATAAAACACCAGTGTACAGTGCCGTATACACCTCAACAGAATGGAGTTGCTGAACGGAAGAATAGGTCACTGTTGAAGGCAGGGAAATCTGGAAGATGAATGATTAATTTGAATTCAGAAAAGATGGTTAAACGTAGATATTATCTAGTTAGATATATCTTTTTGGTGTATTGGATTTTAATAAAATAAAAAGAAAAAGACGGTTATGTGGAGATAAAAAGGGACATGTCGTGAGAAGGAGAAAAGACGTTACAAAAGGACGGAGCACGACAACTGTAAGAAGGAGAAGCTTTCTTAACAGGGATTTGGAGGACAATGAAACAGTTTCTGCAGGAAACATTATATAGACTGTGATTGATGTAATCGTGTGATGTATCGAATACTATCTATGAAGCTTTATATTTACGATTCTGTAATTGCGGCGTTAAGTCAATCAAAGAAAGAACAGAAATGTCTGCAAGACAAGAGTTCTTGTTTGTAATCTTCTATTTCTGCTAAGTCTATAGGGAGATTCAAATTATCTGCACAGAAGCGCATTGAACGCGTGTGTATGTGAGTGTGTAAGAACCTGTGAATCTTCGAAAATGTGTAATTTGAAATGTGACAGTGTAATTCTGAATCGGTAGAAGTTACCGGAATGGAAAATTGCGATAAACTTTCAAATATGTTCCGGTGGAATCTCTGTGAATGAAGATCAGTGCAAATGGAAAATGAGTAATTCTGATTTTCTCTTTACTTAGATGTTGTGTTGAACCTTGGAACCCTCAACACAATTGGCGATCCTACTGTACGGCTGATGCAGCCTCAAGAAATGCATGAGGGGCAGGCGCAACCGTTTTGGTAAAGTATATTTTATGAGGGCACACGCAAGAGCAGCGAACATGGAGACATCTTCAGACTTTTAGGAGTGGTACGAGGCCGAGGAGTAGGAAGCTCTGGGCACTGACGAGGAACAGGGGGAAACAGGTGCAGCAGAGGCAAGGTTAGTGGGTGGCATACTTGGAGCGTTATTCCTCACAGAAGCAATTGTAGGGGTAAGAAGACGACTCCAGTTTGACCCACTTGCAGGGGCGACTGATCAAAGATCTAGGCGCACACCTCAACCACAGCCAATGGCTCAACCACCTCCTAATCCTAAGGTCAAAGCCGCTCATTTAAGTGGAACCTCTAAGGAGGATGCTGATTGCCATGTGGCTCAATTCGAAATAAAATGGACAGCTAATGGATATCCAGCTATGTATGGTGATGATATTAAGCTTCAACAGTTTGCGGCCACGTTGGAAGGGAGAGCTATGTGCTGGTTCAGTCAATACGACATTGCCCATTTTGCTACATATGATGATTTAAAAATAGCATTCTTGCAACGATTTAGAAAAGAAAAGACGCCTTTCGATGTATTGAGGAAGTTGAGTGCCATCAGACAAAAGACCATGCTAGTGGAAGACTATGCTCAGAAGTTCCTGTTGGGAGTGATGGTTGGATGCACTCAAGAATTGAGTTGGTGCTGCAAAACCTGCTTCACACCTGCCCTCCTTTGACTCTAGATATGCTTAGTATACTTGCTTAGCTTCCAAATGATACCAAAATATGCTATATGTACTTTGGAAATGAGTTGAGTAATGATTAGATCAAAACAGACTACTTGTGACTTCAAGAATCCTGAAAAACTTGTTATTTTGGTATTGACACCTGCTCAGAGTTATGCTCAGTGTGACCAGCACACTTAAAATTGATCTAATTGCTTTTGGACATAATCAATTAGCTTAACAAGCTTTCATTTGCAAGTGGAATGAGAGGAAATGACAAACTACACTCTGAGAAATCAATTTAGCAAACTTAGGGACATCCCCGACATTTTAGGAACTGTATAGAGAAATACCAGAGATCACTTCGAGCGCAATTTATCCCGGATGGTTGATCCAATGATCTTCAAATTTTGTAGGCATATATTATGCTTTAAGCTTGTTCCAATGTGCTTTGAATCATTCAATTTGGTTCAGTAGATCTTGAGATATGCCTCTTGGAAGTTGAGAGAGTTGAAGAGTACACTCAGAGAATAACAGAGATGATAAATATGAACATATGTATTAAATCTATTGATTGTACATTCCCATTGGCATGATATGCAATGCCCAATGGTACTCAGAGGTGTAGGCTATGGTGTAGCTCACACACACTCAATGATTTACTCAGAAATGCCTCGGGAAGAGTGTCATATTACCCGCGACTTTTTGCTTCATATATATATGGTTTGAGTGAGAATTTGAATTTGAACTCTCATTCAAATCTCCTAGAATCTTGTACCTAAAAGTTGATTGAGATATTATCTCAATCATTCACCCACTCAATCAATCAAATTTTCCACGACTTAAACTAGTAGGTGTGATTACATGAGTGGTTAAAGTCATATTGACTTTTACAAGAGATAAAAGGTAATAACCAATAAGCATTGGTTCCTATGATCATTGTTCCATGTAGATATATCCTTCAAAGGTTCCAAGCTTTATGTGAAGTCTTCAAGGTTGATATCCAAGACAAGTGTTAAGGCTTGAATTACACCAACAGCTCCCCCTCAAGCCAAACACTTTGGCTCAAGTCTTCATCTCTAGTCTTCAATTATTTCCTGCAATCCAATCATGGATTCAAATCTGCATAGCTTGCTTCCATCCAGAGCTTTAGTAAGCAAATCTGCACATTGCATATTAGTAGACACATATGACAATTGAATATCTTTGCTAAGTAACTTCTCCCTCACATAGTGGTAATGAACCTCTATGTGTTTTGTCCTAGCATGATAAATTGGATTAGTTGCAAGGTGAAGAGAACTTGTGTTGTGTATAGGCCCAATTCTGAATATAAAAGCTTCAACCAGATGGCTTCTTGAGTGGCATTTGCTAGCCCTCTATACTGTGCTTCAGTAGATGATAAAGCTACTGTGGGTTGTTTCTTGGATGACCAAGAAATTGGTTTATCACCTGCAAAACATATGTAACCAGATGTGCTTCTCCTGTCATCCTTGCAACCTGCCCAATCTGCATCTGAATATACCTTAATATCAATGTCTGATGAATAGGGAAAGTACAAACCATGATGTTGTGTTCCCTTTAGGTACTTTACTATCTTCTTTGCTGCCTCCAAATGAGGTACTCTTGGTTTGTGCATAAATTGGCTGAGTACACTAACACCATATGATATATCAATCCTGGTTAAGGTAGCATAATTTAGACTACCTACCAAACTTTGGTAACCTGTAATATCTTGGAGTTCTTCTCCTTCATGAGCACTGAGTTTATTATTGACCTCCATAGGAGTGTTTGAGATTTTAGCTTCCTGCAAGTTAAATTTCTTGACCATATCCTGAATATACTTCTTCTGAGTAATAAAGATACCTGAATTTGTATAGACCAATTCAAGTCCTAGGAAGTACTTCAATAATCCAAGATCATTAATCTTGAATTCCTTCATCATCTGTCCTTTGATGTGTCTAATTCCCTGAACATCATTTCCTGTAATAATGATGTCATCAACATAGACACACAAGTATATTACCTCTGAATTGTTCCTTTTGATAAACAATGAAGTATCTGCTTTACTCATTATGAATCCTTGGTCTAGGAGATAGGTTGTCAACCTGTAATTCCATGCTCTAGGTGCCTGCTTCAATCCATACAGAGCCTTCTTCAATTTACAAACATGATTTACCTTCTTGGGATCTTCATAGCCAGGTGGTTGTGACATGTAGACTTCTTCAGATATCCATCCATTCAAGAATGCATTCTTCACATCCAATTGGTACATGTTCCAATTCTTGGATGCAGCTACACTCACCATAACTCTGATAGTTGGCATCTTGGCCACAGGAGAAAATGTCTCCTCATAATCAATGCCTTGGGTTTGTGCAAAACCCTTGGCTACCAACCTAGCTTTATACCTGTTTATTGTACCATCTGAATTCCTTTTGAGTTTGTAGATCCATCTGGATCCTATCACCTTCATGGAGTCCTTCTTGGGTACCAAGTCCCAAGTATCACTTTCCTTGAGAGCCTCCATTTCTTCATCCATTGCTTCCTTCCATTCTGGTTTAGTGATTGCTTCTTCAAATGTACCTGGTTCTTCATTCAAGAGATCCTTTGCAAGATATACAGAGTGCTTGGTTACAAGTGAAGTATCATACCCATACCTAATAGGTTTTTTCTTTTCTCTCTGTGATCTCCTCATTGCTTGTGTTGAGGATTCTGGATTATCTTCTAGTTGCTTCATCTTCATCTTCCCTTTGGATTTCCAAGCCTTGAACTCTTCAATGTTGATGGTGTCTTCATCATCTGAGCTTGTGTTCTCTTTCTGAATTGGTTCTTGCTTGATAAGCTTGGGGAAGTCTTCTTCCATGTCATAAGGTAGACTAACCTTCCTGCATTCATTTTCATACCATGAATCATTCTCATCAAAGATGACATCTCTGCTTACCTTGAAGCCTTTGTTTGAGGGGTTATAGAATCTGTATCCCTTCTGATTCAAATCATAACCAATGAAGATACATTTTTCAGCTTTAGGGTCTAGCTTTCCCCTTACCTATGAGGGAATATGCACATATGCAACACAACCAAAGATTTTGCAATGATCCAGAGATGGTCTCTTACCATGCCAAGCCTCATAGGGTGTCATTCCATCAAGTGTCTTTGATGGCAACCTGTTAATTAAATATGTGGCAGTAGATACACTTTCTGCCCAAAGATAATTTGGCAATTTCTTTTCATTTAGCATAGACCTAGCTGTCTCTACAATGAGTCTATTCCTCCTTTCTGCTACCCCATTTTGTTCAGGTGAGTACCTTGTAGTAATCTCCCTCTTGATGCCTCTTTCCTGCAAGAAATCTTCAAAGTCATTGGAGAAGTATTCTCCACCACCATCTGACCTTAGTTTCTTCAAATGTCTACCTGTTTGATTTTCAACTAATGCAAGATACCTTTTGAAACAATTAAATACTTCATCTTTATGTTTCATGAAGTATAAGACAGTCCACCTGCTATAATCATCAATGAAGGACACATAGTACCTTGATCCAGATATGGATGGCTCCTTGCTAGGTCCCCAAACATCTGTATGCACCAATTCCAGATAATCTTCATGCATAAAACCTTTCTTGGTGTAGGGCAATCTGTGTGAGTTACCAAATTGACAAGCCCCACACTTGTATATCATGTGTTGCTTGGATATATTAGGTATCCCAATCACACATTGATCCCTACTCATTTGTTTTAAGGTCCTCTCTCCAATGTGACCTAATCTCTTGTGCCAAATCTCCAATTCTGATAGGGTTTGATCTTTATAGTTGTACAAAGCAATATTCTTAGTGTCTTCAAGTTCAAAGGTAAACAATCTACCTGATTTTTCTCCCTTGGCTATCCTTTTGAATCCATGTCTTGGATCCTCCACATATGCACCATGTTGAGTAAACCTGACCTGTAGACCTTTTTCCACAATCTGACCTACACTCATTAGGTTCTTGGTGATTGTTGGAACATACAATACTCTGCTCAATAGATTTTGATTACCATTACTAGTTTTGACATTACCTACTTTAACAACTGAATGTTTAGTGTCATCACCTGTCTGCACTTGGTGCTTGCCTTTGGGTTCTTCCAAATCAGAAAGTAATGCAACATTTCCAGCTACATGATTAGAGCAACCTGAATCAATATAGAATAAGTGATCATCATTGATACCTGACTTAGATGTCATATTCATGATCAGTAGGGAGTCATCTTGTTCCTCTGCATAGTTGTTGTAGTCTTTCCTATTTCTGTATCCACCTTGATAGTTACCATTGTGATTGTAGTTGTTGTTATAATTATTGTTGTAGCCATGGTAGCCTTGAGATTGATTGAATCTGCCTCTTCCTTGAGAGTATCCTCCTCTTTGGTGACCTCTTCCTCTTTGGTTCTTGTAGTTTTTGTAGCATTCATATGTGGTATGGTTAGACAAGCCACAAATGTTGCATGGAGATTGGTTGTAGGGTCTCCCCCTACCTGACTTACCTCCTCTGCCTCTACCTCTTGAAGATCTACCTCTCCCTGCATAGTTTGCTTGGGAGGTAGAGCCTTCTTCATCAATTTTTTTGCTTTTACCTTTATCTTTTACCTTCTTATCAGTATAAAGGGCAGAGGGGTTGTTACCTTTTGATTGCTCTCCATTCTTTGTGATCTTTGCTTCATGTGTGAAGAGTTGTCCAATCAGAGTTGTTAAATCAGGTGCTTGGATGTCCATGTATAAGTCCATTGCTGTGGTAAAGCTCTCCCACTTGTCATCTGCTTTTAGTCCATTGATCACTTGTCTGACTATTTGCTCTTCCTCAATCTCTTCTCCAACACTTGCAAGTTGGTCTGCAATGTCTTTGACTTTGGTGACAAAATCTGAGACAGATTGCTTTGATTGCTTCCTAAGAGTTGTAAACTCAATCCATAGCTGATTCTTTCTGGCCCTTGTGCTTGATGAAAAATAAGTTGACAAGGTTTCCCAAGTCTCTTGGGAAGTTTTGCAATTCCTTATGTGTGGTAGAAGGAAATCAGAAATAGAGTTTAGAAGATATGACCTTGCCAAAGCATCTTTTGCACACCATTGATTGAGTCTCTCTTGCTCTTCCTTGGTGGGTAGGCCTCTAGCTTTGAATGAGGGCAATTCCTCATCTCCTGATATGAATCCAAACAAGCTCCTTCCTTGTAGATAGGTCTTCATCCTTAGAGACCAAGCTTGGTAGTTGTTCCTGTCTAATTTGTCAATGAAGGAAGGGAAACCATCACCCATGATTACCTTATATGCTCTGATACCACTGTTGGGAGTGATGGTTGGATGCACTCAAGAATTGAGTTGGTGCTTCAAAACCTGCTTCACACCTGCCCTCCTTTGACTCCAGATATGCTTAGTATACTTGCTTAGCTTCCAAATGATACCAAAATATGCTATATGTACTTTGGAAATGAGTTGAGTAATGATTAGATCAAAACAGACTACTTGTGACTTCAAGAATCCTGAAAAACTTGCTATTTTGGTATTGACACCTGCTCAGAGTTATGCTCAGTGTGACCAGCACACTTAAAATTGATCTAATTGCTTTTGGACATAATCAATTAGCTTAACAAGCTTTCATTTGCAAGTGGAATGAGAGGAAATGACAAACTACACTCTGAGAAATCAATTTAGCAAACTTAGGGACATCCCCGACATTTTAGGAACTGTACAGAGAAATACTAGAGATCACTTCGAGCGTCATTTCTCCCAGATGGTTGATCCAATGATCTTCAAAATTTGTAGGCATATATTATGCTTCAAGCTTGTTCCAATGTGCTTTGAATCATTCAATTTGGTTCAGTAGATCTTGAGATATGCCTCTTGGAAGTTGAGAGAGTTGAAGAGTACACTCAGAGAATAACAGAGATGATAAATATGAACATATGTATTAAATCTATTGATTGTACATTCCCATTGGCATGATATGCAATGCCCAATGGTACTCAGAGGTGTAGGCTATGGTGTAGCTCACACACACTCAATGATTTACTCAGAAATGCCTCGGGAAGAGTGTCATATTACCCGCGACTTTTTGCTTCATATATATATGGTTTGAGTGAGAATTTGAATTTGAACTCTCATTCAAATATCCTAGAATCTTGTACCTAAAAGTTGATTGAGATATTCTCTCAATCATTCACCCACTCAATCAATCAAATTTTCCACGACTTAAACTAGTAGGTGTGATTACATGAGTGGTTAAAGTCATATTGACTTTTACAAGAGATAAAAGGTAATAACCAATAAGCATTGGTTCCTATGATCATTGTTCCATGTAGATATATCCTTCAAAGGTTCCAAGCTTTATGTGAAGTCTTCAAGGTTGATATCCAAGCCAAGTGTTAAGGCTTGAATTACACCAACAGTTTCGGACCCTAATGGAGAGGTTGCAAGGTAATGAACGACCTACTGATGAGATGTTGGCAGGATTTTTTTTTTAAGGATTACGGAGCACAATAAGACATGCGGTGACCAGTGTGGACATTGCAAATGGCTTTGATGTATTAGTATTAGCAGCGGCGCGTGTGGAAAGAAGGTTTGGACGAGCCAAAAAGAAGCAATCTGATTCTGGTTCAGAGGTTGAATCGGATTCAGCAACGGAGTCGGGCAAGAGTTTAAGTGATTCTGACACTGATGACTATGATGATGAAATAGTGAGGACAAAGCATCGTAAGCATAAAGCCAAGCACAGTAAAGAGGAGGAATGAATTAATAAGTTAAAGAGACATGGGTATTCTATACTAGCTCCAAAGGAAAAACGATTTTGTGATATCTGTGACAAAGAGGGACATACAACAACTTAGTGTTGGTATAACCCTAAGCATAGAGGGCAAAGTTCTCGGCAGGACAATCGAAATCTTAATGACATAGCAGCCAATCAGGCTATTCCTATCGAAGGGCGAGGTAATTTTCAGAGACAGCAACAAGTAAGACCCCCATGGAGAGATCAAGGGAATCAGCAAGGGAACAACCAACAAGGCAATCACCAAGGTCGACCACCAAGGGTAATGCCTTGTGGATATTGTTCAGCTCTCGATCATTGGATAGGGCCGAATTGCCCTTTGTGGGTAAAGCATCGTGAAGAAAGAGGTATACCCGTTATTAGGTATAATCAGCATAATCAACAGGGACAACATCAACAACAGGGGCAGCACGCGGCTCAGGCGAATGCCATGCTGATAGAATGGCCAGATCAAGCGGATAGAGCCCATGATGCACCCAGTACATCTGATCAAATGCACGTTAAGAATAATAACCAATGGTAGTGTGATTGTAAACAATGTGGGAAAGGTAAAGAGGTTGAAGTGTTGGCGGTTACAAGATCAAGGAATAAAGGCCCTATTGATTGGCAGGAACAAAGGCAAATCCGAGACAAGGTTTTGAAGCAGGTTCGAGACGAGTCTCCTAATCAGGCGAGGTGTGGAGGTCAGACCGAGCAACAACAGGGTGTGAAATTGATACCTCC
This sequence comes from Ceratopteris richardii, assembly GCA_020310875.1. Lineage (NCBI taxonomy): Eukaryota > Viridiplantae > Streptophyta > Polypodiopsida > Polypodiales > Pteridaceae > Ceratopteris > Ceratopteris richardii. The sequence goes on along the minus strand of CM035421.1, from coordinate 6,009,135 downwards.
CATAATGGAGTGGGATAAGGCTCCGAGTCAGCAAGGCTTGGCAAATGAATGGTTTGATGAAATCATTAGCTCACCGTTAGAGTTGTCCTTGGATCAACTGTTATCTTTGGTACCTGTGTTTTGAGAGAAATTGTTGAGAAAGCTAATTGGGTATCATGTTGAGCCCGAAATTAGGTCGATCCCTTCAATCTCGACCAACAGTATTGATCTAGCAGATGTGGATTTTGTAGTACCAGTAATTCAAGTGCAGTACAACCAGCGGCGATTCGCAGAAGTGTTGCTTGATGGAGGATCAGGGGTAAACATATTACCTGAGCATATTTTTATTGAAATGGGAAGAGGGGTATTGGCTCCAGCACCTTTTCAGGTAAAGATGGCGGATCAAACACGAGTACAGCCGGTTGGCATTCTGAAGCAACAACAAATTATCATCTCTAGCATGACATTTATGGTCAATTCTGTGGTCATCCGAATGTCTGAGTCCGCGTATCCGTATGAAATGTTGTTAGGGAGACCTTGGTTTCGACTCGCCAAAGTCAAGCAGGATTGGGGCTTGAATGTAGTAATGATTACCAAGGGTAAAAAGCAATTGACGATTCCTATGCGTGGACAAAAAAATATGTTGGTACAAGAGAAACCACTTATGGCTCAGACTATTAATTTAGCAGATGAGATTGAAGATGATGAAGAGGAAACGTTTTTGCAAGCAAACCCAACGGTGGTGTCGGTATTAGAAGTCGATGTTGCAGGAGTATTAAGTAAGGATCATAGTGGTGGGCCAAATGTAGAAGGGCCAGTTCTTGGTGAACAGGTGGCAGGTGCCCAGTTACAAAAGATATTTGATCAACGTATGGACATTCCGGTGCAGCATCAGATGGAACAACAAGAGGAAGAGATAATTACGCGGGTGGAAAGGGTGTATGATCAGAAGTATGCAGGTTCTATGTGGGTAAAGGAGGAGGAGCTTCAAGAGGTTAATTTAGGAACAGAAGCTGAACCCAAGATGGTGCGGATTGGTAAAACATTGGAAGGAAAGTTTAAGGAGGATCTTATTTGCCTGCTTAAAGAGTATGTAGAAGTGTTTGCTTGGGATTATACTCAAGTAAAAGGCATAGATCCGCAGTTGCATCAACACAGGATTAATTTGAAGACGGATGCAGTATCTGCGGCGCAGCAAAGATATAGAATGAATCCTAACTTTGCTAAACAGGTGAAGGAAGAAATTGATAAATTGTTGGCAGTCGGATTTATCAAACCGGTGAATCAGGTGACTTGGCTATCTCTCATCATAGTGGTCCCCAAAAAGAATGGGAAGCTCAGAATTTGTGTTGATTATAGAAAGTTAAATGCGGCAACGGTTACAGACCCGTTTCCTATGCCGTTTTGTGATGCAGTGTTGGATGCAGTAGCATGCCATGAAATGTATAGTTTTGTGGATGGATTTTCCGGTTATAATCAGATCAGTGTAGCTGAGGAGGATCAGCATAAAACAACATTTATTACAGAATTTGGCGCTTGTGTTTACCGTCATGAGTTTTGGCTTGAAGAATGGATCGCAATCGTTCAATTATGTGGCGCATAAAGTGTTTGAACCTTATCTACAGGACTTTGTGCAAGTATTTGTCGACAATTTTTTGGTCTTTGGTGAAATGATTAAGCACTTGCTACACCTGAAAGCATGTTTTGAAAGATGTCGGCAGTTTAGGATGGTATTGAATCCGTTTAAAAGTGTGATTGCAGTCAGACGTGGTATTTTATTGGGCCATGTTATATCACAAGCAGGGATGGCTATTGATATTAAGAAAATTGAAGCTATAAGTACAGCTAAAGCACCAACCAACGTTAAAGAAGTAATGTGGTTTGTGGGTCAAATTAAGTGGCATTCCCGATACTTAAAATATTTAGCAGACATTTCCTTACCGCTGACGCATTTGACCAAAAAGGATGTTCCGTTTATGTGGGCCGATGCTCAAGAGAAAGCATTTCAGTTGTTAAAAAAGATGGTGTCGGTAGCACCCATTTTGCAACCACCCGATTAGTCAGTGCCATTTCACATATTTTTAATGCATCGGATGTGGTCGTAGGAGCAGTTTTGATGCAGCAGAAAGACAAAGGATGGTTTAGACCTGTCTATTATGCCAGTAGAGTATTGGCTGCGGCTGAAAGAAATTATTCGGTGATGGAAAGGGAAGCTTTGGCGATGATGTATGCCCTTAACAAGTTTTGACATTATTTGTTGGGCAATAAAGTGGTTTTTCATGTGGATCATCAGGCCTTGGTTTATTTAATCAAGAAGCCCTTATTAACAGGCCGATTAGCCAGGTGGATGCTTTTGTTACAGGAATTTGATTTTGTGATTGTGCATACTCCAGGGAAAGAGCATGCGATGGCAGATTATTTTAGTCGATTGGATTCAGGAGAAGCACCCACAGGTGCACTGGATGTATTTCCGGATGCTGAGTTGTTTAATGCGCAAGTAGTAGAGGCAGATTCCTGGTATGACCAATTATTAATTTTTTTGACAGAGGGCATATTACCACAGTATTTTACACCTGATCAGAGGAAGAAGTTTGCCCTTAAAAGTAGGCCGTATTTGGTTATAGCGGGGGCGTTATACAAGAAGGGGGTGGATCAGGTTATAAGTAGGTGTGTACCAGATTTTGAACAACCAGCTGTCTTACAGGAAGCACATTCAGGTTCAGGAGGAGGTCATTTGTCAGGGGATATTACAGGCAAGAAGGTATTACAAGCTGGGTGGGATGGCCGACGGTGTTAAAGGATGCGCATGAGTATGCTAAAGGATGTGTGATTTGCCAAAGGTTAGGCCAACCTAATAATTCTGATCGGATGATTGATCATCCGGTATTACCACTGGATCCTTTCCAAAAATGGGGCATGGATTTTATGGGGCCTATTAAACCTACCACTCAGCGGGGTAATAGATATATATTGGTGGCAACCGACTATTATACGAAATGGGTGGAAGCAGTGGCATTGAAGTATAACAAGGCAGCAAGTGTGGCAAAATTTCTTTATCATAATATTATGACCAGGTTTGGGTGTCCGATTGAGTTGGTGAGTGACAGAGATACTCATTTCCTGAATGAGGTGATTTCAGAGTTAATAAGGATTCATTTAATCTTGCATAAAAAGACTACAACCTATCATCCTCAAGTGAATGGGCACGCAGAGAGCACGAATAAAACTTTAATGCGTATTCTTAAAAAATTAGTGCATGAAAATCAAAAAAATTGGGATTTGTTTCTTGACTCAGCTTTGTGGTCATTCAGAACAGCATTTAAAGTGACAACAGGAATGACACCTTTCCGACTGGTATATGGATTGGAGGTAGTAGTACCTATGGAGTTTGTAGTTCCAAGTTTTTGGATTACGGCAGAGCAGATGTCGCCTGAGCTATCGGTTAAACACAAGAGTAAATATCTTTTACAGATTGAGGAAGATCGTTTGATAAGTGCATATATTACGGAGGTGATTCAAAGGCGGAGACAAGCTTGGGTAAATCAGAATGTGAAGTTTAAGTTATTTAAAGAAGGCGATTGGGTGATGGTGTATAATTCTAAGCTAGGACCCCATTCAGGAAAGCTTACATTGAGATACAGGGGCCCATATCAGATTGTGCAGGATTTGGGTCAAGGCACTTTTCGAGTGGCAGATGTGTTTGGCACATGGATGGACAAGCCAATAAATGGATTGAGGCTGAAATTATTTCAAGGGAAGCCGCCACATTTGGACTGGTTATCTGCTAATGTGGTGCAAGTCGTTCATAATCCAAAACATCACTTCAGCAATGTTTGTGATCATCGCAGTAGAAGAGTCTATTTCTCTACATTTTTATCTGTGGTAAAGTGTTTTTTGACCTCGTGTTGCTCCAAAACTACATTAAGTAAATTTTTATGATTACAATGGAGACTCGGTTTACAGTTGCAGTTCAACAGTGTGCTAGGGGTTAGCCCAAGGCCAATGATGGATAAGGAAGCGTTGCTGGATCAGGGTGTACAAACTAAGGGATATTCCGGGTCTGCAAGTAATTGTCACGAGGAAGGAGATAAGGAAGAGAGCTCACACACACACTCTCACTCTCAAGGAGAAGCACACACACAGATTGAGGCAAGGAAGAATGATCTTCTTCTTCTTCTTCTATTACATAAAAGGAATGTACAAGAATGACCTAAAAACAAGAATACAACCAGTGCAATATATAAAGAACAGTACATAAGGAAAAACCTAATGTCCGCGAATGAGTGAGCTGGCAAGAAACAAATGTGCCATCACTCTCGGTAGATAAATCTAATAAAGCTCAATGAAGTATCCTTGACATATACCGGCGTGACCACTATACATGTCAGAGAAACGAAAAACTGGTACGTGTCATCCTGGATAATCACATGTTGAGCTTGATATCTCAACACTCCCCCTCAAGCTCAATGCCATATCTTGTAATCCAAGCATCTTCCGAAACTTCTTCAAATTCCCAGCTCCAAGTGCTTTGGTGAAAATATCAGCAACCTGCTCATCTGTTCTCACATAACAAGATCAATATCACCTGCTAATACCTTCTCTCTGATGAAGTGATAATGTACCTCGATATGCTTTGTTCTAGCATGGAAAACAGGGTTCCGTGCTAACTGTATGCTGCTAAGATTATCACAATAGATAGTGATAGGCTTTTGCACTTCCACACCTAAATCTGCAAGTAACATGTAACGGAAATCTTAGCAGAACACGCGCGAAAGGTGGTTACACACCTATTTGTACTTTCTATATAAAGCAATGAAAAGAAGTGCTCAAGAGAGAGTGATGTGATTTTGGGCCTATTGACGTGTTATCACCAGACTGTTCGACTGGTTGTCTGTCTGAGTATTGATGTAGTGTTTGTTTTTGCATAACCTTTGTGTTCTACGTTCTTATTCGTATCTAGCTTTGTCTATCGTTCTTGTGTCTACCGACGATCTTGTACTGTTGATAAACTTCATAATGTTCGAGAGATAACTATACTATCAGTCTGAATGTTACTGTGTAATGATTGGAGTACCTAGAGTATCTTGGCGATCTTCTACGTAGACTAATGGTATTGTGTGTATCTGTATTTGTTACCTAGTGAACTCCGTTGAGATTGTGAGTTCCATTATTGTTGTCTGAGTAAGTTGCTTATGCATCTCTGTTGGATTGTGCTCACGCACTGTGTATTACGACTTCTTGAACATTCTTGGTCAAGAATTGGCGAATTCCGAGCAATTGTGTTAGTGTTCTGATATTCGGATCTACACTGTGTTGTTGTAAATATTGGAATCTGTCTGCCTGCGGCAAAGTTAAGTGCAGTAAGGATCTGCTAAGTTGATTGCTGAGTTTCCAGTACTGTGTGTTGAACACTCAACTTCTCTGCGTTACGGTGTTGTTTGATCGTTGAAACCCATTATGTGAAGTTGATCGAATACTCTTGTTTCTGGTAGTTCCAGTAAGTTTATGCGTAGATGCAATATGGCATCTTAGTGCATTTGGTACGTTTGGTTGAGCTAAGACTGTGACGGTAAATTCTAAGTACGGCAATTCGATGGAGTTCTCAGCATTATTACAGTGCTGAGTGTGAACAGTACCTTTGGGAACTAAGTACAGGGCCTCTGTATAACAGACCCCTACCACTCCCAAGAACCCCCCCCAAAGAGTCGGTTAAACGCCCTTCTGATAGTTAGAACGAAGCGTTTAATATTTAACACTTGGCGCCGTCCGTAGGAAGGTGGCATCAAGATTGCCATTTACCTGACGAAAGTGTTATCTGTGGGAAAGTGGCATCAAGATCGTCATTCGTCTGTCAAAATAGAACATCAAAATTACCGTTCGTTTATCGAAAGTAGCAACAGAACCAGATTGTTGCAAACCTACTGTGGAAACATGATTATAAAATTTTAATCGATAGTAATACTACGCGATTAGTACAAAAGATGATACATGTCGGTTACTCGATCTGGTGAAACATATCCCAAGAACCGTCAGTCTGGAGTACTTAATTTACTAAAGACAACCACGGGAGGTAGAAGTACAACTAGGTCTGACCCAGTTGTCAAGAAAGTCAAGAACGTTAGAAGTGATTCCGGTCATATTCTGGTGGACGTGTTACGTCTCTGGTACATTCCGGGACTATTTCGGCACAGTCTGTCGAAGATATAACAACTCCAGAATCTACCGGGACGCGGTCTGAAGTTAGTTTAACAATCTTGCATAAAGATTCAGATTTGTTTACGACTAGAAACACTTTAGCCAAAGAAATTTGCGAAGGCGAAAAAACACCTTATTCTGGCAAAAATTCGGCATATTCCGGTGATATTTCGGTAACAAAATCACAGTTTTTCGGCGACAGTTTACCCTTTTTTGGTGAATCTTCAGCCCAGCCACCGCTTTTTGGAGTAAGTTCCCCTACACTCGACATCAAGAAGGAAGGGAATTTGTTCGAAACCGAGATTCGAAGCATACTAAACAAGATTATCGAACCGGAAAGTGCACCGTCCGACGATACAGATTCCGATAGTTCAGATATTCAGCCCCGAGACACAGAAGATAGTCACAATACACTCGCCATGAACGGGCAACAACAACAACAGCAGCAACAACAACAAGTATGCCCACCAAGGCCGACTCCGACAGGAGTGACGTACACTAAATTTGGTGGATTCCCAGGAGATGATCCGGATGCTCACTGTAAGGAATTGAACTCACAACCTCTTGGTTAGGAATGTGATGGGCTAACCACTTGCCCCAAAAGCCATGGTTGAGGATTACTTCCTAATCCTCTCTCTTAGGGTGTGGTTCAACCATCTCCTACCAGGATTATGTTACATTCTTCCCCCCTTGGTCGATCATTGTCCTCAATGATCTACTCTTGTATCCCTCTAGCCTCGGTGATCAGTCCCTTGAACTCCCTAGGTGCCCTTGAATTGATGTCCCTCAACCTCGCACAGTTTCTTGAACCTTGTTCGCAACCTTGGTCTCTTGAACCCTTGCTCTCAACCTTGGTGTCTTGAACCTTCTTGTTCGCAACCTTGGTGTCTCGAGCCCTTGTTCTCAACCTCAGTCTTGAACCTTGTTCTCACCCATGCTTGGTATCTTGAACACTCAATCAAGTGCCACCCAAGGATTCCCAAGGAATTCACACTTCCAAGCTAGCTCATTGGAAAGTTCGTTCCGAGAGCTTTCCAACGGTATATTATATGCCTCAATCCGACATACGGATTGAGAGATACACCCCAATCATTGTATGGTCCATCCTTGAAACCGACGCGCGCGCCTTCCACAATTCTTACCCTTTCACATAGAGGATGCCCAAGCGCCTTTTTTAGAGGCCATTGGATCATTCCACCTTGCCCAAGCCTACTTTCTAGGCTCTGATACCAATGTAAGGAATTGAACTCACAACCTCTTGGTTAGGAATGTGATGGGCTAACCACTTGCCCCAAAAGCCATGGTTGAGGATTACTTCCTAATCCTCTCTCTTAGGGTGTGGTTCAACCATCTCCTACCAGGATTATGTTACACTCACATACGCACATTCGAGATAAGATACGCAGTTCTCAACCATCCACCTGATCCGGCATATAAGGCCATTGTTTTCCAATCGACATTGGTCAACGAAGTAGCTAGATGGCTTACCGAATATGATATTAATCATTTCGGCACCTATGAAGTAGTGAGGAATGCCTTTCTGCAAAGATTTAGGCTAAAGAAGAATCCAGCCGAATTTTTGATTACCTGCAAAACAATAGACAGAAGATAAATCAAACTGTACAGGAATACGCTACTCTATTCAGGACGCATCTAAGGCAGTTACCACCAGCACACTCCAACCTACCGGACAACATTATTACTCAGTGGTTTATCAATGGCTTGACTCCACAACTTAAACAGATTATGATTATACGCTGTGTAGGAGCTATGACGCTAGATGCAGTAATCGCAATGGCTCTACAGCTGGAAAACAAGGTTGGAGGATTTACAGAGGATCTGGAGTGGTTAAAAACAAATAGAAATATCACCGAAGATATGACCAGACAAGTATAGTGCATCACATGCAAGAATTCAGGTCATACTAGTGCCACTTGTGAACTTAATCAGTTATTCTGTGCTATCTGCAACACTACCGGACACACCACCGAAAACTGTGCATACAACACCAAAGTGAAGGGCACCGCAATTGTCAATGCTATTATACAGGAACCAGGACAACCAGCCAATCATTATGTACCTCTGCAAATGAGGAACAATCAGCAATAAGGATATCGAAATTACAGAGGACAAAGAAATAACAACTACAACGCAAACCGCTGGCAGGCCGGACCAGCACCGGAAAATCCTAATCTGCCACCACCGCGCTGTCATTTCTGTGGTGAATTCGGTCACATTAGAAGATTCTGTAAGGATGCAGCTGAGTATGATCAGAGGAAGAAGGAACGACAAAATCCAATGGCTAATATGGTACAAATCACACCAGTAGAAACGCAAGCTGCAGTAATTCAGACCCGCTCCGGTAAACAACTGTAGCCTGCAACAGAATTATTTGAACCAGGTATACGCGAACAACAAAGGATGTACAACAAGGCTAGTCAATGGACCACCGCAGAACCTCCAGTCTTCCAAGATCCTATTCTAGTAACCTAGACTCCGTTAACCGAAGAAGGAACACAACAACAGGATTCCAATTCAGCAGTAGGCACATCATCAGCAGCAGGCACATCATCAGCAGCAGACACATCATCTTCAGCAGGCGCATCATCTTCAGAATCTGGGGAAACAATCCAATCACAAAAGGCCTGGGAAATTTTATCTAAAGCATCCATCACTCTTCCTTTGGGCAAATTACTTGCACTAGTACCAGGAGTTCGACAGCAATTTCAACAACAGTTCAGTCCTGTGCCTTCCTGCATTCCGCCGACAGCAACCGTGCAACTGGAACCTGATTCTACGGTCGATCATTCAGTTCCTTTGATTACGATATGGTATAAGAATCATAAAATCACACAGGTACTAATTGATGGAGGATCTGGAGTCAACATTGCTACTGCTTCACTATGTAAAAAGTTAGGGTGGACCGAAATCGAACCAGTTCAATTTTTTGTTAGAATGGCTGACCAATCAAGAGTCCATCCCATAGGACTTGTACGAAATGTACCAATCACTTTACAAGGTACAACATTTAAAATGACCTTTGTCATACTGGATTTACCGGAATCCACTCTTGATTACAACTTCCTTTTCGGCCGACCTTGGCTGAAGCACGCTAAGGTGATACAGGATTGGTTTGCACAAGAGCTCACTTTCAAGGATAAAAATCGTAAATACGTTGTAAAATTAGATGCTATACAACCTTGCGAGTTGCATGCTAGACCGTATTTGGCGGAACCAATTCATATGCTAGATGGTTTGTCAGATGAAGAAGAAGAAGAGTTTCTGAAAAATAACATTGACTTGATTTCCCTAGGAACTGTTGATCTGCAATCTGTTGTAGATAAGTGGAACCCTGCAGTTTGTACGGTAATGACTGTAACAGAAGAAGAAAAGAAGGAGGATACTGCTGCTATAGATGACGCTCAACTGCAAAAACTTTTTAAGCTAGTTGACAATACAGAGAAGCCTCGACAATTTTATGTCCCAGAAGATTAGTTGATCACTTATAATTTAGGCGATGAAGATCATCCGCGTCCTGTGAAGATAAAGCAAAACTTATCGGAAACATTTCAAGCAGGCTTAATCCAGCTACTCCAAGAATTTTTCGACGTTTTTGCATGGGACTACAAGGATATGAAAGGATTGGACCCCCGCATCTATCAGCATAGAGTCGTGCTAAAGCTAGAAGCAAGACCGATCAAGCAACCCAGCTACCGGATGAATCCAAACTATGCATCACAGGTAAAGGCAAAACTTGATAAGCTACTTAAAGTCGGATTCATTGTACCAGTAGAGCATGCTGAATGGATCTCTCCAATTGTTATTATCCCTAAGAAGAATAAGCAATTACGAATATGTGTAGATTACCGAAAATTAAACGCAGCCACAGTGCTTGATCCTTTTCCGATCCCTTTTCTGGACACAATGCTTGATCGAGTAGCAGGCCACGAAATGTATTCATTCTTAGACGGATACAGTGGATATAATCAAGTTAGAATGGCTGAACAGGATATACCAAAAACTGCATTCATTACCAACTGGGGTGTATTTGCTTGTACTGTTATGTGGTTTGGATTAAGAAATGCCCCAAGTACATTTCAAAGGTGTATGCAAGAAATATTTTCTCCGTATCTTACTTCGTTTATGCAAGTGTATCTCGACGATTTTTCAATTTTCGGTAAGATGATAGCACACCTGTTCCATTTACGGTGCTGCTTTGAAAAATGCAGAGAATACAGACTTTGTTTGAACCCAAACAAATCCGTGTTTGCGGTTTCATGTGGCAAGCTACTTGGCCACATTGTATCTGCACAAGGTATAGGAGTAGATCCACACAAGATCATGGCAGTATTAGAAGCTCCGGTGCCCAATACACCGAAAGAAGTAATGCGCTTCATGGGCCAAGTAAGATGGCATGGACGACACCTACGATGGCTTGCTCACTTGGCAATACCTCTGAACAGATTAATCACCAAGACTCCTCGACAGTTTGAGTGGACTCAGGAATGTCAGATAGCATTTGATCATTTAAAGAGTTTATTAACACAAGTTCCCATCTTACAGCCTTCGGACTGGGATCGCCCATTTCATGTATTTGTTGATGCTTCAGATATAGCAATAGGAAGCGTTTTGATGCAACAAACTGATAAGTGGTTCAGACCAATGTACTATGCAAGTCGAAGATTAGCCACTACTGAGAAGAATTACTCTGTAACAGAAAGAGAATGTCTAGGTCTAGTGTATTCTGTCAAGAAATTCAGACATTATTTGCTGGGCCGTAAATTTACTTTTCATGTAGATCATGTTGCACTTGTCTATCTAGTCCGGCAATAGCATCTAGGTGGTCGATTAGCACGATGGGTTTTGCTTTTACAGGAGTTTGACTACGAAGTCCTTCATTGGCCAGGCAATTCACATGCCTTAGCAGATTTTCTTTCTCGCTTAGATTCCGGTGAAGCTCCGATAGGCATAGATGACACAACTCCGGCAATTTATGTCTCTGAACCAACGAATCATGAAATTACAAACCCACCTATGCCATCTACATATTATGATCAGATCTTAACCTTCCTCACTGGTGGATGCCTTCCATCTCAGACTTCTACGGCAGTACGCAGGAAAATTGCAGTTTTCAGTCGCCGATTTCGGTTGATTGCTGGCGAACTATATTATGTAGATTATACTGGAATTTTACTTCGATGTATTCCACCACATGAAGTTAACTCAGTTATTACTTTGGCTCACTCAATTCCTTCCGGTGGTCATTTTGCAGCAGATTTAACACACCGGAAAATTCTGCAGAGTGGTCTCTGGTGGCCCACTGTGTACAGAGATGTATCACAGTTTGTCAAACAATGTGATACTTGTCAAAGATCTGGACAGCCCTTGCAACGTCATCTTTTCCCTCTGCAACCCATCTTACCATTGGAACCTTTCCAGAAGTGGGGTCTAGACTTTATCGGTCCGATTACATCTCCAGCAGTCTTCAGTAACAACCGTTACATACTGACCTGTACAGACTATGCAACCAGATGGGCAGAAGCCTGGGCTTTACGGTCTGCTACAGCTGTTGCGGTAGCAAAGTGTCTGCTAACCGATGTCTTTCCACGTTTTGGTTTACCACTGGAACTTGTTTCAGATCAAGGCACTCATTTTGTAAAAAATTTAATGAAGGCACTGACACAGTCGTTCCAGGTCACGCATAAGTTTAGTTCCCCTTATTATCCTCGTGCTAATGGTTTGGCCTAAAGTACAAACAAATCTTTGCTGAATATGCTTCGGAAATTGATCAGGGAAGCACCGGAAAGATGGGATCAAATGCTACCTGCAGTGTTATGGGCATACCGGACTACATACAAGGTAACAACAGGATTAACACCTTTCAAAATAGCTTATGGATTAGAAGCAATAGCACCAATGGAAATAGTTATACCAAGTTTACGAGTAGCAATCACTCAGAAACTGCTACCGGAAGACTCACTGTCATTTCGGTTGGATACACTCAGAGAGTTAGACGAGCAACGATGGCACGGTTTTTTAACTATGCAGGAAGTACAACTAAGACAGGCTCGGACGCATGATCGACACTTAAAAACTCCAGTTTTTACGGTGGGACAACTTGTCCTTTTTTGTAATGCAAAGTCGAATCGGTTTGCTGGTAAATTCAAATTACAATGGTATGGTCCTTACCAAATTTCAGAACAAGTGTGCCCAGCAACTTTTCGGTTGACTACGTTGACCGGAAACCCTCTTCCGAAAGTAATCAACGGTTCGAAGCTACGGCCATACCAACACGCACCTAACCCGAACTGAAACGTTTTTCGGTGGGCTGCATCGTTTGGCGCTCACTTTTCTTTCCTTTTCTTTTCCTTTCTTTTTTTGCGTACTTAATAATTTAAGTCTATAAATATCTGCATCTTGATTAATAATTATGTCATAAGCCGCCCTGCCCTTGCCAGCTACTCACGCATGCACACCGCAGTTAAAAAATTATCATTTCAATACCCCGCGATGATTAATCATCCTTCATTGCTCTCCCTGGCAAAGCATCTACTTAACCTTCCCCAGTTCGCCAAAAAAACGCTATTGTGTTTGTGTGATTGTGCTCTGTGTTTACCCTATGCTCTGTGTACCTGTGTTTTGTGTCTTCGTGTGCGCCATGGAAGCCTTGGCTAATTATGCCGCTTTCCGTGACGGGCTCCCTGCCGACGTAGGGGAGTACCTGCGCATACATGGGTTGGCAAACTTCGCTGAACTGCCTTGGCATTCAGTGGAGTCCCACCCATTCTTCGCCCAAATCATCTCCGCCATCGCCAACACTTCTGCCACCGATCAAAGATGGCCGATCACCTCCCTTCCATCCCGAACCGTAATAACCTTCCAAACTTTCGCTGAGTCGTATCGACTCCCTTCGCAAGGCCGAGAGAATGGCCCGAATTTGCCATTAGCCACCATGAACCAGTTATTCCCTAGATACTCATCCAACGAATACGCAATCCTATGTCGACCAGAACCAGAAAGATCCGCCCTTCAATTCCTAGTAGCCATCCTCAAACTCCAAAAGCATACTTACGGCATTTCCCGTCCATTCTACTCAGCCATAGATCTAGCAACCCAAGAACCAGTAAACTTCGCGTCTTACTTCTTCCACAGAATCCACAAAGAATGCGTCGCTATCATGAAACAGGTAAACAAAGGAGGTATGCCGAGATCCAGACTACCACATATCATCTCATTCCTCTTTCCGGCCATACTCGCAGCGCAACCACCACCGCAAGGACCAGTTCTGTGACACGAAGAATCAGTACAGTTTTGGGACGACGAAGAAGAAGATGAAGAGGAACTCAACCAACTTTTTCGCAGAAAAAGGATCAGAATTAGCTCTTCTGAGAGTGAAGCACAAGGCTCTGCTGAAGGAAACAAGGACGACAACAAAGAAGATGATAAACAGGATGAAGAAACATTCCACGACACCACAACCTCCATGTAGAATGAATCCTCTGCGCAATCTTCCCAGGAGCAACAACAAAAAACTCGTACTGAAGCTGAAACAACATCAACCGAAGAAACATCAAATCAGCAGTCTGAAGAAGAACAACAAACAGAGGAAGAACAAGCTGCTAAAGACGCATTGGACAGACTACTTAAGGCAGTGGAATCCACATTTGCGGAGCAAGAACAACAAAACATAAATCAGGTAACAACTCAAACCGTAACTCCCACTCCCCCACCGGAACCACCCATCATCCCCATCCAGCCCATTCACCCTACCGAAACCGCCGAATCCTCATCCTCCTCCCTCAACTACTCTCCACCAAACTCCCAACAACTTCTCAACGCATCCACTTCCCAACCACAACCCCAGCTACCCCTTCCTTCCATTCCAATACTATCCGAACTGGCCAATATGGGCCAAGTTCTTATCAATTTATCTCAGCAACTACCCATCCACATGAAAGCTGCCACAGACAGTATCCGCAACGAGCTACAACATAAAGTTGACATGCTAGAAGCTGACATCAGCCCCCTACAAGAAGAATTACTAATTGCCAAAGCCGAAAACCAATCCCTGCAAGATCAATTGAAGGAACTATAGGCAAAACTCACCGAACAGGAAATACTGATCAATCAGAGAGATACAGCACTGACAGAGCTCACCGAAAAAGACAAGTTATTAACCGAAACACAGGCAGAAGTCAATCAATTAAAGCTAGACCTGCAGGATAAGGAGGATGCCAGAGTTGCATTAGGAAATTTGCTGGAAGAAACAAGACAAAAACTGGACGAAGTGGTACAAAAAGGACAAGAGCAACACGAGCTGGCAATGAGAACCACTGAGGAACTACAAAGATTTCAGTTAGATTTCGATCAGGTAAACAACATATTACGGCGAAAGCTAACACAAGAAGCCCAGACATAGAAGCTGATAACAGATCTAAAAAGAGAACACGACGCATACTCCAGAACTATACAGTACCAAAACCAGGAGATTGAACGAAAAGAAAATCACCTGGAAAATCAAAAGGACAGAGTAAACAATATGCAGAAGCAACTGGAAGAAATGAAGGTCTCAAGAGATGTAGCCCTGTCCAACGAGTTCTACCTACAGGAGGCCTTTTTGCAAACACAGGCCGAGATTTTGCTCGCCGAAGCTATAGCTCTAAGCTCTGTTAGAATAGATGCACAGCTAGTAGAGCCGGAAACTCTAAAACAGATAGTAGAAACTCTCAAGAAAAAAATAGCCCGTACTTTTCGATTAGCTAGGAATATGTATTTAGAAGGAATAATAGACGAACAATAGTTTTGTACAACTTGTGGGTTCGAGTCCACCGGGCATGCCAGTGTTAGTCGGCCGTCGGATTGGGACAGATGTAACGGAAATCTTGGCAGAACACGCGCGAAAGGTGGTTACGCACCTATTTGTACTTTCTATATAAAGCAATGAAAAGAAGTGCTCAAGAGAGAGCGATGTGATTTTGGGCCTATTGTCGTGTTATCACCAGACTGTTCTTCTGGTTGTCTGTCTGAGTATTGATGTAGTGTTTGTTTTTGCATAACCTCTGTGTTCTACGTTCTTATTCGTATCTGGCTTTGTCTATCGTTCTTGTGTCTACCGACGATCAAGCTTCGTCCTCAACTCATCTGGAACATGTACATATGCAATACAGCCAAAAACTTTCAGATGTGATAAGTTTGGCTTTTTACCTGTAAACTTCTCTTCAGGTGTAACTTGATGTACAGCAGAAGTCGGAGTTCTGTTCATGATGTATACAGCAGTATGCACAGCTTCTGCCCAATAACAATGAGGCATATTCTTCTCAGCCATCAAGGCTCTTGCTATTTCTACAATATGTCTATTTTTGCGTTCAACAACATCATTTTGTTGTGGTGTGTACCTCCATGAAAACTGAAGCCGAATTCCATGATTTTTTAGAAAACTACTGAACTCATTTGACATGTATTCACCTCCTCCATCAGATCTTAATGTTTGAATGTACTTCCCTGTCTGCTTTTCCACCATAACTTTAAAATTCTGGAAGTGAGTAAACACCTCGCTCTTCTCTTTCATGAAATATACCCATACTTTGCATGTATGGTCATCAATGAAAGTAACATAAAACCTGCAACTGCCCATAGATGTGGTCTTTGCTAGACCCCAAACATCTGTATGTACTACTTCTAGTACATTCTCACTAACATGCTTGTCATGTGGAAATGATGCTCTTGATTGTTTACCAAATTGACATGCTGCACATACCTTTTGCATTTCTGCAACTTTGAAATTTGGTAGTCCATGGACAATCTCCTTTGACTGCATCAGTTTCAGCCTTTGCAAGTTTGCATGTCCAATCCGTTTGTGCCATATCTCTATATCTGCAATAACTCCTGCACCTTTTGCAAACATGGCTGCATTCATTTCAGGAATCTTCACATTTAAGGTGAACATCCTACCCACTTTGTTTCCTTTGGCAACCAATCGTCCATCCTGCTTGTACTCTTCTACATATAATCCATCAGCATTGAACCTGACTTGTAATCCCTGGTCAACCATTTGTCCAACAGAAACCAGATTCTTCGTTATATTTGGAACATGCAGCACATCAGCAAGATGTTTTACCTTTCCGTCCTCCATAGACAATGCTATGTTTCCTGTATGCTCAATAGGATGCGATGTGTCATCACCTGTTTCAACATATCCAGGAACTGGCATTTTCTGCAAACTACTAAACCATTCTGCATGACTAGTCATGTGATTTGAAGCACCTGAATCAACATACCAGACATTATCATTTGATTTTGAAACACCAGCAGACATCGTATTCATCATGTGATGTTGAACCATAAACAACTCTCAGAATCATCTGCACTTATGGATGCATAGTTGTTTTGCTACCTTCTGTTATTTTGATTCTTTAACCTGCAATCACGTTCAAAGTGTCCAGGTTTACCACAATTCCAGCATCCTTTACTATCATTACCTGAATCATTTCTTTGGAAATTTCTGCGCCCTCTTTGGCTCCCCCTGCCTCGAAACTGTCCTCTTCCTCCTGCATGATTCTGTTGTTGACCTTGGTCTTGGTTACTGTTTCCTCTTCCACTTCCAAAACCTCTGCCTCTTCCTCTACCAGAGTAGAATACCTGCTCAGAACAGGGCTTTCCTTGGGAGTTTGAATCCTCACCAAGATTCTTTTCTTCGATGATCAGCATAGAGACCAAATCAGCAAAATTCGGAATATTTTCCCTGGTCTGTATAGAAGTTCTGAACTGCTTATATGCAGCTCCTAAACCACGAAGGCACACTTCCACCTTATCATCATCATCTACATTCACGCCAATAGATGCAAGTGACTCACATATGCTTTTGATTTTTAGAGTGTAGTCACTTACCGACATGCTCTTTTTCTCCAATGTATGCAGCTCGTTCTTGAGTTGCAATTTCTGTGCCTTTGTATTGGTCTCTGTTGGAAGATGCATTTTTGGAAACCTTTTTTGAAGGAAAAATATTGTAAAATGATAGAAATTTGTAGAAATATTTATGCAAATGTTGTAAAAATAAGGAACAGTCTTCCTTATGTAGGATAGAATCTTATGTATTTTTTCTAGAATTTTTGGAAACTCTTAGATAGCATATTTTTAGAATAATAGAGGAAAGGACCAAAATTCAAGTGTGAAAGAGGACACTTGAAAATGTATATAAGTCAATTTTCTCTATTTTGGAGGGGTTGGTTAGTCATTTGTACATGCTATCAAAAGAGAAGAGAGAGTTTCTACTGAAATCGTGTTTTCTCCTATTGTGTGTGTTTCCTTTGATGTGAGAGCTTGTTTCTTGCTTTATCATGGAGATTTGTGAGTTTCATTTGTGTAATGCTGAGTAAGATGTATGAAGAGAGATGATTACTGATGTATTGAGTGAAGAAGGATTGAAGAATGTTGCAGAAATGTGAAAATCGTCTACTGGTACAGAATCGCGATTGTCTCGTCTCTGTGATACAGGTGATATTTTCCAATTCTGATTTCATATTTGTATTCTGATGAGAAAATAACATGAATTAGACACAAAGATCATAGAAAATGATGAAGATTTGCTCTAGATAAGGTAAACCCTAGATATTTCCTCTTCATTTTCATTTTCTCAGAATTCCAGCCATCAATCTCTTATTTCTATGAATCTATCATCTAGAAGGGGCTGTGGTCTTATGGATATTCCCAGGATTGACAAAATAAAGATGATTTGTTGATTCTTTTGTACTTCATGATTGGAGAGGATAACTCCAAAGTCAATAACAAACATTTTTTGGCGCCGTTGCCGGGGAAATTCCAAGAACTTCATTGAAGTTGGACCTTTGCTGGATCATCTGTTGATGATGGTAACCAACACAAGAAAAAGGTAAAACTCATCAATCAAGAAATGTGCACATGAATAGGTAGATGTCATTGTTTGTCTTTGGGGAAAAAAGAAAGCAATTGATATCTTGTAGAATTGGAAGTGCTGAAATCTTTGTAAATTGATAGTTGCTCATCATATTGTTGAAGTAAAAGTGCAGGTGTATGGAAGATTTGAGCCAAGAAAGCTGAAGATGAGGTAACTTGAGTCTATTCTTGCATTTCTAGATTTCTTTTTGCCCAAGTACTAGGCACCATGGGTGATCTTGGGAAGATAACATGGTGATACTAAGGAAAGGACAGTTAAAGTAGCTAGATGTAAGTATAAAGGATTCAGTTGTTGACCAAATCTAAGCATCAATCTTGATTTGTCCCGCATTTTGAAAAGAAAGATGTGATTGAGTTTATCTTTGCAAAAATTGTTTGCCTTCTATAACACATTTTCATTTGAGAGATTTTCTTTTGCAATTTAGTGATAGCTAAGGACATAGAAACTCATAACCAATCAAGAAACATGGGATCAGTGGATCACCAAAACCAGAAACCCTAAGTAAAGTGTTCACCTTTATTTTTAGGGCAAAAATACCAAACAAATTCATAAAATTCATCAAAAACAATCAAACAAATTTCTTTTCTTGTTAGGAAGTTGAAGTGAGGTGTTGTGGACAAGAGTGATTGTGAAAAAGTGGAAAAGGAAACAAAAAAAAAGAAAAAAAGGTCAAAAAACCAGAAAATTAGGAAACACGATTCTCTGCACAGAATCGCGATTTTCTGAAAAAAGTGTTGGTTCTGGAGCAACATTTCAAGTGATTGTTCAATTGAAGTTGTTAAAGGGTATTGAAGGGAATTAAGAAGAAGAGACTACTCAAATTGGCATAAAATCAAAAGTATGCAAAAACACGATTCTCTACACAAAATCGCGATTTCCTGTAAAGGGAAATTTTTGGAAATTTCTAGCATATTTGGGTACTTGGAGATAAGAAAGTGTAGTGGAGATCATTAAGATTGAGTAAGAAAAGTTGAACAAGTGAAAGAGTGTGAAAAATTGGAAATCACACAAAATCGCGATTTTCTTAATACTATAAAAACCTGGAATTGAAGGAAAATTTCATTTTGAGTGAGAGTGAGAGAGAGAGGGAGTGGAAAAACTCGCGATTTTCTGCAAACCAAACATTTGAGAGCTTCTTGGATTTAGCTAAAAGTTTCAAAAGTTGAAAGTGAAAAAAACTAGGAATATTAGGAAATCACGGAATCGCGATTCTGAGTTTTTGAGTTTTCAGGGAATAAATGCAAAATTTTTGAAGGTTTCTTTCATTGCATGTTAGAGAAATGACTTGGCGATTCTATAGGTGAAATCTAAAAGAAAAAAATCAGTATCAGAAAAATTCTAAATAAATTGATCAAAATCGTGATTCTGTAATCAAATTCAAAATCGCGATTTTCTGATTTAAGACCAACATTGCGATTCCCAGAACACGATTTTCATAAGAAATCGTGTTATTAACAATCTGTGAGCAATCACGATTGTCTGGGAACAAAATCGTGAAAAACACGATTTTGATCACAAAATCGTGAAAAACACGATTTTCACACAAAATCGTGAAAAACACGATTTTCACCCAAAATCGTGAAAAACACGATTTTTATCACAAAATCGTGAAAAACACGATTTTCACACAAAATCGTGAGAAACACGATTTTCACTCAATCGTGAAAAACACGATTTTCACCCAAAATCGTGAAAAAAACGATTTTTACTCAAAATCGTGAAAAACACGATTTTCACCCAAAATCGTAAAAAACACGATTTTGATCACAAAATCGTGAAAAACACGATTTTCACACAAAATTGTGAGAAACACGATTTTCACTCAAAATCGTGAAAAACACGATTTTTATCACAAAATCGTGAGAAACACTATTTTCACTCAAAATCGTGAAAAACACGATTTTGACTACAAAATCGTGAAAAAACACAGAAATAATCACAAAATTTTGGGAAACATGATTCTGATCATAAAATCGTGAAAAACACGATTTTGATCACAAAATTGTGAAAAACATAGAGATAATCAGAAAACACGATTCTGATCATAAAATCGTGGAAAATCAATACTTTAGGCAGAAAATTGTGGGAAAACACGATTCTGATCACAAAATCGTGAAAAATACAAAAATAGTCAGAAAATCGTGAAAAAAAACACAAATATAGTCAGAAAATTGTGGAAAAAGTAATACCTTAGTTAGGAAATTGTGACAAACACTCTGTTGAGTTTGAGATTGAGAAAATTAATTGAATGATACTTAGATCTGGAAACAAACTTTCTAAACATGACCTAACAAGGAAGGAGACAGAAACAGTAAAAGGCAAAGGGCAAGAAAGAAGTTTAGGGCAAGAAAACAACATGGAAAACATAAATGAAACAAATGAGCCTATGGAAACTGGGGATTTTAGAAACATCCTCAAGTATATGTATACAAATAGGTTTGGAGCCTATGTATATCAGGATGGAATGCATAAATTTCTCATTAGATTGAGAAATTTAGAAGTTCCCCTGAATATAACCCCTGTAGCTCAATTCAAAGATGGGAGATATGAAGATAGGCAAGGATGTGTGTACATATTCTCTCAAGACCCAAAAAATTCAAATGATCTAGGGCAATGTACTGACAAAGGACCTTGGGAACATAACATGGAGCAGACAAATTTACCTAGGCCAAATGAAAACTATACCGGTAATGAACAACAACATGGGAGGAGGACACAGATTTCCCCAAATCCCTTTGAGAAGGAACCAGAAGGATATAATGACTTCCCATTCAGAAGAAGATCCCATTCGCAGCCTCAGGGTAGAATGCTTAGACCATACCAAGTTGCCAAATGTATGAAGAACCAATATGAGGGTTATTCAGATCCTCATGCTCATGCTGCAGAATTTAGGCAATTGATTAGAGCTGAAGAGGTAGAAGATTACAAAGTACAATTTGAGGCATTTGGTCTAACCCTAACAGGACCAGCCTTATCCTGGTTCATTCCTTTGAGAAAGGAAATGTACCAGGATATTGAATCTTTCTTAGAAGCCTTCATTGGGGAATTCTCTAAGACCGGGATAAAACATAGTACAGCCACATTGATACATAGTTTCAAGCAACAAAAGGATGAAAATGTTAGAGAAGCAGCCAAAAGATTTAAACAATACATTGATAGATGCCCAAGAGAGGAAGTACCTTCCATGGCAAAACAAGTATCCTTATTCATTGAGGGTTTGAGAAGTGCCCAACTAAGAACCCTAGTGTATTATAGAAGATGTCCTGATTTAGCAGCCTGTGTAAAGGAAGCAATAGATTTGGAGGACAACAGAGGTCAAGATCTGTTAGCATTTGATCAACCTAGATCATATGAAGACAAAATTCCTCCAGCAGAAGAGTTGGCTCAGGCTATTGCTAAAGCCCTAGAGGTAAGCACTAAAACTAATCTGATAAACTCTAGGATAGACACAAATAAAAAATGTTACATTTGTGGAGAAAATCATCTGGCACAACAATGCCCATATCAGAAGCCACCACACTTACAAGATAGGAAGACACTTGAGTACTGTACACTAGAGAGAAAATGGACAAACCATACCAGGGAGGAATGCTTCTATAACAAACAACCCATCAAGGAAAGAGATTATATGGATCAAAGGGAATCAGGCTATACTGAACAACCAAGACCTGTGCTTGGACAACAACCTCCTATACCAACTAATGTGGTACCAATCAAGTATACACCAATAGAGGATGGGAATTCAAGACTAAGATCACCATATAAGGAAGAATATCAATGGAGTGAGGGATATCAAGAAGATTGGGAAGAATATCAAATAAGAGAACCTGAGTTAAAAGCCCTAGACTTGGGAAATGGGAAAATTGAAATGGACACAGCAACATTCATGTATATTACCAACAATTACATGTCCAACCAAAAACCTCAATTCAAAGGGGGACCAAAGATAACTTGTTATAGGTGTGGGGGAGAGCATTTCATTAGAGACTGTCCGCAACCTCCTACATTGAGAATAGAGGGAGCCTACTATAAGGATTGTGGCAGAGAACATTTGATAAAAGATTGCCCAAAGAATCCCCAAAAACAACAGAACACACCTAATAACATACCTTTAAAAATAGTTAACATTATAGAACAGGAAGAATTGAGTGAAAATGACCAAGTTGGAATAAATATTATAACAAGGGCTCAAGCCAAGCAACAAGGAACAATTAAGGAACAAAATGAAGGTTCAGCCTCAAAGGTGAAGAGAAATAGACAAAAAGGGAAATGGGAAAAGAAGAGAAGGATGGGCAAAAATTTGGAAGAAGACAATCAGGATCAGTCAAAAAGTACTTCTCCTCAAAGGACACAAAATCAGTCTGAAATAGGAAGTTCTCAGAGTCTAGACACCCTAATCAAAGCATATAAGGGAAGGATTCAAGAAGGACCAAGTCCTGCAGATCATGCAGTGGCCTATCCCATGCCAGAGTTAGAGCATGAAAGGATGCAAAAGTGCAAAAAAATCATTCAAGAAGTACAACTCAGAATGGGGGAAGGAGGTAGCTCGCAGAGAACAGTTGAACAACTTGAGAAAACAAAAACCAGGGAAAATGCTAACAAAAAAGAAAATCCACAAATAACATTCCAGATGATTATAGATGAACAATGTAGCATTACATGTCACACAACATGGGAAGAACTGTTGAAACAAAATCCTCACTTACAAAACAAAATGAAGGGAAAACAATAAGTGGAAACCTTCATTCACCATTACAAGAATTAGAGGAATTATGGTATATTCCTATTGATAAAATAGGAGGGTATTGTGAAGGGGAAGAAGGAAATTCAACCCTAAAAATACAATATGGAAAAAACTTTGCTAAAGCCATTTTGGATAGTGGATCAGGAGTGGCCATAATGACTAAACAAACTTGGGAGAAATGGGGAAGCAATGAATTACTACCCACTAAGATGAGATTGCAACTTGCAGATGGGCATATAGAAAAACCCCTAGGTATTTGGGAAAAAGTAATTGTGGACATATGTGGAACAGAAATAGAACATACTTTTGCCATAGTAGAATTTCCACAATCCACTTCATATGAAATCATCCTAGGAAGGCCTTTCATGAGACAAATGCAAATTGTGCAGGATTGGGGTAATGATTGTTTATATCTCCAAAGCAAAGGAAGAATAACAAGAGTGAACTTAAGAAATGGGCACTACTGTGATATATCTCCTCAAGAATGGTACAAAATACATCAAAATCAAGAAGAAAGTGAGGAATCAGAGTTGGAGGATCAGGAAGAGAGTGAATCAGCAATATGGAAGTGTAACATAATAAGAAACCTCACCAATAGAAAAAGGAGACTGAAAAGAGAAGATTGTGTGGAAGGAAGAAAAGTGCAAGATGAAAGTTATGTGCCACAACAATTTAAGGATGAAGAGTTTGAGCCCTACGGCTGGAACCAAATTTTGGCTACCATGGACATAGCCAGTGAGGAGTATGTAGGAGTGGAATTTCAAAATGAAGAAGGGTTTGATATTTTTCACATTAGTATAAACATGATAGGTGTATCAAAAACAGAGGAGGATCAAGATTCAGAAATGGTATTAAAAAAAGGAAAAACAAAATATTTGGAGATAGTAAAAGCTGAAGATGCAATCAAAGATAAAATCTCAAGCAAATACAAGGAACATAAACACATAGAAATGGAAAAGGAACAAGAAATTGAGAAGAAAGAGAAGGAAATAAACAAGGATCAATACTTTGATGTACCCGCAAATTTTAAAACCTATGAAGTGGAAGACAGACTACTTCTAAAAATGAAACCAAAGAGAGAAAAAAAGAAAGGAGAAGCTTATGATAATGAAGAACAAACTAAAAAGATCATGATTACTCAGGAAGAAGGAGAGGAAAGACATATTGTAATAGCTGATGATATGACCATAGAGGAAGAAGAAGCACTAAAGAACCTAGCAAAGAATTAACGGGATGTATTTGCTTACAGTTATAAAGATTTAAAAGGAATTGATCCAAAAATCTGCGAGCACAAAATTCCTATGACTCTAGATGCAAAACCTAGTAAACAGAGACATTATACATTCAATGATAAATACTCTGCCAAGATAAAGGAAGAAATTGACAAGTTGTTGGCTGCTAACTTCATTTATGAAATTGAGTATACTGAATGGATATCACCTATAGTTGTGGTACCAAAAAAGAATGGAAAACTTAGGGTATGCATTAACTTGAAAAAAGTGAATGCAGCAACTATAAGGGATAATTATCCATTGCCAATAACAGATCATCTTCTTGAGAGAGTTGCAGGAAAGGAAGTTTATAGCTTTCTAGATGGTTTCTCAGGATACAATCAAGTACCTATAGCCTTGGAGGACCAACATAAGACTGCCTTTTCTACAGAATGGGGGATTTATGCTTTTAGGGTTATGCCCTTTGGATTGACCAATGCTCCAGCAACTTTTCAAAGATTGATGTGTCATATCTTCAAAGAATTCCTGAGAAATGTGATGGAAATCTATGTAGATGATCTGTGCACTTTCTCTTTAAAAAGACAGGATCATTTACAAGATTTAGAAAGAATATTCAGGAAATGCAGGACATACAGAGTATGCTTAAATCCTGAAAAGTGTGTATTCTTTGTAAGACAAGGAAGAATGTTGGGTCACATAGTTTCAAAAAATGGAATTTCTACTGATGAGAAGAAGATAAAAGCTATAATAGAGCTTCCAAGACCTACAAATGTGAAGGAACTCCAAACTTTTATGGGACATTGTGGGTACTATAGGAAATTTGTTCACAAATTTGCAGATATAGCTAAACCCTTATATGCCCTCATCACAAAGTTTGAGTGGAATAAAGAATGTGACCAAGCCTTTGAAACATTGAAAACTTGTTTGGTGACGGCCCCAATTCTAAAAACACCTCAGTGGGATAAAATATTTCATGTGCATGTAGATGCTTCAAATTATGCTTTGGGATGTGTGTTGGCACAACCTATAGAAGGAAGTAAATTAGATTTCCCAGTAGCATATGCTAGTAGACAATTGAACATTGCAGAAAAGAACTATACAACCACTGAGAGAGAAGGGTTGGGAATTATATTTGCTGTTAAAAAATACAGACATTACCTATTGGCCAACAAGTTTAAATTCTTTGTGGATCACCAAGCTCTACTTTATTTAGTAAATAAACCATGTCATACAGGAAGAATAGTTAGATGGTTTCTTTTACTAATGGAATTTGAATTTGAGGTGGTGGTTAGACAAGGCAAAACACACTTAAGAGCAGATCATTTGTCTAGAATTCAGTCCAAAGAACCTAGTTCACCCTTAGATGATGACCTGCCAGATACATACCTATTCAAAGTAGAAAGTGTTCCTGAATGGTCCATATCATTAGTTCCTTTGTTAACCATGGGACCTTGTAAGTCATTAGCAAATAACACACATTTGGTGTTACAAAGTAGGAATTTTATGTTGCTAGCTGGGCATTTGTAT
This sequence comes from Ceratopteris richardii, assembly GCA_020310875.1. Lineage (NCBI taxonomy): Eukaryota > Viridiplantae > Streptophyta > Polypodiopsida > Polypodiales > Pteridaceae > Ceratopteris > Ceratopteris richardii. The sequence goes on along the minus strand of CM035421.1, from coordinate 5,983,526 downwards.
CACCTCAATCAGTCAGGTATACTGGAATACTGTACCCCAGAAGAGGAGCAACATGAATATGTAAGAAGAGCGCATTTCTGGAACCCATGTACTCATGCTTCCAAAATAGTCACTTTAAGCAATCTTAGTAGGATGGGAGTACACTGGCCAAATAAAATTCAAGATGTGGAAAGATATGTTGCTAAATGTCAAGAATGTCAAGATCTACAGAATTCAGATTTAATAACTCTATATTGGTTTAAAAAAAACCCTGAATGGAGTGAGAACATTGTTGAAGAATTAAAGAAAAAGGAGAAAGGGAAGCAACTTATAGCTGGTACAGATTCAAGAAATTTACAAGAAATCTCTGAAGAATATCAACTCATAGGAGAACAATTATACAAAAAAGGAATGGATGGTTATTTAAGAATATGTGTTCCTGAAGAGAAGTATTTGGAGATGTTGGAAATGGCACACTGTGGAGTGGCAGAAGGACACTTTTCTAGTGATAGAACAACAAAACTCATTTTGTATTCTGGCTTTTGGTGGCCAACTCTATTTCTTGATGCAAGAACTTATGTAAAAAGATGTGACATCTGTCAAAGAATGAGTCAACCAAACAAAAGAGATAACATGCCATTAATCCCATTAATTTCAGCCAGAGCTTTTAGCAAATGGGGATTGGACTTTATTGGACCTATACATCCTCCAGCTAGACAATCTCATGCAGAATACATATTAGTGGCCACTGATTATTTGACAAAATGGGCTGAGGCCAAAGCCACTAGAAGAAATGATGCTCATACAACTGCTAAATTTTTGTATGAAAATATTGTTACTAGATTTGGACTTCCAATTGAATTAGTAAGTGATAGGGGAACTCATTTTTTGAACCAGATCATAGAAAACATGACCAAATATTTCATGATTCGTCATAGTAAGTCAGCCCCATATCACCCACAAGCTAATGGGTTAGCAGAAAGTACTAATAAAGTACTTTGCACTGTATTGTCCAAATTAGTCAACACAAACAGAAATGATTGGGATTCTCAACTTAATCATGTTCTCTGGGCTTATAGAGTGGCATACAAAACTGCTTTAGGGACTACTCCATTCAATTTGGTATATGGACAAAATGCAGTTTTACCCATGGAATTTCTTATTCCAACATTAAAAGTGGGTAGTCAATACAATTGGACAGGACATGAACTATCTGAGAGGGTCATAGATTTAGAAAAACTGGGAGCTTCTCGACTTCAAGCAGTAATGAGTATATATACAGACAAGAGAAGACAAAAAGCCTACCATGATGTGCATATAAAAGAAAAAGATCTCCAAGAAGGAGACTTGGTTCTGGCATACACAGTCAAGGAGCATCAGAAAAAATTTCAGAAGAAAGGTCATGGGCCATACATCATACATAAGATAAGCAAGAGTGGAGCCATTCAATTAGCTAACATCGATGGAGAAATCATGCCAAATTTTATAAGTGGATGTAGAGTTAAGAGGTATGAGTGTCCATTAACTACTGATGAATGGAGAAGACTGCAAAAGGCTCAAAATAGGAAAAAAGAAGAAGAAAACATCAGAAAGGAGGCTCAACAAGAAGCAAAGGAGAGAATAAGAAAAATGAAAGAACTTAAGGAGGTGTGTTTATGTGAAAGCACTCTAAAACAAAGAGAACATTTGCCTGTGATAGAAATGATCATCAAAATGAAAACATAAGGGTTTTGGTAGATTCAGGAGCTCAAGTGAACTTGATCAGTTCAGCCTTGGTAAATAAATTTAGCATAAAGAGGAATAAAAGTAGAATGCTGATTAAAACATTAGAAGGAAAAATGATTCAGAGTTTGTCTTCACTTGTTATTAAAGTTAAATTTAATAATGAATATATGAAGATAGATTGTGAAGAGTGGCCAGATCATTTGATGACTGAAAAATTGATTTTGGGACAACCTTCGCTCAAACTAGCTAAAGTTATTTTGAACTTTGAAAAAATGAAGCTCAGTTTGACCATAAATGACAAAAAATTTTTAATGTTTTTTCTGAGTAATGAAAAACAGGAAGTTCATCTAGATGTTCATGACCCAGATATGGAAGGATTTACTTTCTCAATGAAGGACAGGGACATATTGCCACTACAAAATGATCAAGCTTCTTACAATCAAAACCAGCAAGAGAATTCAGGAGTAAAGAAGAATGGGGAGACAAAACGAGGAAGACACTTATTGCCTAATTTGAAACATCAACAAATCAGAACAAGAGGGACATGGAAAGAAGGCATACACCGATATTACTCATTAAAACAGGAAGTTAGAGCAAAATGGGTATGGAGACCAAAAAATGCTACAAAATGCTGGTCTAGGAAGCATGGATGTTTGGATGACATAAGGACAATTGCAGTTAAACATTATTGGGTAAAAAAATCAGAATTATGTCAATGGCAGAAAGATCATCCACATTTGACCTATCTTCAGAATTTTGGAACAAAATATTAAAAAAAAAAAAAAAAAAAAGAGAGAAGGATGACAAAAGTATTTTCTTTTAAACCTTTTCCCCTTAAAAGAGAATTAGGAGGGGAAGAAAAGGAGGACAGAGCAGAAAAAAAAAAAAAAAAAACAAATGGGTTAAGAAAAACTGGACACAGTGTGTATTTTATTTTGTTTTTAAATTTATAAAGCACAAAGCAAGATATAGGGAGGAGGAAAGTAAATTATTATGGAAAAATTGTATTATTTTGTTTCAATTTTCTATGATCATCTTTTGATTTCTATTTTTTTGAAGTTTTTTTTTCATTAATCATTGTTTCCATCATTTCTTTCTTCAAGAATTATTCTCTTTTTGAAAAGGAATGACAAGCAAGGAAGTGACAATTAAAGGAAGCACATTAGACATCTTGCTACACCTGTAATGATCACTTTAATTGAGTCTTTTGAAGAAGCAAAATTTATTTGGAAGACTTTCTTTCTTTATTTTCATGGCAAGAATATTCCAAAAGAAAACATTAATTTTTCTGGATTTTTGTGACTTATATGGGTGGAGTGTTTTCTCTTCTTTTGTATGTTACAAATACAGGATGGTGAATACGAAAGAATTACAAATCCATGACTTCAGAGCAGATTCGGTAACTTTGTCCAGAGGACACTGGTTCCTGGATAGTGATGCAGCTGAGGAACAGGTGGACTTAGAATCAGATGAAGACCCAGAAATCCCAGAAGCTGAAAAAGTAGTAAAAGAACTTAAAGAAATTTTGGGAATGATAGGACAACATATTTTTACAGTGGGAATTGAGGGATATAAGTACACTATGCTGTGCCAGGAATTTTACAGGTTTCAGAGAACTCCTGTCAACATAAAGAGATGGAAAGCTGTGGGATTGCACAAACTCTTGGAAGAACCTATCTTCTTTATTGACTTTGAAAGAGTAGCACAAGTGATAGGTAGTTTGGAAGAAGTTGGGAAAGGTAATGATGCTTACTTCAGATGCAAAGTAAAGAACAAAGACAATCAGGAGGTATGGGTTACTATCAAAGCAGAACATATCAGAGCTGCTTTACAGTTCTTTCCAATGGGAACCAAACTAGACCCAAGCTTTGTCAAAAAGAATAAGGGAACCTACACAGGATTTACAAAGTTCACTGATTTTAAAGGAAGGGAGAAAGAAGAATATGCTGTAAGGATGTTCTTACAATTCTTCTGTTTTCCAAAACTACCAAGATACACAATGCCACATAAGTCAGTGACTTTATTGATGTTTAACAACGAAGATAGAACCAAACCATTTGGAGTAATGGATGTCTCTCCATACATCCATGAACAACTGAAAGAAGCAGCAAAACATTGGGAACAGAAGAAGTTTATAAATGGAGGTCAATTCTTAACCAGAATCATCTATCATGTTTTGGGAATGGAAGAACAATTGAAACTGGCTCCAGAAGCAGAGTACTTCAGGAATCTATGACAGGAGTAAAAAGCCCTCCCAAAAGGATGCATCCTAAAGAAACAGTGGGACACACTAGTATGAGGGGAGCTGGGATGAAGAGGAAAATAATCTCTGAAGAAGTGATTCCAGTCAAAAAGAGAAAGTTGGATCCCAGGAGAGTGGAATTGGAACAGACTGAAGTAACAAAAGAGGAACATGTGGCAGCTCAAAAGGAGGTACAATCTTCTAGTGAACCTCATCCTCCACAGACAAGTAAAGAACAGCTCTACACTTATCTTACCCAAGGAAACAACAAAAGAGCTATGTATGAGGCACAGTATCAAAAAATGTTGGAAGATTACTCATGCAAAGCTACAGATTGGATCCAAGAAGAAGTGGAGCATTATGAAACATTACATGATGAAATGATGGCAGCTGATACAGAAGAGGTGTTTGTTAAGAAGGAAGTGGAGTTGCTGGCCTACTTCAAGGAATTACAAGGACCTGCAGAGACCAGAACCACTATTGTTGTGAAAAAGAAGGTGCCAAGGAAACCAGTTCAAAAGAAGAAATTGGTTAAGAAGGGGAAAGGAAAAGTAATAACTGAAGCTGCAACAATGAAAGGCACAGAAGAAGTGATCAGGGAAGCAACACAGAAGCCTATCACAGTGGAAGAAGTATCAAAGCCTACAGAACCTGAAATAGGGGGGTCTTCACGATTTTCATCCGATTCAGATAGTGATATTGAAAGCTTCTTGTTAAAAAGTCTAAATCTTTCAATACCAAATACTCCTAATGTGGTTAAACAGGCCACAGAGAAGCTGAAGACACTTGAGGATTCAAGTAAGAAGTCTCAAGAAAAGCAGACACAGGAGGAAATAGTTCAACAGATGAGCTCAAAAGAAGGAAGAAGGCTGTTAAAAGGAAAGGCAGTAATGACAGAAGAGGAAGGCCGAATAAGAGAAGAAGTCAGTTATGGGTGGGTGCATACAGGAATAAAACCCATATGGACAAAACCATCACAAACTTACTTCAAATTGAATGAAAATCTAGAGGAATTGACAAAGGAGGTACAAAAGAGTAGTTCAATTAAAGAACAGAAGGATGTGAATAAGGATCAAGAAATAAAGAAGATAGAAATGGGAAAGAGTGCTCCAAAGGTCATAGGGAGAGTTGTGGAAGAAGAGATCATTCAAAGTATAAAGGATGTATTGCATGATATAAAAAGTAGTGAGGAATTTACATCCAAGGATGATCAAGAACAAGAGGAAGAAGCAGACATCATGGACATTGATGAACAGGAACGAGAATACACAAATAAGAAAAGTAATGACCAGGTTGCTTGTATGAAAGAAATTGAATCAGTTTTAGTTCGGGAAAAACAGGGACAAGAAGAGCAACTCAGGAAGGTTCAAATAGATCTTGTTGGAAAGGACTCAAACAGAAGTCAGGAAACCCTAATACAAGAGAAGGAGATACAAACTAAGGGAGACCAGCTCTTTACAGAGGAGCAACAAGTATTGGAAGAAAAGAAGTCATTAGAAGAGAAGAGGGCTTCAGATTTTTCAGAGAAGGAGATACAAACTAAGGGAGACCAGCTCTTTACAGAGAAGCAACAAGTATTGGAAGAAAAGAAGTCATTAGAAGAGAAGAGGGCTTCAGATTTTTCAGAGCAGAAGAGTGCAAATGACAAAGCATTAGATTCTGAAGAAGATGATACCAATCAGGAGACAAAGAATGATGATCACAGTTATGAAGAACAAGACATTCAGGATATAGATGATGAAACAGCAGCAGAAGAAGATGATGTGGGTAAAGAAGACAAGCAAATTGAAGTTAGACAGACAGGAATAGAAGTAGGGTTGGAAAGAATACCCAAAAATATAAGATCAGCTTGTCAAATAATCATGAGCAACATTGAACAGTTCAGACCATCTAGCAGAAATATGATCATATCAGGAATGGTGGCTGAATCGGAATTTGAAAAAGGAAGTTTAATTATCAAAGAGCACAAGAAGGAAAAAGAGCAGATGTCAGAGCAATTAAGGGTGATGAAGGAAAAGAATGAAGAATATATCAATAGAATCATTGCTTTGGAAGAAGCTGAGGTTCAGAAGCAGAACAGAATCCAATATTTAGAAGAAAAGAGTGTAAAGTTATCAGAGCAGAATGCCAAAATGGAAATGGAATTAAAAACCATAGGAGGAAGATACAGAACTTTACAAACATCATATCAAATTCTGACCAGAGCACATGAAGAGATTAATAAATTGTTGTTAGAAGAAGGTCAACTAAAAGATGGAGGTAAACCTGCTCAATTGACAGAGGAAGAAAAGGAAGAGCTGCATAAAGAAATTCAAAGACTTCAAATAAAATTAAAAGAGGCCAAAGAAATGGAGAAACAGGAAAACACTCATGCTGCCACATCAATGAGAGGGTATCATCAATTACATATGGAGGTAGAAAAGGAACGAAGTGAATGGCAGACAAAGATGGAGAAAGAAAGAGATGAGTGGAGGAAGGAAAAGGAGTTATGGGCAGCTCAGAACAAAAGTTCAATGATGACTATAGAAGAATTACAGAAACAGTTGGAGAAACCAAAAGTTCAAGAAGAAATTCAAGATCAAGTATAGGCAGAAGATACAGATAAAAGGGAATATGAAACAGGGAATTTTGATAGAGAACAAGAGAACAAGGAACCAGCAGCCGAAGAATCAGAGGAAAACTATTCTGAAGATTTTGTCCAAAAATTATTGACCAATAGAGAGTCAAGAATGGAATTTATCAGAAAAATGCATGATAAGTATGAAGATCAAATAGTTACCTTTGCTCTGAATAAAGGCATTAATCCAGATCAGCATCATTGGGCTGTAGATGGATTAGGAATACCCTTCTGTATGATTTTGGAGAGTATAAAGAATTATCAATTGGCCAGAGTAGGGTTATCTCCAAACAAATACCTTGAGTATGAAGAAGATATTAATGTCACGAAGGAGTTATTTGAAAGAGCAAATCCCAAATGGAGAAATAAGTGGCTGGATGCCAATAAGGAATGTAGGAAAATCTGGAAAGAGTCACCTCTGCATTTAAAGATCAATCCAGCTTATTGCCCAGTTGCCAGAAGAAGAGAATGGACTGTTTTTTGGGAGAGAAGAAAAGAAGGTCAGATCCCAGCTAAATGGTTAAACTTCCCTAAGATAGAAGGTCCAAAGGCAGGAACTTGGCCTACAAAGAGTTATATGGTGAACACTACCGAGTCAGTCATAGCTATGTATAAAGATGTTAATGACCCTGCTTGCATATTACTTATCAAAATAATGAGGGTACTTCTAGCTTGTATAGAAACATATACAGATACAGATGTTAGAGTTTTGAATTACATTGGTTTTAATTCTCCTACGGATGCCTTATTATTTGATCTAAGTGAGACACCTGATAGGATCTGTCTGATGGCCTACTACAGCAGAATTATATTTTTGGGCAGCCATTATTTACAGATTTTTGAGGATGCCTTCGATTATGGATTTTTTGAGAGGGAGTCAGAGATTTTTGGAAACCTATCAATCGTTACCAAGTCCAGACTTACAACATACGAAGCTGCTTACACAGAGTACTTGAAAAAGGATGTCATAGATAAACCTGAAGCTGCAGTACAGTGGAGAAAGGCTTTATTCGAGATGGTCAACAATCTAAATGTAACAGAAAGAAAAATTCATGATTTGCTGTCACAAGTATATCAAAGAAAGAAGAAATGAAGAGAAGTGATCAGTGCAGAGGAGCAGGAAAATCTTTCGTCAGGAGCTGAAAGGCTTAGGAGGGGAAGGATGTTGGAAGATGCATTTTTGGAAACCTTTTTTGAAGGAAAAATATTGTAAAATGATAGAAATTTGTAGAAATATTTATGCAAATGTTGTAAAAATAAGGAAGAGTCTTCCTTATGTAGGATAGAATCTTATGTATTTTTTCTAGAATTTTTGGAAACTCTTAGATAGCATATTTTTAGAATAATAGAGGAAAGGACCAAAATTCAAGTGTGAAAGAGGACACTTGAAAATGTATATAAGTCAATTTTCTCTATTTTGGAGGGGTTGGTTAGTCATTTGTACATGCTATCAAAAGAAAGAGAGAGTTTCTGCTGAAATCGTGTTTTCTCCTATTGTGTGTGTTTCCTTTGATGTGAGAGCTTGTTTCTTGCTTTATCATGGAGATTTGTGAGTTTCATTTGTGTAATGCTGAGTAAGATGTATGAAGAGAGATGATTACTGATGTATTGAGTGAAGAAGGATTGAAGAATGTTGCAGAAATGTGAAAATCGTCTACTGGTACAGAATCGCGATTGTCTCGTCTCTGTGATACAGGTGATATTTTCCAATTCTGATTTCATATTTGTATTCTGATGAGAAAATAACATGAATTAGACACAAAGATCATAGAAAATGATGAAGATTTGCTCTAGATAAGGTAAATACATTACTTTTCGTGCTCCTTGATTCCATTCCTCATATGCTCTTAACTGTTCTGTAGTCCGATTCCTTTCTGGTAACTACGGAGCATTTTCATTCTCTCCTTCGATGTACTTCCAGTAGCCTTTTCCCATCAGGAAATTCGTCATTCTGAATCTCCAAGCATGGAAGTTGTTCTTGTCCAGCTTATTGCTCATAAGCTGACTCATTCCATCTGCGTTTGCCATTTCTGCAACAATTCACAACACCGCAACACACTACAAGAAGCACTTCTGCTTGAACACTGTCGCACTATGACGTGACAGTTCGATCTCAGAAAAACACATTTTTCGTGTATCAACAGTACACGGAATCGCTTGAAATTCTAACTCTGGAATATATGAGTGTCGTCAAACACAACGCAAGTTATAGTTTCTGAAACTGACCTGGTTTTTCTATGGGTACCACCTTACGGGCTCGAAACGGAGGTCGAGATGGTTCTGAAACTTCGACCTGACAAAAACAAGTGACCCTAAAGGGATAACTCTCGAAAATATTTTGAGGTCTTCTACCTTCACAGCGATTTTCGTAGCAAACGGAGGTCGTGTGAAATCACGTTTTCTCCACGCCTTGCTGCGTAGTCTTCACCGTCGCCTTCTCCACGAGCTCTCTACAGCCACGCTGGCTCTGATACCATGTCACGAGGAAGGAGATAAGGAAGAGAGCTCACACACACACTCTCACTCTCAAGGAGAAGCACACACACAGATTGAGGCAAGGAAGAATGATCTTCTTCTTCTTCTTCTATTACATAAAAGGAATGTACAAGAATGACCTAAAAACAAGAATACAACCAGTGCAATATATAAAGACCAGTACATAAGGAAAAACCTAATGTCCACGAATGAGTGAGCTGGCAAGAAACAAATGTGCCATCACTCTCGGTAGATAAATCTAATAAAGCTTAATGAAGTATCCCTGACATATACCGGCGTGACCACTATACATGTCAGAGAAACGAAAAACTGGTACGTGTCATCCTGGATCATCACATGTTGAGCTTGATATCTTAACAGTAATGAGGTGTTGGAAATAAGTATACTACGTATTACGAGTCAGTAGACCTATAAGGAGCAGAGGCATCGAGGGGAATATGAAAAGAAAGCTAGTATTCAACCAATTATTATCTTGCAAAATACAATTTGTCGGAATTGTATGATTAGAAGTTTTTGCATTATAAAAGGTAGTATTGAGGAATTTAAATATCAATTTCTTATTCTTGAAGTGCGCATGAGTGTTCAGTTCCATGATTCTTCTGGCATGTGTAGAAGATTTGTTAAGTGGGTTATCGATATGCGGGGCAACCGACTATTGATGATTTTTATGGTAATCCATACTACAATATTATTGAGTCGCATGAAGTGTTACATGCGTAAGTACGTCCATCATTTCGGTCAGTGGCACATCAAGCATTCGCACTTGTGGAACGAGTATTTTTAGTTCTACTTGATGGCTCCCAAGATAATATCTCTTTCGGCGTCTTCTGTGTTGGTGCCTGAATCAGGAGCCATGAGAGGGCGTATGAGAAAGAGAGAAGTTGTTGTGCGAAAGGAAGAAACAACAACGGAGGAGAGTAATAGTTTGTTACAGGAGGATGAAGATGAAATATCAACGCCATCTGCAACGACTAAGTTTGTGCAAACGCTTATGGAGCCATTCACAGACTTTAAAGTGGAAGTTGATACACAGTCTTCTCTGAATGAGAATTGGCTCAGAAGGATTGGGTTATTTCAGTTCGCTATGTTGCCATTGGTGCCCTGGAGACGCAATTATTATGCAAAGAGCCAGTTGGAAATCATTCGGAAAACGAAGGGTCAGTTAGTACTTCAGGTAAAATTTTCACCGGAATTAGTTGCAAAATTATTTCAGTTGCCTATGTACGATGATGTAGTCATCCCAAAGTGTTCCGAGGAGGCCTTGAAGAAAGATTTTGGACCCACAGAAGGGGGACGACAGTATTATATGATGAAGAACGTAAGTTATGTTCGAAGGGAGGAGTTAAAATGGTATTTGGAAAGGTTGTGTTTTATCATCAAATATGATTATATGTCCAAAGAGAATTTTGCACCTTTGGCTTATGCAGAGGCAGATGAAAAAGTAAGTTGGGCTCATTGGGTGTATAATCATCTGCATAGTGAGATATTTGTTGGTGATAGGCGTAAAACGCAAATCAGCATATTTAGATGCATTATTTGAGTTCGTGCAGCTAGTCGATGGTCAGAAGATAGTATGGCCAAAGGAGATAAATCTTCATGGTCACGAGTTGATGATTCGAGAGCAGGAACAGCTAGTAGTGAAAGAAGTAATGAATAGACCTTTAGAGACGTGTGAGGATCTTCTCCACGCAGGTTATACTGTACAAGAGTTGAAACCGGTTATTTAGATGATTCAACATGATGTACGAGAAGCAGGGATAGAGGAGGATATTCTGTTGCAAGTGTCAGATGGTGTTGAGCATCCGAAAGTACTCGGAACAGTTTTTAAGTTGTCTAAAAAGAGAAGATTCGAGGAACAGTTGCAAGCAGTAGGTGAGAAAATGTTGAAGGATGTTATGCACCAATCAATTAACACTACAGATTATGATGTACCAGGAATGAAGAAGAGGTTGCAGGAAATTTCTGATTTTTTAGTTTTGCAAGAGGAAAGATTGTCTAAGCACGAGCAAACAAAAGTACTTATTAATGTGGATGATTATCAGTCTTTAGAGAAGAAGGCTAAAACACTTCAGGAAGCATTGGATAAGAAGGTACGAATGTTGGAGGAATTGCAAAAGGACAAGATACAATATGTGATAGAGTTGTCTAGTATAAAGCGGTCTATGCATGAATTTGAAGAACGGTAGAAGTCTGTGCAAGAACAAATTCAAAAAGAGATGATGGATTTTTCAGTACTTAATGCTACCTTGTAGAAGGAACAAATGATTCTTCATTCGAGAATACAAGTTTTGCAGGAGTTGGAAAAGCAGATGTTAAAAGATGAAGATGTGGAGTTAGATGCTACATTAATGACAAGGTCGGATATAGGATTATTGAAGCAGCAATTGCATAAGTATGTTCAGGACATTTGGAATGTTTTCCAAAGTCGTTGGCAAAGTATGTTTAAAATTCAGCGTGAACAGGTGCAGACATGCTTTGTGTCAAAGTATGAAAAAGATTTAGTATGTGTAATTACAAAGCAAGAGAAGCAAATTGAAGGACACAAATAATTAAGGAATTGCAGGAACAGTTGTTGCAAAGGAAGCTAGAAGAAAAGGTGGACATATTAATTGAGAAGCAACAGTTTATTATTGATGCAGACTTTCAAGGAAAGCAGGATGGTGCAAAGGAGGATGTCAATAGTTTGCAGAATCGGAAGATTGAAGTGGAAGAAGTGCATATTTCCAAATAGTCGCAGGAAATAATTTTATATGATCAAGGGATTGCTAAATTCGAGTCTAGTTTTTGACAAAATTACCCACCGGGCTGTGCCAAGTGTTGAAGGTAGGGAAATCTGGAAGATGAATGATTAATTTGAATTCAGAAAAGATGGTTAAACGTAGATATTATCTAGTTAGATATATTTTTTTGGTGTATTGGATTTTAATAAAATAAAAAGAAAAAGATGGTTATGTGGAGATCAATTTTCCCTCCACCAAGATCTAATGTTTTCCATGGCCTTCAAGGAGCAGGATCATCCAAGGCTCATGAAAACCAAAGGGAAAGAATTAAAGAGAGACCAACAGAGACAGATTAGGAATAGAAGGTGAAAGACTTGAAAGAGAGAGACATCAAGCTCATACGCATCAAAGAGATGAACATGATTTTCCATTGCCTAGACCCCGAGAACACCCAAGAACCCTTAGACCTTCTCAAGTGGTCAAGGCAATGAAGAACAATTTTGATGGGTTCAGAGACCCTTATGATCATGTGGCCAAGTTCAAACAAGTGTTAAGAGCTAAACAAGTTGAGGACTTGTTCACACAGTTTGAGGCATTTGGTTTGACTCTCAAGGGTACTGTCTTAGCTTGGTTTCAACCTCTGAATAGTTGCAACTACTAAGAGACGGGTCAATTGCTAGAGGAATTCATTATAGAATTTTCCAAGAGTGGTATCAGGCATAATACATCATCCTTGATCCATAGCTTCAAGAAGACACCTCAAGAAACAATGCGACTTGCAAGAAGAAGGTCTAGACAGTACTTGGAAAGATGCCCTGTGCCTTAATTACCCACAACAGCTAAACAAGTGGCCTTGTTTTTAGATGTCTTACTAAGCACAAAGTTGAGGTCATATGTGTACTTGAAAGAGCCTAGATCCATAGAGGAGTGTGTGTGCATGTGCATTGACATAGAGGAGAACTTGGGTGAGGAGTTAGAATTGTCCAAACTCTATAAGGATTCATACACTTCTACTAGTCATACTTCCAGAACCTCTAATGAGATATATGAGATAGCTAAGAAGGTTGCCAAGAAGCTAGGAGTTCAAAATAGACAAGCACCAAGGGCCACCTCATTGAAGCAGTGTTACAACTATACATTGCTAATGTTTGCCCAATGATGGCTCAGCCCCAAGGAAACCCCAATTCTCTATATTGCACCATTGAGAGGAAATACACAAATCATACTGCTCAAGAATGTCCATACAATAGGGAGGCTGTTAGAAAAAGGTATCAGCAACCTTACCAACAGGGGAGGTATCAAAATCAATACCAACAGCCATATTATAGGCCAAAATAGCAATATCAAGCACCATATAGGCCACAACCAATCCTAGGAACCCAACAGCCAACTCCTACCAATGTGATCCCAGTTAAGTATGTAGTGGCAAAGGAGAACCTTGATAGAGCATTGGTGCCACGAACTCCGTTGGTCTCAAAAAATGACTCTCATGCTCATAGTTCAGACTACTCCCATGAAGGTAGTCCACAAGCTTATTACACAAAGTCACCAGAGCATAGTGAGGCTAATTCCTATCATTACGAGACACCACAAGAGCTGCTCAAAGCAAAACCTGAGCTATGGAATCATGTGAAGGATCAGGTCTTAGGACTTGATTCCAATATGCCAAACACAGGCTCTAAGCAAAAAGTACCAGAGATACCTCTAGACAAAATAGGAGATATGAGTGAAGGTGAAGAAGGTAATACTTATCTTCCAATCATCTACTAGGCTTACAAAATCAAAGGAATCATAGATTCAGGTGCTGGTGTTGCTATTGTGACCACCTCCTTGTGGAAGCGATGGGGCAAACCCACATTAAGACCAACTAGAATGAAGCTTCAAATGGTAGACGGTCATTTTGAAAGACCTATAGGATTGTTTGAAGGGATAACTCTAACCACTTGTGGTGTAGAGTTTGAACACACATTTGCTATATGTGACTTTGAGAAAAATAATGTCTATGAGATGATCCTAGGAAGGCCCTTCCTACAACAATTGCAAATAGTACAGGATTGGGGAACCAACTCCTTGTACTTACAACACTTAGGGGTCACCACCAAGGTCAATTTGAAGGATTACACCTTTAGAGATGTACCACCCCTAAAGTGGAATCCTATCCCAAAGCGAAAGAAGATTCAATCTCTGTGCATTCTGGAAGTTCACCTGATCCATCATGGCTGCATGAAGATACTCACTTGTGGATGTGTAAGGTCACAAAGGAAGATGAAAAGCGCCTAAAAGAGAGAGAAGAAGGAACTTCTCAAGGAGAAAGACTAGTTAAAGGCCCAGCCTATACACGGATGATATTTCCTGATGAGGAATTCAAGCCTCATGGTTGGGTAGCAATCTTAGCTACCATGGACATTGTAGTCAATGAAGAACAATGGACACCTCATTGTGATGAGGAGGGTTATGATATTTCATTGTTCATGTGTCAGTCCTTGCTAGAAGAATGTGACCTTAGTGACTTCATAGAAGAAGAAGAGAACGATGATGATCTAGAGTCCATTGTGATGGATAGTTGCTTTAACTCAGAGAAGCACTATCTAGAAGATGTAGGAGTATTTAACCAACATGAAGAAGAACCTCTCACAAGCATTAAAACTGTAAATTTGAAGGAAGGAAGTGAAGGAGGTCAAAAGAAAAAGAAACGAAAAGCAGTGAAACAAGAAGAGGAGGAATCATTGTTTGAGGTATCGGAAAATTTCAAGAAATATGAAGTGGAAGACCGAAAAATTTTGGTACAAATGTCTAAGAGAGAGGCCATTATAGGAGAATCATATGATAATAAAGAAAAGACCAAAAAAATTGTAGTAACCATTGAAGGAAATGAAGAGAGATGTACGTACATAGGAGATGACTTAAGTGCAAAAGAAGAAGTAGAGCTTCTAGCTCTATTAAGGGAATATAGGGACACGTTTGCATGGCACTATAGAGATTTGAAGGGAGCAGATCCAAAATTTTCTCTCATATGATCCCCATGACTACTGACCCCAAGCCCACCAAACAAAAGCCCTACACATATAATGACACTTACACAACAAAAATAAAAGAAGAAATTGACAGGCTAATTGAAGCCGGATTTATCTAAGAAATTGAGCATACTGAATGGGTGTCTCCCATTGTAGTGGTGCCCGAGAAGAATGGAAAATTACGAGTGTGTATTAACCTTAACAAGGTTAATGCGGCTACGATTCAAGATAGCTATCCGCTTCCAATCACAGAACATTTATTGGAGTGTGTTGCACACAAGGAAGTTTATAGCTTCCTTGATGGATTTTCAAGTTACAACCAAGTAGCCATTGCCCCCCAAGATCAACACAAGACGGCTTTTGCCACAGAGTGGGGAATCTTTGCATTTTATGTGATGCCATTTGGGCTCACCAATGCACCTGCAACATTCCAAAGGCTCATGTTGTTGGAGCAAGTCTATGACAAGCCTAAGTATTGGCTTGAGTCCCACAAAGTCATAGAAGAAGTCTTAAAATGAAGACAATGTAAAGTTCACTTGTGAACTACCTCTTGTAAATTTTGAAGAGTTTACTTAATGTAAAAGTGAGAGAATCTTAAGTGGTTGAGTCCACTTGATCAAAAAGGGAAAGAGGAGCCATGAATTCGTGATTTGTGGTAGGTAGAGAATCAAATCAATCACTGATTGATTGGAGAGTGATAGAGGGAAGTTAGCCTCCCAAACTCAACTATAAATAGATGGCAGTTTTAGTGGTGGTTAGAGAGACCTATGTGAAGACCTCCAAGAGCTGAGCTTTATGCCATATCAAGGTGTGATTACAAGGCACACATATGTATCAGTAAGTCCATTGTATTTTACATGCAATATACTTTCATTTTCATGATCATTTGAGTTCATATTTCCATGTTCTTGTGAAGTGTACTACTCACTGCCATATCTCTCAGTTTTCTCAGTTAGATTGCAGAGATGGTTTCTCTGAGCTTGGTGCATCATTATCAGTGATTTAACTTGTTAAAGTTAGCTCTATAAGTCTACTATATGCTCATCAATTTTCATTTCATTTGGGTATTGAAATCTTCAGTTATGTTCAGTTGAAGTCAACCCTATCTGTCATTTTCACTTCTATGTCAGGTACCCGACTTTTTTACTCATCCTGTCAGAGCTGTTTTGCAGTGTGTACTTATCCAAATTCAATGATTTAAAGCGTGTTGGGGCCTGCCACATGATTTGAACAACCTGAATCTATGTAGAAAACATGCTCATCAGATTTACCTTGTGGCATAGCCATGTTCATGATCAATAATGAATCCTCTTTGTTTGAGTCTTCTGTGTAGTTATTGAAGTCTCTCCTTCCTTTGTAGCCTCCTTGATAGTTTGAATGATTGTAGTTGTTGTAGTTTCCATGATAATTGTTGAACCTTCCTCTTGAGTAGGCATAACTTCCTCTATTGTATCCTCTGCCTCTTTGATTCCTGGAATTCCTAAAGCAATTTTCAGTTGTATGATTAGTTAGTCCACAAATAGAACATGAGTTAGAGTCTTGGGATCTCCCCCTACCTTGTCTACCTCCTCTTCCTCTACCTCTACCATGTCTTCCTCTACCTGCATAGTTAGCTTGATATGTATCTGCTTCATCATCCACTTTCTTTGCCTTTCCTTTGTTATCTTTGGACTTGCTTTTATCAATGTATAAAGCTGAAGATTGATTACCTTTAGAGCTTTCTCCATTTTTGATAAGCTTTGCCTCATGAGTAAGTAGTTGTCCAATGAGTGTATTGAAATCAGGTACATGCATGTCCATGTACAAATCCATAACTGTGGTCAATGCTTCCCACTTGTCATCTGCCTTCAAGCCATTGATGACATGCCTTACAATTTTCTCTTCATCTATTACCTCTCCAATGCTTCCCAACTGATCTGCTATGTCCTTGAGCTTTGTGACAAAATTAGTCACATTTTGTTTGGGAGCCTTCTTGAGAGTTGTGAAATCAAGCCATAGTTGATGCTTCCTAGCTTTATTACTTGAAGAGAAGAAGGCTTCAAGTGCATCCCACACTTCTTGAGATGTCTTACAACTTCTAATGTGAGGCAACAAAAAATCTGAGATAGAGTTGAGGAGATAAGACCTTGCAAGTGCATCCTTTGAGCACCATGTGCTCAATCTTTCTTGCTCTTCTTGTGTTGGTTGCCTTTTGTTCCTGAAACTTGGCATAACTTCATCTCCAGCCACATAACCATATAAACTTCTACCTTGGAGATAAGCTTCCATTCTTAATGACCAAGCTGAGTAGTTACCTCTGTCCAATTTTTTTATTGATGAAGGAAATCCATCTGCCATGTTGTCCAACCTTGCTCTGATACCACTGTGAAGAGATGGATAGGTATGTGCTTGAAGATGAAGAGGTGTTGCAAAATCCTTGATCTACATCAGCCAAATGAACTCCAAGAGTATGTGGTGGGCCCTTCTAGCTTGCCAATGGATGTATTAGACACCCTATGTACCTTGGAAGATCACTCACAAAAAGATAGATCAAAACAGATAAGTTGGAGTTAGCTCAGAGGTGAAGAACTTGCTATCTTGGTCCATACACCTGTCCAGTGTTTTGCATAATTCTCTACGCACAGCAGCAATTAGCTTAATTCCTCTTGGGGAAGTCTAATTAACTTAAAGAGCTGACTTTCAAGAGTAATCACATCAAAAATAATGAACCACACACTGAGAATGATGTTTAGCAACTGATGACATCATCCCGATTTTCACGGGCTGCTATAGTTTGAGACAAGTGAGTAGCAAACTGAACATAACTCCAGATTTAAGAATCCAATGATTATGAAAATTTGTATGCTTATAATAGATAGTAAGTTGAATAGAAGATCCAAGGAATAAGCATGAGGTACCAACAGGAGATGACACAAAACATCCTGTGGAGAAAATAGGCAATGTCAAAGCACCTGATGGAAACATCAACCTACTCAGTAAGGTAATCTATGTCCCTACCATTACAAAGAATTTGATAAGTGTTGGGCAGATAGTAGAGAAAGGGTTGCAAGTCAGGTTCACAAAAGCAAGAGCATTTGTTGAAGATCCAAGTCAAGGATTCAGAAGAATTGCAAAAGGTGAAAAGACAGGTAGATTGTTCACATTTGAATTACAAGACACTAGAAACATTGCTCTCTTTAATTATGGTAGTCAGACACTCATAGAATTGGAAGTATGGCACAAAAGGTTAGCACATATTGGTGAAAGGTCATTAAAGCAAATTTGTAGGGACCAAAGTGTACTTGGACTCCCTAATTTGTCAAAACAACATATGATTTATAAGTGTAGTGCATGTCAATTTGGAAAGTCTCACAGGTTACCATTCATGAAGAAAGGTTATATGCATGGAGATCTCTAAGAGTTGGTTCATACAGATGTATGGGGACCTAGCAAGGAAGCTTCAATATCCGGATCAAGGTATTATGTCTCCTTTATTGATGATTGCAGCAGAGGGACTATCCTATTCTTTATAAAACACAAAGATGAAGTTTTTTCATGTTTCAAAAGATATTTGGCTCTTGTGGAGAATCAAACAGGTAAATCACTAAAAAGGCTAAGGTCAGATGGAGGGGGAGAATACTTCTCCCATGAGTTTGATTCTTTTCTTCAAGGAAAAGGAATCGAAAGAGAGGTAACTACAAGGTACACTCTTGAGCAAAATGGAGTGGCAGAAAGGAGGAATAGGACAATTGTTGAAGCTGCAAGGTCCATGTTAAATGAAAAGCATTTACCTAATTATCTATGGGTTGAGGCTGTATCTATAGCCACTTACTTGATTAACAGGTTGCCTTCAAAATCCCTTGATGGGATGACTCCATATGAGGCTTGGAATGGAAGAAGACCAAGCTTAGATCATTGTAAAATTTTTAGATGTATTGCTTTTGCTCATGTTCCTTCACAAGTTAGAGGCAAGATGGATCCAAAGGCAGAAAGGTGTGTATTTATTGGATATGACAACAATCAAAAGGGCTACAGGTTATACAACCCTACCAACAAAGGATTATTGGTAAGCAGAGATGTAGTTTTTGATGAAAACAATTCATGGTATGAAGATTCATGCAGGAAGGTCAATTTACCATATGATCTTGAAGAAGATTTTCCAAAGCTTGGTAGAGAACAACCGAAGATGGAAGAACAAGACACCTCAGAGGATGATGAAGAATCTCAGATGGAAAAGATTAAAGCATGGAAGTCTAAAGGTAAAGCAAAATTGCAAGAACTTGGACATGAGGCAGAATCATCACATCATGGCCTAAGAAGATCTCTGAGGGAAAAGAAAAAACCAGAAAGGTATGGGTTTGACACCTCATTAGTAACTAAACATTCTATCTACATAACACAGGACATAAACCAAGAGGAGCCATCATCATTTGAAGAGGCCAAAGCAAAAACAGAATGGAAGCATGCAATGAAGGAAGAGATTGAAGCACTTGAGGAAAACTACACTTGGGATTTGGTGCCCAAGACTTCATCCATGAAGGTAATAGGCTCAAGATGAGATGGGTCTATAAACTCAAGAAGAATTCTGATGGTTCCATTAACAGGTATAAGGCAAGGCTTGTAGCAAAAGGCTTTGCAAAACTCAGGGAATTGATTATGAGGAGACCTTCTCTCCTGTGGCAAAGATGCCTACTATTAGGGTTTTGCTTAGTATTGCCTCTTCCAAGAATTGGAAGATACTTCAACTAGATGTAAAGAATGCATTCTTGAATTGTTGGATAACAGAAGAGGTATATATGGCACAGCCATCTGGTTTTGAGAATCAAGTTTATCCTGATTATGTGTGTAAACTTAACAAACCATTGTATGGTATCAAGCAAGCTCCAAGAGCTTGGAATTTCAAGCTTGTTTCATTCTTGCAGGACAAAGGCTTTCAACCAAGCAAGGCAAATCCTTCACTCTTTATCAAAAAGAGTAATTCTGAGGTCATCTACTTATGTGTATATGTAGATGATATTATATTGACAGGGAATGATGCAGATGGTATGAAGAAGATCAAAGATCAGATGAGAGAAGAGTTCAAGATAAGTGATTTGGGTTCACTTACCTACTTCCTAGGTTTGGAAGTTGTCTACAAAGATCATGGTTTGTTTCTCACTCAAAGAAAGTACATTAAGGACATGTTGGCAAAATTCAAGATGCAAGATTGTAAGATTGCAGGTACTCCAATGGAGCTCAATCACAAATTGAGCTCACACAAAGGTGAACTCATAGAGGACATCACATCATATCAAAGTCTAGTGGGTAGTCTCAACTATGCCACATTGACAAGAGTAGATATATGTTATAGTGTGAGTGTGCTAAGTCAATTTATGCACACACCAAGGAAGCCACATATGGATGCTACCAAAAGGATTCTCAAGTATCTCAAACGAACCATAAATGAAGGACTTTATTATCCTTATGTATCTGATTTAGGTTTGAAACTATTTTTTGATGCAGATTGGGCTGGCTCCAAGGAAGATAGAAGGAGCACTTCAGGTTATCTTACCTTTGCAGGTTCAAAGCTTATTTCATGGTCATCCAAGAAGCAACCCACAGTTGCTCTCTCTTCTACTGAAGCTGAATACAGAGGTCTTGCCATAGCTACACAAGAAGCTATGTGGATGAAGACATTATTCAAAGATCTTGGATTGGAGTTTGGAACTCCAACTATTTATGGTGACAATATGAGTTCTATTCATTTGGCTGCTAATCCTATTTTTCATGCAAGGACTAAACATATTGAAGTTCATTATCACTATGTAAGAGAGAAGGTTCTAAGCAAAGAGGTTTAAATATCATATATGTCCACTCATCAACAATGTGCAGATATTCTAACCAAAGCATTGGATGGTACAAAGCTTTGCAAATTCAAGGCTATGATTGGTTTACAGGTAATCTTTGGAGCAAGTCTATGACAAGCCTAAGTATTGGCTTGAGTCCCACAAAGTCATAGAAGAAGTCTTAAAATGAAGACAATGTAAAGTTCACTTGTGAACTACCTCTTGTAACTTTTGAAGAGTTTACTTAATGTAAAAGTGAGAGAATCTTAAGTGGTTGAGTCCACTTGATCAAAAAGGGAAAGAGGAGCCACGAATTCGTGATTTGTGGTAGGTAGAGAATTGTTAGAGGGCCGCCGAACCAGGACGGATGAACCCGGACAGGTGCCGTAAAAAGTGTTAGACGGCCGACGGACAAGGATAATTGTACTTAAACAGAGGGCTTTAATGCGCGGTAAGGAAAGATTCGCGGAAAACCTTGTAAAAGACTTCTATTTAAAGCAATGAAAGGAAAGCGGTAAAGACCGGCAGTGTTTGGGAAGAGTCTCTGCTTCTGTTGGGTATTGTAGTGTGTGGTTTGATTAAGTCTCGAGCCGAGGTGTTTAGGAATTGTAAGTATAGCATTGTGTGTGTATGTGTTCTGTTCCGTCTGTTCTACTGATTCCGTTTGGGAAATTGTGAGCATCCTGTTTGAGACCATGTGTGAGGTGTTGATGAGAATATTGAGTTCTGTTAAACCATTCTACTATTCTTCCTGTCGTACCGAGTTCTATTCGGTAGTCTTGTGTTGTGAATCTGTTTGGTGATAATTTATACGCGGTTCTGGATATTTTTTCTTCACGGAATAGTGTGGTTTATCATTCTTCGAGGATCTGTGTAAGGCTGAAGTGAACTATTTGCATGTTAGCATTTTTCGGTTAAAGTGACCAGATTCGATACAATAGTCTGTGTTCACTGAGGACTCCGATCTCAGGAAGAACTTGTATCGGTAAAGTTCTGTACGCGAACAGAAGCATTGGTAAGTTTGTGATGAATCAACTGTGGTAGGAACTTGTTGCTTGAGTTGGTATACGATAAGTTTGCGTAACCCCGGTTATAGCTGTCTGTTGTATTATTGTTCGGTATACCTATCTGTCACACGGAAGTAGCATATTGAGTAGTATCCGATTAATGAAGTTGAGTATTCTACTAGTTATAAGTCAGAACAGGACTTCTGCTCTGTTACTATAACAGATTCAGTCCAGAAATCCTAAGTTTCCGCATGCCGAATAGTTGTCAGAAGTCAGAATCAACCACTGAGCTAAGACGTGATGGAGTATTTATGAGTATGTGAGAGGTTGGGAAAATAGTACAGGGCCTCTGTCTAACAGACCCCTACCACTCCCAAGAACCCACGTGGCTAAGAGAACGATCGCGGTTAGAAGATTTGGAACAAAGTGAACGTGAAGCATTTGAATAGAACGTAAAGTAACGCTTAATCGGTATCAGTTTAACCCATTTAAACATTTAACATTTCGCGCCGTCTGTGGGAAAGTGGCAACTGTTTAACAATTTCTGCGGTAAAGTAGTATTTGATTACGAGTTACTTGTGAGAAAGTGGCATTAGAGTGCTAAGCGGTTTGTAAGAAGCAAACATCCAGTAACATTTGATTTACTGATAGTAGCAACAGACCCAGATTGTTGCGAACTGCTCAGATAATATCACTGGGCAATGATACATGCCGGTTACTCGGTCTGGTGAAACGTATCCTAGGACCCAGACGACGGGAACAAGAAAAGTACAAAAAACAACTCTAGGAGAAGAAGGTGTAACGCGACCGGACTCAATGGTCGAGCAAGTTAAGGACGCTAGAATTAATTCAGGTCATATTCCGGTGGAACGATCAGTGCCTTTGGTACCTGCTGGTGTCACCTCGACCCACCCTAACCAAAGTACAGTAGTTCCAGAATCTATCAAGACGCCGCTAGAGAATAGACAAACTCTAGGAAAAGACATCAGTAAAAACGAAAAAACGCTACAGTCTGGTAGATTGTCAGCTCATTCCGGTGATCTTCCGGTGATAGAAACATCAATTGGTGATCAAGGATTCGCATTTTTTGCAGAATCCTCAGCCAGACCCGCGTGTCTGGAAGAAAGATTTTGGATATTAGATATCCAGAAGGAAGGAGAGCTATTCAAAGTAGAGATCCGAAGTATCCTGCGCAAAAACAGCACACCGGAAGGCACGCCGTCCGACGATCCAGATTCTGATAGTTCAACTAATCAACCTCAAGATACAGGACCGGAGACACCCACGATGAACGGACAACAACAACAACAACAGTTAGGTCAACCAAGGCTGCCTCCAATAGGAGTAACCTACACGAAATTTGGTGGATTCCCAGGAGATGACCTGGATGCCCACGTATGCACTTTCGAGATCAGTTATGCAGTCCTCAACCATCCACCGAATCAGGCATACAAAGCCATTGTTTTTCAATCTACATTGGTCAATGAAGCGGCTAGATGGCTTACGGAATACGACATTAATCATTTCGGTACTTATGATGCAGTACAAGATGCCTTTCTACAACGATTTAGACTAAAGAAGAACCCTGCTGAAATCTTTGAGTATCTACAAAGCAACCGACAGAAGGCAAATCAGACTGTCCAGGAATACGCTACTCTCTTCAGAACACATTTACGGCAGATACCACAGGCACATGCTAATCTACCTGATGACGTCATCACTCAATGGTTTATCAATGGCTTAAACCCGCAATTGAAGCAGATCATGATTATTAGATGTGTCGGAGCAATGACATTGGATGCAGTCATCGCCATGGCTTTGCAACTGGAATCCAAGGTTGGTGGATTTTCAGAAGACTTGGAATGGTTAAGGACAAACAAAAATATGACTGAAGATATAACCAGGCAAGTATACTGCACCACGTGCAAAAATTCAGGGCATACAAGTGCTAACTGTGTGCTTAATCAAACATTCTACGCTATCTGCAACACTGCCAGACACTCCACCGGAAATTGTGTCTACAATGCTAGAATACAGGGAACAGCAACAGTCAATGCTGTTATTCAAGAACATGGACAGGCAACAAATCACTATGTACCTCCGCAACTGAGAAACAATCAACCACAGGGATATCGGAACTACCGAGGACAAAGGAACAACAATTATAATGCCAACCGATGGCAGAACGGACCACCACCAGAAAACCCCAATTTACCACCACCACGCTGTCATTTTTGTGGTGAATTCGGACACATTAGAAGATATTGCAAAGACGCAGCTGAGTATGATCAAAGGAAGAAGGAGCGGCAAAACCCAATGGCCAACATGGTACAAATTACTCCGATAGAAACACAAACTGCTACAGTCCAGACCCGATCAGGTAAACAACTGCAACCAACAGCAGAAGTATTTGAACCAGGGATACGAGAACAACATAGGATGTATAACAAGGCTAGTCACTGGACCGCTACAGAACCTCGAGTGTTCCTAGAACCCATTCCGGTAACTCAGACCTCGTCAGCAAAGGAAGGAATGCAACAAGAAGAAGCAGCAGCAAGACAACCATCAGCAGTAGACATAACAGCAGATACTTCAGCAACAGCAGAAACTTCAAGTTCAAAAGAACAGGATAACCAATCTCAACAGGCCTGGGAAATTTTATCCAAGGCATCTATCACCCTACCTCTCGGCCAACTTTTGACGTTAGTACCTGGAATCCGACAACAGTTTCAACAACATTTTAGCCCGGCACCCTCTTGCATTCCAACAACCGCCGCAGTTCAACCAGAATCTGATTCTATGGTTGATCATGCAGTGCCCTTGATTACAGTATGGTATAAGAATCAGAAGGTCACGCAGGTATTAATTGACGGAGGTTCCGGCGTAAATATTGCAACCGCAGCATTATGTAAAAAGCTAGGCTGGACTGAAATCGAACCAGTTCAATTCTTCGTCAGAATGGCTGATCAATCTAGAGTCCATCCCGTAGGACTTGTACGGAATGTACCCATTACTCTACAAGGTACGACTTTCAAAATGACTTTTGTTATACTAGATCTGCCCGAATCCACCTTGGATTACAACCTTCTTTTCGGCCGACCTTGGTTGAAGCATGCAAAGGTAATACAGGACTGGTGTGCGCAAGAGCTCACATTCAAAGATGCCAATCGTAAATATGTGGTAAAACTAGATGCTATACAACCCTGCGAACTTCACGCCAGACCTTATCTCGCTGAACCAGTTCATATGTTAGATGGACTATCAGATGATGAAGAAGAGCACACTTCAGTTTGTGCAGTAGTAGCTATCACCGAAAAGTCTGAACAAGCAGATACTAAATTACAACCACTATTCAAGCCAACAGAGGATACAGAGAACCCACAACAATTTTATGTCCCTGAAGACCAGCTGATCACGTACAATCTAGGAGACAAGGACCATCCTCGACCTGTAAAAATAAGGCAAAACTTACCGGAAATTTTTCAGGCTAATTTGATTCAGCTCCTTCACGAATTCTCAAACGTCTTTGCATGGGATTACAAAGATATGAAAGGATTAGATCCACGCATATATCAGCACAGAGTCATGCTGAAACCTGAAGCTAAACCAAATAGGCAGTCCAGCTATCGGATGAATCCCAATTATGCATCTCAGGTAAAAGCCGAACTTGACAGATTATTAAAAGTAGGATTCATCGTACCAGTAGAACATGCTGAATGGATTTCACCAATTGTGATTGTGCCAAAGAAAAATAAGCAACTACGAATCTGTGTAGATTACCGGAAATTGAACGCAGCAACAGTACCAGATCCTTTCCCGATCCCTTTTTTGGATACCATGCTTGATAGGGTAGCAGGCCACGAAATGTATTCATTCTTAGACGGATACAGCGGTTACAATCAGGTTAGAATGGCTGAAGAAGATATACCAAAAACTGCTTTCATTACCAATTGGGGTGTCTTCGCCTGCACCGTAATGTGGTTCGGATTAAGAAATGCACCAAGCACATTTCAACAATGTATGCAGGAGATATTTTCTCCTTATCTTACTTCATTCATGCAAGTATATCTTGACGACTTCTCGATCTTTGGGAAGATGATAGCACATTTAAGTCATTTACGATGTTGTTTTCAGAAATGTAGAGAATACAGACTCTGTCTTAACCCAAACAAATCCGTGTTTGCGGTTTCATGTGGCAAACTACTTGGGCATATTGTATCTGCTCAAGGTATCCGAGTAGACCCAGATAAAATTTCGGCAATTTTAGAAGCCCAGGTACCCGCAACTCCAAAAGAAGTAATGCGTTTCATGGGTCAAATACGGTGGCATGGCAGACACTTACGATGGCTTGCTCACCTAGCAGTACCATTAAACAGGCTAATCACAAAAACTCCCCGACAGTTTGAATGGACTGAAGAATGCCAAACTACATTTGATCGGCTCAAGTATCTCTTGACACAAGCTCCAATTTTACAACCACCGGACTGGGACAATCCGTTCCATGTTTTTGTCGACGCTTCAGATATTGCAATTGGCAGTATTCTGATGCAGCAAACAGATAAGTGGTTTCGCCTTGTTTATTACGCCAGTAGAAGGCTTGCACCGGTAGAAAAGAATTGTAACTCCACTACTCAGAGAGAATGCTTAGGATTGATTTACTCAATCAAAAAGTTCAGACATTATTTATTAGGCCGGAAATTTACCTTTCATGTGGATCATGCTGCCCTTGTTTATCTAGTAAGACAGCAGCATTTAGGTGGACGATTAGCACGATGGGTGCTACTTTTACAAGAATTCGACTATGACGTCATTCACCGACCCGGAACTGCACATGCCCTAGCAGATTTCTTATCTTGCCTGGATTCCGGTGAAGCTCCGGTGGGCATAGATGACACGACTCCTGCGATTTATAATGCTGAACCACTATCCGATGAAATGGCCCACCCACAAGCACCATCTACATACTATGATTAGATTCTAACTTTTCTCACCGAAGGATGCTTCCCATCTGAGACGACCAAGGTACGAAGGAAATTGGCAGTCTTTAGCCGTCGATTCCGGCTAATAGCAGGAGAACTATATTATACAGATCATACCGGAATCTTACTTCGCTGTATTCCACCTCATGAGGTTAATTCAGTTATCACTTTGGCGCACTCAATTCCTTCTGGTGGCCATTTTGCAGTAGACTTAACTCACTGGAAAATTCTGCAAGGAGGTCTCTGGTAGCCAACGATGTACAGAGATGTCGCACAGTTTGTTAAACAATGTGATACTTGTCAAAGAACTGGTCAGCCTTTGCAAAGGCATCTTTTTCCTCTACAACCCATCTTACCACTCGAACCATTTCAGAAATGGGGATTAGATTTTATCGGTCCAATCACACCCCCAGCAATCTTCAGTAACAACAGATACATACTAACCTGTACAGACTATGCAACAAGATGGGCAGAAGCATGGGCTTTACGATCTGCTACAGCGGTTACGGTAGCAAAATGTCTACTCACGGATGTCTTCCCACGATTTGGCTTACCCCTGGAAATTGTCTCAGATCAAGGCACTCACTTTGTGAACAATCTAATGAAGGCCCTTACATAATCATTCCAGGTCATACATAACTTTAGCTCTCCTTATTATCCACGTGCCAATGGATTGGCCGAAAGTACAAACAAATCACTTTTGAATATCCTCCGGAAATTGATCATGGAAGCACCGGAAAGATGGGATCAACTACTACCTGCAGTATTATGGGCATACCGGACTACATATAAGGTAACAACAGGCACGACACCTTTCAAATTAGCTTATGGCTTAGAAGCAATAGCACCCATGGAAATAGTCATCCCAAGTCTGCGTATAGCAATCACTCAGAAAATGCTACCGGAATATTCACTGACAGCACGAATGGACGCACTCAGAGAACTTGATGAGCACCGATGGCTCAGTTTTTTAACTATGCGCGAAGTACAACTAAGGCAAGCCAAGACACACGATCGATATTTGAAGACTCCAATCTTTTCAGTAGGCCAGCTTGTACTCTTCTATAACGCAAAATCGGATAGAGCAGCAGGAAAATTCAAACTACGATGGTTCGGCCCTTTCAAGATCTCAGAACAAATCGGTCCGGCAACTTTTCCGTTGACTACGTTGACCGGAAATCCACTTCCAAAGGTAATCAATGGGTCGAAGCTGCGGCCGTATTATCCCACTACTAGTACGCATTAAATTATTCAGCGGCGAACCGCGTTTTGTATAAATTTTTGCGTTTTTCTTTTTTCCTTTTCTCCCTTTTTAGTCGTGTTTTGTACGAATCTTTATGTTACCAGCCGCCTCTCCCTACCGGTCACTCAAGCACACACGCCAGCATGCAAACAGTATCTTTCCCGCACCGCACAATGATACCCACCCCCCACCGTGTTCTCCTTATTTAACCCCCTCGATTGCGCCATAAACATTATCATGTTATCAAGATTATACGCATTATCCCTGTCCTCTGTGTTGCCTGTAAGTGTGCTCGTGAACACTATGGAAGCACTAGCCAACTACGCTGCTTTCCGTGATGGTTCCCGACAGACTTCGCTGAGTTGCCCTGGCACTCAGTGGAAGCCCATCCCTTCTCCGCGCAAATCATCCACGCCATCGCCCAATTCCCCATCACCGAACGACAGTGGGTCTTCCCTTCCCTCCCATATAGAACCGTCATCACCTTCCAAGCCTTCTCTGCAGCCTACCGCCTCACCCCGCAAGGACGCGAAAATGGCCCTAGCATCCCTGTCGCTCGCATGACCGAACTCTTTCCCCGCTCCTCATCAAACGAATATGCCATTCTCTGCCGCCCAGAACCCGAACGATCCGCCCTACAGTTCCTCGTAGCAATCCTCAACCTGCAAAAACGAACCTACGGTATCTCTCGCCCCTTCTATTCCGCCCTCGAGTTAGCCACCCGCGAACCTGTCAACTTTGCCTCTTATTTTTTCCAACGAATCCATAAGGAATCCGTCGCTATAGTAAAACAACTCCAGAAAGGCACCTCTCCATGCTCTCGCCTTCCCCACATCATCTCCTTCCTCTTCCCAACCATTCTCGCCGCACAACCCCCACCCACAGGCCCAGCACTTAGGCACGAAGAATCAGCATAACCGCTCGAGGAAACTGAAGAAGATGACGAAGAGATCAATCAACTCTTCCGCACTAAGCGAATCCGGATCAGCTCTTCAAAAAGTGAAGTTCAAGGATCCGCCGGAAAGAAACACGACGCCGAAGAGGATAAGCAAGAAGAAACATACCACGACACTGCCACTTCAATACACAACGACACTTCGACAGAGCAACAAGACCAGCAAAACCAAGCAGACACAGAGATAGTGTCCACCGAAAAGGAATCCGAGCATCAACAGGATGAACCGGAAACCGCCACAAAAGCACTGGATGAACTTATCGCAGCCATCAACCATACAGAAGCCGAACAACAGACCGTTGCAAAGGTAACCACGACTAACTCTGTCCTGCCTACCCCACCTGTTAACGCCGCCCTCCCACCGGAACCATCTCGCCGACCCAGTTCTGAACCTACACCCTCCTCTTCCTCCCCTAACTACTCTCCGCCAAATTCCCAGAATCTCCTCACCAATACCTCCTCTCAGCCTCGTCAACCACCACCACCACCCAACGTATTTTCGGAACTCGCCTCCATAGGGCAGTTCCTCATGCAGTTATCACACCAGCTGCCCATACAGTTTAAGGAAGCCACGGACAACCTGAAGGCCGAATATCAATCCAAGGTCGACGTCCTGGAAGCTGACATCAACCCCCTCCAGGAAGAAATCGAAGCCACAAAGATTGAGAACCATCAGCTACAGACGCAGTTAGCAGAGCTCCAAGCCAAATTCTCGGCAGAACAGACTCTAGTTGAGCAAAGAGATGCAGCCCTCGCGCAACTTGCAGCCAAAGACCGACTCTTATACGCCGCGCATGCAGAAATCCAAGCCCTGAAGACTACCCTCCACGAAAACGAAGATATCAACGCCTCCCTCGAAGAATTGATCGCAGAGACAAAGACTCAATTACAGGAGTCCATCCAGAAGAATCAGGATCAACAGAAAGAAACCGAACAAATCCAAGAATAGTTACGACGAGCCGAAGAATGCGCAAATGAGGTTAACATTATCCTCAAACGACAACTAATACGGGAAGGCCAATACCTAAAGGATATCGACAAGACGCGCAAAGACCGAGATGCATTCAAAAAATCTCTGGATTTCCAAACTCAGCAGTTTGAACGACTAGACAACCAAGTGCGCAACCAGAAGGAGTATATTACAGAGCTGAAGACTAAACTAACCGAAATGAAGACTTCCAGGGATGCCGCACTATCCAACGATTTCTATCTACAGGAAGCTTTTTTACAGACCCAGGCCGAAAACGTGCTCACCGAAGCAATCGTGCTTAGCTCTGCTAGAATAGATGCACAGGTTTTAGAGCCCGACACGCTAAAACAACTATTAGAAACTGTTAAGAAAAAGATAGCTCGCACATTTCAATCGGCTAGGAGTATGTATCTCGAAGGTCTCATAGAAGAATAAGGATATTCGCCCATCCTAATTCATAATGTAACAATAGATTTGTAATGAGTATGATAATCAACTTTTGGTTTGCTGACATTTTCGCACATGAAAAGTCTTGTTCAGTCTAGCATCAATCTATGGAGTAACACGCAGCATAATGATTTTTACTCTGATACAAATATTATCAAGGGAGGGAAGAGTCATGTCCTACTGACATACAATCAGTATAGCAAATGGCCGTTCCAGCACCGGTGTTTATAAAATACGTATACAGAGCACAACATTCTTCATTAGTATTCTTTGAGATTCAGCGCCAATTAGCAACTTCCAGCATATTCTTCTCAGCAGTCCTTAAACAAGCATGTCAGAATCTGACCTACTCCGATGGCAATTCAGAAAGCGCACCAATACACAGACCTACGTGGTAACGACAACAGATACTACCCTACAAGATGAAGCAGATGACGCAGTAACTTCTGCATCAGAAAAGACTCAGCATAAATTCTCCACCGAATTTAAAATCAAGCTCGACATCAATTCGAAAAAGAATGAGGACTGGCTACAAAAGATAGGGCTCTTTCAGTTTTCCCAATTACCATGGGAGCAGTGGATTGCTAATGACGACGTAGAGGACCAATTACATAGCATGCGACAAACCAGTGGCTTCATTCTCAATCAGGTACAATTTTCACCCCAGCTCGTCTCAGCCGTATTTAAACTACCACTATATGATGGCGCCCGATATCTTAAATGTTCAAATGAGGATTTGAGGAAGGAATTTGGCGACTGTGAAGGCCCCCGACGGTATTACATGTTGAAAAATGCCACCTATCACCGACGAGAACAATTTAAATGGTATTTAGAAAAGCTCTGTTTACTAGTAAAATTTGACTTAATGTCGAAAGAAAATTTTTCCCCCCTATTACATGCCGAAGAAGGAGGTCCGGTTAGCTAGACACATTGGCTGTATAACCACCTCTATGCACAAATCATTGTCGGGGATAAGAGAAGATCCCACACCAACAGCAGACTAGCAGCCTATTTAGCTGCTATATTTAATTTTGTCCAATCTGTAAAGGATAAGCAGCTACACTGGTCCCCCCCTTGTTATCCCGGTGAACATGATCGAATAGATACAGAACACCACACAGAGCCTGAGGAAGCAGCTCAACCCTCCACCTCGTCTGCACCTTTATTTCACACAGGTAACAGCGCACAGAACCAGACAGTAGGGACGTCGTTTCGGCTGTCCATTAAACGCCGAATGGCAGATAACTTGCCAACTTCCAGTCCAGAGCACTTACCGGACGATCTCCAACCCGATTCTGTCATAAAAATGCAAAACCAACTACAAGAAGTTTCTCAATATTTGCGGCAACAAGAACAAGCGCTTCAGCACAAAAACGAATTACTACTCGCCACGATGACTAAGTCCAATTCATTAATGACACAGATGCAAAAAGAATTGGATGACAAAGAAGCTTTAATACAGGTGTTACAGCGTAACAACCAGCAACTAATGGCAGAATTGATCACCACAAAAAAGTGTGTTCAAGACTTTAATCACTGGCAGCAAACTATCCAAACACAAATTCAAGCCGAAATGTCAAGTTTTTCTACCCTGAATGCTCACCTGCAAGCCGAAAATGAAATTTTGCAGTCAAGGATACAAGTTTTGCAGGAGTTCGAAAGGCAGATATTAAAAGATGAAGGCGTAGACCTAAATGCCACATTAATGACAAATATGGACATAGACTTATTAAAACAGCAATTGGATAGTCGTGTTCAAAATAGCTGGACACTTTTTCGCAGGAGATGGATGGCTATACTTGTTCCGCCACTAGAACAAGTGCGGTCAGAAAGAATTGGGGAGTCAAATCCTGGAATAGACCTACAGGCAATGCAAAAGGATGTTGCAGACAATAATGCACCTCCGGGTTCGAGTCCACCGTGCGTGCCAGTGTTAGAGGGCCGCCGAACCAGGACGAATGAACCCGGACAGGTGCCATAAAAAGTGTTAGACGGCCGACGGACAAGGATAATTGTACTTAAACAGAGGGCTTTAATGCGCGGTAAGGAAAGATTTGCGGAAAACCTTGTAACAGACTTCTATTTAAAGCAATGAAAGGAAAGCGGTAAAGACCAGCAGTGTTTGGGAAGAGTCTCTGCTTCTGTTGGGTATTGTAGTGTGTGGTTTGATTAAGTCTCGAGCCGAGGTGTTTAGGAATTGTAAGTATAGCATTGTGTGTGTATGTGTTCTGTTCCGTCTGTTCTACTGATTCCGTTTGGGAAATTGCGAGCGTCCTGTTTGAGACCATGTGTGAGGTGTTGATGAGAATATTGAGTTCTGTTCTGTTCTGTTCGCATCTAAACTATTCTACTATTCTTCCTATCGTACCGAGTTCTATTCGGTAGTCTTGTGTTGTGAATCTGTTTGGTGATAATTTATACGCGGTTCTGGATCTTTTTTCTTCACGGAATAGTGTGGTTTATCATTCTTCGAGGATCTGTGTAAGGCCGAAGTGAACTATTTGCATGTTAGCATTTTTCGGTTAAAGTGACCAGATTCGATACAATAGTCTACGTTCACTGAGGACTCCGATCTCAGGAAGAACTTGTATCGGTAAAGGTCTGTACGCGAACAGAAGCATTGGTAAGTTTGTGATGAATCAACTGTGGTAGGAACTTGTTGCTTGAGTCGGTATACGATAAGTTTGCGTAACCCCGGTTATAGCTGTCTGTTGTATTATTGTTCGGTATACCTATCTGTCACACGGAAGTAGCATATTGAGTAGTATCCGATTAATGAAGTTGAGTATTCTACTAGTTATAAGTCAGAACAGGACTTCTGCTCTGTTACTATAACAGATTCAGTCCAGAAATCCTAAGTTTCCGCATGCCGAATAGTTGTCAGAAGTC
This sequence comes from Ceratopteris richardii, assembly GCA_020310875.1. Taxonomy (NCBI): domain Eukaryota; kingdom Viridiplantae; phylum Streptophyta; class Polypodiopsida; order Polypodiales; family Pteridaceae; genus Ceratopteris; species Ceratopteris richardii. The sequence continues at coordinate 5,950,439 of CM035421.1, read as the reverse complement.
AGAATCAACCACTGAGCTAAGACGTGATGGAGTATTTATGAGTATGTGAGAGGTTGGGAAAATAGTACAGGGCCTCTGTCTAACAGACCCCTACCACTCCCAAGAACCCACGTGGCTAAGAGAACGATCGCGGTTAGAAGATTTGGAACAAAGTGAACGTGAAGCATTTGAATAGAATGTAAAGTAACGCTTAATCGGTATCGGTTTAACCCATTTAAACATTTAACAGAATCAAATCAATCACTGATTGATTGGAGAGTGATTGAGGGAAGTTAACCTCCCAAACTCAACTATAAATAGATGGAAGTTTTAGTCGTGGTTAGAGAGACCTATGTGAAGACCTCCAAGAGCTGAGCTTTATGCCATATCAAGGTGTGATTACAAGTCACACATATGTATCAGTAAGTCCATTGTATTGTACAAGCAATATACTTTCATTTTCATGATCATTTGAGTTCATATTTCCATGTTCTTGTGAAGTGTACTACTCACTACCATATCTCTCAGTTTTCTCAATTAGATTGCAGAGATGGTTTCTCTGAGCTTGGTGCATCATTTTCAATGATTTAACCTGGTAACCTTAGCTCTATAAGTCTACTATATGCTCATCAATTTGCATTTCATTTGGGTATTGCAATCTTCAGTTATGTTCAGTTGAAGTCAACCCTATCTTTCATTTTCACTTCTCTGTCAGGTACCCGATGTTTTTACTCATCTTGTCAGATCTGTTTCTCAGTGTGTACCTATCCAAATTCAATGATTTAAAGCTTGTTGGATTCAGATTACTGTCTTGTATAAGCAGAAAAATTTTCATAATCATTGGATTCTTAAATCGGGAGTTATGTTCATTTTTGTGCTCACTGGGCTCAAACTATAGCAGCCTGTGAAAATCGGGATGATATCATCAGTTGCTAAACATCATTCTCAGTGAGTGGTTCATTATTTTTTATGTGATTACTCTTTAAAGTTAGCTCTTTAAGTTAACTAGACTTCCCCAAGAGGAATTAAGCTAATTGCTGCTATGCTCAGAGAATTATGCAAAACACTGGACAGGTGTATGGACCAAGATAGCAAGTTCTTCACCTCTGAGCTAACTCCAACTTAACTGTTTTGATCTATCTTTTTGTGAGTGATCTTCCAAGGTACATAGGGTGTCTAATACATCCATTAGCAAGCTAAAAGGCCCACCACATACTCCTGGAGTTCATTTGGCTGGTGTAGATCAAGGATTTTGCAACACCTCTTCATCTTCAAGCACATACCTATCCATCTCTTCACACATGTGTCATGTCTTCAAAGAGTTCTTGCAAAAGAACTTAGAAGTATATGTGGACGATTTATGTGCTCATTCCTAAGTAAGAAGATACCACATCCCTGAGCTGAGACAAATCTTCAACAAGTGTAGAGAATATTAAGTGTGTATGAACCCAGAGAAGTATATGTTCATGCTATGTCAAGGAAAGATCTTAGGTCACATTGTTTCTAAGAATGGAATATCAACAGATGAGGACAAAGTAAGAGCCATAGCGGAGATGCCCAGGCCAAGGAAGAGGTACAAGCCTTTATGGGCCATTATGGATATTACCATAGGTTCATCCACATGTATGCAATCATAGCAAAACCTCTTTAGGCCTTATTGACGAATTTTGAGTGGAGTGATGAATGTGAAAAATTCTTCAATGAGCTAAAAAGACGTTTGTGCACAACACCAATATTGAGCACTCCAAATTGGAATAAGCCATTCCATGTCCACGTGGATGCATCCATTATGCAATAGGATGTGTGCTGTCACAGCCAATAGGTGAAGGAAATTTAGATTTGCCTATAGCCTATGCTAGCAGACAGTTAAATGCAGCTGAGCAAAACTATACAACAACGGAAAGAGAAGGCTTAGGCATGGTATATGCTGTGAAGAAGTTTAGACACTATCTGTTGGCCAACAAGTTCATATTTTTCACTGATCATCAAGAGTTATTATATTTGGTCAATAAACCTTGCAATACATGACGCTTAGTAAGGTGATTTCTTTTACTAATGGAATATGACTTTGAAGTGGTTATTAGGAAAGGTAGAACCCATCTTCGAGTAGACCATCTTTCTCGCATCACTTCAGGAGAGTCACCGCAAGGAGTGTCTGATGAACTACCTGGCACTTATCTATTCAATTTAGAAGTTGTTCCTAAATGGGCAAATAAGTTGGTACCCATCCTAACCTTCGGACCAGTGAATGAGAACGTGAGAACGAAAAAAGAAGAAATTGTAAAGTCACAAAAATACCAAACATTGGTAGGAAGTATGTACAAAAAGATACAAAGGGTGTATTAGCTTGTTGTGTCGAAGACGATGAACATAGCAGTTGGTTGCAACAAGCCCATGAAGGATTGCTAGGAAATCACTATTATAAACAACAAACATTGCAGAATCTAAAACGTTTAGGAGTGTATTGGCCTAGCATGGACAAAGAAATACATGAGTGGATTAAGAATTGTCCAATGTGCAAGGAGAGACCCCTAGTGGAGCATGCGACTCTTTACCACGTATCATTAATTCCAGATTGGAGTGCTCCACTGGTAGAATTTATGAAATCAGGAACACTACCGAATGAGGCTAGTCTAGCGAGAAGATGAAGCATGGAGCAAGAGGCTCAGGACTATGCCTTAGTTGGAGAAAACGTATACCGAAGAGGAAAAGATGGTTACCTAAGACTGTGTTCATGAATCAGATTATTTGAAAGTCTTAGAAACTACACCAGTGGTGTTGCAAGTGGACACTTTGGGCCTGACATAGTAATCAAGACCATTTTATTTTCAGGACTTTGGTTGCCAACTCCTCATATGGATGCACATACCTATGTGAAGAAATGCGACACATGCCAACGTGCACAATACCTGATAAGAAAAGATGAGATGCCTTTGAGGCCAATGATAGGAGGACGTGCATTCTCGAAGTGGGGTATAGACTTTGTAGGTCCTATTAACCCCCCAGCTAGAAACTCATTATTGTAGCCATAGATTACCTTACAAAGTGGGTAGAAGTAAAAGCCACGACAAAGAATGATGCTCAAACGATGGCTAAGTTCTTATTCGAGAATGTGTTCACTAGATACGGGTTACCAATAGAGTTAGTAAGTGATAGAGGTATTCACTTGTCACTCTAGCACAATGGTGAGTACCAACGTGAGGAGATACACCTCATAAATGTCAATCCGTGGAGACGTGAGGACCGGTATGAAGACCGCGAACAAGTGATGGCACAAGTGCGTGAGTGAAAGCACACAAGCATGCACACACATACACACACGCGCACAAGGTAAGAGCAAAGAGTGGAACAATGGAAGATCTTCGATTGCAAAAGAGTTCTCTTACAAACCTGAAATCTACAACAAGCTAACCTCAAAAATGAGCTCTCCAGCCCTTTTTATAGTTTTTTGAGTGGTTTTGGCCCTGTCCAGACCTAGTGACCGGCCTAGTTAAAAAATAGGTTCCAGGGCTTATTTGAGGGCTCAAACGGAGTCTAAAAATTATGAAAATTGGTAGGATGCTAGTTCTAATACTCCTCAAGCTGGAGGACTCCTCGGCTTGAACAAAATGGAGTTGCAAAAATAGAAAATGGTATTTACAATGGTTTTTAGTGATAAAAATCACTACTTTTGTAGGGATTTCTTCTAAAAATTTGACAGGTGCTTCTTGGAGCTCCCTACTTGCTCCTTCTTCTTGTGTGTCCACTTCCCTGATGTGCTTCCATGCTTTGTCCTTGACCTTGAGCTTCAACACTCCCCCCCCCTCTTGAGTGTGTCGTCCCTAACAGACCCTTGTTGTAGTGGTTTTTCCATGTAGTACATTGAGAGGTAGTGTCTTCCATGTATCAACAGTAGCGGTCCATCTTCCCAATGTAGCCTGGTCGATTGTTGGGTTCTTTAGTTTGCCACTGCTAGCTGTTACAGGTTGTAGTCCCTTTGTATGTACGTCTTCCTCATGTTCCAACTTGATGGTGCATTTGTGAGCTTTCCAAAACTGCTAGATGCTCAAAGGAGGTGGTCAATGTTGATTATGAGCAACTCTCAGTGGTGGATTGCTTCCTTGCTCTTGTTATTGTCACCTTGATGTCATCTGGTTCTTCCAAAGATGGCTTTCATAGTTTTCATGCCAAGTTTTTGTAACCCATAAGGGATGGTGGGTAAGTGCATTAGTGCATGGGTTGAACAAAATATGTGCCTTGTGCATGGCCTTGTAATGTGGCCCTATGTATGCATACTTGGAAAATGCATGGGAAGAAGTATGGTGCAAGAGATTGGATCTTGAGCTAAGTGCTCAAGATCCAATCTCATGCATACTTGGAAAATGCATGGGAAGAAGTATGGTGCAAGAGATTGGATCTTGAGTATGGTGCAAGAGATTGGATCTTGAGCTAAGTGCTCAAGGGTATGCTGACAAAGAGGCTTCCTAATCTATCATGATGAGCATGTTGCCGAAGTAGGTTGTGCTTGCCATGGTGAAAGGTCAGTCGATTTTTGTCTCTTCGTGTTGTATGCCCATCACGGTGATTGACGATTGGCTTGTCTTTCTCGTTGATGAACATCCTTTCTAATGGTTCACCTATGAGTGTCGGCGAGCGCATGGACCTGTTCTCCTTTTTTTTTTTGAACAATTACAAAACAAGAAGAAGGTGGTTAGGATCAATCAAAGATATTACATATGTCAAGTGTGTCTCATTTGCCTGGGATTTCTCAATTGTGTCTATGCATGGCCGTGTAATGTGGCCCTATATTGATGCATACTTTGGAAATGCATGACCTGAATGGTGCAAGAGACAGGGTTATGCCAAAGGCACATGGTTGTTGCTGGTCGAGGCTTTTGATGTTACTTGCATACTTGATGCATTCTTTGATGGGAGGTGTCGATTGGATCTTGAAATGATGTAATCCTCCTAATTGGAACACATTTTAGAATAGGATTTGACCCCGTAGAGATCACCTCAGGCCACTTCATCTTTGGATGCTTTCCAAACTTTAGTATCCAGTGTAGTTGGCTCTTTGGTTCTGTGGATGTTGCTGGTGCTTTTGGCTTCCAAACCCATATCCTTGATGATTGCCTGCTTACTTTTGCAGAAGGGTTGAGTTTATCCTATTTTAGTCTTTGTGCTCTGTTCTTACCCTTTTCTCTCCTCACCTTCTTTGTTGAGACCTTTTGCATGGTGGGGAGCATAGGCCTTTGCACGTGTAAGAGCGTTGTGGGCACCCATATAGGTGATTGTCCTTGTTGAACTGCAACTAATTTCTTAGGCACCCAAATTTGTCGTATGCCTTCTCGTTGAGCTGGTCTTGGTGGTTTGGTTCTTGTCTTCACATGGTTAGCTTGCCTGGGTGGGAATTGTGTTGGCAAGGTTGGTGGTTGCTCCCCTTTTCGTACCGAGATCCTCTTCATGCCCGGAACTAATTTCCTCTTGAAGTCTCTTCGTCTATTTGATATAGCGGTTGTCATATACCATTGTGCTTGCCTTGTTGGTTGAGTTGTGGTGCCAGCATTAGTATTTGCACAAGAGGAGGAGTTTGCTTGTCTTTGAGCCTATTCTTCCATCATTGAGTGCTTTTGGAACATAGAGCCCTTGACACATATAACATCTTTTTTGCTAAGATTAGTCCTAGGAGAACTATGAGAAGGTGTGACATCAGGATTTGTGAGCATGCAATTTTCTAATTCTAATGTAATGCATTGTTCGTGTACCCAAACTTGAAGAATTTGACTTCTTAAGTTCAAGTTGACTGCATGGTCATAAATCCAATCTTGACCTAAGACAAGTGGCTCTATAAGGTCCTCACCATGACACACTAGCATTTTTTACTTTCATTGGGACATCTTGAAGGTAAATGTGAAGTTCCACCTCGCCCAAACAAGGGGTTTCCACACCTCCCAATCCTATGAGATAGGCTTCTATGGGCTGGATGTCCACTTGCGGGTCTTGGCAGTATGAAAGTCTAACTGCACTAGTTGTTGCACCTGAGTCAACCAATGCTTTCACAGTCCTTACACTCTTTCCTTGTCCTACCTCTATGGTCACAAAGGGACGTCGATCAATTATTCGAGAAGTCGTCATGCCGGATTTTTGGCACATGTCCATGTGATATTTTGGAGCTTTTGTGTTGACATCTAGGCCTAATTGCCATAACTTATTTCTTCTGATGCGCTCTCTAGCCTCTACTTGTGCTTCTTCTCTAACCCTTAACTCCTCTTCTTTTCGCTTCTTAGCAGTGTTGAGTCTCATTAGCATTTCCTCTGTAAGAGGTTCTTGATATAACTTGACTCGACAACCACTTATATAGTTCGACAAGATATCACCTTCTAAAGTGGCCAATCGAACCGCACCGCTAGTGGAAATTCGATTAATGATCATGGGTCCATATCCTCATTTTTCCAACTTATGGGCATGTTGCTTTAGCGTGTAAACCAGCACGAGATCTCCTTCTTTCAATCCTTTATCCTTTATATGGGCATCAAAGTATGCCTTTTGCCGTTTCTTTGCAGCATAAATGCCTGTTGCTGCTCGTAGCCTCGTCTCACCTAAGCGTTCTAGGTCAAAGATCCTGGAAGACAACTCATGTCCATTCCACTCATGCTCTTGTGCTACTCGTAAAGCTGGGATTAGGAAATCTAATGGTAGCACAGCATTATGTCCGAAGACCATCTGAAATGGGGTGTCATTGAGTACCGTTGTGTAGGCAACTCGATATGCCCAAACAACATGATGAAGTTGTTTGTCCCAATCAGAGCGTTTATTATTGACGAGTTTTGTCAATACATTACATAGGATCTTATTCGTGCTCTCGGCTTGTCCGTTAGCTTGTGGGTGATAGGGGGCAGACTTCTTATGTATCACCATGAATTCTTGAAGGAGGTTTTCAATAACTTCGTTCAAGAAGTGTGTGCCTCTATCACTAACCAACTCTATTGGTAGTCCATATCTCGTGAATTCTCGAATAAGAACTTCGCGGTCATTTGAGCATCATTCTTGGTTGTGGCTTTTACCTCCACCCACTTTGTAAGGTAATATGTGGCTACAATAATGTATTCTGCATGGGAGTTTCTGGCTGGGGGGTTAATAGTACCTACAAAGTCTATACCCCACTTCGCGAATGCGGGTCCTCCCATCATGGGCCTCAAAGGAATCTCATCTTTTCTGATCGGATATTGTGCTCGTTGACACGTGTCACATTTCTTCACATAGGTATGGGCATCCATATGAAGAGTGGGCCACCAAAGTCCTGAGAATAGGATGGTCTTAATTACTCGATCAGGCCCAAAGTGCCCATTGCAACACTGCTATGTGCAGTTTCTAAGACTTTCAAATAGTCTGATTCATGAACACACAGTCTTAGGTAACCATCTTTGCCTCTCCGATATAGGTTGTGTCCTACTAAGGCATAGTCCTGAGCCTCTTGCTCCATGCTCCTTCGTCGTGCTAGGCTAGCCTCATTGGGTAATGCTCCTGATCTCATGAATTCTACCAATGGAGCACTCCACTCTGGAATTAATGACACGTGATAAAGAGTGGCATGCTCCACTGGGGGTCTCTCTTTGCACGTTGGACAATTCTTAATCCACTCATGAATTTCCTTGTCCATGCTAGGCCAATATACTCCTAAACGTTTTAGATTCTGCAATGTTCGTTGTTTAGAGTAGTGATTTCCTAGCAAACCTTCATGGGCTTGTTGCAACCAACTACTATGTTCGTCATCCTCGACACAACGAGCTAATACACCCTCTGTATCTTGTTTGTACATGCTTCCTGCGAATATTTGATATTGATGTGATCGTACAATTTCTTCTTTGATTGTTTTTTCATTCTTATTTGCAGGTCCGAAAGTTAGGACATGTACTAAATTATTTGCCCATTTAGGAACAACCTCTAAATTGAACAAATAAGCATCCCGTAGTTCATCAGACACTCCTTGCGGTGGCTCTCTTGAAATGATGCGAGAAAGATGGTCTGCCCTAAGGTGGGTCCTACCTTTCCTGACAACAACTTCAAAGTCGTATTCCATTAGTAAGAGGAACCATCTTACAAAGCGGCCTGTATTGCAAGGTTTATTGACCAAATATAATAGAGCTTGATGATCAGTGAAAAACTTGAACTTTTTGGCCAATAGATAGTGTCTAAACTTCTTCACATCATATACCATGCCTAGACCTTCTCTTTCCGTTGTGGTATAATTTTGTTCAGCCGCATTTAATTGCCTACTAGCATATGCTATCAGCAAATCTAGGTTTCCTTCACCTGTGGATTGTGCTAGCACACATCCTATAGCATGATTGGATGCATCCACATGGACATGGAATGGTTTATTCCAATCAGCAGTGGTCAGTATTGGTGCTGAACACAAACGTCTCTTCAGCTCATTGAAGGAATTCTCGCATTCATTATTCCATTCAAAATTTGTCAACAACCCATAAAGAGGTTTAGCTATGATGGGATACATGTGGATAAACCTGCAGTAATATCCACAATGGCCCATAAAGGCTTGTACCTCTTGATCATTCCTTGGCCTGGGCAGCTCTGCTATTGCTCTTACTTTGTCCTCATCTGTTGAAATTCCATTCTTAGAAAGAATGTGACCTAAGATTTTACCTTGTCGTACCATGAACACACACTTCTCTGGGTTCAGACACACTCGATATTCTCTACACCTGTTGAAGATCTATCTGAGCTCAGGGATGTGGTATCTTCGTTGTTGGGAATGAGCACATAAATCGTCCACATATACTTCTAAGCTCTTTCGTAAGAAATCTTTGAAGACATGACACATAAGCCTTTGAAATGTTGCAGGTGCATTGGTGAGCCCAAATGGCATCACACGGAATGCAAAGATTCCCCATTCTATGGCAAAAGCCGTTTTGTGTTGATCTTTTGGGGTAATGGCTACTTGGTTGTAACCTGAAAATCCATCAAGGAAGCTATAAACTTCCTTGCCTGCAACACGCTCCAATAAATGTTCGGTGATTGGAAGCAGATAACTATCTCAAATTGTAGCAGCATTAAGTTTTTTAAGGTTAATGCACACTCGCAACTTTCCATTCTTCTTGGGCACCACTACAATGGGGGATACCCATTCAGTATGCTCAATCTCATAGATAAATCCAGCTTCAATCAACCTATCAATCTCTTCTTTGATTTTAGCTGCATAAGTGTCATTATATGTGTAGGGCTTTTGTTTGGTGGGCTTGGCATCAGCGGTCATGGGGATTGTATGAGAGCAAATTTTTGGATCTACTCCCTTCAAATCTCTATAGTGCCATGCAAACACGTCCCTATATTCCCTTAATAGAGCCACAAGCTCTACTTCTTCTTTTGCACTTAGGTCATCTCCTATGTATGTACATCATTCTTCATTCTCTTCAATGGTTACTACAATTTTTTTTGTCTTTTCTTTATTATCATATGATTCTCCTATAATAGCCTGTCTCTTAGGCATTCGTACCAAAATGTTTCGGTCTTCAACTTCATATTTCTTGAAATTTTCTGGTACCTCAAACAATGATTCCTCCTCTTTTTGTTTCATGGCTTTTCTCTTCTTTTTCTTTTGACCTCCTTCATTTATATTCACAGTTTTAATGCTTGTGAGGGGTTCTTCTTCTTTTTGAGTCAATACTCCTACATCTTCTAGATAGTGCTCCTCTGAGATGAAGCAGCTATCCATCACAATGGACTCTAGCTCATCGTCATTCTCTTCTTCTTCTATGATGTCACTAGGGTCACATTCTTCCAACAACGGCTGACACATGAACACTGAAATATCATAACCCTCCTCATCACAATGAGGTGTCCATTGTTCTTCATTGAATGCAATGTCCATGGTAGCTAAGATTTCTGCCCAACCATGAGGCTCAAATTCCTCATTTGGAAATATCATCTGTGTATAGGCTAGGTCTTTGATTGGTCTATCTCCTGGGGGAGTTCCTTCTTCTCTTGCTTTTAGGCGCTTTTCCTCTTCCTTTGTGACCTTGCACATCCACAAGTGAGTATCTTCATGCAACCATGATGGATCAGGTGAGCTTCCAGAATGCATAGAGATTGAGTCTTCTTTTGCTTTGTGGATAGGATTCCACTGTAGGGGTGGTACATCTGTGAAGGTGTAATCCTTCAAATTGACCTTGGTGGTGACCCCTAAGTGTTGTAAGTACAAGGAGTTGATTCCCCAATCCTGTACTATTTGCAATTGTCGTAGGAAGGGTCTTCCTAGGATCATCTTATAGACATTATTTTTCTCAAAGTCTCATATAGCAAATGTATGTTCAAACTCTACACCACAAGTGGTTAGAGTTATCCCTTCAAGAAATCCTAGAGGTCTTTCAAAATGACCGTCTACCATTTGAAGCTTCATTCTAGTTGGTCTTAATGTAAGTTTGCCCCATTGCTTCCACAAGGAGGTGGTCGCAATAGCAACACCAGCACTTGAATCTACGACTGCTTTGGTTGTGTAACCTTGATAGGTGATCGGAAGATAAGTATTACCTTCTTCACCTTCGCTCATGTCTCCTATCTTGTCTAGAGGTATCTCTGGAATTTTTTGCTTAGAGCTTGCTTTTGGCATATTGGAATCAAGTTCTGGAACCGAATCCTTCACATGATTCCATAGCTCAGGTTTTGCTTTGAGCAGCTCTTCCACAGTGAGATGGCACTGAACCTTAGTGTTCTTCACGACGTCAGTGTTTCTTGGAACAATTGAGTCTTCATTCCTTACCAATATTGTGGGAGCTCTGATCTGAAGAGATTTAGATTCCCGTGGGCCTGTGAATTGTGGCAACTCTTGTAAAGAATTAGAATTCAAAATCTAATCTCTCATCCTCTTGTTGCTCTGTTTGGTCTCCATAGATAGAAGGAATGTCTTGGGGAAATTGATCGTGAAGATCATCAATTTCAGGAATAGGAGGAGGGTTACCCTTCTCCTTGGCCCATTTCTCTTCTTGTTTTTCCCGCAAGAACTCTTGAGAGTACTGTTGAATTGAAAGAGGTGCTCCCTCATCTATGGAATCAGGAACATAAGCTTTCCTTGGCTGTGAGCTCTCTCTTTCAACAACGGGTTGAGCCTCTCGAGGTTGTGGAGAAATTTGACTCCAATGTACACAATACACGCAGCAGAAGTTAGAGAACCTCTTCTAGAATCTTCCCTGTAAGACACATGCTTACTAAAACCTGATTCAGTCACAGCTCAGAGATCCAATGGCTCTGAAATTTTGTCCACGGACAGCAGACTCTCTTAACTTTCTAAGAAGCTAAAGAACACTCCATTTGGAGTTCATTTGACCAGGCAACCGACTGTCCAAAGTTAGACTACTTGTCAACTCAGGTATAGCAAAAACTTGAGGTTCACAAGAAATGTTCCCAGTAACTATTGGACAATGATCTGATAGAGATATTTTAGATACAAAGAGTATGAGAGATAAGCTTTCCAACAAGATATCATATGCATTAATTGGATATGTACATAGAGCGATATGACCTTTACAAGGTCACTATGTATACAAAGGGTATGCGGATGGAATACCTTTGTGCCTTCTAGCATCCAAATGAGGTACCTTCTGATATCCATTGGTGAGAGAGTGACCAGCATATGCTTCTATACCATCTCCTTGTCATCTCCACAAAATGTCACGTTCAAATGAACTCTTTATATAGAGCTATGGGCATAGGACTTTTCACCTACCCTTGCATCTTCTCTCACCTCTTGACCTTTCACTTCATGGCCTTTGTCTTTCCATTGCCTTGGATGGCTTTTGGTGATCCATATCACTCCATATGGATAAGGTCACGTATTTTTTGAGTATTCCATCTCTCTATTTACATTTTGGCTTTTATCCAAGCCATAAATATATTTGCCCTTTTTAATTCAACACTCTACATTAAAGTTATGAGTGTGCCCTTTATATTTTTAGGGTCTTTCTTCATTTTGGGCTTACAACAATTACATAAATGATGAAGAGGTACATAATGAAGGGTGAGTATGTGCCAAGCCTCACAATTGGAGCTTGCACATGTACCATAATTTTCAACACTCCCCCTCAAGCTACAATTGGGAGTCCATGCTACTCTCCAATTCTCCTCCTCTTCGTCCTTTGCGTCCATTGCCCTTTGCTTCATATGTGGGTGATCTCCCTCATTGCTTTCAAGCTTCTTTGGCTTCTTTCATCTTTACCCTTGCTTCTTTGGCTCTTTGCAAGAGCTCTTCTTCAATCCCTAGCATAAACATGCTTCATACAAACTTTGCAATCAAATGAGATCACCTACATATACCTTTGTTGCTTCACTCTCTTCCTCTTTGTTGTCCTCTCTTTGCAACTTCATGGCTTCATGGCTTGCATGCTTCTCTTTGATCCTCCTTTGTCTTTGGATCATCTTCAACCTTCTTCTTTTGGGTTCAATCTTTGCATCTCCTTTTGACGTCATCATGGTTGTCATGCTTCCTTTTAGCTAGTCTTCATGACTTCTTTTGTACTTCATGGCTGCTCCTTGCCTTCTAAGCACTCCTTTGATAATGGTGGCTCTTCCTCATGCTTTGAGATTACCTTTAGTGGCTGCTCTTGCTCTTTCTTTGACTATACCTACTTTTTTTGGGTACTTTCCTCTTCTTTGGACTTCTTTGAATCTTCCAATCTTTGCAAGCTAACTCCCCCTTGCTTCATAATCTTTGATTCATTCTTCATGGCTGATTTTAGACCTGCAAAATTAACAATGGGCTTATCATATATGAACTCTTTCATGAGTTCCTTTCATGTGAAGCATTCATAGCTTCCACACCTTCCAAGCTTTCTTCTTCACCTACAAAAACACACAAGAAATCGTGAATGTGATCAATGGTGCCTCTTGCACCTAACAAGGGTTGCCATGCCTCTTGGGATGGTCTTACTTTCCCTTACATAGGCTTGTGTAGCTCAAGCGTAAGCACCACCTCCTTTACTTGTCAATCCCCGGAGACGTGAGGACCGGTATGAAGACCACGAGCAAGTGAAGACACAAGTGCGTGAGTGAAAGCACACAAACATGCACACACATACACACACACACACGCACCAAGTAAGATCAAAGAGAGGAACAATGGAAAGCTTAGATTGCAAAAGAGTTCTCTTACAAAAGCTCTATTCTCTAACAAGCTAACCTCAAAAATGAGCTCTCTAGCTCTTTTTATAGTTTTTTTACTAGTTTTGGCTCTGTCCAGACCTAGTGTCCGGCATAGTTAAAAATTAGGTTCCAGGGCTTATTTGAGGGCTCAAACGGAGTCTAAAAATTATGAAAATTGGTACGATGGTACTTCTAATACTCCTCAAGCTCGAGGACTCCTTGGCTTGAACAAAATGGAGTTATAAAAATAGATAATGGTATTACAATGGTTTTTAGTGATGAAAATCACTATTTTTGTAGGGGATTCTTCTGAAAATTTGACATACACTTCTTGGAGCTCCCTACTTGCTCCCTCTTCTTCTATGTCCACTTCTTTGATGTGCTTCCATGTTTTATACTTGACCTTGAGTTCCAACACTCCCCCCCCTCTTGAGTCTGTTGTCCCTGACAGACCCTTGTTGTAAGGGTTGTTCCATGTAGTGCTTTGAGAGGTGGTGTCCATCCTTTGTATGAGCTTGTTCCTTGGATTCCAGCAAGAATGTGTCGTTGTGAGCTTTCAAAACTGCAAGTTGCTCAAAAGAGGTTGTCAAGATTGATTTGGAGCAACTACTGGCTTCAATTTGCTTCCGAGATATGGATGTTGTTCCCATGACGTCCGCTAGCTCTTCCAAAGATGATGTTGAGAGCAGTCATGCCAACTACTCATAACCCATAATGAATGATGGGTAAGTGTGTTTGTGCATGGGTTGAAAAAAGTATGTGCCTTGTGCACGGCCTTGTAATGTAGCCCTACGCATGCTTACTTGGAAAATGCATTGGGAGAAGTATGGTGCAAAAATTGCGGGTCTTGAGCTAAGTGCTCAAGGGTATGCTGACAAAGAGGTTTCCTAATCTATCATGGTTATGGTGTTGCCAGAGTAAAGATACTTACCGTGGTGAAGGGTTGGTTGATGTCTATCTCTTCATGTTGTATACTCGGCATTTGTGATGGAACATTGTCGATGAATGTCCATGTTGCTGGTCCACCGAAAAGTTTTTTGAGTGCCTGGTTCTATCTTCTCGTTTCGAAGCAATGTTTGCCAAATACTAAGAATTGAATTTCTTTATATTCTTTGACAAACAACATTGGGTAACTACACCAAGCTTAGTTTCACATATTCTCTTTAGTTCACCATAAGCAGGAGTCTGCTCATCTAGTATACAGACGAGGATTTTCGGGGTACCAAACAAACTCTTGCAAATATCTCCTTGGATGCTCTCATACATAGAGTAGTTAAGCATCACTCAAGTTGTGGACCTTCAAGATCTTCACTCCCACCATGGTAAGGGGAAACCATAGGTGTGGATGCCATGTTCATGCTAAGTTCTTGACATCTACCAGATAAGGCAGCAATTACATCATTTGCTAGCCGAGACACACTTCTATCCAAACTGATAAATGCCTAGTAATTGATGGTTCAATCTTCAACTAAGCATGACTCATTCATGTTCCATGAGCGAAACCTGGGAACAAGTTCTTTCCCTCTTTTTTTTTTTTTTTTTTTTTTTGAGGGATGTCACAAAACAAGAAGGCAAAGTTTAGTATCAAAAAGTGGTTTACATGTGTCAATGTGCTTTAGTGCATGGGACTCTCAGTTGTGTCTATGCACGGCCATGTAATGTGGCCCTATATAATGCATACTTTAGAAATGCATGACCTGAATGGTGCAAAAGACAAGGTTGTGCAAGGAGCACATGGTTGTCGCTCGTCGAGGCCTGATGTCACTTGCAGATGTTGGTGTCATCTTTGTTGGAGGTATCCATTGGATCTCGAGATGACCACTGATCCTTCCTCTTTATAGGGATCCATTTTAGAACAGTCGTCGGCACTATAGAGATTACTTTAGGCGTCTTCCTCTTTGGATGCGTTCTAAACTGTGGTATCCAGTGTGGTTGGCACTTTGGTTCGATGGAGGCTACTTGTACTTTTGGCTTCCAAACCCATATCCTTTTTGCACGTCTTCTTACTATTGTTGAAGAGCTGATTTGATCTTCTTTCGGTCTCTGTACGTGGTTCTTACCCTCTTCTCTTTTTTGCTTCTTTGTTGAGACCTTGCGCATGTGGGAGAACATAGGTTGTTGTGGATGTAGGAGCTTTTTAGGTACCCACATCTGTAATTGCCCTTGTTGAGCTGCAGCTAACTTCTTAGGCACCCAAACTTGTTGGATACCTTGTGATTGAGCTTGTCCGAGCTGCTTCTTTCGTCTTCTGGCCTGGTTGGCTTGCCTGGATGGGATTTGTGGGGGCAAGGCTAGTGGTTGCTCTCCTTTGCGTACCCATATCTGCTTCATGCTCGGAACTGCTTTCTTATCGAATGGTGTCTTTCTATTTGATGCAGTAGTTGTCGTGAACGGTTGTGTTTGCTTGTGTGGTGGACTCACTACTATGGCTACTTGATTCTTTGGAGAAGAAGAAAGATCCACCCGCCTTCGAACCTGGTCTTCCACAATTGACTCCTTCTGCATCACAAAGCTTTTGACACATATGTCACTCTAGCACAATGGTGAGTACCAACGTGAGAAGATTACCGATGGTGGTCCCTGTGGTGGTGCAATGTACAGGAAGTTTAGCCATTCTTTGCATTGCGCGTTGTTCTGCACTTTGATATTGAATGCCTTCCAAGACCTGCGGCGTGGAACTGGGCCGTAGCATGGATTGTATAGGAGATGTAAAGGCGCATTGTTCCATGTGCGTAGCATTTCTGGATATGTCTCTAGAAGTTTCTGCCGCCAAGTGGGTTGACGAATTTTGCCTTTTTGCTCCTCTAGAGGAAGGTCTTCGGGTTGAAATTGGGTAGCAAAGGTAGGAATCTGACCCGTGACTCTCTGTATTTCTGCATTATAATCAGCCAGGATAATATAATAAGGCCTGTATTGGAGTTCAGATGAGAGGATAAGGCGTCTCGATGACAGGTTCTTGAAGTAAGCAGATTGTAGCACAGTTTCCTCTATGACCCTCATGGTCTGATTTTGCACTACTGTGCGCTCTTTGTGAGAACTCCCGATTTCCTCCACTTGACGTAGCCATGGAGGCCGTGGTGCCTCGAATGTGTCCTGAGCTTCTTCCGTTTGTTGGCCTCCTGGGAAGGGTTGTGGGTCGTATTCTTCTTCAAATGTCTGTTCCACAGGAATTTGTACTACTTCTTCGTCGGTGGGAGCCTCTGGAGGGGAAGGTGGTCTCTCATATTGTAGTAGACGTGCTTGCAATTCGGTGACCTGTTTCTGGAGATCTTTTAAGGCCTCTGAGTCCGTGAGAAGTGAAGCCGCGGAGGAGGTGGTTTGAGAGGCTGCTGTTGTTTCTTTTGGTGTTTCTGCTTCAGCTGACCCAGTTCCTCTGATAGCAGGTCATGTGCTTCAAGCAGCATGGCATAGTCTTCCAATATGATCTTGATATTGTCGGGGGTCACTGCTTGAAACTTTGATGGGCTGATGGGTGCCCCAGATGTGCTTTCGATAGCTGCTTCTAGGTTCTCTTGATTTTGTAATTGCAGGTGTCGATTCTCTTCATGAGCGGCAGCAAGATGTCGCTTGAGTAGGGCCATATTTCGCTGAAGCTTTGAATTGCGTTCCAGCTGTGTCCGTAGGTGACCTTCTACCACTTGTATTGCTTCCTGATTTGTGTTCTGTAACTGTACCTCCAATATGCTATGAGCCTCTTGGAGAGTTTGGAATTGTGTGTGGAGGCGAGCATTTTCCTATTCTAGTGCAGCAAGGCGGTGTTGTAGTGTCTCCGAGTGCTCTTGCAGGCGTTCATTCTGTTGCTGGAGCTGATTGTAATCTGTCCTTAAGTTTGATATACAAGCTAGCATGGTGTCCAATGCATTTCCTATAGATGAGGGGGTGGTGTTTGTTGGGGCTTCACTCACTAATTAGGCATGGATATATGAAGACATATAGAGAAAGGAAGAAGGAAAGGAGAAGTGAAGAAGAAGCATACAAAAAATCAAGCCTAAGTGAAGGAATAATTTCACTATTGTAAATTAGTGCAAAATTAGAGTCTAGTTGTTCATTTGATCTTCAGAACTTACGAGTTCAAGTCTAGGAGAATGTAAATCATAGGTATATAAGTTAATTTGAGACAAAAACATGTAAGTGAGAACTCAATTTTGTAATTTGAGTGAGTAGAGAAAAGTCGTGTTTTTCTGAGAGAAATGTTGAGGAAAAACTTCTGAGTCTGAGAGAGTTTTCCATGGCTATGAGCAAAATTAGGCCAAGCCAATTTGTATACATCTTCTCTGATATACAATATATGTTTGTGTAGAAGGATTAAGTCTAATTCCTCTTGTACATTGAGTTCTAAGTCATTTCATATGACTGTGTAAGGTAGTTGACAGTTACGACTTTTCTGGCGCACATTTGTCTGATCTTCTTAAGGTCAGATCTCGAAGTATACTGTAAAGTTTTCAGTAAGTGATAGCTCATTTTAAAGCTACTATCCTCAACTACATTTGGTCAAAAGATCTTTAAGAAACGGGACGCATACTCAGAGAAATCAGCTTAACAGTGAAGGTATGTCAAATCGATGAAGGTGATTTTCAGTTTTCAGACATAGTGAAAAGTTTGGTGCAAAATCAGAAGATTTTGAAGTTATTACTTGAAAGTTTTGCTTGTTATGTGTTCCTTAACATTAGCAAGAACTTCTCTTAGTAGTTGATCAAAGGAATTTGCAAAGATCAAGCTAATACAGGTCAGATTGAAGGATTTAAGAAAAGGCGCAGATTTCTGTGAAGTGAAATTTTGATTCTCACTAAGTTCAGTGGTGAAGACTCACATTTGGAGTATTGCTAAGCTAATGATGGTTATGGAGGTTTTCTAATACCACATTAGTTTAGTTCTTGTGGTGTTTCACACACCAACAAGTGGTATCAGAGCAGATAAGGTCCTCGAGAGTAAAGGGAGAGCAGATACAAGAAGAATTGAAGAGTTCTTTATCAAAGAAGGTGGAAGCTGAGATGTTCAACAAACAAAAGTCATCAGAAGATTATTTCGAAGTTACTCCCAAGGGTAAAGGTCTACAAAAGGTATCATTCTTTAACTTTATACTTACAGGTTGAAGCAGAAGCAAGGATACTATGGCAGATCATGTATCCATTGACAAATTGGACAGAGATAACTATCCTGCTTGGGTAATGAGGATGGAAGCCTTACTTATGAGTAAGGACCTAATGGTATATGTGACAGGTGAAGAAGAAAAGCCTAAATTTGAAGATGAGAATCATCCAAGAAAGGAAGAGCTAGAAGCTTTGAAGCTATGGCAGAAGAGAGATGCAAGTGCAAGAGCTTATATATATAACACTATTACAGATCATTTGTTGCCACATATCAGAGGTTTAGAAACAACTGAAGACATTTGGAATGCTTTGGAAGATCCCTTCCAAAATACTACTAAAGCTAGGAAAGCTAGCTTATGGTCAGAGTTCACCACATTCAAGAAAAAGCAAAATCAGAGCATTAGTGATTATGTCACTAAAATGAAGGAGTTGGCAGATAGCCTTGGTTCTATTGATGAGAATATTGAAGATCATAGGTTGATAGCACAATTACTTGCAGGGTTAAGAGGTGATGAAAGATGGAAGCCTTTTGTACTTTCAACAGAGCTCTCATTAAATCATTATGTGCCAGAATTGAATCAATTACTTGGGTTGATGCTCACATTTGAGCAAGACTTGAAGTCAGATGGAGACAAAGGTCAAAGTTCAGCAATGTACATGAAGAACAAGAAGAAAGGGGATAAAGGTAAAGCAAAGGATGAGGAAGAGTCAACAACTCAAGCAAATTATGCAAGAGGAAGAGGTATTGGCAGAGGTAAAGGTCGAGGAAATGGAAGAGGTAGAGGTAATCAGAACAATAACAAGAACACATGTTGGATTTGTGGATTGAGCAATCATCTAGCATATGATTGTTGGCATAATCAACAAGGATCAAGCCAAAATCAGAACAACAATGGCAGAGGAAGAGGTGGAAGGTTTCAGAATCAATTTCAAAGAGGAAGACAGAATTCAAGAGGAAGTTTTGGTAGAGGTGGTGGAAGAAATTGGAATCAGAATCAATCTTACAATACCACATATTACAATTATGCAAATGATACACAGAATGACACTCATACAACATTGATGATGAATTCAATAAGTTCATCAGAGAAGGAGGATCTCAAGGTATTTTATATTGACTCTGGTTGTTCAAATCATTTGTCAGGTAATATAGAATTATTGTCATAATTGGAAGAAGGCAATTCAAGTCATACAGTACAAACAGGTGATAATACAAAACATAGTGTGCATTCAATTGGAAAAGTGAAGTGTAGGAGTGGAGCTGATTTGTTAACAAATGTTTTGTATGTTCCAACAATACCAAAGAATCTGATTAGTGTTGGACAAATAGTGGAAAAAGGTTTCCATGTCAGATTTACAAATGAAGGAGTATTTGTTGAAGATCCAGAGGATGGATACAATCCCATTGTTTGTGGTAAGAAGGAAGGTAGACTTTTTACTCTCAAAGTGCAAGGAAATGTTGGTCAAGCCCTAATCACACATGGTGATGAAGTAATTACAGAGTTAGATCTATGGCATAAGAGATTGGGACACTTCAATGAAAGAGGAATCAAAACTATGGTGGAGAACCAATCTGTATTGGGGCTACCAAATGTGAAGAATCAACATATGATATACAAGTGTGAAGCTTGTCAGATGGGAAAAGCACATAGACTACCATTTCAGAAGAAAGGTTTCAAGCATGATGGTTTGCTTGAACTCATACATACAGATGTATGGGGACCAACAAAAGAAGGATCAATAAATGGATCTAGGTATTATGTTTTGTTTATTGATGATGCTACAAGGTGGATAACCCTTTATGTTCTAAAAGAAAGATCAGAAGTGTTTGGAGCCTTCAAACATTTTCATGCTTATGCAGAAAGAGTTACAGGTCGAAAACTCAAGAGGCTAAGGTCTGATGGAGGGGGAGAATACTTCTCCCAAGAATTTAATGACTATCTTTGGAATGCAGGTATTAAGAGAGAGATAACTTGCAGGTATACACCTCAACATAATGGGTTGGTAGAAAGGAGAAATAGAACATTGGTTGAATTTGCAAGAGCAATGTTAAAAGAAAAGAATTGCCCTAATTATCTTTGGGCTGAGGCTGTAAATACAGCTACATACCTTGTGAATAGGCTACCATGTGGAGCTTTGAATGGTATGACCCCTTATGAAGCTTGGTGGGGTAAGAAACCAACACTTGACCATTGTAAAGTGTTTGGGTCAATTGCCTATGCTTATGTGCCATCACAACTCAGACATAAGCTTGAACCAAAGGCAGAAAAATATGTGTTTATTGGGTATGATGAAAAGCAAATGGGTTATAGGCTATGGAGTCCTTTAACTAAACATTTTATTGTTTCCAGAGATGTGACCTTTGATGAACAGAAGAGTTGGTATGCAGATAAAGATTGTGACCTTGAAACATTTGAAGAAGAGATAAGAAGGAATGCAAGAGGTAAGTCTCATATGCAGATAGATGGAGATGAAGAACATATGCAAGCAAGCACATCAAGAGTTGGATCATATAGAAGAAATGAAGATGGACCAATATTTGATGAAGAAATACATCCAGATAAACATGAAGAGTGTGAACCAAGAAGATAAACCAGAATGAGGAAGCAACCTACAAGGTATTCCTATGATACTTCTTACTTGACTCAGAAAAATTATGCTTACATGGTTAAGGAAGTTGAAGAACCTCAAAGTTATGATGAAGCAAAGGGTAAGAGACAATGGGAAGAAGCAATGAAGGAAGAGTTTGATGCACTTGAAGAAAACAAAACTTGGGAACTTGTTCCAAAGCCTAATGGTAAGAAAGTGATTGGAAATAAATGGGTTTACAAAATTAAAAGGCATGCAGATGGAACTATAGCCAGATACAAAGCTAGATTGGTGGTTAAAGGCTATGCTCAAACTTTTGGCATAGATTATGATGAGACATTCAGTCCTGTGGCAAAGATGTCAACCATAAGGACAATCATTGCCATTGCAGCATCAAAAGGATGGGCATTGAGTCAATTGGACATTAAGAATGCATTTTTGAATGGATATATATCAGATGAGGTTTACATGGAGCAACCTCAAGGGTTTGCAGATCACAAGTTTCCAAATTATGTTTGCAGGTTAAGAAGAGCACTTTATGGGTTGAAGCAAGCTCCAAGAGCTTGGAATTATAGACTTGTAAAGTATCTTAATGATCTTGGATATCAAAGTTCAAAGGCAGATGCAAGTTTACTTATCAAAAGAACAGATGAAGGTATGATCTACATTTGTATTTATGTAGATGATATTATAATCACAGGTACCTCAAATGAAGGAATCAAGGAGGTGAAGAAGCTACTTGAAAGAGAATTCAAGATAAGTGATCTAGGAAAATTGTCATATTTTCTTGGCATATATGTATCACAAGAAAGGTATCTTTTGAATCTTCTAAAGAAGTTTAACATGGAGAATTGCAGAGAGGCATCAACACCACTAGAGGTCAATCATAAACTCAGTAGATATGATGGTGCAGAGTTCAAAGACATGAGGAAGTATCAATCTTTAGTGGGAAGTTTGATTTATGCTACACTAACAAGGCCTGATCTTAGTTATGCAGTGGGTGTTCTTTCTCAATTCATGCATTGTCCAAAGGATCCACATTGGATTGCAGGTCAAAGAGTTCTTAGATATATCAAAGGGACTTTGAAAGAAGGATTATATTATCCTTTTACATCAAATATAAGATTGAGAGCCTATAGTGATTCAGATTGGGCAGGAAGTCAGGATGATAGGAGATCTACTCATGGCTACATGATATACATTGGAGATAAGCTTGTGAGTTGGTGTTCAAAGAAACAACATACAGTGGCTTTATCATCAACAGAAGCTGAATACAAAGGACTTGTGGAAGTAGCAAAAGAAGTAATATGGATGCAAACATTATTCAAAAGCTTGGGAATTGATCAAGGTATACCTATTATTCATGGAGATAATATGAGCTCATTATATCTTGCAGCAAATCCTGTATTTCATGCAAGGACAAAGCACATAGAAATACAGTATCATTTTCTCAGAGAAAAGGTAATGGAGAAGGAGATTGAAGTGGTGTACACTTCTACAAAAGATCAGATTGCAGATATTATGACAAAAAGCTTGGATGGAGTGAAGACAAGTAGGTTCAAGGAGATGGCAGGAATAAAAGAGAAGAAGACTATATGAAGAAGTCAAAGTATGCTAATTAGTGATTGAGGGGGAGCTATTGGGGCTTCACTCACTAATTAGGCATGGATATATGAAGACATATGGAGAAAGGAAGAAGGAAAGGAGAAGTGAAGAAGAAGCATACAGAAAATCAAGCCTAAGTGAAGGGATAATTTCACTATTGTAAATTAGTGCAAAATTAGAGTCTAGTTGTTCATTTGATCTTAAGAACTTACGAGTTCAAGTCTAGGAGAATGTAAATCATAGGTATATAAGTTAATTTGAGACAAAAACATGTAAGTGAGAACTCAATTTTGTAATCTGAGTGAGTAGAGAAAAGTCGTGTTTTTCTGAGAGAGATGTTGAGGAAAAACTTCTGAGTCTGAGAGAGTTTTCCATGGCTATGAGCAAAATTAGGCCAAGCCAATTTGTATACATCTTCTCTGATATACAATATATGTTTGTGTAGAAGGATTAAGTCTAATTCCTCTTGTACATTGAGTTCTAAGTCATTTCATATGACTGTGTAAGGTAGTTGACAGTTACGACTTTTTTGGCACACATTTGTCTGATCTTCTTAAGGTCAGATCTCGAAGTATACTGTAAAGTTTTCAGTAAGTGATAGCTCATTTTAAAGCTACTATCCTCAACTACATTTGGTCAAAAGATCTTTAAGAAACCGGACGCATACTTAGAGAAATCAGCTTAACAGTGAAGGTATGTCAAATCGATGAAGGTGATTTTCAGTTTTCAGACATAGTGAAAAGTTTGGTGCAAAATCAGAAGATTTTGAAGTTATTACTTGAAAGTTTTGCTTGTTATGTGTTCCTTAACATTAGCAAGAACTTCTCTTAGTAGTTGATCAAAGGAATTTGCAAAGATCAAGCTAATACAGGTCAGATTGAAGGATTGAAGAAAAGGCGCAGATTTCTGTGAAGTGAAATTTTGATTTTCACTAAGTTCAGTGGTGAAGACTCACATTTGGAGTATTGCTAAGCTAATGATGGTTATGGAGGTTTTCTAATACCACATTAGTTTAGTTCTTGTGGTGTTTCACACACCAACAGTGTTTACAATGGAAGATGCATGGGAAGGGAATTGGGGAAGGGGAAGAGTGAATGATGTGTCTATTGAAGACGTGTGTGTGGGTGAAATTGGTGGAGGGGGAATGGGAGGAGGTTGAAGCGTGGGGGGAGGGGGAGGTGCCATGGGTGGTGAAATGTCCATACTTTCAGGAGTGGGTGCGAGTGTGGGGTCTACCATATACATTGGAATGGTAGGTGGTGTGTGTGTGAAAGTGGTGAATAGATGAGAAGTGGGGTGGGGAGCTGAAAATAAAGGGAATGGTTGAGACCTGGGTTGAAAAGTTCTAGCAAGGAAGTTATGGAGGGATTGGAGAAGTGGAGAGATGGAGGTCGGGGGTTGAGGTTGTAGAGTTGAGGAGGGCATGAAGGGTTGCATGGTAGCAGGGAAACCCATGAATATGGATCTAGGGTCAAGATGACCTATGGCTGAGGGCATGGGGGATGGTTGTCCTAGGGCAGGCTCTATGAGCGATTCGGTGGATTGTGTAGTGATGGGGGTTGCTTCATAGATTGGGTTATCAGAGGTGGAGAATAGGGTTGAACTAGAGATGGGAGTACGGAAGATGAAGGTTGGTTCGGTGGGTTGAGTGGTCGAGGTGGTTTCCACGGTTTCTGCTCTAGGAGGCGATGGTGGGGGTGTGGGTGGTAGTGGCTCGGTGGATTCCTCATGGGTGACTGGGTGCTCTTGGCTAGCAGTTTCTGTTGCTTGGGAGGTTGTCCTGATGGGTTCGGATGTAATACTTGGCCCCTCTGCCGTTGTAATGGGGATCTGGATATTCTTACCTGAGCGTGGTCGTGTCTGGAATCTTCGTGGATCATATTGAACTGGAGACCTCCTAATGGCGGTCCGCACTGCTTCTACTACCCCATATGTTTCTACCATCAATAAGAGACCTTCACTATATTCTGAGTCAACTCCTACTTCTTCCAACAGCTGAGTCATGAGTACTCTACTGCTCTGTTTGGTGAGCAGTTGTTGCGATCGCACTCGTTCCATAATTTGATACAGCCTTCGGAGTTCTGCTGTATAGGCGGGGGCTTCGGTGGTCTCCTCTTCATATGCTCCTTCTTCTTCTAGGTGTCCTTGTTGTTGACCTTGCTGGGCGTCACTCCAATGTACATGGGGGTCGTCTGTAGACTTTCTTCTTCTTTGTGAAGATGTGCCTTGTTCTTCTGCATCTGAATAATACTCTACATCAGAGAGTTGTGTACTTTGTAAGAATGCTTCGAAGTCCTGAGGATCCATTCCTTCAGCATCTCTAGTTGTAGCAAATTCAAATTCAGATGAAGCAGGAGGAGCTGAAGGGGTAGCTTGTGTCGTAGTTTCAGATCCAGACCTGGGTATCCTAATGGTAAAGGGAGGTACAGTGGTCTCCCTTCGTGGCGATACTTCAGGAGTAGTCAGAACTTCCCTTGTCTGGACACAAGGGATTGCACCCCTCATGCGCTTGGATTGATGTGTGGATGTCTTGAGCTTCTTAAACATTTGTAATTGTGTCCAAGTTAAGGCACGTTCAATGGGAACATCGTATGCTAGGCACCGGTAAATAATGCATGTGATTGCACAGCAACCGTTCACCACTAATTTCCTCGAAGATCTTTTATTTGCTTCATACAATTGATCTATAATCCATACCGGCAACTTAATTGGTAACGCACCTGCCTCCGCTAAGTAGAGAGCGAACCAGATTCTTTTGTGTGGTTGTGTGAAGCGGTCTTGGCCGGGGAAAGCAAAATGTTGCATGCACATACGGAGAGGGATGGACATGTTTGGTGTGAGTGCTGCCATGTCTTTAAGCTTCAATAGTTTCCTATCCTTCATGTTAGTAGGAACGAGAGCATCCTTCTCAGAAGGTACATGTGTGCCGTACATATTCAAAGCAGCGCTCACCAACTCCACAGTAAGTTTGAACCTCTTTAACTCGTTGTTGTCCAGCAAGGAAGGAAGAACAAATGATCCTGGTTTGTCCTTTTCTTCATTAGCTTGTAATGTGGAGACCAAATAATAGCATCGGAGGAGATCCGGTTTAGGTAGTGGTGCTTCAAAGTATTCTGCTAGCCCTGCACGTTGCCATATGGTCTGAAGATCCTCGGTGTTCTGTAGAGTCTCAAACTCCTTGGAGAAAAATTGGAATCGAACCCATGATCTGTCATACTCGCACTTAGACTCCCATATATACTTGGCCTCTCCTAATGGACCTGGCATGCCATTGAACCAATGAGAATCGGCATGGACTCTTTCTGTGATCCCTGTGGGTGGATCCGGTATCGGGATCTGCTGAAGGTGTTGCTACTTGTGAGCTCGGACCTGTCGTAAGTATTCCTACTTGTGAGCTCGGACCTGTCGCTTCTGCCATATTACTTCTTGCCTTCTGATTCTGTGAGAATATAGAAACATGTGTTAACATTGTAAAGGACAATTTAGAACCATTTTTGTCCCCATTACAACATTATCATGAGGTTCGGGAGAGATTAGTAGGTTAATAAGTGCTCGGTGCTTGTGTGTGTAGTTAGGAATTGGTTGGACCTAAGAACTAAGTGGAATGATGTAGTGTGAGAGTGACGTAGTTAGTAGGTGGGCATGGATTTACAACTGGGGTCCGGGGGTTTATTACAAGTTTTAGGTTGCCAAATGCAGTGGATGGGCTTTGATCTTGATTTTGTGGGGACTCTGAAGAGTTTGATAGGGGTATCTGTTTGAAGATGAGGCTTTTTAGGGACCCATTTACAAGTGATTCTACTAGTGCTCATGAAAGAATATGTGTTCGTGCGTGATGCGTAAGACTGGGTCTCAGATGTTCGAGTGAGTGAAACATGTTGTACCGGTTGCGGCCTTGGTGTAGCTATTTGAGCCCGCAAGCAAGCCTTAGGCACCCAGATTTATCGTGATTGTGGGCTGGCCTTCATTGACTTCTTGGGTACCCAAATAGACTTCACCTTCGCACTACTCTTGGTTTATGCATAAATTGGCTAAGTACACTAACACCATATGATATATCAATCCTGGTTAAGGTAGCATAATTAAGACTACCTACCAAACTTTGGTAACCTGTAATATCCTTGAGTTCTTCTCCTTCATGTGCACTGAGTTTGTGGTTGACCTCCATAGGAATGTTTGAGACTTTAGCTTCCTGCAAATTAAACTTCTTGACCATGTCCTGAATGTACTTCTTCTGAGTAATAAAGATACCTGAATTTGTGTAGACCAATTCAAGTCCTAGAAAGTACTTCAATAATCCAAGATCATTGATCTTGAATTCCTTCATCATTTGTCCTTTGATGTGTCTTATCCCCTGAACATCATTTCCTGTAATAATGATGTCATCAACATAGACACACAAGTATATTACCTCTGAATTGTTCTTCTTTATAAACAATGAAGTATCTGCTTTACTCATGACAAATCCTTGATCTAGGAGATAGGTTGTCAACCTGTAATTCCATGCTCTAGGTGCCTGCTTCAATCCATACAGAGCCTTCTTCAATTTACAAACATGATTTACCTTATTGGGATCTTCATAGCCATTCTTCACATCCAATTGGTACATGTTCCAATTCTTGGATGCAGCTACACTCACCATAACTCTGATAGTTGGCATCTTGGCCACAGGAGAAAATGTCTCCTCATAATCAATGCCTTGGGTTTGTGCAAAACCCTTGGCTACCAACCTAGCTTCATACCTGTTTATTGTACCATCTGAGTTTCTCTTGAGTTTGTAGATCCATCTGGATCCTATCACCTTCATGGAGTCTTTCTTGGGTACCAAGTCCCAAGTATCACTCTCCTTGAGAGCCTCCATTTCTTCATCCATTGCTTTCTTCCATTCTGGTTTAGTAATTGCTTCTTCAAATGTACCTGGTTCTTCATTCAAGATATCCTTTGCAAGATATACAGAGTGCTTGGTTACAAGTGAAGTATCATAGCCATACCTAATAGGTTTCTTCTTTTCTCTTTGAGATCTCCTCATAGCTTGAGTTGAGGATTCTGGATTGTCTTCTAGTTGCTTCATCTTCATCTTCCCTTTGGATTTCCAAGCCTTGAACTCTTCAATGTTGATGGTGTCTTCATCATATGAACTTGTGTCCTCCTTCTGAGTTGGTTCTTGTCTGATAAGCTTTGGAAAGTCATCTTCCATATCATAAGGTAGGCTAACTTTCCTGCACTCATTTTCATACCATGAATCATTTTCATCAAATATAACATCTCTGCTTACCTTGAAGCCTTTGTTTGAGGGGTTATAGAACCTGTATCCTTTCTGATTCAAATCATAACCAATGAAGATACACTTTTCAGCCTTAGGGTCTAGCTTTCCTCTTACCTGTGAGGGAATATGCACATATGCAACACACCCAAAGATTTTGCAATGATCCAGAGATGGTCTCTTACCATGCCAAGCCTCATAGGGTGTCATTCCATCAAGTGTCTTTGATGGCAACCTGTTGATTAAGTATGTGGCAGTAGATACACTCTCTGCCCAAAGATAATTTGGTAGTTTTTTCTCATTAAGCATAGACCTAGCTGTCTCTACAATGAGTCTATTCCTTCTCTCAGCTACCCCATTTTGTTCAGGTGAGTACCTTGTAGTAATCTCCCTCTTGATGCCTCTTTCCTGCAAGAAATCTTCAAAGTCATTGGAGAAGTATTCTCCACCACCATCTGACCTTAGCCTCTTCAAATGTCTACCTGTTTGATTTTCAACTAATGCAAGATATCTTTTGAAACAATTAAATACTTCATCTTTATGTTTCATGAAGTATAAGACAGTCCACCTGCTATAGTCATCAATAAAGGACACATAGTACCTTGATCCAGATATAGATGGCTCTTTGCTAGGTCCCCAAACATCTGTATGCACCAATTCCAAATAATCTTCATGCATAAAACCTTTCTTGGTATAGGGCAATCTGTGTGACTTACCAAATTGACAAGCCCCACACTTGTATATCATGTGTTGCTTGGATACATTAGGTATCCCAAGCACACATTGATCTCTACTTATTTGTTTTAGAGTCCTCTCTCCAATGTGACCTAATCTCTTGTGCCAAATCTCCAATTCTGATAGGGTTTGGTCTTTATAGTTGTACAAAGCAATACTCTTAGTGTCTTCAAGTTCAAAGGTAAACAATCTACCTGATTTTTCTCCCTTGGCTATCCTTCTAAATCCATGTCTTGGATCCTCCACATATGCACCATGTTGAGTGAACCTGACCTGTAGACCTTTTTCAACAATCTGACCTACACTCATCAGATTCTTGGTGATTGTTGGAACATACAACACTCTGCTTAGTAAATTCTGATTACCATCACTTGTTTTGACATTGCCTACTTTAACAACTAAATGTTTAGTGTCATCACCTGTCTGCACTTGGTGCTTGCCTTTAGGTTCTTCCAAATCAGAGAGTAAGGCAACATTTCCAGCTACATGGTTGGAGCAACCTGAATCAATATAGAACAAATGATCATCATTGATACCTGATTTAGATGTCATGTTCATAATCAACAAGGAATCATCTTGATCCTCTGCATAATTGTTGTAATCCTTCCTGTTCCTGTATCCACCTTGATAATTGCCATTGTGATTGTAGCTATTGTTGTAATTATTGTTGTAGCCATGGTAGCCTTGAGATTGATTGAATCTGCCTCTGCCTTGAGAGTATCCTCCTCTTTGGTGACCTCTTCCTCTTTGGTTCTTGTAGTTTTTGTAACATTCATCTGTAGTATGGTTAGACAAACCACAAATATTGCATGGAGATTGATTGTAGGGTCTCCCCCTACCTGACTTACCTCCTCTGCCCCTACCTCTAGATGATCTACCTTTCCCTGCATAGTTTGCTTGGGAGGTAGAGCCTTCTTCATCAACCTTCTTGCTTTTACCCTTGTCTTTAGACTTCTTATCAGTATATAGGGCAGAGGGATTGTTACCTTTTGATTGCTCTCCATTCTTTGTGATCTTTGCTTCATGTGTGAATAGTTGTCCAATCAAAGTTGTTAGATCAGGTGCTTGGATGTCCATGTACAAGTCCATTGCAGTGGTAAAGCTCTCCCACTTGTCATCTGCCTTTAGTCCATTGATCACTTGTCTGACTATTTGCTCTTCTTCAATTTCTTCTCCAATACTTGCAAGTTGATCTGCAATATCTTTGACTTTGGTGACAAAATCTGAGACACATTGTTTTGATTGCTTCCTAAGAGTTGTAAACTCAATCCATAGCTGATTCTTTCTGGCCCTTGTGCTTGATGAAAAGTATGTTGACAAGGTTTCCCAAGTCTCTTGGGAAGTCTTACAGTTCCTTACATGAGGTAGAAGGAAATCAGAGATAGAGTTTAGAAGGTATGACCTTGCCAAAGCATCTTTTGCACACCATTGGTTGAGCCTCTCATGTTCATCCTTTGTTGGTAG
The DNA here is from genome assembly GCA_020310875.1 of Ceratopteris richardii. Taxonomy (NCBI): domain Eukaryota; kingdom Viridiplantae; phylum Streptophyta; class Polypodiopsida; order Polypodiales; family Pteridaceae; genus Ceratopteris; species Ceratopteris richardii. The sequence goes on along the minus strand of CM035421.1, from coordinate 5,920,583 downwards.
GCCTCTGGTCTTGAATGAGGGCAACTCCTCATCTCCTGATATGTATCCATACAAGCTTCTCCCTTGTAGATAGGTCTTCATTCTCAATGACCATGCCTGGTAATTATTTCTATCCAGTTTGTCAATAAAGGAAGGGAAACCATCACCCATGATTACCTTATTTGCTCTGATACCACTGTTGGATGTGATGGCTGGATGCACTCAGAAGATCAAGCTGGTGCTGCAAATCCTGCTTCACACCTGCCCTCCTTTCTCTTCAGATATACTTAGGAGACTCCTTGAGCTTCCAAATGACACCAAGAAACTATATATGTGCTTTACAAATTAATTGTGTAATAACCAAATCAAAACAGATGATTTTGAACCTTCACAAGTCCAAAAACTTTCTATTCCTGTAATGATACCTGCTCAGTCTTAAGCTTAGTGTGACCAGCACACTTACAATTGGATTAATTCCTTCTGGGAGTATTAAATTAATTTAACAAGCTACCATTAGCAAGTTAAATCACTCCAATTGATAAACTATGCACTGAGAATGATCTTTAGCAAAATCAGAGACATCCTCGACTTTTTAGGATCTACACAGAAAAATACCAGAGACTGCTTCGTCTGCAATTTCTCCCAAATGGCTGAATGGAATGACTTGAAACTTTGTAGTGTTGTAGAATACTTTGAGCTGGCTCCAATGAGCTTTGAATCATCCAATTTGGTTCAGTAGATCTTGAGATATGCCCTGTTGAAGTTGACAGACTTGAAGATGGTCACTCAGAGAAAACAGAGACTATGAATGTATGTATATTGATTAACTATAATGATTGTACATTCCCATTGGCATGTAATGTGATGCTCAATGGTACTCAGAGGTGTAGGCTATAGTGTAGCTCACACACACTCAATGATTTGCTTGGAATTGCCTCGGGAAGAGTGAAGCTTACCCGCGACTTTTACATAGCCTTTTTATAGGAGTTTTGAAAAGTGTTTGAATTTGAATTCAAACTAAAGTTCCCTTGATTCTCTCCACTAGACTTAGGGAGATATTCCCTCAACTGATTCATCTAATTTTTTCCACGACTCTAGTCTAGTAGGTGTGATTACATGAGTGGTAAAGTCATATAGACTTTTACATAAGATAAATGGTAAGAACAATAAGACTAGGTTCCTATGGTACTTGTTCCATGTGAATACTTCCTTCAAGGGTCCAAACTTTAGCCTTCCAAGGTTCCAATTGTCCAAGCCTTATGTTGAGTCTTCAAGGTACAGATCAAAGCCAAGTGTGAAGGCTTGTTTGCACCAACAGAAGGACCAGGAGTTTGTGCCTTGCCTAGTTCCTTGAGTGCCTCATTTTCCAATTCAACTATAATTCGGCTATGATCTACCCATACCTGAAGAAGTCCACTTCTTAGGTTGAGGTTGACTGCATGATCATAGATCCAGTCCTGACCCAAGACAAGAGGCTCAGTGAGGTCCTCATCTTGACACACTAGTACTTTGACTGTCATCACTTCGTCTTGAATGCAGATGGGAAGATCCACCTCGCCCATGCAAGGAGTTTCCACACCTCCCAATCCTATGAGATATGCTTCTATAGAATCGACAGTTAATTTCAATTCTTGACAGTAAGACAACTTGACAGCACTAGTGGATGCACCTGAGTCAATCAAAGCTCTCACAATCTTTGCACCCTTTCCTTGTCCTACTCCTAGGGTTACAAAAGGCCGTCGGTCGATTATTCTATGGGAATGCCCACCTGAAGTCTCGCACATGGCCATAGGATAGCCTACAGATTCTTGAGTGTCAAGCATAGGCGGGTCTCTACCTTGTCTCCTCAATTTCATTCGTCGGATGCGTTCTAAAGCTTCTGCCTGTGCTTCTTCTCTAATTCGTTTCTCTTCTTCTTTACGTTTCTTGGCAGTGTTGAGTCGATTTAGCATCTCTTCAGTGAGGGGTTCCTGATATAACTTGACTCTGCATCCACTTATGTAACTTGGTAGAATATCACCCTCTAAAGTGGCTAGTTGAACTGCGCCACTTGTGGAGATTCTATTGATAATCATTGGCTCGTAACCTCTTTTCTCTAATTTCCGTGCATGCTGCTTCAATGTGTAGACTAGGACTAGATCGCCTGCTTTCAAGCCTTTATCCTTCACATGTGTATCAAAATATGCCTTTTGCCTCTTCTTCGCTGCATAGATTCCTGCTGCAGCTCTCAATCGTGTTTCGCCTAGACGTTCAAGATCAAAGATTCGAGAGGAGAGTTCATGGCCTGTCCAGTCATGCTCTTGTGCTACCTTCAATGTAGGTATCAAAAAGTCCAGGGGTAGCATAGCATTTTGGCCAAATACCATCTGAAAGGGGATGGCTTGGAGTACCGTTTTATAGGCAACCCGGTATGCCCAAACAGCATGGTGTAGCTGTTTGTCCCAATCAGAGCGTTTATTGTTCACTAGTTTAGTCAGCACATTGCATAAGATCTTATTAGTGCTCTCAGCCTGGCCATTAGCTTGTGGATGATAGGGGGCCGATTTCTTATGTATCACCAAGAATTCTTGGAGAAGGTTTTCTATGACTTCATTCAAGAAGTGTGTGCCTCTATCACTCACCAACTCTATTGGCAATCCGTACCTCGTGAATACATTTTCAAATAAGAACTTTGCTGTTGTTTGAGCATCATTTTTTGTAGTAGCTTTCGCTTCTACCCACTTGGTTAGATAGTCTGTGGCCACGATGATATATTCAGCATGTGAACCCTTAGCTGGGGGATTAATAGGACCAACAAAGTCTATTCCCCATTTAGAGAACGCACGTCCGCCCATCATAGGCTTCAGTGGCATCTCATCCTTGCGTATAGGGTACTGAGTTCTCTGACAAACATCACACCGTTTCACATAGGTATGTGCATCCATGTCAAGGGTTGGCCACCAAAAGCCTGCAAATAGTATTGCATTGATTACCCGATCTGGTCCAAAGTGTCCCCCTGCTACACCTTGGTGAGCAGTATCCAAGATTTTGAGATATTCACTCTCATGGACACATAGTCTCAGGTAACCATCTTTACCACGCTTGTATAGATTGTCACCAATGAGTGAATAATCCTGGGCTTCTTGTTCTAAACTCCTTTGCCTAGCCAGAGTCATGTCTGGAGGGAATGTTTTCGTCCTTAAGAAGGATACTAGAGGTTCACTCCAATCTGGCACTATGGACACTTGATAAAGAGTGGCATGTTCCACAGGTGGTTTAGTGCAGCAGATTGGGCATTCCTTGCACAACTTTTGGACATCAGCCTCCATAGTCGGCCAATGCACTCCGAGTCTCCTTAGTGTCTGTAAGGTTCGTTGCTTTGAGTAGTGTTGCTCTAACGCACCTACCTGTGCTAATTGCAACCATTTAGCATACTCATCCTCTTCCACACAACAAGCCAAGATCCCTTGATCTGTGTGCTTGTACATACTTCCTACCATGATGTGATACTTTTGGGCTTTTACTACCTCTCTATCCTGTGTGTTTATTACTGGGTGGTTAGGTTCGTATGTCAACACTGGTACCAATGGCTTAGCCCACTGCGGCACCACTTCCAAATTAAACAAGTAAGCATCAGGAAGGTCATCTGACACTCCTTGTGGGGCTTCTCCCGATGTGAGCCTAGAAAGGTGATCTGCTCTCAAATGAGTCTTCCCTTTCCTTACCACAACCTCAAAATCATATTCCATTAGCAAGAGGAACCATCTTACTAATCTTCCTATATTGCATGGCTTGTTTACAAGGTATAGCAATGTCTGATGATCAGTAAAAAAATTAAACTTATTTGCAAGCAAATAGTGTCTAAATTTCTTAACTGCATATACCATGCCTAAGCCTTCTCTCTCAGTAGTGGTATAATTTCGTTCAGCTGCATTCAATTGTCTACTAGCATAGGCAATTGGAAGATCCATATTACGTTCACCAGTGGGTTGTGCAAGCACACATCCAATGGCATAATTGGATGCATCCACATGAACATGGAAAGGCTTATTCCAATCTGGTGTGGTTAAGATTGGTGTTGAACATAATCGTCGTTTAAGCTCATTGAAGGAATTCTCACATTCCTCAGTCCACTCAAAGTTTGTCAGAAGTCCGTACAGAGGCTTTGCAATGATGGCATACATGTGTATAAATCGTCGGTAATAACCACAATGCCCCATGAAAGCTTGTACTTCCTTGACATTCTTTGGCCTAGGTAATTTGGCTATAGCTCTTACTTTCTCTTCATCCGTAGATATGCCATTCTTTGACACTATGTGTCCTAGAATTTTGCCTTGTCTGACCATAAAAACACATTTTTCTGGGTTTAGGCAGACTTGATATTCTCTACATTTGTCAAAGATTTGTCTGAGTTCAGGAATATGGGTTTGTCTAATGTTGGAATGAGCACAAAGATCATCAACATAGACTTCTAAGTTCTTTCTCAGGAACTCCTTAAATACATGGCACATTAGCCTTTGGAAGGTTGCAGGAGCATTGGTCAGCCCGAATGGCATTACCCTAAAAGCGAATATACCCCACTCTGTGGAAAAAGCCGTTTTATGCTGATCTTCTGGTGCAATGGCCACTTGATTGTAGCCAGAGAACCCATCTAGGAAGCTGTACACTTCGTTGCCTGCCACCCTTTCTAATAGATGCTCAGTGATAGGAAGCGGGTAATTATCCCTGATCGTGGCTGCGTTAACCTTCTTCAAGTTAATGCATACTCGTAATTTGCCGTTCTTCTTGGGCACCACCATAATGGGGGATACCCATTCAGTGTGCTCAATTTCATAGATAAATCCAGCTTCAATCAAGCGGTCTATCTCTTCTTTGATCTTGGCAGCATAGTTGTCATTGTATGTGTATGGCTTTTGTTTTGAGGGTCTGGCCTCTGTAGTCATGGGAATCGTATGTGAGCATATGTCCGGGTCCACTCCTTTCAAATCCTTGTAACTCCAAGCAAATACATCTCTGTATTCTCTTAGCAAGGCTATCAGCTCATGCTCTTCTTCCTCAGTGAGGTCATGTCCTATGTAAGTGCACCTCTCTTCTCCTTCTTCTATGGCTACCACTATTTTCTTGGTGGTTTCTTTGTTATCATAGGCCTCTCCCGATTGCGCCTCTCGTTTAGGCATTCTAATCATGACTCTCGTGTCATCTATCTCATACTTCTTAAAATTTTCCGGGACCTCAAACAAAGATTCTTCCTCTTCTGGTGTGACTTCTCTCTTCTTTCTTTTCTTTCCTTCTTCCTTATGGGTTACATGTGTGGCTAGCCTTACATCCTTTGTAAGCTCTCCGTGCTTCTAGGGTTGAAATTCTACTTCATAGAAGTATTCCTCATCTGATGCAAAAGGTGGGTCCATAATGATTGACTCTAGATCTGAGTCGCTCGCATCCTCAAATGCATCGGGGCTAGGTTCACACTCCTCTAAAACTGCCTCTCCCATGATCGGCTCTATGGAGAAGACTGAAATGTCATAGCCATCCTCATCACAGTGAGGTGTCCATTGTTCTTCATTGATGGCTACATCCATGGTTGCTAGAATTTCTGCCCAGCCGTGAGGTTCGAATTCTTCGTCTGGAAAAACTACAGGTGCATAGGCTGGGTCTTGGATTGATCTATGGGTTTCTTTTGCACCTATCTCCCTGGCTTTTTCTCTCTTCTCTTCTTCTACTGCTACCTTACACATCCATAAGTGAGTGTCTTCATGCATCCATGAGGATCCTAATCCTAGGGAATGCACCGATTCCGTATCATCTTTGGCTCTATGGATGGGGTTCCATTGGATAGGAGGGACATCTCTATGAGAGTAATCCTTGAGATTGACTTTGGTTGTAACACCTAAGTGCTGCAAATACAAGGAATTGGTTCCCCAATCCTGTACCACTTGCAACTGCCGCATAAATGGTCTTCCCAAAATCACCTCATAGGCTTGATTTTTGCTAAAGTCATAGATAGCAAATGTGTGCTCAAACTCTACACCACAAGTAGTGAGAGTTATCCCCTCGAGTAGTCCTAAGGGTCTTTCTATGTGCCCGTCAGCCATCTGCAATTTCATTCTGGTTGGCCTGAGAGCTAGCTTGCCCCATCGTTTCCATAAGGAAGTGGTAACAATTGCAACTCCTGCACCTGAGTCCAAGATGGCCTTGGTTGTGTATCCCTGATGAGTGATGGGGAGGTATGTGTTTCCCTCTTCGCCCTCACTCATGTCTCCTATCTTGTCTAAGGGTATTTCTGGCACTGTTCTCTGGGATCCTACCTGGGAACGAGGTTTTGCTATCTCGGGCACTTGATTGGCTACATGTTTCCACACCTCTGGTCTAACCTTAAGGAGCTCTTCCAAAGTGAGATTGCACCGCACTTTGGTGTTCTTCACTACCTCTGTGTTCCTAGGTATGACTGATCCTTCGTTTCTTACCATGACTGTAGGTGCTCTCATACAGGTGGACTTTGCTTCCCATGGGCCTGTGAAGTGGGGTAATTCTTGCAAAGAATTAGACTCAAAGTCTAGTCTTTCCTGAGAGTGGGTGCTCTCCTGCTCCTCATAAATGGAGGGGATGTCTTGTGGGAATTGGTCATGTGCATCATCCACAAGTTCAATAGGAGGAGGGACTTCACTTTCTTTAGCCCATTTGTCTTCTTGAATCTCTCGTAAGAATTCTTGTGTGAATCGATTCAGAGAAGATGATGTATCTGGCTCCGTAGAGTTAGGCACGTAGGCCTCAGGCACATAGGCTTTCTGGGTAGGAAGACCTGCTCTTTCACTAGCCTTGTCATGGTGTTGAGGGGTGGGTTCCTTTTGTGATTGTGCAATTAGATTCTCTATTCTTTCTAGGGAGGGGGGGTTGTCTGGTTCAGTGGAATTGGGCACATAAGCTTTCGGTGGGGGATGGGTCATGTTTTTGCTTCCTTTATCTCTTTCTTGATTTTTTTCTTCCTTGGCAGATCTTGCAATGATGCCCTCTAACTTCTCTAGAAGTCCATCCAAGTGTAATTGCGTCTTGGCTGAGCCCGAGTAATTGAAAAGGCGACTGGCTTCAAACATAGTCTGAGCCAATGCGACCATTTTCGCGCAAAGCTTGGTTCTTTCTATCTCTAGGTCAGCTCTGGGGTAGCACTTGTCATGATCCGTTACATTTGGCCCTTCTTGGATTCTGGCTTGATATGCTTTAAGCATCATGCCTATGTCTTCAGGAGTGGGATCAGCTAATATTGATCCTGCTCGGGGTGGTGGGTGGGTTATGTGGGGTGTATTAGAGGGTGGAGGGATGGAGGGTGATGGGGATGGTAGCGGTGGGAATGTGTGAGAGTGCAGTTGAGATGTGATCTCTATGATTTTGGCCTTGGTTTCTCGTAGACTTTCCTCAAGTTCACTCATCTTCTTTGCCCATTGCCTTTTCATACGTTCACGGCTATCTCTCCAAGCTCTTGTTCTCTTCTTATTTTGGCTCTCAGTATCGCTAGCGTCTGGGCTCTTTTCCTGGCTTACCCCTTGGTTTTGCTGCAATGCTTCAGCTCTAGTGATTACCTGCACTGGTGCAGTGGAAGTGACACTTCCTGTGGAATTGACCACTAACCCAATAACATTAATCGGAGTGATTTTTGGCATATTGCTGGGATTCTTGGGACAATCTCATAAGAGATGTTCCTTTCCGCACTCCTGGCAAAAGCCTTGGATCGTCACTGATTGGGGTTGTGTAGGTGCAGGCATGGGGCAATCACGTATGAGGTGATCACCCTGGCATCTGAAGCAAGGTCCTCTAGGAAAAGGGGGTCGTATCTGCCTAGGTTGAGGTCTAGAGTTGGGGTTTGTGTACATGACATTAGCATATTCAGGCTCCCAAATAGGTTCACTCGATTCCTCACTGTAGTAAGACTCACCATGTTCAGGAGACTGCATGTAGTAAGCCTGGGGACTATCAACATGTGTAGAATCAAAGCTATGGTCACTGGGATCACTTTCTGAGATTAATGGTGTTACTGGGACTATCGCTCTATTCAGGTTTTCTTCTGCAGCAGCATACTTGAGCGGAATCACATTAGTAGGAGCAGGTGGTTGCTGTGCTAGCACTGGCGGGGGTCTCAGTTGGGCCTGATATTGTGGTTGATAATTTTGTTGAGGCCTAGTATACTGTTGTGGTGGGTATTGACTCTGGTATCTGCCTTGTTGAGGGCATGGCTGAGGGTAGGGTTGCCTAACCGCTTGCTTATTGTATGGGCAGTCTTGCGCGGTGTGATTTGTGTACCTTCGTTCTATGGTGCAGTACTGGCTACTAGGATTAACTTGGGGTTGAGCCATAATGGGACAGACATTCGCCATGTGGTCGCCACCACAAGTTTAGCATCTTTTCACAGGGGCATACCTTGGGATCTGTTTGCTAGTGACACCTAATTTCTGAGCTACTTTCTCTACAAGTTCCTCAATTGATGTGGATTGCGTGGAAGAGAGGCTAGAGGCCTAGAGCTCAAAAAATGGATTTCGTATGAAAAAGTTATGACCGTTCAGGGTTTAGGGGGTTAAACAGACAAACAGAACCTTTCAGGAGTTTTAATGCATTTTTCTAAGGCCTTTACAAGTGTGTGAGTATTTGAGAGTGCAAATATGCCCAAAATTTAGCCTAAATTTCCAAAAAATTTACCCCTTAATTTTTGCCGAAAATGTCTGTCTATCGCGATAGACGATGTCTGTCCCGATAGACACAAACTATCGTGGGGGGCTCTCTGTCGCGATAGACGGTGTCTGTCGCGATAGGGTGGTCTGTCGCGATAGACGGTGTCTGTTGCGATAGACGGTGTCTGTCGCGATAGAGTGGTCTGTCGCGATAGACGGTGTCTATCGCGATAGAGTGGTCTGTCGCGATAGACGGTGTCTGTCGCGATAGACGGTGTCTGTCTCGATAGACGGTGTCTGTCGCGATAGAGTGGTCTGTCGCGATAGACGGTGTCTGTCGCGATAGACGGTGTCTGTCGTCTGTCGTGATTTGGTCTGTCGCGATAGACGGTGTCTGTCGCGATAGACGGGGTCTATCGTGGGTCTCTGTCTGTCACGATAGACGGGGTCTATCGTGGGTCTCTGTCTATCGCGATAGATGGTGTCTGTCGCGATAGACGGTGTCTGTCGCGATAGACTGAAAAAACGCAAATTTTTGAGAAACTTCTAGTGATTTTGAGTGCTCTAATGGTGTAGGTTACTGTGCCAAACACGCAATATTAAGTTTTTTTGTCTGTCACGACAGACAGAGGTCGTCGTCTCGGGACCTGTGCAGAGTCTGTCGTACCTGCGCACACTGCTGGAGAAGATGGTAGAGCTAGTTCCTGCAACAAAAGCTCAAAAACACACCAAAAACAGATAGCATGCAAGCTCTCTCTCACAATGAAATGAGGGAAATGAGGTGGGGAGTGTAATATGACCAAAAAACTGAAATTTTTTGTGGAGATGGAGATGGAGGTGGGAGATGGTGGGGATGATGATGGTGATGATGGTGATGCGAAAGTCAGGAAAAAATGAAGAAAAATAAAGAGAAGGAAGGATATTACCTATAACTCCAATGTCTCAACTCGACGTCTTACCATCACATGCTCGTCCTCGAAGCTCTCTCCCCGGCAACGGCGCCAAATTTGGTGTCACTCTAGCACAATGGTGAGTACCAACGTGAGAAGATTCACCTCATAATTGTCAATCCGTGGAGACGTGAGGACTAATATGAAGACTATGAGCAAGTGAAGGCACAAGTGTGTGAGTGAGAAGCACACAAGCATGCACACACATACACACACACGTGCACACAAGGCAAGAACAAGGAGAGGAACAATGGAGTTCTTTGCATTAGTCAAAAAGTCTCTTACATAAGCTCAAATCACAAACAATCTAACCTCAAAAATGAGCTCTCTAGCTCTTTTTATAGTTTTGTAACTAGCTTTGGTCTTGTCCAGACCTAGTGTCCGGCCTAGTTAAAAATTAGGTTCTAGAGCCTATTTGAGGGCTCAAACAGAGTCTAAAAATTATGAAAATTGATATGTAGCTAGTTCTAATACTCTTCAAGCTCGAGAACTCCTCGGCTTGCACAAAATGGAGTCTATTCTACAAAAAACGGAATTTACAATGTTTGTGTAGTGATTAAAATCACTTGAGTTGTAAATGGTCCATGGAAAAAATGATTGGGCCTTGTTGCCGTATTATGCATGACTCCTCCGTTGCGCTAGTATGCTCTTCATCTGACTTGTCTGCCATCAACATACAACATCTTCTTTCATATGATTAGTCTTGGAAGAGCTAAGAGAGTGTGTGGTGCCATGATCTGGGAGTATGCAGTTCGCTAATTCTAATGTAATGCATTGTTCATGTACCCAAACTTGAAGAATTTGACTTCTTAGGTTTAAGTTGACTCCATTGTCATAAATCCAATCTTGTCCTAAGACAAGTGGTTCTGTAAGGTTCTCATCTTGACACACTAGCACTTTGACTTTCATTGGAACATCTTGCAGGTAGATGGGAAGTTCCACCTCGCCCAAACAAGGGGTTTCCACACCTCCCAATCCTATGAGATAAGCTTCTATGGGATTGATGTTCAACTGCAAGTCTTGGCAGTAGGAAAGTCTAACTGCACTACTTGCTGCACCTGAGTCAATCAATGCTTGCACCGTCCTTGCACCCTTCCCTTGTCCTATCTCTATGGTCACAAAGGGTCTTCGGTCAATGACCTGAGAAGTCGCTATGCCTGACTTGTGACACATATCCATGTGATATTTTGGGGCTTTTGAGTTGACATCTAGGCCTAATCGCCTTAACTTATTTCGCCTAATACGCTCTCTAGCCTCTGCCTGTGCTTCTTCTCTCACTCTTAACTCTTCTTCTTTTCGCTTCTTAGCAGTGTTGAGTCTCATTAGCATATCCTCAGTAAGAGGTTCTTGATATAGCTTGACTCTACAGCCACTAATATAGTTTGACAAGATATCTCCTTCTAGAGTGGCCAACTGAACTGCACCACTAGTGGAAATTCTATTAATGATCATGGGTCCATATCCTCTTTTTTCCAACTTACGGGCATGTTGTTTTAGTGTGTAAACCAACACTAGATCTCCCTCTTTCAATCCTTTATCCTTGATGTGTGCATCAAAGTATCCCTTTTGCCTCTTCTTTGCAGCGTAGATGTCTGCTGCCACTCGTAATCTGATTCATGAACGCACAGTCTTAAGTAACCATCTTTGCCTCTTCGGTATAGGTTGTCTCCTACTAGGGCATAGCCTTGAGCCTCTTGCTCCATGCTTCGTCTTCTTGCTAGACTAGCCTCTTTGGGTAATCTTCCCGACCTCATAAACTCTACCAATGGAGCACTCCAATCTAGAATTAATGACACTTGATAAAGGGTCGCATGCTCCACTGGGGGTCTCTCTCTGCACATTGGACAATTCTTAATCCACTTATGTATTTCTTTGTCCATGCTAGGCCAATACACTCCTAGATGCTTCAGATTCTGCAATGTTCGTTGTTTAGAATAGTGATTTCCTAGCAATCCTTCATGAGCTTGCTGCAACCAACTACTATGTTCATCATCCTCGACACAACAAGCTAATACACCCTCAGTATCTTGTTTGTACATGCTTCCTGCCAATATGTGATATTCTTGTGATCTTACAATTTCTTCTTGTGATGTTTTCACATTCTTATTTGCAGGGCCATAGGTTAGGACTGGTACCAACTTATTTGCCCATTTGGGAACAACTTCCAAATTGAACAGATAAGCATCAGGTAGTTCATCAGACACTCCTTGCGGTGACTCTCCTGAAGTAATGCAAGAAAGGTGATCTACCCGAAGGTGGGTTCTACCTTTCCTGACAACAACTTCAAAGTCATATTCCATTAGTAAGAGGAACCATCTTACTAAGCGGCCAGTATTGCAAGGTTTATTGACCAAATATAACAAAGCTTGATGTTCAGTGAAAAACTTGAACTTGTTGGCCAATAAATAGAGTGTAAACTTCTTCACAGCATATACCATGCCTAAGCCCTCTCACTCAGTTGTGGTATAGTTCCGTTCAGCTACAGTGAGCTGTCTACTCGCATATGCTATGGGCAAATCTAAGTTTCCTTCACTTGTGGGTTGTGCAAGCACACATCCTATGGCATGATTGGATGCCTCCACATGGACATGGAATGGTTTATTCCAATCAGGAGTGGTTAGTATTGGTGTTGTGCACAAACGTTTCTTCAGTTCATTGAAAGAATTCTCGCATTCGTCGTTCCACTCAAAATTAGACAACAAGGCATAAAGGGGTCTAGCTATGATCACATACATGTGGATAAACCTACAGTAATATTCACAATGGCCCATAAAGGCTTGTACCTCTTTAACATTCCTTGGCCTTGGTAGCTCTGCTATGTCTCGTACCTTATCTTCATCTGTTGAGATTCCATTCTTAGAAACAATATGACCTAAGATTTTACCTTGACGCACCATGAACACACACTTTTCTGGGTTCAGACACACTCGATATTCTCTACACTTGTTGAAGATTTGTCTGAGCTCAGGGATGTGAAACCTTCTTTCTTGGGAATGAGCACATAAATCATCCACATACACTTCTAAGCTCTTTCGCAAGAACTCTTTGAAGACATGACACATGAGCCTTTGGAATGTTGCAGGTGCATTGGTGAGCCCAAATGGCATCACACAAAATGCAAAGATTCCCCACTCTGTAGCAAAAGTTGTTTTGTGTTGATCTTCTGGGGCAATGGCTACTTGATTGTAACCTGAAAACCCATCAAAGAAGCTATAAACTTCCTTGCCTGCAACACGCTCCAAAAGGTGTTCCGTGATTGGAAGTGGATAACTATCTCTGATAGTAGCGGCATTAACTTTTTTAAGGTTAATACACACTCGCAACTTTCCGTTCTTCTTGGGCACCACTACAATGGGGGACACCCATTCAGTATGCTCAATCTCATAGATGAATCCAACTTCAATCAACCTATCAATTTCTTCTTTTATTTTGGCTGCGTAGGTATCATTATATGTGTAGGGCTTCTGTTTGGTGGGCTTGGCATCAGCAGTCATGGGGATAGTATGAGAAAAAATTCTTGGATCTACCCCTTTCAAGTCTCTATAGTGCCACGTAAACACATCCCTATATTCCCTTAATAGAGCTACAAGCTCCATTTCTTCTCTTGCACTTAGGTCATCTCCTATATATGTGCATCTCTCTTCGTTCTCTTCGATGGTCACTACAATCTTCTTGGTCTTTTCTTTATTATCATATGATTCTCCTATGATGGCCTCTCTCTTAGGCATTCGTACCAAAATTTTGCGGTCGTCAACTTCATATTTCTTGAAGTTTTCTGGTACTTCAAACAATGATTCCTCCTCTTCTTGTTTCACTGCTTTTCTTTTCTTTTTCTTTTGATTGCTCTCACTTCCATCCTTTGAATTTACCATTTTAATACTTGCGAGAGGTTCTTCTTCTTTCTGGGTGAACACTCCTATATCTTCTAGATAGTGCTGCTCTGAGATAAAGCAACTATCCATCACAATGGACTCTATATCATCGTCATTCTCTTTTTCTTCTATGACATCACTAGGGTCACATTCTTCTAGTAAGGGCTGACACATGAACACTGAGATATCATAACCCTCCTCATCACAATGAGGTGTCCATTGTCCTTCATTGATAGCAATGTCCATGGTGGCTAAGATTTCTGGCCAGCCATGAGGCTCAAATTCCTCATCTGGAAAGATCATCGGTGTATAGGTTGGGTCTTGTTGTTAGACGGCCGTCGAATAAGGACAAATGTACTAGGACAGGCGTCTTAAATATAAAAGAACCTTTCGGGAAACGCGCAGGTAACTAAAGATTCGTGCACCCTTGTAAAAAAATCTTCTATATAAGGCAATGAGAAAAGAATGGCCGAGAGCCCGTTCTTTTTTGGAATTGTGAGCGTGCTGGTTGAATCTGTGTGTAGATGAGAAGATTGAGCTCGGCTCTGTTCTGTTCGTGTCTGTCTATTATACTATTCTCCCTGTAGTGCAGAATTACGATTCGGTGGTCTTGTGTTGTGAATCTGTTTGGTGATAGTTATATGCGGTTCTAGATTTTATTACGGAATAAGTGTTGTTTATCAGTCTTCTATTGACAAGGGACTGTGTAAGGCCGAAGCGCCCTATTTGCGTGTTAGCCTTTTCCTGTTAAGTGACCAGGTTCGATACAATAGTCTGCGTTCACTGTGGATTCCGATCCCAGGAAGGACTCCTATCGGTAAGGGTCTGTACGCAAATGATAAGTTCGTGACGAATCGACTGTTGGTAGGAACTTGTTGCTCGAGTTTGGCATACGGTAAGTTTGCATACCTTTGAGTATAGCTGTCGGTTGTGTTATCGTTCGGTATACCTCCCTGTCACGAAGAGGTGCATATTGAGTAGCATTCGATTAATGAAGTTAAGTATTCTATTAGTTATAAGTCAGAACCGGACTACTGCTCTGTTACTATAACAGATCTAGTCCGGAAGTTCTAAAGCCCCAGTACGCCGAACAGTTATCAATGTTCAGAGTCAAGTACTGAGCTAAGACGCGATAAAGTATTTATGATTGTGTGAAAAGTTGGGAAAATAGTACAAGGCCTCTGTCTAACAGACCCCTACCACTCCCAAGAACCCACGTGGCTAAGAGTTAAGGTGCTTTTAATTATCACGGTAGTAGTGATCAGATCAACCAGTTAGCCTGTACACGGAAGAATAGAATGTTGGGTATGCCCAACATTCTAAAATATTCGAAGTCCGAAATCAGAAGTCTGTAGCCTTCTGAATATTCGAAGTCCGAAATCAGAAGTCTGTATGCCCAACATTCTAAAATATTCGAAGTCCGAAATCAGAAGTCTGTAGCCAACATTTGGTGCCGTCTGTGGGAAGGTGGCATCTGATTGCCAGTCAATTGTGGGAAGGTGGCATCTGATTGCCAGTCAATTGTGGTAAGGTGGCATTAGATTGCCAGCGGTTTGTCAGAAGCAAACATTCAGTTAACACTCGATTTACTAGCAATTGCAATAGACTAAGATTGTTGCAAACTGCTCAGATAGTGTTACTGCGCAATGATACATGTCGATTACTCGGTCTGGCGAAACATATCCTAAGAACCGTAAGGCTGAAGCACGTAAAGCGCTAAAGACAGCCTTGAGAGAAGAAGGCATAACTCGATCTGACCCAGTGGTCAAGCAAATTGAGAACGTTACGATTGATTCCGGTCATATTCCGGTGGAACGATCACCGCCTTTGATACATTCTGGTGCTACTTCGACCCAGCCTATCGAAGATATAGTAATCCCAGAACCTACCAAGAAGCCGTTAGAAACCAGTCTAACAATTTTGAATAAAGACTCAGACTTATATACGATTAGAAACACTCTAGGAAAAGAGAGTGGTAAAAGCGAAAAAACACTGCATTCTGGCGAAATTTCGGTTCATTCCGGTGATAGAATCACCAACTGTAGGCCAAGGCTTCGCCTTTTTTGCGGAATCCTCAGTCCAACCAGCGTGCTTGGAAGAAAGATTCCGGATATTGGATATTCAGAAGGAAGGAAAACTCTTCGAAGCAGAAATCCGACGCATTCTAAGTAAAAACAGCACACCGGAAGGCACGCCATCCGGCGATAAAAATTCTGATAGTTCAACCAATCAACCTCAAGATACAGAAGGAAGGTCTAATACACTCACAATGAACGGACAACAACAACAACAGTTATGTCAACAAAGGCCGCCTCCAACAGGAGTAACATACACGAAATTCGGTGGATTCCCCGAAGATGATCAGGATGCTCACGTACGCACTTTCGAGATAAGTTATGCAGTTCTTAACCATCCACCGGATCAGGCGTATAAGGCCATTGTTTTTCAATCCACACTGGTTAATGAAGCAGCTAGATGGCTTACGGAATACGATATTAATCATTTCGGTACCTATGATGCAGTACGAGACGCTTTTCTGCAACGATTCAGGCTAAAGAAGAATCCCGCCGAAATCTTTGATTATTTACAAAACAACCGACAGAAGGCAAATCAGACTGTCCAGGAGTATGCTACACTCTTTAGAACACACTTGTGGCAGATACCACAGGCCCACGCTAACTTACCTGATGATGTCATCACTCAGTGGTTCATCAATGGCTTAAACCCACAAATGAAACAGATCATGATCATAAGATGTGTCGGAGCTATGACGCTGGATGCAGTCATTGCCATGGCTCTGCAACTGGAATCCAAGGTCGGTGGATTTACAGAAGATCTGGAGTGGTTAAAAACAAACAAAACTATGGCTGAAGACATAACCAGATAAGTATACTGCATCACATGCAAAAATTCAGGTCATACTAGTGCCAATTGTGCACTAAATCAAACGTTTTGCGCTATCTGCAACACTGCCGGACACACCACCGGAAACTGTGTTTACAATGCTAGAATACAGGGAACAGCAACGGTCAATGCAGTTATACAAGAACATGGACAGCCAGCGAATCACTATGTGCCTCCGCAATTGAGAAACAATCAACCTCAAGGATATCAAAACTACCGAGGACAGAGGAATAACAATTTTAATAAAAACCGCTGGCAGAACGGACCACCACCGCAAAATCCCAATCTACCACCACCACGCTGTCATTTTTGCGGCGAATTCGGACACATCAGAAGATTTTGCAAAGATGCAGCTGAGTATGATCAAAGGAAGAAGGAGCGACAAAACCCAATGGCCAACATGGTACAAATCACACCAGCAGAAACACAGACTGCTACAGTCCAGACCCGATCCGGTAAACAACTACAGTCGGCAGCAGAAATATTCGAACCTGGGATACGAGAACAACATAGGATGTATGACAAGGCTAGTCACTGGACCGCAACTGAACCACCAGTGTTCCCAGAATCTATTCCGGTGACTCAGGCTTCGTCAACAAAGGAAGGAACGCAACAAAAGGAAGCAACAGCGGAGCCATCATCAGCAGTAGGCATAACAGCAGATACTTCTGCATCAGCAGAGACCTCAAGTTCAAAGGAGTAGGACAACCAATCTCAACAGGCCTGGGAAATTTTATCCAAGGCATCTATCACCCTGCCTCTAGGCCAACTTCTGGCATTAGTACCTGGGATTCGGCAATAGTTCCAGCAACAGTTCAGTTCGGTGCCTTCTTGTATTCCGGCAACAGCAGCAGTTCAACCGGAACCTGATTCTACCGTCGAACATTCGGTTCCCTTGATTACAGTATGGTACAAGAATCATAAAATCACGCAGGTATTGATTGATGGAGGATCTGGTGTTAACATTGCAACTGCAGCCTTATGCAAAAGGTTAGGATGGACCGAAATCGAACCAGTTCAATTTTTTGTCAGAATGGCAGATCAATCTAGAGTCCATCCCGTAGGACTTGTGCGGAATGTACCCATTACTTTACAAGGTACGACCTTCAAAATGAACTTTGTTATACTAGATCTGCCAGAATCCACTTTGGATTACAACCTTCTTTTCGGCCGACCTTGGCTGAAGCATGCGAAGGTAATACAGGACTGGTCTGCACAAGAGCTTACGTTCAAAGATGCCAACCGTAGATATGTGGTAAAATTAGATGCTATACAACCTTGCGAACTTCACGCCAGACCATATTTTGCTGAACCAGTCCACATGTTAGATGGACTATCAGATGATGAAGAAGAGGAATTTCTGAAGAATAACGTTGATTTAATGTCTGTAGGAACTGTTGATCTACAGTCTGTTTTAGATAATTGGAACACTTTAGTTTGTACAATCGTACCTATCACCGAAAAAACTAAGCAGGAAGATACTGTCCCAACACATGACGATGAATTACAATCGTTGTTCAAGTCAACAGACGATACAGAGAAACCGCAACAGTTTTATGTCCCCGAAGACCAGTTGACCACGTACAATCTAGGAGACGAAGATCATCCGCGATCGGTAAAGATAAGGCAAAACTTACCGGAATCATTTAAAGCTGACTTGATTCGACTTCTTTGCGAATTCTCAGACATCTTTGCATGGGATTACAAAGATATGAAAGGATTAGATCCGCACATCTATCAGCATAAAGTTATGTTGAAGCCTGAAGCTAAACCGAACAAACAGCCTGGCTACCGGATGAATCCCAATTACGCATCACAGGTAAAAGCCGAACTTGATAGATTATTAAAAGTTGGATTCATCGTACCAGTAGAACATGCTGAATGGATTTCACCAATTGTGATCGTGCCAAAGAAAAATAAGCAACTGCGAATCTGTGTAGACTACCGGAAATTAAACGCAGCAACAGTATCGGATCCTTTCCCGATCCCCTTTCTGGATACCATGCTTGATAAAGTAGCAGGTCACGAAATGTATTCATTCTTAGACGGATATAGCGGTTACAATCAGGTTAGAATGGCCGAAGAGGATATACCAAAAACTGCATTCATTACCAACTAGGGTGTCTTTGCCTGCACCGTGATGTGGTTCGGATTGAGAAATGCACCAAGCACATTTCAACGATGTATGCAGGAGATTTTCTCTCCTTATCTGACTTCATTTATGCAAGTATATCTCGATGAATTCTCAATTTTTGGTAAGATGATGGCACATTTGCTTCATCTACGATGCTGTTTTCAAAAGTGCAGAGAATACAGACTCTGTCTTAACCCAAACAAATCCGTGTTTGCGGTCTCATGTGGCAAATTACTTGGCCACATTGTATCTACCCAAGGTATCCAAGTAGATCCAGATAAAGTTTCGGCAGTATTAGAAGCTCCGGTGCCAACTTCTCCAAAAGAAGTTATGCGCTTTATGGGCCAAGTACGGTGGCATGGAAGGCACTTACGGTGGCTTGCTCATCTGGCTATACCACTAAACAAGCTAATCAGCAAAACACCTCGACAATTTGAATGGACCCAGGAATGCCAGATAGCCTTTGATCGTTTAAAGCATTTATTAACACAAGTTCCTATCTTACAACCGCCGGACTGGGATCACCCATTTCATATATTTGTTGATGCTTCAGATATAGCCATAGGAAGTGTATTGATGCAACAAATTGATAAATGGTTCAGACCAGTGTATTATGCAAGTCGAAGATTAGCCCCTGCCGAAAAAAATTACTCTGTAACAGAAAGAGAATGTCTAGGACTAGTATATTCGATCAAGAAATTTAGACATTACTTGTTAGGCCGTAAATTCACATTTCATGTAGACCACGCTGCACTTATCTATTTAGTTCGGCAACAACATCTAGGTGGTCGATTAGCACGATGGGTCTTACTCTTGCAAGAGTTTGACTACGAAGTCATTCACCGACTAGGGAGTTCACACGCTTTAGCAGATTTTTTATCCCGCTTAGATTTCGGTGAAGCTCCGGTGGGCATAGATGACACGACACCCGCGATTTATGTATCAGAACCAATTAATGAAGAACGTGCAGACCCACCTATCCCATTTTCATATTATGATCAGATCTTGACCTTTCTCACTGATGGTTTCCTTCCATCTCAGACTTCTAGAGCAGTATGCAAGAAAATTGCAGTTTTTAGCCGCCGATTTCGGTTAATTGCTGGAGAATTATATTATGTAGATCACACCGGAATCCTACTTCGATGTATTCTACCGCATGAAGTTAACTCAGTTATCACTTTGGCTCACTCGATTCCTTCCGGTGGCCACTTTGCTGCAGATCTAACTCACCGGAAAATTCTGCAGAGTGGTCTCTGGTGGCCAACTATGTACAGAGATGTGGCCCAATTTGTCAAACACTGCGATACCTGTCAAAGGTCTAGACAACCACTGCAACGACACTTCTTTCCCTTGCAGCCTATTATGCCACTTGAACCATTTCAGAAATGGGGATTAGATTTTATCGGTCCGATCACACCTCCAGCAGTCTTCAGTAACAACAGATACATACTAACCTGTACAGACTACGCAACAAGATGGGTAGAAGCTTGGGCTTTACGGTCTGCTACAGCGGTTGCAGTAGCTAAGTGTCTGCTGAATGATGTCTTTCCACGTTTTGGCTTACCACTGGAAATTGTCTCAGATCAAGGTACCCACTTTGTAAATCAATTAATGAAGGTACTCACTCAATCCTTCCAAGTGACACACAAACTCAGCTCTCCATATTACCCTCGTGCCAATGGTTTGGCCGAAAGTACAAACAAATCACTATTGAATATCCTCCGGAAACTGATCATGGAAGCGTCGGAAAGATGTGATCAACTACTACCTGCAGTCTTATGGGCATACCGAACTACATATAAGGTAACAACAGGCTTGACACCCTTCAAACTAGCTTATGGCTTAGAAGCAATAGCACCCATGGAAGTAGTCATCCCAAGTCTGCGTGTAGCAATCACTCAGAAGATGCTACCGGAAGATTCGCTGACACCACGAATGGACGCACTCAGAGAACTTGATGAGCACCGATGGCTGAGCTTTTTAACCATGCGCGAAGTACAACTAAGGCAAGCCAAGACACACGATTGATATTTGAAAACTCCAATCTTTTCGGTAGGTCAGCTCGTACTCTTCTACAACGCAAAGTCGGATAGAGCAGCAGGAAAGTTCAAACTACGATGGTTCGGCCCTTTCAAAATCTCAGAACAGATCGGTCCGGCGACTTTTCAGTTGACTACGTTGACAGGAAATCCACTCCCAAAAGTAATCAATGGGTCGAAGCTGCGGCCATATCATCACGCCCCTAGCCCGCATTAAATTTTTCGGCGGTGGACCGCGTTTTGTTTAATCTTTCTTCTTTTTATAAATAGCGGTGTTTTGAACAATCTTTATGTTACAAGCCGCCCCCTTACCAGTCACTCAAATACGCCCGCCTGCATGAAAACAAGTATCACTCCCGCACCGCACAATGATACCCAACCCCCTTTCCCACCCCACCGTATTGTTCCTATTTAACCCTTTAGGCAACGCCAAAATCGCTACTGTGGTGAGTGTTAGTGTTCTGTGCGACCCCTTGTGCTCTGTATTCGTGTTCATAGTCTGTATGAGCAATCACCATGGAAGCGCTAGCAAACTACGCTGCCTTCCGCGATGGTATCCCTACCGAAGTAGGTGAATACTTGCATTGCAGAGGGTTGGCCAACTTCGCTGAGTTGCCCTGGCACTTAGTCGAAGCCCATCCCTTCTTCGCACAAATCATCTCTGCCATCGCCCAATCCCCCGCCACCGAACGCCAATGGGTTTTCCCTTCGCTACCCTCCAGAACCATCATCACCTTCCCAGCCTTTTCTGAAGCTTTCCGCCTCACCCCGCAAGGCCGAGAAAATGGCCCCAGTATCCCCCTCGCCCGCATGACCGAACTATTCCCCCGCTCTTCCTCCAACGAGTTCGCTATTCTCTGCCATCCTGAACCCGAACGATCCGCCCTACAATTCCTAGTCGCCATCCTCAACCTGCAGAAGTGCACCTACGGCATCTCCCGACCCTTCTATTCCGCCTTAGATTTAGCAGCCCGAGAACCCGTCAACTTCGCCTCTTATTTTTTCCATAGAATTCATAAAGAGTGTGTAGCCATAGTGAAGCAAGTAAATAAGGGAACCACCCCACGCTCTCGCCTTCCCCATATCATATCATTCCTCTTCCCAGCCATCCTCGCCGCACAACCACCACCCCAAGGTCCCGTACTTAGGCACGAAGAATCAGTCCAACCAATCGACGACGATGAAGAAGAAGAGGAGGAGATCAACCAACTCTTCTGCAATAAGAGAATCCGGATCAGCTCTTCAGAAAGCGAAGCACAAGGATCCGCCGCAAAGGATCAAGTCACCCGAAACGAAGAACAAGAAGAAACCTTCCACGACACAGCCACTTCCATCCACAATGAATCATCGGCCGATCACCATGACCCGCACAATCACCCAAAAACAGAACTAGTCTCCACCGAAGAAGCATCAGGACGACAAGAAGACGAACAGCAAGTGGCCAACAGCGCACTCAACACCCTGCTGAAGGCCGTAGAATCCACCATCGCCCACAATACAGATGAACACCAACCCATCCATCAGGTAAATCACCGTGCATCCCCGGGTCCTCAATCCCCACCAGTCAACCCTCTTCCCCCACCAATTTCCGAATCCTCTTCATCCTCCCCCAATTATTCACCCCCGACATCCCCCCAAATCCACACCCAAACCTCTGCGCCACCACCACACCCACTTCTCCTTCCCTCTGGTCCGATCTTTTCCGAACTGGCCGCCATAGGCCAAATGCTCATTACCCTTTCACAACAACTTCCAGTACAGCTGAGTGAGGTCACAAACACGATTCGGCAAGATCTACAGCACAAAGTCGACCTCCTGGAAGCCGACATCATCCCTCTCCAAGAAGAAGTCGATGTAGTAAAAGTAGAGAATCATCAATTACAAACGCAATTAGCAGACCTCCAAGCACAGTTTTCGGCACAACAGGCCTTGATACAGTAAAGGGATGCAGAACTGGAACAGCTTGCCACCAAAGACCAGCTTTTACATGCAGCTCACAAAGAAATACGGGAATTGAAGACCGCACTCCAAGAAAAAGAAGACATCAGCTCATCCCTCGAGGAATTGGTCGAAGAAACGAAAGCACAATTGCAGGAGACAATCCAAACAAATCAAGACCAACAGAGAGAAGCAGAACAAATCAAAGACGAGCTACGAAGAGCCCAGGAATGTTTGGACGAGGTGAACAGAATGTTGAGACACCAATTAACCAGGGAATCCAAATACCAAAAAGATCTAGCAAATGCTCGAAGAGAATGCGATGCCTACTACAAAACGATCAAATTTCAGAACCAGCAACTCGAGCGACTCGATAATCAATTACGAAATCAGCAGGAACGAGTCACGGATATGCAGACGAAAGTCACCGAAATGAAGACATCCCGCGACGCTGCATTATCCAACGACTTCTATTTACAAGAGGCCTTCCTATAGAACCAGGCCGAAATTTTGTTAACCCAAGCCATAGCTCTTAGCTCCGTTAGAACGGACGCCCAGTTATTAGAACCAACCACTTTAGTTCAGATGATAGAAACCATTAAAAAGAAAATTACCCGAACGTTTAGGCTCGCCCGAAATATGTACTTAGAAGGACTCGTCGCAGAACCATAGGAACGTGCGGGTTCGAGTCCACCGTGCGTGCCAGTGTTAGACGGCCGTCGAATAAGGACAAATGTACTAGGACAGGCGTCTTAAATATAAAAGAACCTTTCGGGAAACGCGCAGGTAACTAAATATTCGCGCACCCTTGTAAAAAAATCTTCTATATAAGGCAATGAGAAAAGAATGGCCGAGAGCCCGTTCTTTTTTGGAATTGTGAGCGTGCTGGTTGAATCTGTGTGTAGATGAGAAGATTGAGCTCGGCTCTGTTCTGTTTGTATCTGTCTATTATACTATTCTCCCTGTAGTGCAGAATTACGATTCGGTGGTCTTGTGTTGTGAATCTGTTTGGTGATAGTTATATGCGGTTCTGGATTTTATTACGGAATAAGTGTTGTTTATCAGTCTTCTATTGACAAGGGACTGTGTAAGGCAAAAGCGCCCTATTTGCGTGTTAGCCTTTTCCTGTTAAGTGAGCAGGTTCGATACAATAGTCTGCGTTCACTGTGGATTCCGATCTCAGGAAGGACTCCTATCGGTAAGGGTCTGTACGCAAATGATAAGTTCGTGAAGAATCGACTGTTGGTAGGAACTTGTTGCTCGAGTTTGGCATACGGTAAGTTTGCATACCTTCGAGTATAGCTGTCGGTTGTGTTATCGTTCGGTATACCTCCCTGTCACGAAGAGGTGCATATTGAGTAGCATTCGATTAATGAAGTTGAGTATTCTATTAGTTATAAGTCAGAACCGGACTACTACTCTGTTACTATAGCAGATCCAGTCCGGAAGTTCTAAAGCCCTAATACGCCGAACAGTTATCAGTGTTCAGAGTCAAGTACTGAGCTAAGATGCGATAGAGTATTTATGATTGTGTGAAAAGTTGGGAAAATAGTACAGGGCCTCTGTCTAACAGACCCCTACCACTCCCAAGAACCCATGTGGCTAAGAGTTAAGGTGTTTTTAATTATCACGGTAGTAGTGATTAGATCAACCAGTTAACCTGTACACGGAAGAATAGAATGTTGGGTATGCCCAACATTCTAAAATATTCGAAGTCTGAAATCAGAAGTCTGTAGCCTTTAATGGCTAATAGTCTTTAATTGGTCTATCTCCTGGCGAAGTTCCTTCTTCTCTTGCCTTTAAACGTTTTTCCTCTTCCTCTGCGACCTTGCACATCCACAAATGAGTATCTTCATGCAGCCATGATGGATCAGGTGAACTTTCAGAATGCATAGAGATGGAATCTTCTTTCGCTTTGTGGATAGGATTCCACTGTAGGGGTGGTACATCTCTGAAGGAGTAATCCTTCAAATTGACCTTGGTGGTGACCCCTAAGTGCTGCAAGTACAAGGAGTTGGTTCCCCAATCCTGTACTATTTGCAATTGTCGTAGGAAGGGTCTTCCTAGGATCATCTCATAGACATTATTTTTCTCAAAGTCACATATAACAAATGTATGTTCAAACTCCACACCACAAGTGGTTAGAGTTATCCCTTCTAGCAATCCTAGAGGTCTTTCAAAATGACCATCAGCCATTTGAAGCTTTATTCTAGTTGGTCTTAATGTGGGCTTGCCCCATTGCTTCCACAAGGAGATGGTCGCAATAGCAACACCAGCACCTGAATCTATGATTGCTTTGGTTGTGTAACCTTGGTAGGTGATTGGAAGATAAGTATTACCTTCTTCGCCCTCACACATGTCCCCTATTTTGTTTAGAGGTATCTTTGGTACTTTTTGCTTAGAGCCTGTTTTTGGCATATTGGACTCAATTTCTGGAACCTGATCCTTCACATGATTCCATAGCTCAAGTTTTGCTTTGAGCAGCTCTTCCACAGTGAGATGACATTGAACCTTAGTGTTCTTCACGAGATCAGTGTTCCTTGGGACCACTGAGTCTTCATGTCTGACCAGTATTGTGGGAGCTCTAATCTGGAGAGATTCAGATTCCCATGGGCCTGGAAATTGAGGCAGTTCTTCTAGGGTATTAGATTCAAAATCTAATCTTTCGTCTTCTTGTTGTTCTGCTTCATCTCCGTAAATATATGGAATGTCTTGGGGAAATTGATCATGAAGATCATCAATCTCAAGAATAGGAGGGGAATTACCCTTCTCCTTGGCCCATTTCTCTTCTTGTATTTCCCGCAAGAACTCTTGAGAGTACTGTTGAATTGAAGGAGGCATTCCAGCATCCGTGGAATTAGGAACATAAGCTCCCATTGGTGGTGAGCTTCCTCTTTCAATAACTGGTTGAGCCTGTGGAGGTAAAGAAACTTGTGGTTTGTTTACCAATTGCTCTAATCTTTCTAGTAAGCCTTGGAAATGCAAATCCGGTTTGACAGAGTTTGTCTGATTGAACATTTGACTAGTCTCGAGTATAGCTTGAGCTTGTTCTACCATTTTCATGCACATTTTCATCCGTTCAATCTCTAAATCTGCTCTAGGGTAACTCTTGTCTAGATTTACAGCTGTTGGCCCTTCTTGAAGACAAGCCTGGTAGGCCTTGAACATCATGTCCAAGCCTTCTGGGGTTGGATCTGCAAGAACAAACCCTGGTTGCGGTCTATTTACAATGGGTGGTGGGGTGGGATGAGGTGGAGTGGATGGAGTTTCAGCATGCGAGGGGCTTTGAGATGCAATGTCTTCTAATTTTGTTTTCGCTTCTTTTAAGCTTTCTTCTAGTTCCGATAACTTTTTATTCCACTTGCGATTGGCCTTCTCTCTGGTCACGAATGAAATGGTCACCTTGACATCTGAAACAAGATCCTCTAGGGGCTTGTGGTCTCATTTGTCTCAATTGGGGCCTAGGGTTAGGATTTGTGTACATGACATTGGAGTATTCTGGCTCCCAATTTAGCTCCATAGGTGGTGCCTCATATTGATACGAGTAAATCTCACTATGTTCAGGTGACTCTGTGTAATAAGCATGTGGACTACCTTCATGGGAGTAGTCTAAACTATGAGCATGAGAGTCATTATCTGGTATCAATGGGGTTAGTGGCACCAATGCTCTATTTGGATTTTCCTCTCCCACAGCATATTTGATTGGAATCACGTTGGCAGGAGCTGGTGGTTGGTTTCCCAAGACTGGTTGTGGCCTATATTGTGCTTGATATTGCTGTTGTGGTCTATAATATGGCTGTTGGTATTGGTTTTGATACCTACCTGGTTGGTAAGGTTGTTGATAATTTTGTCTAACAGCTTGCCTATTATAGGGACAATCTTGAGCCCTGTGGTTCGTATATTTTCTCTCAATAGTGCAATATGGAGCATTCCTTTCTCTCATGTTTTGGTTGTGCAATGGGCATACATTAGCCATGTGGTCCCCTCCGCAAGTATAACACCGATTCACTGGAGTGACTCTCTGTGTTTGTTTATTTTGGACTCCCAGCTTCTTGGCAACTTGCTCAGCTATCTCCTCTATTTCCGTGGAGATTTTTGAAGTATGACTAGTAGAACTATCTGAATCCTTATAGAGTTTGGATAATCCTAACTCCTCACCCAAGTTATCTTCTATGTCAATGCATGTCCGCACGCACTCTTCTATGGATCTAGACTCTTTCAAGTATACATATCGTTGGTGTGTAAAACACCACAAGAACTAAACTAATGTGATATTAGAAGACCTCCATAACCATCATTAGCTTAGCAAAACTCTAAATGTGAATCTTCAACTCTGAACTTAGTGAAAATCAAAAATTTCACTTCACAGAAATCTGCACCTTTTCTTCAAGCCTTCAATCTGACATGTATTAACTTGATCTTTGCAAATTTCTTTGATCATTTACTAAGAGAAGTTCTTGCTAATGTTAAGCAACACATAACAAGCAAAACGTTTAAGTAATAACTTCAAAATCTTCTGATTTTGCTCCAAACTTTCCACTATGTCTGAAAACTGAAAATCTACTTCATCGATTTGACGTACCTTCACTGTTAAGCTGATTTCTCTGAGTATGCGTCTTGTTTCTTAAAGATCCTTTGACCAAATGTAGTTGAGGACAGTAGCTTTAAAATGAGCTATCACTTACTGAAAACTTTACAGTATACTTCGAGATCTAACCTTAAGAAGTTCAGGTAAATGTGCGCCAGAAAAGTCGTAACTGTCAACTAACTTACAATATGAAATGACTTAGAACTCAATGTACAAGAGGAATTAGACTTAATCCTTCTACAAAAACATATGTAATATATCAGAGAAGATGTATACAAATTGGCTTGGCCTAATTTTGCTCATAGCCATGGAAAACTCTCTCAGACTCAGAAGTTTTTCCTCAACATCTCTCTCAGAAAAGACACGACTTTTCTCTACTCACTCAGATTACAAAATTGAATTCTCTCTTACATGTTTTTGTCTCAAATTAACTTATATACCTATGGTTTACATTCTCCTAGACTTGAACTCGTAAGTTCTGAAGATCAAATGAAAAACTAGACTCTAATTTTGCACTAATTTACAATAGTGAAATTGTCCCTTCACTTAGGCTTAATTTTCTGTATGCTTTCTCTTCACTTCTTCTTTCCTTCTTCATATGTCTTCATATGTCCATGCCTAATTAGTGAGTGAAGCCCCAACAGCTCCCCCTCAATCACTAATTAGCATGCTTTGACTTCTTCACATAGTCTTCTTCTCTTTTATTCTTGCCATCTCCTTGAACGTACTTGTCTTTACTCCATCCAAGCTTTTTGTCATAATATCTGCAATCTGATCTTTTGTAGAAGTGTACACCACTTCAGTCTCTTTCTCCATTACTTTTTCTCTGAGAAAATGATACTGTATTTCTATGTGCTTTGTCCTTGCATGAAATACAGGATTTGCTGCAAGATATAATGAACTCATATTGTCTCCATGAATGATAGGTATACCTTGATCAATTCCCAAGCTTTTGAATAATGTCTGCATCCATATTACTTCTTTTGCTGCTTCCACAAGTCCTTTGTATTCAGCTTCTGTTGATGATAAAGCCACTGTGTGTTGTTTCTTTGAACACCAACTCACAAGCTTATCTCCAATGTATATCATATAGCCATGAGTAGGTCTTCTATCATCCTGACTTCCTGCCCAATCTGAATCACTATAGGCTCTCAATCTTATATCTGATGTAAAAGGATAATACAATCCTTCTTTCAAAGTCCCTTTGATATATCTAAGAACTCTTTGACCTGCAATCCAATGTGGATCCTTTGGACAATGCATGAATTGAGAAAGAACACCAACTGCATAACTAAGATCAGGCCTTGTTAGTGTAGCATAAATTAAACTTCCCACTAAAGATTGGTACTTCCTCATGTCTTTGAATTCTGCACCATCATATCTACTGAGTTTATGATTGACCTCTAGTGGTGTTGATGCCTCTCTGCAATTCTCCATGTTAAACTTCTTTAGAAGATTCAAGAGATACCTTTCTTGTGATACATATATACCATGTTCTGCATAAGTGATTTCCATTCCAAGAAAATATGACAATTTTCCTAGATCACTTATCTTGAATTCTCTCTCAAGTAGCTTCTTCACCTCCTTGATTCCTTCATTTGAAGTACCTGTGATTATAATGTCATCTACATAAATACAAATGTAGATCATACCTTCATCTGTTCTTTTGATAAGTAAACTTGCATCTGCCTTTGAACTTTGATATCCAAGATCATTAAGATATTTTACAAGTCTATAATTCCAAGCTCTTGGAGCTTGCTTCAAACCATAAAGTGCTCTTCTCAACCTGCAAACATAATTTGGAAACTTATGATCTGCAAACCCTTGAGGTTGCTCCATGTAAACCTCATCTGATATATATCCATTCAAAAATGCATTCTTGATGTCCAATTGACTCAATGTCCATCCTTTTGATGCTGCAATGGCAATGATTGTCCTTATGGTTGACATCTTTGCTACAGGACTAAATGTCTCATCATAATCTATGCCAAAAGTTTGAGCATAGCCTTTAACCACCAATCTGGCTTTGTATCTGGCTATAGTTCCATCTGCATGCCTTTTAATTTTGTAAACCCATTTATTTCAAATCACTTTCTTACCATTAGGCTTTGGAACAAGTTCCCAAGTTTTGTTTTCTTCAAGTGCATCAAACTCTTCCTTCATTGCTTCTTCCCATTGTCTCTTACCCTTTGCTTCATCATAGCTTTGAGGTTCTTCAACTTCCTTAACCATGTAAGCATAATTTTTCTGAGTCAAGTAAGAAGTATCATAGGAATACCTTGTAGGTTGCTTCCTCATTCTGGTTGATCTTCTAGGTTCACACTCTTCATGTATATCTGGATGTACTTCTTCATCAAATATTGGTCCATCTTCATTCCTTCTACATGATCCAACTCTTGATGTACTTGCTTGCATATGTTCTTCATCTCCATCTATCTGCATATGTGATTTACCTTTTGCATTCCTTCTTATCTCTTCTTCAAATGTTTCAAGGTCACAATCTTTATCTGCATACCAACTCTTCTGTTCATCAAAGGTCACATCTCTGGAAACAATAAAATGTTTAGTTAAAGGACTCCATAGCCTATAACCCATTTGCTTTTCATCATACCCAATAAACACATATTTCTCTGCCTTTGGTTCAAGCTTATGTCTGAGTTGTGATGGCACATAAGCATAGGCAATTGACCCAAACACTTTACAATGATCAAGTGTTGGTTTCTTACCCCACCAAGCTTCATAAGGGGTCATACCATTCAAAGCTCCACATGGTAGCCTATTCACAAGGTATGTAGCTGTATTTACAGCCTCAGCCCAAAGATAATTAGGGCAATTCTTTTCTTTTAACATTGCTCTTGCAAATTCAACCAATGTTCTATTTCTCCTTTCTGCCACCCCATTATGTTGAGGTGTATACCTGCAAGTTATCTCTCTCTTGATACCTGCATTCCAAAGATAGTCATTAAACTCTTGGGAGAAGTATTCTCCCCCTCCATCAGACCTTAACCTCTTGAGTTTTTGACTTGTAACTCTTTCTGCATAAGCATGAAAATGTTTGAAGGCTCCAAATACCTCTGATCTTTCTTTTAAAACATAAAGGGTTATCCACCTTGTAGCATCATCAATTAACAAAACATAATACCTAGATCCATTTATTGATCCTTCTTTTGTTGGTCCCCATACATCTGTATGTATGAGTTCAAGCAAACCATCATGCTTGAAACCTTTCTTCTGAAATGGTAGTCTATGTGCTTTTCCCATCTGACAAGCTTCACACTTGTATATCATATGTTGATTCTTCACATTTGGTAGCCCCATTACAGATTGATTCTCCACCATAGTTTTGATTCCTCTTTCATTGAAGTGTCCCAATCTCTTATGCCAAAGATCTAACTCTGTAATTAGTTCATCACAATGTGTGATTAGGGCTTGACCAACATTTCCTTGCACTTTAAGAGTAAAAAGTCTACCTTCCTTCTTACCACAAACAATGGGATTGTATCCATTCTCTGGATCTTCAACAAATACCCCTTCATTTGTAAATCTGACTTGAAAACCTTTTTCCACTATTTGTCCAACACTAATCAGGTTCTTTGGTATTGTTGGAACATACAAAACATTTGTTAACAAATCAGCTCCACTCCTGCACTTCACTTTTCCAATTGAATGCACACTATGTTTTGTATTATCACATGTTTGTACTGTATGACTTGAATTGCCTTCTTCCAATTCTGACAACAATTCTATATTACCTAACAAATGATTTGAACAACCAGAGTCAATATAAAATACCTTGAGATCCTCCTTCTCTGATGAACTTATTGAATTCATCATCAATGTTGTATGAATGTCATTCTGTGTATCATTTGCATAATTGTAATATGTGGTATTGTAAGATTGATTCTGATTCCAATTTCTTCCACCACCTCTACCATAACTTCCTCTTGAATTCTGTCTTCCTCTTTGAAATTGATTCTGAAACCTTCCACCTCTTCCTCTGCCATTGTTTTTTTGATTTTGGCTTGATCCTTGTTGATTATGCCAACAATCATATGCTAGATGATTGCTCAATCCACAAATCCAACATGTCTTCTTGTTATTGTTCTGATTACCTCTACCTCTTCCATTTCCTCGACCTTTACCTCTGCCAATACCTCTTCCTCTTGCATAATTTGCTTGAGTTGTTGACTCTTCTTCATCCTTTGCCTTGCCTTTATCTCCTTTCTTCTTGTTCTTCATGTACATTGCAGAACTTTGACCTTTGTCTCCATCTGACTTCAAGTCTTGCTCAAATGTGAGCATCAATCCAAGTAATTGATTCAATTCTGGCACATAATGATTTAATGAGAGTTCTGTTGAAAGTACAAAAGGCTTCCATCTTTCATCACCTCTTAACCCTGCAAGTAATTATGCTATCAACCTATGATCTTCAATATCCTCATCAATGGATCCAAGGCTATCCGCCAAGTCCTTCATCTTAGTGACATAATCACTAATGCTCTGATTTTGCTTTTTCTTGAATGTGGTGAACTCTAACCATAAGCTAGCTTTCCTAGCTTTAGTAGTGTTTTGGAAGTGATCCTCCAAAGCATTCCAAATGTCTTCAGCTGTTTCTAAACCTCTGATATGTGGCAACAAATGATCTGTAATAGTGTTATATATATAAGCTCTTGCACTTGCATCTCTCTTCTGCCATAGCTTCAAAGCTTCTAGCTCTTCCTTTCTTGGATGACTCTCATCTTCAAATTTAGGCTTTTCTTCTTCACCTGTCACATATACCATTAGGTCCTTACTCATAAGTAAGGCTTCCATCCTCATTACCCAAGCAGGATAGTTATCTCTGTCCAATTTGTCAATGGACACATGATCTGCCATAGTATCCTTGCTTCTGCTTCAACCTGTAAGTATAAGGTTAAAGAATGATACCTTTTGTAGACCTTTACCCTTGGGAGTAGCTTCGAAATAATCTTCTGATGACTTTTGTTTGTTGAACACCTCAGCTTCCACCTTCTTTGATAAAGAACTCTTCGATTCTTCTTGTATCTACTCTCCCTTTACTCTCGAGGACCTTATTTGCTCTGATACCACTCGTTGGTGTGTAAAACACCACAAGAACTAAACTAATGTGATATTAGAAGACCTCCATAACCATCATTAGCTTAGCAAAACTCTAAATGTGAATCTTCAACTCTGAACTTAGTGAAAATCAAAAATTTCACTTCACAGAAATCTGCGCCTTTTCTTCAAGCCTTCAATCTGACATGTATTAACTTGATCTTTGCAAATTTCTTTGATCATTTACTAAGAGAAGTTCTTGCTAATGTTAAGCAACACATAACAAGCAAAACTTTTAAGTAATAACTTCAAAATCTTCTGATTTTGCTCCAAACTTTCCACTATGTCTGAAAACTGAAAATCTACTTCATCGATTTGACGTACCTTCACTGTTAAGCTGATTTCTCTGAGTATGCGTCCCGTTTCTTAAAGATCCTTTGACCAAATGTAGTTGAGGACAGTAGCTTTAAAATGAGCTATCACTTACTAAAAACTTTACAGTATACTTCGAGATCTGACCTTAAGAAGTTCAGGTAAATGTGCGCCAGAAAAGTCGTAACTGTCAACTAACT
Source organism: Ceratopteris richardii (assembly GCA_020310875.1). Lineage (NCBI taxonomy): Eukaryota > Viridiplantae > Streptophyta > Polypodiopsida > Polypodiales > Pteridaceae > Ceratopteris > Ceratopteris richardii. The sequence goes on along the minus strand of CM035421.1, from coordinate 5,887,916 downwards.
TACACAGTCATATGAAATGACTTAGAACTCAATGTACAAGAGGAATTAGACTTAATCCTTCTACACAAACATATGTAATATATCAGAGAAGATGTATACAAATTGGCTTGGCCTAATTTTGCTCATAGCCATGGAAAACTCTCTCAAACTCAGAAGTTTTTCCTCAACATCTCTCTCAGAAAAGACACGACTTTTCTCTACTCACTCAGATTACAAAATTGAGTTCTCTCTTACATGTTTTTGTCTCAAATTAACTTATATACCTATGGTTTACATTCTCTTAGACTTGAACTCATAAGTTCTGAAGATCAAGTGAAAAACTAGACTCTAATTTTGCACTAATTTACAATAGTGAAATTGTCCCTTCACTTAGGCTTAATTTTCTGTATGCTTTCTCTTCACTTCTTCTTTCCTTCTTCATATGTCTTCATATGTCCATGCCTAATTAGTGAGTGAAGCCCCAACACATATGATCTTAACTTTGTGCTCAGTAAGCCATCTAAGAACAAAGCCACTTGTTTGGCTGGTGTGGGTAGCTCTGGAGCAGGGCATCTTTCTAGGTACTGTCTAAACCTTCTACCTGCTAGTCGCACTGTTTCTTGGGGTGTCTGCTTGAAGCTGTGGATCAAAGATGAAGTGTTATGCCTGATACCACTCTTGGAAAATTCTACAATGAATTCGTCTAGCAGTTGACCTATATCGCGATAGTTGCGACTACTTAGTGGTTGAAACCAAGCTAAGGCAGTGCCCTTAAGAGTCAGACCAAATGCCTCGTACTGGGTGAACAAATCCTCAACCTGTTCAGCTCTTAACACGTGTTTGAACTCGGCCACATGATCATAAGGATCTCCTGACCCGTCAAAATAATTCTTCATTGCCTTGATCACTTGAGTGGGTCTAAGGGTTCTTGGGTGCTCTCGGGGTCTAGGCAATGGAAAATCATGTTCATCTCTTTGTTGCCTATGTGCTTGATGTCTCTCTCTTTCAGGTCTTTCATTTTCAAATCCTGACCTATTCCTGCCCACGGTGTGTGCAAAACTTACCTCAGGTCTCTCTCTAGTTCTTTCTCTCTGGGCTTCATGAGCGTGGGATGATCCTACTCCTTGGAGGCCATGGGAAACATTGGATCTTGGTGGAGGGAAAATCAATTCACTCTTCCAAGTATGTGCATGTCTATCATGTTCTGTTACCAAGAATATCTTCTCTGATGTGTTATCCAGGTAGACAACTTTGCCTGGTGTCTCGGGATCTTTGAATTCATAGATGATGACTATGCCCAATTGGCTAGGTTGATCTGGCTTGAATCTCCAAAAGGCTTCCTCTGTTTCTCTATTCAAGAAGAGTTCTATGCTTTTGTTGTCTTGAGGGATCCAATCTGGTGTGATCACTCTAGTCAGAACTAACTTACCTCTAGGAGTCTGGGGTCCTTGTCCTACATTTCCTTGTTCTAGGTCTCCTATCTCATTCTCATGAATGATATTTCCAAACTCATCGGTCCTATCTGGTTGGTTGGTAACCACATACATGGTTCCTTCCTTATCAATGTATGAACCCTCTTCGAACTTGACCACCGGGTTTTCAAGTCCAAAGGATTGATCTGGATTTTTGAGTTGGACCACTGATCGCCTCAGGCCATCCTCATAGATGCGAGCACCTAATCGGTTGGTCCGAATATATTCCAATTGTGTCTTATAGGGACCTTCTGGTGTTTGTAGATGGGCAGTCCCTGAGCCACCTGCAGGTTTCCCCATGCTAAAAGACATTTCTGAGTCACTTGTGTCTGAACTTAGTCCGTAAGGATGACCACTTAGTTGTTGTGCCCAAGACTTAGCTGTATGGTTGACAGTGGACTGAGAAGATCTAATGCTTTGTCTATCCTTGCCTAAGTGTCTACCAGATCTCAAGTTCATAAGCTTTGGCTAAGAGTCCAAAATTCCCCTTGGTATGGTTCAAAAATCCTTTGGAGTCCCCTTGGGTTCTTGGTCCCACCTGAGGGTCAACTTCAAAATATCCTATCTAAAAATCAACGCTATAGAGCTATAGAGCTCAAAAAATGGACTTTGGATGAAAAAGTTATGTCAAATCAGGCTTCTAGGGGTCAAAACAGGCAAACAGGACCTTTTGGAAAAAAACGCGATTTTGTGAAATTCAAGAGAATCACGATTTTGTACCTTGAGAATCGTGTTTTCACAAAATCGTGTTTTGAAAATCACGATTTTGAGCAGAAAATCGTGTTTTGTAAATCGCGATTTTGAGCAGAAAATCGTGTTTTGAAAAAAATCACGATTTTGAGCAGAAAATCGTGTTTTGAAAATCGCGATTTTGAGTAGAAAATCGTGTTTTGAAAATCGCGATTTTGAGCAAAAATTTGAGTTTTCACAGAATCGCCTTTTTCACAAAATCGTGTTTTTACTGAAAATCATGATTTGTGAGAATCGCGATTTTGAGCAGAGAATTGTGTTTTTGAAAACCGCAATTTTGAGCACAGAATCGTGTCTCAGAGAATTGTGTTTTCACAAAATCATGTTTTCACAAAATCGTGTTTTTGAGAATCGTGTTCTAGAGAATCGCGATTTTGTCTCAGAGAATCGTGTTTTCACAAAATTGTGTTTTTGGCTGAAAATCGTGATTTATGAACATCCCGATTTTGAGCACAGAATCATGTTTTTGAAAATCGCGATTTTGAGCACAGAATCGTGTTTTTTTTTAGAGAATCGCCTTTTTCACAAAATCGTGTTTTTACTGAAAATCGTGATTGGTGAGAATCGCGATTTTGAGCAGAAAATCGTGTTTTCACAGAATTGTGTTTTCTTGATATGAAAATCGCGATTGTGTCTCAGAGAATCGTGTTTTCACAAAATCGTGGTTCACAGAATCGTGTTTTCACAACATCGTGATTCTTAGAATCGTATTTTTTTGGCTGAAAATCGTGATTTGTGAGAATCGCGATTTTGAGCACAATCACAGAATCGCGTTTTTGCTGAAAATCGTGATTTGTGAGAATCGCGATTTTGAGTAGAGAATCGTGTTTTTGAAAATCGCGATGTTGTCTCAGAGAATTGTGGTTTCCAAAAATTTAGAGAATCGCGATTTTGAGCATAACCACAGAATCGTGACTCTGAGAATGACCACAGAATCGTGATTCTTTCAGCCAACTTTTAGGCGGGAAAACAGAAAATCGTGATTTTTCAAAAAATTTTGAATTTTCACAGAATCGCGATTTTCATCACAGAATCGCGTTTTTTGGCGAGAAATTCAAATTTCTGAGCATCGGCAATGGCGAGCTCCGTATGAGCAGAAAATCATGAAAAAAAAACACAGCGCTTGCTCTCCCTTGCACCTCCTAACTCCTTCCCACACAATAATGCATGAAAAATGGTATGAAAATGGTGAAAATGCACTAAAAAACAAGAAATTTCTATGAAGAAGAAGATGGAAGAAGGTGGAGATGATGATGATGATGAAGATGAAGAGGAAAAAACAGAAAATGAACTGAAATGATAGTTTTTTTTTACCTTCCAACGTCGCAAATCTACGATCTTACCATCACAACGCTTGTCCTCGACGCTCTCTCCCGGCAACGGCGCCAAAATTTGGTGTAGCTCAAGCGTTGTGGTCGCGATCCGCGGCACTTCTGTTCCAAAGCTGATGCAGCAGTGGCTATGAGTTTCTTCTCATCACTTTTTGTCATCTCATCTGCTGTGTATTCTGGATACCATACCTCGGGTTCTCTATCGTAGAATTTTTCCGGTGTACTCTATGCATCTTTTTTTTTGAATAAGCTGATTCTTTCGAAAAGATGATATGGAAGCTATAAGGCTCTAATGTTCTTTATCAGTCAGTCATCGTACTCAATATTAGAAAATCTTTTGGCTTCCCATGGAGGATTTTGGCATGCATGATGGTGGAGAGGGTTGTTTTTTGGCAATTTCAGAAGGAAAGAGAACATGTGTCAAGAAGGCAAAGGGCAAGTGAGATCGTCCACATGCGAGGGAGATATTTTTCTATTTTTGGAGGAGATAGAAAGGGTTTCTGGTCGGCCAAGAAGAAGGGCGGCCGCTGCTGTGATCCGGCATCAACTATGTTTTTTGGAGCCAACCATAGGGGGAGATTTCCTCTCATTGGAGGCTCTGGTTCTCTCGCATGCTCTCTGATCTTTGCTTCAGAAAAAAAAAACAGGTAGAGAAATAGGGAAGGAACAGTGGCAACAAGGGGGGAACGATCAACGTCAATCCGGATATATTGGTTCTTCATGGCAGGTGGTACGAGGGCAGAAAGATGCTGAAGCACTGGAGGATGTTGCTGACTAGAGTGAAGGGGATCTCACAGCGGAAGAAAGTTGTAAACTCTGAATTGGGAAAGAAGAAAGCTCGTTGCTGCCTTGGAGGATTAGGGAAGAGAACTGTATGTGAATCTGCATGAAAGGGAGAACTGTATGCGCATCTATGTGAAAGTAACGGAGAAGGAAATCTAGAGGGTGAAAGGCATTGTCGGCAATCTTCTTGGGGGAGCACAGTTGAGCAATCTCAACTGCGTTGTTACCGAAAATCGTTTGAAGATTGTATACATCTGTCAGTTTCTGTTTATTTTGGAAAACCCTGTGCGCAGTTCGGATTGCATGCATATATATGATAGGGATGCTGTGATGAACTATGTGAAACAATATAAAGGCAAGGGACGTCCATGTCCATGTGCTGCAGCTGGTTGTCCAAAGCTTCTGAGTTCTGTCACGCACTTTCTGAGTTTTTTTTTGTGATAGAGTAATACTATGGGAATTCGGCATCTGAAGAGGAAAGGAGACGCGAACGGAGGCTCCAGGAGAAAACAGTTGTGGATCGTTTCTCATTGAGGATTTGAGCATAAAGGGAAATACTTACACTTCTGCTGTTGCGATCCGATGCCATTTGTGCAACCTTTATGCTTCCCCGACTAAGCCATCCATCACCCATCCATTGACGTACTCTCTATTTGAACATTTCTCTCTGTGATTTGATCGGTTCCATGCTTTTGGTTTGTTATGGGTTTATTGAATGAAGTTGGTCTGTTGAATAGTTTATCTATATAAAACAAAGCTTATGATGCGCAGGTATTGTATAAGGTAGTTATCTGCTTGTGAACCTGGATTTGAATTGTATTAGTCATATATGATTCCATACAGGGTTGACCAGCAAGCTCTGAATTTATGTCTGCAACGTTATCTACTACTTCGCAATAGGATGTATTCCCTTATTTTCTGAATTAGTTGATAGAATAATATTAATTTTTAACTTTTTACTTAGTCTTCATATATCTATTTATGTCTGAGTTACCTAGCGGATATGAGAATGTGCAGTTGTTTTTGATGTTATGTTTTCGTACCTTTGAGGAAACTTCATTTTATTATTTGAAGATAACTGTTATGGCCAGATTCAGTTGAAGAGAGATTTCTTGAGCTCTACGGTAGACAATTGATGGTTATGCTGGACCACTTGGCGGAGCATCAGAGAAAGAACCAGCTCTGGATCGTTTCTGATTCAAGGAGATCTAAAAATTATGAGCTGATAATCACAGTGGCATGTCGCAAAAAGTGGTGCTTTGTTTCTCGAATCGATTCTTTGTAATTGATAGGAAGTTTTTTATGCATCAGAGGAAACAGGCAAACTGAAGGTAGTACAGTTTCAATAACCAGATTGAGCCTCTTTAACAAAGAAAATGACGAGTTGTTCTTGCTGCGCAATGTTTATTTACATTCGTGTCAGGTTGCTGAAGATGGGCTATCAAAATATGTCGTGTGATGTTTCTTCTACATGAGAACATAAATATTAATAGTCGTAGAATCTGTGCGCATATCTCAAAAGTTGTTTTTCATATTGGTTTTGGATGCGTGTTGCACTTATGATTGTGGAAACGTTGAAAGCATTGAGCTATGGCTCATACTTCCCTTGTTTGGCACTTAAACGTCTGCAATATATATTTTACCTGAAGAAAACTAATTCTAATGGAGAGAGATGACGTTAGATAGTGATAGACTTGTGCATTGGAATGTAAATCTTGAGTGTTGACTTGTCCTAAAACCAAAGATAAAAATTATGCGAATGGGATTAGAGTCAATGGATGAACAATCATGTTAATTTAGAAAGATTCACGATGCATCAAGTTTTGCGTACTCGTGCTTTTGAGGCACTCTATGTGCTAGATCTATTTGAACATTCTCTCCCTCCTTTCCCATGAAATCGACGACATACCTGGTGAACCCGACGTGAAAGGAGGGGGTGAGTGAGTTATAGAGCCACAAAGATTAGCATAATCAAAATGGAAGAAATCCTAGCTCAATTCCTACGATTTCAAGAAGAGGATAGGCGTCAAAAAGCCATCCAATCACTTCATGAACGTCTAGTCAATCGGTGTGGCTTTTTCAATGGAAAGAATGTCTCAAAGTTCTGCAAAGAATATGAACTCGAGGCCAAATATCTAGGTGTCGGACTAAGTCCGATGACGGAAAAAGAATTATGTGAAAACTTTATCTATGTGTCGGGATACGACATGCGAGACCAAATAATGCGAATAAATCAAACGACATGGTCCCAATACAAAGCGACACTCCTCAAGCAGTTTATGCTAGAGGATCTTGATAAAGTAACTCGTAGATCTTTCCTGAGGTGGGTTCATATGCCCAAAGACCGACCAATTCTTGAGATCAAAGAAGAGTTTGAGCGTCAATATGATGATCTTTCCGAGCACGATAAGAAGTGCATGAGTCATGAAAGGGTTTCGTTGTTTCTTCGAACAATCGATGTTAATGCCCGAGAGGAGTTAATTCCACTTCTTCAAGATATAGACTCCGACTCAGGACTCACAGAGGATTGGATGCTCGTCCATGAAGCTGTGATGAAATACGTAAAGAAACAACAAACAATAGAAAAATTTCTAAATGATTGGAGAACAGATCTTCAAACAGAGGAAAATTATAATCATGTTCCAAGCATTTTACCAATCGTGGATAATGTTCAAGTCCATGAGGTTGTAGAGACCCCATTTGGGCATGAAGTAGATATGCATGGGCTTAATATCCATAGTGATGATGGGAAATATGAAGAAACTTCTAAAAGTGCGATTGATGTAACCTCAAAGGTTACAAGGTGCCAAGAGCCCCTAGACTTCTTTACAATGATTATATCTTTAGGTGCCATGAGTGGACAAAGCCCGAAGATGGGAGGATCAAAAGAGCAAGTAGAAGCTAATCAAAATCAAACCAAACTAAATCAACATCAAACCAAACAAACAACAAACATAAAACAAAACAAAAACCAACAAAACCCAACAAGAAATCAAGATGAAGCTTCCTCTACTCCGATAAATTCCTCACATCGAATAAAAGATAACCAAACAAATCAAGAAACATATCAAGATGCAAACAAAGAGATAGAGATATCTAGAAGGCTCATAGGTGACCAAATAGAGATAAAAGATGAGATACAAATAGAGAACCTAATAAATATGTCTGAAGATCGAGCTCGAGATGCATCCTTACATGGTGACATCGGGCAAGATGTGGAGTATGATTGGATGTCACTTGATGGTGATGATCCTTTTCTAACACAAGATTCGGATAGAACTTCTGATCTAATGACTGAATTACATGAAGGAACTCCCATGGAACATGATGTTGAATCTAAGGACCTGTCAATAGAAGATCCGATGGGTAAGATAATGGATATGCAGGAATCCACATTAAACATGCATACAGAGATGCAAGAAAACGAACTTACTTATATAAAGGAGGACATGCAAATAATGAGTCCTCTAGAGGTTGAAATGTGTGATGACAAAGATGAGTATGATGCTAATCTAGAGGATGTACAAATGATAGGTCCTCTGGATAGTGATGTGTATGGTGATGGTGATAAGCACGATCCTAATCCTACCGATAGTCTAGATCAAGATCAAGATACTGATATGCTTTTGAGCGATGTCACATTGAACAAAGATCCTACACATAAAAGAGAGGATAAGTTGGATGGAGTTCAAAATAATGATATGTATGTAAATGAAGCTACATTCTATGAAGAGAGAAATATGAATGAACATGAGGAGGATGAGAAAATACCATTGATCATTTCTCTGAACACTGATATGTATGTCAAAAATAATCATGTTGAGTTGAGTCCACACGTTGAAGAAATTGAGCATAAAGTGGTAGATGAAATGTTTATTGTGACATATGATAAGTCTGATGTGTGTATAGCATCGAAGGATATTCAATGTAAAACTATTGAGTCAAACAAGTGCATTGATGAAGCTCAACTTGATTTGGGTATATATGTCAAGATCCTCATACACGATGAGATAGTCGAGCAAGAATCAATGACCAAAGAAATGTATGATGAGTGTGGTGAGAGTACATCCTCTGAAGAGAATGAGCAAGAAATGATTGAGAGATATGAAGAATTCTATGATGGGATCTTGAATAAAGAAGTTGAGTTCCCGTCAATCTACATGCACTGTCCTATAAGGTGTAAAAATTATGATGAGTTTGATCTTGATAAGAAAGTCTCTAGTGATATTGAAGATGAAGACTTTCTTGGATTCAGTGATATCGAGTCTCTTCATGAAAATGGGCAAATGAATCTGGAAAAAGACAATGATGAAGAGTTCCTGGAAAGATTGGAGAAAGAAGCAGACTTCATAATTTCCGAAACTCAGTCAGAAAGGAATGATTTTGCCATGGAGAATAAAGATGACTGTGTCTTGATGTCTGAGTATGATAAACACTTCCATTTGAAGTGGGATTCAAATGATTCTATTCAAAAACCTCATCTTAACGGTGATGGAGACATGATAGAAGATATTGAAAGGGATGAAACTCTTATAAATGATCTCAAGCATGAAATAAAAGAAAATACATGCTTGCAAGAAAATTTCAATTATGAATCAAACATATGCAAATTTCAAACTTCATATACATGTATTCATGACTCTGCACATGATGAATTTGAAAGAATCATAAATAAAGATACTCATGCTCAGATAATTGAAATATGGATATCCAAATTCTCTGAGAGTTACAAAGACCAAACAAGCTGCCAAGAGGTAGACAAGCAAAAAAGGTGGCTTGTATACATATTTACTGTATTTATGAATGCAACACTGATTGGTGCAATTCAAAGATGGCTTGTTTTTAAACATACCTTCTTTGGAGAATTTATTTGTGAAAATGTATTGGAAAGGAATTTCTTGTATTCACAAGAAATTCAAAAGTGACTTTTGTAAATATAAGTATGTAAATACTTAATAATTATGTTTTGATTTTTTTTGAAATGGATAAAAGTAAATATAAAAATAAATAAATAAATAAATAAATAAATAAACAAATAATTGCATAAATAAATAGAGCAAGAAAATGCATCTAGCTCTCGAGAAAATGAAAATTTTTCAAAATAATCTTTTTGAATATGATGCTACTAATGTGTTTTCTGAGTTTATATAAACAGGTGTTGATATGGAGCTAATTGGAGATCTAGGAGTTTGATGGATTGTGCAGGAGGCAACCACTTTCAAATTACATCTTTATGGTTTACTGCAAATGGTTTCCCGAAGTTCTTTCATGGATTGCATATATATATTGTGTCATGTGATTTGATGTTTCTTATGATTTGTTTAGTTTCTATGAGTGCAGGAATGATCAAGCAAAGCCAACGGAGATGATGACTCAAGAACAAAGCCGTGAAAATCTTTTTCATTAGCTATCGTGCTTTAACCCTGGTCTTTTCTTTGCACCATTTTTGAGATGCATTGCATGCCAAATATGCATGTAAAAATATATAGAAACACGTCTTTGAAATTCCGTAGAAGCACGTCCATCTGCACAATTAGATAGGTAAATATCATTGAAAAATAATAAAGCAAGTTTTGAGTGATAAGAAGGAATAGTTCTGAGTAAGGGAGAGTGATTGCATCTGTAAGAGAGTGGAGTTGTAAGTGATGTGAGCGTTGTTTAGATACCATAAAACCCTCGATTTTTTACACCATTTTTGTTTCTCTTCATGCACCTAAAACATGCATAAATGAAATGTAAAGAGCACGAGTGATATTTTGGTTAAAACCCATAGTTGCACGAGTGATTGCACTTGTATTGAATTGTATATCCATGATGAAAATGTGAGTTCAATTTGAGTGTACATCCTCAACACCGAATTCCTAATACCTCCCTATTTGCACCATGCTGTTTCTTATGCACTTAGAGTATGCATATGTAGGGCTCATTACATGGCCGTGCATAGGCACATTTGTTTTAACCCATGCACTTGATTTCACTCACATTTAGATTCTTGAAGACTTGCAGATACCGAGATCGATGCTGGTGCATCCGGAGGATGCACAGGTTCAGAGGGGGTGGATGTGGTCGCGATCCGCGGCACTTCTGTTCCAAAGCTGATGCAGCAGTGGCTATGAGTTTCTTCTCATCACTTTTTGTCATCTCATCTGCTGTGTATTCTGGATACCATACCTCGGGTTCTCTATCGTAGAATTTTTCCGGTGTACTCTATGCATCTTTTTTTTTGAATAAGCTGATTCTTTCGAAAAGATGATATGGAAGCTATAAGGCTCTAATGTTCTTTATCAGTCAGTCATCGTACTCAATATTAGAAAATCTTTTGGCTTCCCATGGAGGATTTTGGCATGCATGATGGTGGAGAGGGTTGTTTTTTGGCAATTTCAGAAGGAAAGAGAACATGTGTCAAGAAGGCAAAGGGCAAGTGAGATCGTCCACATGCGAGGGAGATATTTTTCTATTTTTGGAGGAGATAGAAAGGGTTTCTGGTCGGCCAAGAAGAAGGGCGGCCGCTGCTGTGATCCGGCATCAACTATGTTTTTTGGAGCCAACCATAGGGGGAGATTTCCTCTCATTGGAGGCTCTGGTTCTCTCGCATGCTCTCTGATCTTTGCTTCAGAAAAAAAAAAACAGGTAGAGAAATAGGGAAGGAACAGTGGCAACAAGGGGGGAACGATCAACGTCAATCCGGATATATTGGTTCTTCATGGCAGGTGGTACGAGGGCAGAAAGATGCTGAAGCACTGGAGGATGTTGCTGACTAGAGTGAAGGGGATCTCACAGCGGAAGAAAGTTGTAAACTCTGAATTGGGAAAGAAGAAAGCTCGTTGCTGCCTTGGAGGATTAGGGAAGAGAACTGTATGTGAATCTGCATGAAAGGGAGAACTGTATGCGCATCTATGTGAAAGTAACGGAGAAGGAAATCTAGAGGGTGAAAGGCATTGTCGGCAATCTTCTTGGGGGAGCACAGTTGAGCAATCTCAACTGCGTTGTTACCGAAAATCGTTTGAAGATTGTATACATCTGTCAGTTTCTGTTTATTTTGGAAAACCCTGTGCGCAGTTCGGATTGCATGCATATATATGATAGGGATGCTGTGATGAACTATGTGAAACAATATAAAGGCAAGGGACGTCCATGTCCATGTGCTGCAGCTGGTTGTCCAAAGCTTCTGAGTTCTGTCACGCACTTTCTGAGTTTTTTTTTGTGATAGAGTAATACTATGGGAATTCGGCATCTGAAGAGGAAAGGAGACGCGAACGGAGGCTCCAGGAGAAAACAGTTGTGGATCGTTTCTCATTGAGGATTTGAGCATAAAGGGAAATACTTACACTTCTGCTGTTGCGATCCGATGCCATTTGTGCAACCTTTATGCTTCCCCGACTAAGCCATCCATCACCCATCCATTGACGTACTCTCTATTTGAACATTTCTCTCTGTGATTTGATCGGTTCCATGCTTTTGGTTTGTTATGGGTTTATTGAATGAAGTTGGTCTGTTGAATAGTTTATCTATATAAAACAAAGCTTATGATGCGCAGGTATTGTATAAGGTAGTTATCTGCTTGTGAACCTGGATTTGAATTGTATTAGTCATATATGATTCCATACAGGGTTGACCAGCAAGCTCTGAATTTATGTCTGCAACGTTATCTACTACTTCGCAATAGGATGTATTCCCTTATTTTCTGAATTAGTTGATAGAATAATATTAATTTTTAACTTTTTACTTAGTCTTCATATATCTATTTATGTCTGAGTTACCTAGCGGATATGAGAATGTGCAGTTGTTTTTGATGTTATGTTTTCGTACCTTTGAGGAAACTTCATTTTATTATTTGAAGATAACTGTTATGGCCAGATTCAGTTGAAGAGAGATTTCTTGAGCTCTACGGTAGACAATTGATGGTTATGCTGGACCACTTGGCGGAGCATCAGAGAAAGAACCAGCTCTGGATCGTTTCTGATTCAAGGAGATCTAAAAATTATGAGCTGATAATCACAGTGGCATGTCGCAAAAAGTGGTGCTTTGTTTCTCGAATTGATTCTTTGTAATTGATAGGAAGTTTTTTATGCATCAGAGGAAACAGGCAAACTGAAGGTAGTACAGTTTCAATAACCAGATTGAGCCTCTTTAACAAAGAAAATGACGAGTTGTTCTTGCTGCGCAATGTTTATTTACATTCGTGTCAGGTTGCTGAAGATGGGCTATCAAAATATGTCGTGTGATGTTTCTTCTACATGAGAACATAAATATTAATAGTCGTAGAATCTGTGCGCATATCTCAAAAGTTGTTTTTCATATTGGTTTTGGATGCGTGTTGCACTTATGATTGTGAAAACGTTGAAAGCATTGAGCTATGGCTCATACTTCCCTTGTTTGGCACTTAAACGTCTGCAATATATATTTTACCTGAAGAAAACTAATTCTAATGGAGAGAGATGACGTTAGATAGTGATAGACTTGTGCATTGGAATGTAAATCTTGAGTGTTGACTTGTCCTAAAACCAAAGATAAAAATTATGCGAATGGGATTAGAGTCAATGGATGAACAATCATGTTAATTTAGAAAGATTCACGATGCATCAAGTTTTGCGTACTCGTGCTTTTGAGGCACTCTATGTGCTAGATCTATTTGAACATTCTCTCCCTCCTTTCCCATGAAATCGACGACAGCGTAAGCACCACCTCCTTTACTTGTCAATCCGCGGAGACGTGAGGACCGGTATGAAGACCACGAGCAAGTGAAGACACAAGTGCGTGAGTGAAAGCACACAAACATGCACACACATACACACACACGCGCACCAAGTAAGATCAAAGAGAGGAACAATGGAAAGCTTAGATTGCAAAAGAGTTCTCTTACAAAAGCTCTATTCTCTAACAAGCTAACCTCAAAACTGAGCTCTCTAGCTCTTTTTATAGTTTTTTTACTAGTTTTGGCCCTGTCCAGACCTAGTGTCCGGCCTAGTTAAAAATTAGGTTCCAGGGCTTATTTGAGGGCTCAAACGGAGTCTAAAAATTATGAAAATTGGTACGATGGTACTTCTAATACTCCTCAAGCTCGAGGACTCCTTGGCTTGAACAAAATGGAGTTATAAAAATAGATAATGGTATTTAGAATGGTTTTTAGTGATGAAAATCACTATTTTTGTAGGGGATTGTTCTGAAAATTTGACATACACTTCTTGGAGCTCCCTACTTGCTCCCTCTTCTTCTATGTCCACTCCTTTGATGTGCTTCCATGTTTTATGCTTGACCTTGAGTTCCAACAGCTTGCCATTCCTCTTTGAATGGTCTTACTTGCCATAGGCTTGCCACTCCTCTTGGGTGGTCTTACTTGCCTCATCCTTTCAGTAGACCTTCACTTGGTCTTTGGTGCTTCTTGCACCTAACATAGGCTTGCCACTCTCTAGGTGGTCTTACTAGCCTCACATTTTGACAATACATTCACATGATATAAGCTTGACACTTACCACAACATAATGTGGATTTTTTCATACCCTTTACCTCAGCCCTTATTTGCAAATGCACTTCTTTACCTTCCTTTACCTTCAGCCATTTTGTCACACTCCTCATGAGTGACTCTTCCCGTCTACCTTGGCACTTGCTTGTGCTCCTTGGACTTTGGGGAGTGTCTTCAAGTCCTTGTTGAGCCTTCAACACTTCATGGCAGCCCTCCTTTGGAGTCTTCTACTCCTCCTTTGTTTGGCCACCTTCATATTGACTCCTATCTTCAAGTCTTCAAACCTTCAAGTGTTTGATAAACATGTGGCTTGGGCTCGAATCTTCACTTTGGCTCCAAGCTTTGCATCCATCCTTTGTTGGCTTGTGCTAATAGGAGCATTGCATCACATGATGTATCTAAACTCAAAGATCAAATGCTTTTAGTTATCATAACATAAGCATACATATTTGCTTTGGCAAATTTAGCTCAATGAGTTTTATCCACAACAAGATACATCCACAATCTTCATACATAGCAACCTTGCATTTTACCAATGTCTCATGGCATCCAAACACATTTACTTTCAGCTCATCTATGGCTCAACATGACAAACCTTCAAAGCATAAATATCATGCTAATAAATCAACATAAGCATGTATGCAAATCATCAAACATTTGAGCTTATATTCAGCTCACTCTGTGCCAACTTATATGGTTGCATAGACCTGCAAATTTCAGCTTGTATAGGCTTTATAAAATAGCCTATTATGTATCAACACATCATCCAACATGTGTGTATAATTACCTTGACCACATGTGCATACATTCCTGCATTTTACACATCAATCATCAGCTCTAAATTCACTTTATATTCATCCTAAGCATGGCTGTCCAAAATCATCATACATTTTGAGCATAACTTTCACAAGCATGCATACATAACATTCCATACAATTCTTGCACCAAGAAACAAGCATATAATGCTCTCCTCAAGCTTACATAAAAGCTTAAACCTTCAGCCATTAATATAATCTTGCACTTCATTAAATTGAGTGCAATACCTCAAACATGCATACAATCTTCACATGCAACTTTACATAGTTGCTCATCCAAGATTCTTATTTTGAATCTTCATCTCCTTCCATAGGCTGCTCATAAATCTTCAACAAAGTGATTAGCATCACTTATAGCATGGCTCAAGGAACAAACATCTTCAGTAGAGAGTAGGACAAGAGAGTGTATCACTTCAAATAGCATAAAGCAACAAAATTCTCTTACATACCAAAAGCTTCATCTCCATAGCTTTCCAATGAGCATGATAGCTCCAAGCTTTCCTTTGATATCTCTACATCTTCTTCAAGATCTCTTTGCACATCCATGGGCTCCACTCCCAATGTTCTGCAACCAAAGCACTGATACCAAAATGTGGAGAAATTTGACTCCAATGTACACAATACACGCAGCGGAAGTTAGAGAACCTCTTCTAGAATCTGCCCTGTAAGACACATGCTTACTAAAACCTGATTCAGTCACAGCTCAGAGATCCAATGGCTCTGAACTTTTGTCCACACACAGTAGACTCTCTTAGCTTTCTAACAAGTTAAAGAACACTCCATTTGGAGTTCATTTGACCAGGCAACCGACTGTCCAAAGTTAGACTACTTGTCAACTCAGGTATAGCAGAAAACTGAGGTTCACAAGAAATGTTCACAATAACTACTGGAGAATGATCTGACACAGATATTTTAGATACAAAGAGTATGAAAGATACGCTTTCCAACAAGATATCATATGCATTAATTGGATATGTACATAGAGCGATATGACCTTTACAAGGTCACTATGTATACAAAGGGTATGCGGCTGGAATACATTTGTGCCTTCTAGCATCCAAATGAGGTACCTTCTGATATCCATTGGTGAGAGAGTGACCAGCATATGCTTCTACACCATCTCCTTGTCATCTCCACAAAATGTCACATTCAAATGAGCTCTTTATATAGAGCTATGGGCATAGAACTTTTCACCTACCCTTGCATCTTCTCTCACCTCTTGACCTTTCACTTCATGGCTTTTGTATTTACATTGCCTTGGATGGATTTTGGTGATCCATATCACTCCATATGGATAAGGTCACGTATTTTTTGAGTATTCCATCTCTCTATTTACATTTTGGCTTTTATCCAAACCATAAATATATTTGCCCTTTTTAATTCAACACTCTACATTAAAGTTATGAGTGTGCCCTTTATATTTTTAGGGTCTTTCTTCATTTTGGGCTTACAACAATTACATAAATGATGAAGAGGTACATAATGAAGGGTGAGTATGTGTCAAGCCTCACAATTGGAGCTTGCACATGTACTATAATTTTCAACAGAGGTAAAGAAACCTGTGGCTTGTTTACCAATTGCTCTAATCTTTCTAGTAAGCCCTGGAAATGCAAATCCGGTTTGATAGAGTTTGTCTGATTGAACGATTGACTGGTTTCAAGCATAGCCTGAGCTAGCTCTACCATCTTCATGCACATTTTTGTCCGTTCAATCTCTAAATCTACTCTCGAGTAACTCTTGTCTAGGTTTGCAGCACTTGGCCCTTCTTGAAGTCGAGCTTGGTAGGCTTTGAACATTATGTCCAAGCCTTCTGGGGTTGGATCTGCAAGAACAGACCCTGGTTGGGTTTTATTTACAATGGGTTGTGGGGTGGGATGAGGTGGAGTGGATGGAGCTTTGGCATGCGAGGGGCTTTGAGATGCAATGTCTTCTATTTTTTTTTTTTGCATCTTTTAGGCTTTCTTCTAGTTCAGATAACTTTTTGTTCCACTTGCGATTAGCTTTCTCTCTAGCATCCTTCCAAGTTCTTGTTTTCCTCTTACTTGGCTCTCCTGATTCACTCGACTCTGATTGCTCAACTAGTTTTTCTTGTTGTACAGCTTGTGCCCTAGTAACTACCTGTATAGGAGCCACATTATTGCAGCTTGAACTTGAATCTACCACTAAGCCGACTGCATTAATGGGTGTAACCTTGGATGCACTAGAGGGGTTCCTAGGACAATCTCTGGGGAGATGTTCTTTTCTGCACTCAAGACAAAAGCCTTGTATTGTGATGTTTTGTCCCTGTCTCGAAGTCGGTGAGTGGGGACATTCACCAATGAAATGGTCACCCTAACGTCTAAAACATGGTCCTTTAGGGGCTTGTGGTCTTACTTGTCTTGATTGGGGCCTAGGTTTGGGGTTTGTGTACATGACATTGGAGTATTCTGGCTCCCAATTTTGTTCCATAGGTGGTGCCTCATATTGGTGTGAATAATTCTCACTGTGCTCAGGTGACTCTATGTAATAACCATGTGGACTATCTTCATGGGAGTAGTCTGAACCATGAGCATGAGAGTCATTTTCTGGGACTAAAGGGGTCACTGGCACCAATGCTCTATTAAGGTTCTCCTCTGCCATTGCATACTTAACTGGAATCACATTGGCAGGAGCTGATGGTTGGTTTCCTAAGACAGGTTGTGGCCTGTATGGTGCCTGATATTGTTGCTGTGGCATGTAATATGGTTGTTGGTATTGGTTCTGATACCTACCTTGTTGGTAAGGTTGCTGATAACTTGGTCTGACAGCCTGCCTATTGTATGGACAATCTTGAGCTGTATGATTTGTATATTTTCTCTCAATGGTGCAATACAGAGCATTAGGGTTCCCTTGGGGTTGAGTCGTCATCGGGAAAACATTAGCCATGTGGTCTCCTCCGCATGTATAGCATCGCTTCAATGGGGTGACCCTTGGCATTGGTCTATTTTGAACTCCTAGCCGTTTGGCCACCTGCTCAGCTATTTCATCTATCTCAGTGGAGGTTCTAGAGGTATGACTAGTAGAACTGTCGGAGTCCTTATAGAGTTTGGACAGTCCTAACTCCTCACCCAAGTTGTCCTCTATGTCAATGCATATCCACACACACTCTTCTATGGATCTAGGCTCTTTCAAGTACACATATGACCTTAACTTTGTGCTCAGTAAGCCATCTAAAAACAAGGCCACTTGTTTGGCTGATGTGGGTAATTCTGGCATACGGCATCTTTCCAAGTATTGTCTAAACCTTCTTCCTGCCAGTCGCACTGTTTCTTGGGGTGTCTGCTTAAAGCTGTGGATCAAGGATGATGTGTTATGCCTGATACCACTCTTGGAAAACTCTACAATGAATTCTTCTAGCAGTTGGCCTATGTCTCGATAGTTGCGGCTATTAGGGGTTGAAACCAAGCTAAGGTAGTACCTTTAAGAGTCAAACCAAATGCCTCGAGCTGAGTGAACAAGTCCTCGACCTGTTCAGCTCTTAACACTTGCTTGAACTCGGCCACATGATCATAAGGATCTCCTAACCCATCAAAATAGTTCTTCATTGTCTTAACCACTTGAGAGGGTCTAAGGGTTCTTGAGTGCTCTCGTGGTCTAGGCAATGGGAAATCATGATCATCTCTTTGATGCCTATGAACTCTATGTCTCTCCCTTTTAGGTCTTTCCGTTCCATATCCTGATCTGTCTCTACCCATAGTGTTTGCAAAGCTTACCTCAGGTCTCTCTCGAGTTCTTTCCCTCTGGGTTTCATGAGCCTTGGATGATCCGACTCCTTGGAGGCCTTGGGAAACATTAGATCTTTGTGGGGGGAAAATTGATTCACCCTGCCAAGTGTATGCATGCCTATCCTGCTCTATTACGAAGAACATTTTCGAAGATGTGTGATCTAGATAGACAACTTTCCCCGGTGTCTCTAGATCCTTGAACTCATAGATGGTGACTATAGGGCTTGGTTGATCTGGCCTAAATCTCCAAAAGGCTTCCTCCGTTTCTCTATTCAAGAATAGCTCTATGCTTTTGTTGTCTTGGGAAACCCATTCTGGAGTGATCACTCTGGTCAAAACTGACTTACCTCTAGGGGTCTTGGGTTCTCGTCCTAGGTCTCCTTGCTCTAGGTCTCCTATCTCATTCTCAGGAATGATGTTTCCAAACTCATTTGTCCTGTCTGGTAAGTTGATAACCACATACATGGTTCCTTCTTTATCAATGTATGCACCCTCTTCAAACTTGACCACTGGGTGTTCAAGTCCAAAGGGTTGGTCAGGATTTTTGAGTTGAACCACTGATCCTCTTAGCCCATTCTCATAGATGCGAGCACCTAACTGGTTGGTCTTGATATACTCCAATTGGGTCTTATAGGGACCTTCCGGTGTCTGTAAATAGGTAGTGCCTGAGCTATGTGTGGGTCTTTCCATGCTAAAAGACATTTCTGAGTCATTGGTTTCTGAACTTAGTGTGTAAGGATAACCACTAAGCTGTTGAGCCCAAGACTTGGCTGTATGGTTGACACTAGCCTCAGATGATCTAATGCTTTGTCTATCCTTGCCTAAGTGTCTGCCAGATCTCTGGTTCATAAGCCTTGGCTTCTAGTCCCAAAGTTCTCTTATATTGCTCAAAATCCTTTGGAACTCCTTGGTTTTCTAGTTTCCCTAAGGGTCAACTTCAAAATACCCTATCTAATAATTCCTGTATTACTTTTATCGTAACTGGTGGAGGTTTTGGTAGTACTCCCCACGAGCTTTCCAACAAAACCAAAATCACAGCAAACGAATTTCATATGAGAAAGTTATGCCAATTCAGGGTTCTGGGGGTTAAAACAGGGAAACAGGACCTCTTTGGGATTACTGCAGAACAGGCGATACACGATACTTAGCATGTATCGTGATACTTGAGGTAGGCGATACTCAATACTTGCCTTGCCACGATACACGATATCTCAGCTAAACGATACACGACACTTGACACAGAAGTAAGTCCACGATACTCGATACTTAGGCAACACAATACACGATACTCGACCAACTAGATAGATCACGATACTTGATATCCTGCAAGTATCGCGGAAGGATCCTCACGATATTTGATATTGCACAGGTATTGCCAAGAGGAATCCCACGATACACGATACTCGATATCAGGCGAGAGTTAGACTCACGATACTTGACACTGCAGGTCACGATACACGATATTGGGTAAGTATTGCAAAGAATTCAATGATACTCGATATGGCACAAGTATCGCGAGAGCAACCTCAACGATACATGATATTTGTCAGGTATCGCGAAAAAATCACGATACACGATACTTGGAATTCCCACGATATTCAATATTCCTCAAGTATCATTTTCAGGTCTCTACGATACTCGATATGTGACCAGTATCGTGAGAAATTTTCAGACGATACTCGATATCTATCATGTATCCCGAAAGAAAAATTCACGATATACGATATTTATCAAGTATCGTGAGAACCTCAGTGATACACGATATTGGTCAGGTATCGCGAGTGTTTCTCAGTGATACACGATATTCGACAACTTGCAAGTGTCGCAATACTCAACCACAGGAGTTCACGATACCTCAACTGCGGGAGAACACGATACTTGGGTTTTTAGGAGTCCAAATTCAAAAATTTCTACACTCTAGCACAATGGTGAGTACCAATGTGAGGAGATACACCTCATAAATGTCAATCCTTGGAGACGTGAGGACCGGTATGAAGACCGCGAACAAGTGATGGCACAAGTGCATGAGTGAAAGCACACAAGCATGCACACACATACACACACACGCGCACAAGGTAAGAGCAAAGAGTGGAACAATGGAAGATCTTCGATTGCAAAAGAGTTCTCTTACAAAGCTGAAATCTACAACAAGCTAACCTCAAAAATGAGCTCTCCAGCCCTTTTTATAGTTTTTTGAGTGGTTTTGGCCCTGTCCAGACCTAGTGTCCGGCCTAGTTAAAAAATAGGTTCCAAGGCTTATTTGAGGGCTCAAACGGAGTCTAAAAATTATGAAAATTGGTAGGGTGCTAGTTCTAATACTCCTCAAGCTTGAGAACTCCTCGGCTTGAGAAAAATGGAGTTGCAAAAATAGAAAATGGTATTTACAATGGTTTTTAGTGATAAAAATCACTATTTTTGTAGGGATTTCTTCTGAAAATTTGACAGGTGCTTCTTGGAGCTCCCTACTTGCTCCTTCTTCTTGTGTGTCCACTTCCCTGATGTGCTTCCATGCTTTGTCCTTGACCTTGAGCTTCAACAGCACTCCTTGAATGAAGTCATTGAAAACCTTCTGCAAGAATTCTTGGTGATACATAAGAAGTTGCACCCTATCATCCACAAGCTAACGGACAAGCCGAGAGCACAAATAAGATCCTATGTAACGTGTTGACAAAACTTGTAAATAATAAATTCTTTGATTGGGACAAACAACTTCATCATGCTGTTTTGGCGTATCGAGTTGCCTACAAAATGGTACTCAATGCCACACCATTTTAGATGGTCTTCTGACAGAATGTTGTGCTACCATTGGATTTCCTAATCCAAGCCTTCAAAGTAGCACAAGAATATGAGTGGAAGGGACATGAGTTGTCCTCTAGGATCTTTGATCTAGAACGTTTAGGTGAGACGTGGCTACGAGCGGCAGCAGATATTTATGCTGCAAAGAAAAGGCAAAAGGCATACTTTGATGCCCATATAAAGGATAAAGGATTGATAGAAGGAGATATAGTGCTGGTTTATACGCTAAAGCAACATGCTTGCAAATTGGAGAAATGAGGATATGGACCCATGATCATTAATAGAATCTCCAATAGTGGTGCAGTTCAATTGGCCACTTTAGAAGGGGATATCTTGCCAAACTATATAAGTGGTTGTCGAGTCAAGTTATATCAAGAACCTGTTACATAGGATATGCTCATGAGACTCAACATTGCTAAGAAGCAAAAAGAAGAGGAGTTAAGGGTTAGAGAAGAAGCACAGGCAGAGGCTAGAGAGCACATAAGGCGAAATAAGTTAAGGCATCTAGGCCTAGATGTTAACACAAAAGCCCCAAAAATATTACATGGACATGTTCCAAAAATCAAGCATAATTACTTCTCGAATAATCGATCGACACCCCTTTGTGATCGTAGAGGTCGGACGAGGAAAGAGTGTAAGGACTATGAGAGTCTTGGTTGACTCAAGTGGAGCAACTAGTGCAGTTAGACTTTCGTACTGCCAAGACCTGCAATTGAACATCAAGCCTTTGAAGCCTATCTCATAGGGTTGGGATGTGTGGAAACACCTTGCTTGGGTGAGGTGGAGCTTCCCATCTACCTTCAAGATGTTCCAATGAAAGTCACAATGCTAGTGTGTCATGATGAGGACCTTACAGAGCCACTTGTCTTGGGTCAAGATTGGATTTACGATCATGCAATCAACTTGAACCTAAGAAGTCAACTTCTTTAAGTTTGGGTACATGAACAATGCATTTCATTAGAAATAGAGAACTGCATGCTCACATATCATGGAACCGCACACTCTCTTAGTTCCTCTAAGCCTCATCTTCATGAACAAGATGTTGAAGGTGTCAAAAGCTCGATGATCCAGAAGGACTCAATCATGGAAGAACAATTGCAAAGGCACGCAGAGCTTCCTTCTTTTTCAAGGAGTAAAGCATCCATAGTAGTTCAACCACGAAGGCAAGAGAAACAGTACAAGACAACCGATATATCAAATAGACAAAGAGCCTTCAAGAAGGTAGTAGTTTCAGGCATGAAGCAAATCTGGGTACGAAAAGGAGAGCAAGCCACTGGTCAATCATCATGATGGGCATACGACACGAAGCATGAAGATTAATGGACCTTTCACCATGATACGAATTGCCTACTCTGGCAACACCATAACCATGATAGATTAGGAAACCTCTTCGTCAAAATACGCTTGAGCACTTAGCTCAAGACCCCATTTCTTGCACCATACTTCTTCCAATGCATTCCCCAAGTACGCATACATAGGGCCACATTACAAGGCCTTGCACAAGGCACATATTTTGTTCAACCCATGCGCTAATGCACTTACCCATCATCCATTATGGATTACAAGTACTTGTCATAAACATTGTGAAAGCCATGTTTGGAAGATCTAGAGGACATCCAGGCTACAACATCAGAACCTATGGAGTAATTCATAGTCAACAACTACTCAAAATCACCATTGAAAACCTCTTTTGAGCAACCAACAATTTTTGGGGAAGCTCCTAAATACACCATCATGGGAGAGTCCAAGGCAAAAGTACATATATAGGAAATAAAGCTTGCAAAGAATAGCAAAGGACATGAAGAACTCAAGGATTGACCACGTTACATTTGGAAGATGGACAACTTTGGTTGATATATAAGGGACACTAACTCTCAAAGTACTACATGAAACAACCACTACAACAAGGGTCTATCAGGGATGACAGACTCTAGAGGGGGGTAGTGTTGACACTCAAGGTTAAGGACAAAGCATGGAAGCGCATCAAGGAAGTGGGCACACAAGAAGAAGGAGCATGTAGGGAGCTCCAAGAAGCACATGTCAAATTTTTAGAAGAAATCCCTATAAAAATAGTGATTTTTATCACTAAAAACCATTGTAAATACCATTTTTCATTTTTGCAGCTCCATTTTTTTCAAGTCAAGGAGTCCTCAAGCTTGAGGAGTACTAGAACTATCATCCTACCAATTTTCATAATTTTTAGACTCCGTTTGAGCCCGCAAATAAGCCCTGGAACCTATTTTTTAACTAGGTCGGACACTAGGTCTGGACAGGGCCAAAACCACTCTAAAAACTATAAAAAGGGTTGGAGAGCTCATTTTTGGGGTTAGATTGTTGTAGATTTGAGCTTTGTAAGAAATTTCTTTTGTAATCAAAGTCCTTCCATTGTTCCACTCTTTGCTCTTACTTTGTGCGCATGTGTGTATGTGTGTGCATGCTTGTGTGCTTTCACTCATGCACTTGTGCCATCACTTGCTCACGGTCTTCATACCCGTCCTCATGTCTCCACGAATTGACATTTATGAGGTGAATCTCCTCACGTTGGTACTTGCCATTGTGCTAAAGTGACACATGTGTACACACTCTTCAATGGATCTAGGGTCCTTTAAGTACACATATGATCTCAGTTTGGTACTTAACAATCCATCTAGAAATAAGGCCACTTGTTTGGCTAGAGTGGGTAACTTTGGAACAAGGCATCTCTCTAGGTATTGCCTAAACCTTTTTCTTGTGAGCCTCAATGTCTCTTGAGGTGTTTGCTTGAAGTTGTATATCAGGAAGGATGTGTTATGCCTAATACCACTCTTGGAAAACTCAGTGATGAACGCTTCAAGAAGTTGATCTATATTTTTGAACTGACCTTGGTGAAGTGGTTGAAACCAAGTCAATGCGGTGTTCTTGAGAGTTAGACCAAAAGAATTGTATTGAGTGAACAAGTCTTCAACTTGCTCAACTCTCAAAACTTGCCTAAACTCTGCTACATGGTCATACGGGTCTCCTGTGCCATCGAAGCAATTCTTCATGGACTTAACCAATTGTGTAGGTCTTAAGGTTCTAGTATGTTCTCTAGGCCTAACACTAAGACGGTCTCTCCCTAGGTGTCTTCTTGATCTCAGGTTCATATGCCCTTCCAATTAACCCAATGATCCTTGTACAACCACGTTGTTGATTCTTTGATACCAATCACTTGTTCTTTCTAACTTCCCAGATATGTGTTTTCTTGTCTTTAGTTAAGCATTGTCAAGAGCACTTACGTGTGTCGTTCTTGATGTTCTTCATCCACTTAGTTTAAGTTCTTTTCCCTTAAGTTGTCCCTTAACTGCAACTTAACCTATTCTTAGACTTGAGAAGTTAGAGGCTCTTGGAAATTGAGTATTCCTATCGTACCCCTAGCCAATCAAGACAACTACTCGCACGTAGCCTAAGCATAGAACGGACTGAGGGGGTTGAGAGATGTTCCAACCTCAAGTCGTTTCTCCTTGCTACACTTGTCTGCCAAGGAAGCGCATTCCCAAGCCTACACACAATGGCACTTGCTTTGATTTCTCCAAAAGCTCTCTATGATCCTGTAAAAATTCCAAGTTTAGCTCAAATTTTTACCTTCAATTGAAAAACAATTCATTTCAGACACTTTTAATGACCCTTGTTCCCCCTTTTGTATCGCCAAAAAATTTTCTTTAGAGCTCCCTTGGTGTACCTACCCCATAGACAGTCAACTTCAAAATAGCCTATCTGAAAATCAACGCATTATTCTTAAAAAAAATAGTTGACGGCATGTAGTATTCACCACGAGCTTTCCGACAAGCTCTAGAGCTCAAAAAACGAATTTCATATGAAAAACTTATGACAGTTCAGGGTTCAGTGGTTAAAACAGACAATCAGGGCTTTTCAGGACTCTTGGGCATTTTTCTAAGGCCTCAATAATTGTATGGGTAATTGAATCTGCAAGTATGCCCAAAATTTAGTCCAAACTTTAAAAAAATTACCCCTCTATTTTTTGCCGAAAATGCCTATCTATCACGATAGACAGTGTCTATCGCAATAGACAATGGCTATCGTGTGGGTCTATCTGTCATGATAGATGGGTGCCTGTCACGATAGACGATGTCTATCATGGGTCCTGTCTGTCACAATAGACAGGTGTCTGTCGCAATAGATGGGTGTGTGTCGCAATAGACCGTGACTGTCGTCTGTCGTGGGCATGTCTGTTGTGATAGATGGTGTGTGTCGCAATAGACCGTGACTGTCATCTGTCGTGGGCCTGTCTGTTGTGATAGATGGTGTGTGTCACGATAGACGGGGCCTATCGTCCATTATGGTTTGGTCTGTCATGATAGACGATGTCTGGCGTGATAGGCGATCTCTATCATGGGGTCCTATCTGTCGTGATAGACGAGTGTCTGTCACAATAGACCATGACTGTCGTCTGTCCTGATAGACAATGTCTGTCATGATAGATGCAATTTTTCATGGGGCTCTATCTATCACGATAGACGGGTGTCTGTCGCGATAGACGATGTCTGTCGTCTATCATGTTTTGGTCTATCGCGATCGACGAGGTCTGTCACGATAGACACAATTTGTCGCGGGGTTTATCTGTCGCGATAGACGTCTGTCTATTGAGATAGACGAGGTCTATCCTGGGGTGCTATCTATCGCAATAGACGGTGTCTATTGCGATAGACACTTTCTGTCGTGATAGATGGTGTCTGTCATGATAGACTAAAAAAACACAATTTTTTTTTTTAATTTTAGTGATTTGGAGTGCTCTAATGGTGTACATTATCGTGCCAAGCATGCAAACAAAAAATACTAAGTTTCTCTCTCTGTCGGGACAGACAGAGGTCATCGTCCCTTGACCTGTGCAGAGTTCTATCATACCTGCGAAAGCTGCTGGAGATGGTGGTACAACTAGAACCTACAGCAAAAGCTCAAAAACACACAAAACAAATCGCACACAAGCTCTCTCTCGCTCTCTCTCACAAGTGAAATGAGGGAAATGAGGTGGGGAGGGGAATATGACTAAAAAATTGAAATTTTTGTGAAGATGGAAATGCAGGTGGGAGATGGTGAGGATGATGACGGTGATGGAGAAGAAGAAAAAATGAAGTAAAATAAGGAAAAGAAATGGAGTCTATTCTACCAAAAATGGATTTTACAATGTTTGTGTAGTGATGAGAATCACTTGAGTTGGAAATAGTTCATGGAAAAAATGATTAGGCCTTGTTACCGGATTGTGCATGATTGCTCCTTGTGTTGGTATGCTCTTCTTTTAGCTTGTATGCCAACAACACTCTTCACCAACAGTACTCTTCACCGTCAGCCTTCTTCACGAGCTCTCTACAACCAACTTGGCTCTGATACCATGTCACGAGGAAGGAGATAAGGAAGAGAGCTCACACACACACACTCTCACAATCAAAGAGAAGCATACACTCAGATTGAGGCAAGGAAGAATAACCTTCTTCTTCTTCTTCTATTACATAAAAAGGAATGTACAAGAATGACCTGAAAAACAAGGATACAACAAGTGCAATATATAAAGATCAGTACATAAGGAAAAATCTAATGTCCGCAAACGAGTGAGCTGGCAAGAAACAAATGTGCCATCACTCTCGGTAGATAAATCTAGTACAGCTCAATGAAGTATCCCTGACATATACCGACACGACCACTATACATGTCAGACAAATCAAAAACTGCTACGTGTCATCCTGGATCATCACATGTTGAGCTTGATATCTCAAGATAATGTAATTAGGAATGATATCTCCTTCTAGTGTGGCTAATTGTATCGCCCCACTTGTTGAAAGTCTGTTTATAATCATTGGTCCATAACCACATTTCTCTAGCTTTCATGCGTGTTGTTTCAATGTATATACTAGGAATACATCTCCTTCTTTCAAGCCTTTATCTTTCACATGTGCATCAAATAAGCTTTCTATCATTTCTTGGCTACATATATGCCTGCTGCTCCTCTTAACCTGGTCTCTCCTAATCGTTCCAAGTCCATGATCCTTGATGATAACTTGTGGCTAGTCCATTGATGCTCTTGTGCAACCTTAAGGGTGGGTATCAAAAAATCCAAAGGAAGCACTGCATTTTGAGCAAAAACTATATGAAAGCGAGTTGCGTTGAGTACGATCTTGTAGGCCACTTGATATGCCCAAAGAGCATGATGTAAATGTTTATCCCAATTTGAACATTTGTTGTTTATGAGTTTTGTCAATACATTACAAAGGATCTTATTAGTACTTTCTAACTATCCATTGGCTTGAGGATGATATGGTGCGGATTTCTTGTGAATCACCATAAAATCCTGTAACAAATATTCAATACCTTGGTTTAGAAAGTGAGTCCCTCTATTGCTCACCAGTTCTATAGGTAATAAAGACATTCTTAAATAAAAATTTTGCAGTCATGTGCACATCCTTCTTTTTGGTAGCCTTAGCCTCTACCCATTTGGTGAGATAATATGTTGCTCTTATGATGTATTCAATATGAGTGCCTTTAGTGGGGGGTTAATGGGTCCCACAAAGTCTATACCCCACTTAGAGAATGCACATCCTATGATTATGGATTTTAGTGGCATTTCATCTTTGCAAGTAGGAAACTGAGCTCTTTGGCATACACCACATCTTTTCACAAATGTATGTGCATCCATATGAAGAGTTGGCCACCATAATCCTACAAATAGTATGGCTTTGATTATTCTCTCGAGGCCAAAATGACCTCTTACAACACCCTAGTGTGCAGTCTCTTGTATGCTTAAATAATCACTCTCATGAACACACTATCTCAGATATCCATCTCTCCCTTTTTGTATAGGTTATTGCCAATGAATGTGTAGTCTTGAGCTTCTTGCTCTTGACTTTGATATCTTGCTAAAGTCATTCCTTGAGGGAATGTGTTTGTCCTCAAGTAGTTCACCATTGGTTCACTCCATTCATGTGTCGGAGACACATGGTATAAATTGGCATGCTCCATGGGTGATATTTCACAACAAACTAGGCATTTCTTGCATAGTCTATAGACATCTGCTTCCATAGAAGGCCAGTACACTCCTAATCTACACAGAGTCTACAATGTACATTGTCTCAAATGATGTTGCTCTAATGCACCCAAATGTGCTTTTTGCAACCATTTCTTGTATTTTGACTCCTCTATGCAACAAGTAAGAACTCTATGATTATCTTGTTTATATATGCTTCCTACTAGTATCTGATATCTTCGTGACTTGGTGACCTCTCCCTCTCTGATCTTAATCCTAGGATTCATTGGTCCAAATGTGAGAATAGGGACAATAGACTTGGCCCATTCGAGTACTACCTCAAGATTAAATAGGTATGCATCTGGTAGTTCATGTGCAACCCCTTGAGGGGCTTCTCTAGTAGTAAGCCAAGAAAGATGATGGGCTCTAAGGTGGGTCTTTCCTTTCTTGACTAATACTTCAAAATCATACTCCATCAAGAGTAGAAACCAATGTATCAATCATCTTGTGTTACAAGGCTTATTGATTAAGTACAGTAATGCCTAATGATCTGTGAAGAATTTGAACTTATTAGCCAATAAGTAATGCCTAAGTTTTTTTACTGAATAAATCATTCCTAATCCTTCACACTTCATAGTCGTGTAATTTCTTTCTGCTGCATTTAGCTATCTACTTGTGTATGCAATGGGGAGATCTATATTGCTCTCACCCATAAGTTTTGCTAGCACACACCCTTTGGCATAGTTGGATGCATCCACATGCACATGGAATGGCTTACTCCAATTTGGTGTCGTTAATATGGATGTTGAACACAATCCTTGTTTAGGTTCATTGAATGATTTCTTACATTCATCTTTCCATTCAAATTTAGTCAAAAGGGAGTACAGAGGCTTTGCGATGATCGCATATATGTGTATGAATCATTGATAATAACCACAATGTCCCATGAAATCTTGTACCTCCTTCACATTTTTTGGCCTAGGTAGATTTGCAATTATGTTAACCTTTTCTTAATATGTAGAGATTACATTCTTTGACACAATGTCGCCTAGAATTTTGCCTTGTCGGACCATGAAAACACATTTTTCTGGGTTCAAGCAGACCTAATACTCTTGACATTTGTCAAAGACTTGCTTCAATGTAGGGATGTGGGTCTGTCTCATGTTAGAATGGGTACATAAATCATCCACATTATCTTCCAAATTCATTTGTAAGAATTCCCTAAAAACATGACACATTAGTCATTGAAAAGTGGCGGTGCATTTTTCAACCCAAATGGCATCACACGAAATGCAAAAATGCCCCAATCTATGGCAAAGGTTGTCTTGTGTTGATCTTCGCGAGCAATGGCTACCTGGTTGTAACCTGAGAATCCATCAAGGAAGCTATAGACCTCCTTACCCATGACTCATTCTAATAAGTGCTCTGTGATAGGAAGTGGGTAACTATCTCTAATCATAGCGCCATTGACTTTTTAAGGTTAATACACATGTTGGAGTTAGATGTCTGTGGAAGCACGCAAACGACATAAGGAAGAAGAAGAAGCTTGGAGCACAACACACAATGTTGAATGTATTACCACTAGAATGTAACTGCCAATGCGCTTTGACTATCAGTGAAGATGGTGGTGGCAGAAGACTCACCAAAACCCAAATCAGCCATAAGGCGTCTGATCCACACGCACTCAACAATCGCTATGAAAGCTGCCCTATACTCAGCCTCACAATTGGAAGTGGCCAAAGTAGGCTGCTTCTTGCTCAACCAAGATATACATGAGCTACCAAGCATGAAGCAAAAGCCACTGGTGGACACACGAGTGTCATAACAACCAGCCCAATCACTGTAAAAAAAAAAAGCGTAAATCTGGTGGCAGTGACCCCCCCTTGAGATAAAACAATCCAAGGAGCTGGGTACCACTCAAGTAGCGAAAGATGCGCGTAACCGCCTGCCAATGCTTGACACCTGGGCAATGCATAAACCTGCTCATCTATGAGACAACAAACTGAATATCTCGCCAAGTAATGCATAAGTAAATAAAGCATCCAACAACCTGCTGATAGAGAACAACATCAAATGCATCTCTAGCATCATGAAGACTCAATCGTAAACCTATCTCCATAGGAATGGCAGTAGGCTTACAGTGTTCAAGGCCAAAACACTGCAATAATGTGTCAATGTTTGACACAAAGCCATTCCACCATGAACTTATATAAATTGAATGTCCAAATAGTGATGCAAATGCCCCAAACTAGACATCTCATGTGAGGCATGCAAATAAGCCTTAAAATCAGCAATATGCATGTCATGAGGACCAGTGAGTAGCATGTCATCAACATACACCACAATGATCGAAAGCACATCATTAGCATGCTTAACATAGAAGGTGCTTTTAGTTGGACTATCTCAAAACCATGTGCAATGGGATAGGCATGTATCTTTTCATACCAAGCACGTGGTGCTTGCTTTAAACCATATAATGCCCTCTTATACCTGCACACTTGGTTTTCATGCCCTTTTTGCACAAAGCCATGGGGCTGAAAAACATACACTTCTTCATGCAAGTCACCATTCATAAATGATGTTTTAATATCCTACTGATGTACATTTCAACCATGATGAGCTTCAAGTGCACAAATGCTACGAAGAGTAGTCATTCGACAAGTAGGAGCAAAGGTTTCATCAAAATCAATGCCTCTTTCCTGCGGATAGCCCTTTGCAACAAGCCTAGCTTTATACCTGTCAACTGTTCCATCAGGTTTATGCTTCAACTTGTATACCCACTTAGTGCCAATGACCTTCTTGCCAAGAGCCAAGTCACATAAAGGCCAGGTACCATTTTTCATGATAGCATCATATTCAAATTGCATTGTAGCCATCCAATGTTCGAAATTTTGTGCTGCATCAAATGAAATAGGTTCAGTCTCATCACAAAGACTAGAGGCAACCATATCATAGCAATTTGATGCAAAAGAGGCACTATGAGAGCCTGATCGAGTACGATATGAGAGAGGTGCATCTAATTTGCTGTCACGCAAGGTATGTACTAGCCATTTTGGCATAGTCTTTGCCTGCTCAATATCAACTCTCTCATCAACAAGTGTGTCATGTAAATCTGCATCAGAAATGGAATGATCTGCATCATCACATGAAACCTGTAAAGGCTGAGAAGTTGCCTCATTAGGACCAACACTAGACTGTCCACCTATAAAAAGAGGTAGCAAAGTATCATACATGTCTTTGGAGCTAATAGATCTCTCCTTAGTACATGAAAGCAATGGCTGAATAGAATTTTCCACAAAAACAACATCACGGCTAACTAGAATGCATTTAGTATGTGGATGATACAGACGATAGCCTTTACTTTCATAACTGTACCCAACAAAAATACATTTTACTACTTTATCATCTAATTTTCTACGATGTTGTTCAAGCACTAATGCATATGCCAGACAACCAAAAACATGTAGATTAGCAACAGATGGCTTACGACCATGCCAAGCCTCATATGGAGTGATAGACTACAACACTTTAGTGGGACACCTATTCAGTACATATGCTGCACACATAATAGCCTCAAGCTAGAAACTATGTGGTAAAGCCTGACTCTTGACCATACACTTTGCCATCTCCATGAGTGACCTGTTCTTTAGTTCAGAAACTCCATTTTGTTGAGGTGTATACGGCACTGTACACTGATGTTTTATCCCATGTTCAACTAGAAATGCATTAACGTCAGAAGACATATATCCCCCCTTTGAACAGAATGGAGGGTGCCCATTTTACATGCTGATAGATTTTCAGCTAAAACCAGAAATTGTTTGAAGCACATAAACACTTCGGAACTTGCCTTCAATGGATATACCCATGCATGCCTTGAAGAATCATCCATGAAATTCACGAAGTACAGATAGTTCCCAAAAGAAGGTGTCTGCATAGGACCACAAAAATCACTATGTACAATCTACAATTTCTGAGTAGCCTGAATTGAAGCATCTTTTGGAAAGGAAGAATGCTGCATTTTGCCCAAAATACAACCTTCACATACATGTTTACCAATTGCCTCAAGTTTGTGCAAAGCGTGCATGCCAAAGCTTTGCATCTGATATAGCCTGAGAATCATGTACTGCACATGCAAATCATTTACAAATCTTTCATAGTCTATGAGATTATATAGCCCACGACATAAGATGCCAGAAGCAATAATGACGTCGCCATTGGACAGATCATGAACTGTACATCTATCATCAACAAATTTTACAACCAAGCCAATCTTGGCTAATGTAGAAACTAATAAAGGATTTTTCTTGATGCTTGGCACAAACAAAGCATCTAACAAAGTGAAAGAACTACCATCAAAAGTAGTCAAAATGATCTTACCAACTCCCAAAATAGGATAGGAGGAGTTTTTGGTGCATGTAACAATATTCCCTGTAGGGGCAGGCTCGAGTGAAGAGAAGAAACTGCACTACGAGGTAATATGTTTGGTCCTCCCACTATCAAAGTACCAAACATCTAAGTCTACTACAAACATGCACTGCTCATGAGAAGATGGGTCAAAACTGCAAACAGTAGTAAACACCCATTTTTCTTCCTGCACAAGATTAGTAGACTCTGTTTTTGGTGTAGAGGCATCTGCAACAACCATTCTAGCCTCTTTCTTCTTTGCCTCTTTAGCAACTAGTTTTGGAAAGCTCTTGATGACATGATCATTTGCTTTATAGTATTTGCAAAACATTTTTTGCTTTTTTGATTTCTTCTCATCTTTGTCTTCCTTCTTCAAATGTGCAGCATTTGCAGATTTCTGCTTACTAGTAGAAGAGCTCCATTTACCTTTACCCTTCTGACTAGCTCGGAAAGCTTGATCTGCAACACGCATAATAGACCTGTTCTGCCTAGACTCTTCTTCCTGCAACAAAACAGAGACCAACTCTTCAAATGACAAGAAATTTGGATTGCCTTTCATCATCAAACAATGAGTAGAAGCAAAACTCTGATATGAGTCAGGAAGACCATTCAGAATGGTCTGCACAAGTGAACTATCTGATATAAGTTCATTAACAGAAATCAACTGTTCTTTTAAATCCTTGATCTTTGTGAGAAAACTATCTATAGAATCACCTTCATTCATGTGATCACTCTCCAATTGTTTTTAGAGGTAAGCAACAGGAGCCTCATTCCTAGTCTGGTACAATGTGGTAAGTGTATCCCCACCATCCTTAGTTGTTCTACAAGAGCGAATGTGAGGAATAAGTGCATGTTTGATAGACAAATCTATCAATGCATGTGACTAAGCATCTCTGCCATCCCAATGAATTTGATCTGTAGTAGGTGCAACAAAAAGAGTGCACGAACAAGAATTTATAGAATATCATAATCTTCGACACCATTTCCATCAGCTCTAGCTCTTGTATTTGCAATACCTATATTCAATGATACTTGTTACAAGAATTCATGGTCATTGTTGGAACTGTGAAGTTATGAAGGACCCATGAAGCTATGAAGGCTATGGAGTACTTGGAGGCCTCCCTTGAAGCTAAGGATACTTGGAGGCTCAAAGCCTTGTGTGGAAGTCTCTCAAATTTCCCACTTTTTCCTTGTGTATACAAGTTCTTCATAGGAATTCTCCCTTATTTCCTTTTTTGAGAAAACCCATAAAAACTCAACTTTATCCTTCTTTTTTGTAAAAGGCTTCTTTTTGAGTCTTTCCTTATTTTAGAAATAAGAGCTCTCTTTTGGATACGTGCAAGAGCTCTCTCTCTCTAAGAAGATTCCTTTTTTGATTTTCCCAACTACCTATCATTTTTAGAATATCTTACTTAATGAAGCATGTGGCCACTTGTACTCAACGGATCTCTCCTCCTCTCTTATATAAGGAGGGGCTCATTTTGTAAAAGGGAGGTCCCTTGGCCATGGCCTTGGCCTCCATGCTAATGGAAAGAAGGTTCATTTGGCTTCCACATTTCTCCTTGTGTGCTAGGCGTTGATCCATGTGTGTGGATTTGGCACTTGGGGTTGTCTTGTGTGTGAGCATTGCCCTCCCTTGCTCCTTTTGACGTTGGCCATGGTGCCATTGTTCGTGGACGTGGGTGTGTGTGCGTTGCTTACACTTCTTGCAACTCCTCTTGGAAAAGCCTCTCACTTCCATGTGAGGCGGTTTGGGTTGGTTACCCCCCATACTTCAACAAAATTTGGCGCCGTTGCCGGGGATGATCGACCTTCAACCATTAGGTTTTTTCAAGCCTCTCATTCCTACACTTGATGGATGCACCTCATGCTTGGATTGAGTTGTGAGTCCATGTGGCCTTCAGTTGACCAAGGGTACCTCTCGTTTGTTAATGTTTTGAGTAGATTAGTTCATTTCTTTGTTTATTGCATAAAAACATCCTCTAATCTTCCTTCTCTCTCATTCTCTCACACGCACACATGCATCACCTTCTATTTTTGCCATTTTTCATTTTTAATGGTGGTGTTGAAATGTTGGATGGGTAGTACGTCGCTTTCTAACCCCTTCCCTCATTTCATTTCAAAAAAAAAAAAGAAAAAACCATTGAAACCCCACACGCTTATGCATTACTCACATGGGTTCATTCCCTCTCTCTCGAATATTGTGAAAAAGGCGCCAGGGTGACCTACGTGAATTTAGTGAGGAGTTAATGCTCCATGCCATGATGCAGGTTGTGCCAATGGTTGATGGAGGGGAGATGCATTGATGCAGCCTCCCTCTCACATCGTGTACATTCTCACAAAATCCCTGTGAATTTGGGTGGGTGAGAGCTTCTCTCTCTATACCCATTAACCGCCTTGATAATCAATGCTTGGGGAGTCTGCACTGGGGACTCGAGGAGGGAAAGGTTAATCCTCTTCCCTCTCTCCCCCTTTGTTTCATCGGGATACAAATCGCTGCCGACTTTTCTCAACCATCAACTTCCATAGCTCTACACAGGCGGAGTTTGGCAGAGTCGGGTGCCTTGGTTATCCCTCGTCTTTTAGCTTTGCAATTTCTGGTGTCCTCTTGCTCCCTTGCGCATCTGCTCCATGGCCTCAAGGGTTGGAGCTGAATCAGAGATAACTTCTTCAAGCTTTGCGAGCTCGCCCACTCCGTTACCTGCACTGTGGCGTGAGTTTGTTTCCCCTCAGTAGGGTTGAGACATCTCATGCTACCCATTGGCTTCAAGCCGACTATGCATAGGGGAAGTGATCCCCTCATCCTTCTTTGCTGTAGGCTTGGCTTAATCTCTCTTTTGACCCCAAACGGCATTCCGGTTGAGTGGGTGCTCCCTCTATTCAAGTTTTCCGCTATGCTCCATCATGGTTGAAACAGTATTACCTGCTCACCTCAGCCATATTTTGAATGCTTCATGCTCACCATTGTATCTATTGTGGATGGTTTCTAATTACTCCATTTTCATATGCATGGGGTTGATCTACTCTTCCCAAGCCCTTGTATGCTTTCTCTTTGTCTCTCTCAGGTTGAGGGTTGCACTGTGTCGAGTAAAAATATCAAAATTGTGCACTGAAGTTTTCTTCTCTTTATTATGAAATTCTCTCTACATTAATAGTTTTCATGTGTCTGTATGGCTAGTTGTCATGAGGCGGACAATTTCTTCACAGTCGTGTGTTATTTTCAAGGTTGCTATGGTTTGAAACACTGTCGATTTCCTTGAAAGCACAGTGCTGTTGTTTTTGGATATTCTTCTCCATTGTGTATACCCGTGCATTCACAAGGGGGGGGGATTGCCATTGACCTTAGCAGAAGTGTGGGTAGTAATCATCCATTGAGGAGCTCAAAAAGCTTAAATACAGGTTCACTGTGCTTGGAAAATGTAATATGAATGACTCTTCTACTCTATTGCTCGACTCATGTATGCAAATGTTGAATTTTTTTCATGTGCATTGGGCTATCACATATGTGTTAGGAGTTGTCTTTCAAGTTTAAAGGTCATGGATTCTTTTGTGCAATTCAGTTGGTGGACTTGTTTTGCGATTACCCCCCAAGGGAAATGTTGTTCAACCAACTACTAATTGCGGGCCAATGCATTGTATGTACTTGAAATCTATCTGGAATAAACTAGAATGATGAAACTTCCTTGGTCTATTCATGATCATTGGTTTGTAACAGATCTGTTTGGTATGGAAATTCTCACTTGAAACAGTAACTTTTTAAATGATAAGCAGACTTAGCCAAGAGGTTATCTTAATTTGGGGCTCGAACTTCGGATGATTGGAGCATGCTTATCATGATTAGTTCTTCTCATGTAGTGCGCATCTCCGATTTGTATGTTGCATTGAAGTTTGGTTGTCTTTTGTCATATATGTATAACAGGTTTGAAGAAATCATGGTTCTTGGAAGTTTTGTGGTTGGCTTTGAGTGATTGCCCCCTCGAGAGATTATGTCCACATTCCCCATTACTGGGAGTCTGATGGATTTGATAGTAAACTCCCTACGGCCTTCATGTTTTCCCTCTGACTCCCTTTAATTAGGCACGGCACACTATTACCGTATAGATTTGGATATGCATGGCCGATAATGTTACATCCATCCTCCATTGAGACTTTTCCGAAGCAAGGGCTACTCCATTGCAGCATTTCGATCTAAGTCTCTTGATTTAGAACTTTGAAGTGGCACACTTAGGACTTTGGTTGTGCAAACCCTATCGAGTTTCGCATTTCTTCATATTTAATGAAGGGCATGGAGTTACAGTTGCCACCACATGGGATTTACTAAGGGGGAGACCTTCTATGTGTTTCGTGAGTTGGGTTCTAATATTTCCTATTTATCCCTATGTTAAGCTTATGTGACAATGTGCATTGTTTGATTTCCTTTTTACCGTGTGAGCGCATTATGAATTTGAATGATGCAAAAATTCATGATTTATTATTAACATGGAGGTTGAGCTCTTTTATTGCAGAAAACGAAGTTCGGATTACTTTGGTTGGGGATTCTTGTGATTGCTCCCTTGGGGATAGCATCCAAGCTTCACCCCCACAATCAGGAGCCAGTTTTACAAATGGCAATTTTGGATGAAGCTCCATCTGTATGAGTTGGACTTTACGCACTGATGACTTGATGCATAAGGTTAACGGTGGTGGGCCAGTATTTATGTTGGTTGAGTATTGTGATTGCCCCATGGGGGGTACTGTTCAAAAATCCAATTAGAGGGTGAAAGGAAGTTTATTTTGACGTTGGATAAATGTCTGCATTTTTTGAATACGTGAGGAATGATAAAGGTGGGAGATCTTTGGAAGCACATACCACCCTCCCTTAAGGTTGTGGATTCTTGGTTTTATGACTACCATGCCTAGCGGGATTTCGCTATGCCTCACCACAACAAAGAAGTTTTCCTCTATTCCCTTTCATCCTACAAAACTGTGAACTACTGGATTGAATGGATATGTATTGTTTACAAAAGTCAAAATGCTCACTTTTTTGCTTCTTCATAGATTCTTTGTGCATGTTATTTTTTGAAATCCATGATTGTCTGAACATACTTATTGTGTATTTATTGCAAAGTATTTTATGTCAGTAACAGAACATGGGAATAATCTGGGCATGATCTTCATTTTTGAATGATTTTAGGATTGTGTCCAAATCTAACATACATGCTAGAGATGGTAGACACATCATGGGAGGACAGAATGATGAGGACCTATATCTAGTAGAACACAATCCTGTAGGACTTGATCATACTTGGGCTGGAAACTAAACTTGGAATACATGTTTATTGACTGCATTTTTTCAAATACAGTCTACTTGCTTTTGTATGTGTGAATTTCAGGTTTTGGGGCTCCTAGTGAAGGCTGTGACTGCCCCCCAAGGGGGTTGTTTCGCTCAGCACCAAAGACCTGCAGATTTGAAGATTTGAAGACTTGGAGACTTGAAGACCTTGAAGATTCAACATGACCTCGATCAGCTACGTTTGTCCTCTTTTTTCTCAGCTTTGTCGAGGACGACAAAGACTAGGTGGGGGAGGGTGTTGGAACTGTGAAGTTATGAAGGACCCATGAAGCTATGAAGGCTATGGAGTACTTGGAGGCCTCCCTTGAAGCTAAGGATACTTGGAGGCTCAAAGCCTTGTGTGGAAGTCTCTCAAATTTCCCACTTTGTCCTTGTGTATACAAGTTCTTCATAGGAATTCTCCCTTATTTCCTTTTTTGAGAAAACCCATAAAAACTCAACTTTATCCTTCTTTTTTGTAAAAGGCTTCTGTGTACTTGAGCCAAGAAGACTCAAGGACTTGTGCCAATGAGACTATACCTCAATTGCCACACAAGTGCATATAGTGGGATCTTTAACACACAATTAAATGTCAATCCTAAGGAACGACTTACCAAGTGTATGAAGACTTGTGCACACGTGATGGATAATGAAGTGGTTTAGCTAGCATGCATGAGAAAAGACTACTACCTCTCACACTTACTGAAATACTGAAAGTGTTGCCGCAAGCCTCTTTTCAACAGTTTTAGTATTTTGAGGTTTTCTCCCAGCCTAGAACTCCGAACATAGGCAATAGGGTACTCGCTTCGAAGCTCTCAACGAGACGCATCCAAGGGTGGTAGTTTCACTCAATTTTGACCACTCTACCTCAAGTTATGGCAAAAACAGTAAATTATGGGAGTCACAAACACCCGCGCCACAGCTTCTCCTAGCTTACGCACGCACTACAGCAGCTCAAAACAAAGGGGAAGGGGTAGACAACAGTCCTACACATGCATTTCAAGCATCACACATACATACAAGAGCAAAATGAAGATCAAAATCAGCAAGAAAGAGGCAAACTCGAAAATTCAGAAGAGCTCCTTGTTCACAATGGCAAGAGTTTCCTACAAAGAGTCACAAAGTGACTTATATACATGAGCCCTAAGTTTGGTCCTTTCACACAAGTGACCGGCACTTTATTCACTAAGAGACTAATTTCCTACTATTGTACATGGGTAATCTCTACTTTTCTGTGGGGATGCATCTAGAGGACTCCTCTAGTGCATTTACAAGGGAAAATATATTACAAGAATGAATATGATACAAAAGTTTGATGTCCAAATCGGAAAAATTTTGGGGCCCGTCTTTTTCTCTGCTTTGTGCGTTCTTTAGCTCTGCAACACTGTCCCCCTCTTCGTCTCTGTCGTCCCTTGACAGACTTTGCTTCCCGCACGCATCCAGCGGTCAGTGTTGTCTGTAGTTAAACAGACATGCAGATTCGATGGCCTTCTTGATTCAAGCTCTACTACTCGAGAGCCTGTTGCACTTGTCTTGCCTATTGACTTGGGTTGCCACGGACGCCACCAGTGACTAGGAATGTGCTGTTCTTAGTCACCCTCTTAAACTTTTCAGCCTCTACCCCTTTATAACTTTTGGTCCTCTGATTTGTCCTGGTTGCACACATCGGACCCTGTTGTATTGCTTTGAGGCTGTTTACTTCTTTTTACCATGCATGACCTGGCTGTTTTCTCTTTTTGCCTGATGCGTGCCCCTGCGGGGCTCTGTGCAGAGATGGGTAATGCGCCCCTGCGGGGCTTCTTGCAGAGATATGTATTTATTGCACCGTCTTAGACTTTGATTTTCTTCTTCTTTTCTTTTTGCTTGATTGTCCCTCTACACGTCCCTCCTCCTGAACTCTGTCGTCCTCGACAGGCTTTTTGTGGCGACGTGTGTATGTTTGTATGGCTTGTCGCTCTCGTTGATTTAGCAGATTCGCGTGACACAGCATGAATTCCTTCCATTGCTGAGACTTTACTCCGTCTTCTGGCGCCTGTCGATGATCAGCAAAGAAACTTGTTTCATAGGCCACCAGCCTTGCATTCAAATTGGAAGTCATCTTAACAAAAATTTCTGAATCAATTTCGAAGAAGCCTGTAAAAAATGCTTCTTCAAATGTCTGCATATACGTCGATGGCAAAAACATGAGACGAGAGTAATAGGCCATGAGGGTGAGGCGGCTCGGAATGGTCGATAAATCAAAAATAAGAGCCTCAGACCCTTGCGTAATGCCGATGAAATTCAAGAATGTATATTTAGCATGCTGGAACACCTTCAACACTGTAATGAGCATGCTGAATATTTTGTTGGTCATCTTGACGGCTAAGTCCGGAACTGTAGCATATCTTGCAATCCAAAATTCCATTGTTTTTACCATATATTCTTCTGTAGGTAGGTAATTATGTGGCAGACTAGGTAGTAACGGATAGTTAAGCCACTGATTATTGATATTGCCTTGACGCTGTCCTTCCCAAAATTGCGTCCAAGAGCGTCTGCGGGGTACAGGACAAAAAGATGGATTCACTTGAAGTGCATATAGTGATGCTTCCCACTGTACCCGCAATGTCGGATTCTTCTCCAAAATTTTTCGCCTCCATATTGGATCCGCCTTCTCAAATTCCTCTTGAGTATAATTGAAAGTGTCATGCTGGAATTGAAGGTTGTGGTCCGGATCTTTGTTCGTTGCAGCCTTTATATACATCCGCGTCTGTTCTTTAAGTAGACCGTATGGTACATTGAATGGCTTCAAAATTTGATCTAATTGTTTGTTTTCTATCTGAGCTTCTTTCATTATCTGGATAATTTGATCTTCAAAATCAGCGGTGAGCTGGGACACCAGTAGTGCCCTTTCTGGTCGGCTTAATTCTGCAATGTCCCGATTATTATAATCAATGTGGACCTCCTGAGCCTACCTTATCGGTGAATGATATGAGGGGGGAGAGAGAGGACGTACCTCAGTCTCCACAGCAGCCTCCGCAGCATGTGGAACTACTGGTGTCCCCTGCTTTCCTTTTAGCTCTATCTGCTCCTGAAGCCGTTTGATGATTTCATCCTTATTCTTAAGTTCTTCTTCAGCCTTTGTAATCTTTTCCTGATGTTTGATTAATTCCTGTGCAACTATGTTCATGTGATCTGTGTCTTCTTTGCACTGTTGGAAATAATCATTCTCTGCTTTTTTCCATTTCTTGCGTAGAGCTGCAGTGTCATTCATATACCTTTGTTCCCAATCAGCAATGATTTCTTGCTCCTGTTTGAGCTGATCTGCCATCTTGGTTATCTTTTCTTCCATTTCTTTTATATCCTCGTTTGATTTATCAGTATTTTCCGGTGGTTGATCACTGAGGAGAGCTGTCATGAGCTCCTTGTTCCTGTCCCTTAAGTGGTCTGCTTCCTCCATACTCACCTTGAGCTGTGATTCGAGTACCTTACTACGAGCATGGATCCTTGTTTTCTCTTTTTCGGTCATGTCTAGTTTCTTCGTGAGCTCCAAAACTTGCTCTTTTAGTTGGGCATTTTCCGTTTCTAATATTCTGTATTGTGTTTTGGTCGTTTTTATTTCCTCGTGTTTCTTTAAAACTTGAGCTTCTCCTTCTGATAATTTTTTAGCCAGATTCATACCTTCTTTTTGAAGCTCCTGCTTTTCGAGCATGGCTTGGTCGTAATCTTCATCAGCATCAAGCATCAATTGTTGAGTGTCTAGTGCAGTTCGAATCATATCCTGCACCACAGGCTTGAGCTGAGCTATATCAACATTCAGCCATGTCTTTGGTACATTTGGGGTTTCTCCTGTATGTACATCTTGTCCCTTTTCGACGTGGATCGTTTCATTATGTGGTTGTCGGACCTGTAGTTGTACTTGTGGTTCGTCTGCTTTTTCATTTAAGACGGTAGTTTTAGTGGCACTTCCCTGAAAAGTTACATCCATGTGGGATGGTTCTGCCACAACCCTTAGTGGAGTGAAGGGTTCTTCGTCTTCTTGTCCTTCTTCCTGAGGCTTATCCTCTGATATCATTAAATGCTCCTCATCATCAGATTTGCCCTCCTTGGTGCAGGTAGTGGAGGCATCTTTTGGTTGAATGGGGTGCTGTTTTTCTTCTCGTGCCTTCTTGTTGGTTGTATTTTGGTCTACCAGTGGTGATTGAGCTTTTTCCTTGTGGCCTTCTTGGTCTTCGCCATAGTCTACTTCATTTAATTCGGCCCACTGGCCATCATCCTTCGATTCACTACGAATATCTATATTTAATAACGAAGTGTCTGGTTCTTCTTTGGCGTCTGAGGATGAACTAGTATTATCCAAACCGATTTCCCGATATCCGTGGACTTTTGTGAGCTTGCTTCTCGGGTCTGTAGGTTGTCGTGACTGTTGATAGTGATGACCCTGCACTGGCAGATTAATTTGTCCTTCTGTATATTTGTGAGTCTCCTCCAGTGCTTGAGTTAATTCTTCTTCCGTGATCTTTTTAGTCCCTTGAGTGGTGGTTGTAGGAAGTACATGTACTCTCTTTGTTTTTGATACTTCCTCTTCTACTTGTTGGACTTCTCGAGGTCGTTTTGTGCCTCTCATTGTGCTTCTCATCGGGGTTGAGAGCTTGTTTCTGCTTCTTCTACTTGTTTGCTTCCTTTCTTCTGTTTCGGTACAGTAGCTGCTTTGACAAATTGAGCCAATTCCATTGAAGATGGCATCTCCTGTAAGTACTCGCGCATGCCCAATGCGTGGTAAATCATAATTGTTAGGGCAGTAGTTCCGTTGAGGAACTTCTTATTATCCCATTTCTTCTTTGCCTCAAATAATCTTTCTTGCACATAGGGTGTGAGGTTAACCTGATTGCCTATCTGTTTTATGGCATGAGACAATAATTGCAGAATGATTTTTTGAGGGGCCGTGTATCTATTCATGCTCGGGAAGCAGAAGTGTTGGTGAATCAATCTGACTTCTTCTTCGATGTCCACCCTATTGATGTCAACGAAAGTTCTTGTTTTTACTCCACGACTCTCTTCCTTGACCGTGTTGACACCATCCTTTTCCCATCCAAATGCTTCTTTGATTAAGTCGTGGGAAAATTGAATGACCACCCATTCTCCATTCTTATCCATCACATTCGCTTCTGGTGCCAATGGATCATGTAGTGCTGGTCGTAGGGTGTTCATGACTTGTGTACAGCGTTGGAAATCCGGTTTATAGATAGGTAGTTCAAAATACTTATGAATTCCTGCTTTCTTCATGATGTCGATTGTGGATGGCAGTTCATGTAAAACTTTGAAGTCCTGGGACATGATCGGAAAGTGATGCTCTGTGTCCATGATCTTTATGTTGGCCAAGAAGAGATATTCCTCAACTGGCTGCTCATCTCTGAACCAATGCCCTTTTGCTTTCGTAAGACATTGGGGAGGAAATTCCTGGACCTCTTCTTGGATTGTAGCTTCAGAGCCTTCAGAAGCCATATGCACTCAATTTAGAGTATGAATTAATGGCCATATTTTATCAGAAATCCTTCTTATTTGTTTGCCCTAAGCTTGATATTGCTTTGAGTGAATGGTGTCATCCCTTTCCCGTGTGTGCGAGAAAGGTAATACCTGGATTTTTCTTATGTTTATGTATATATATATATATATATATATATATATATATATATATATATATATATATATATATATATATTTTATATTTTCATCTGAAAAGGAAAACAGAAAAGTTAGTTCATAGCCGAAGCGGTTATTAAAATTTTTTGGGGTATTTTCTTAGTATATGTACAAGTGCTCTCCTATTTCTCCATTAGGAAAATGTGCTTGACTGTCCTAAAATAGAAGAAGGATGTGCCGAATGCTTGGCCTTGTAATGTGGCCCTATCATGCATACTTGAGGTGCATTAGAAACTTCATGAGTGCACGGGAAAGCTTTATCTCTTCGATCCTCCGTTCCTCCTGGTTGCTTTGGTTTCCAGATCCATTTTGTGAACACTAAGGTAGGCTGGGTTGGCTTCTCGATCCGCGCAGCGTTTTGTGTTCTATTTGCTTCCTTCATTGTTCGATTGAAATTGGCATTGGTCTCCCAGTTTCTCGGTTGACTCCGGCGTGTTGTTGTCTTTTTCCTTGTCTGATGTCGTACCTCTTCTTTTGTCTTTAACTCCTGTTTAGCTGCTTGTGTGAGCTTTCTGGGAATCCATATCTGGAGTCGCGATCTTTGAGCCTCGAGCAAGGTCTTAGGGATCCATACTTGCACTGATTCTTTTCGTCTGTAGTTCCTTGCAGCTGGTTTGGTGATGCCTGTGTCCTTCCTCAGAGTGGGTACTGACGTTTTTCGACTCTGTATTTGATCCTTGCATACCCACTTATATTTGGGTGGGTCTTGATTCGAGTATCTGCTTGTTGGTTTCCAATAGTGCGATCTTTGGATGTTTCGAGCCTGCGTAGGAGAGCACGTCTCCTCAATGGTTGGCTTTTCCACAATTGCATTGGATAGCTTCGACTCTATTGTGGACGTCGCTAGGATTGAAGTTCCAGCTTCTATGCATTTGCTTTCTGAGTGGTGAGCATAGTTGATACTTTCTTCTGTCGTTTTTTGATCCTCCTCTGATCTTGGCTTTAATATTGTTTGGTTACATGGTTTCTCTTCAAGTAAGCTGAAAATCTCCTTATGCCCTATCGTAGCTGAAATATAACCTTGAGCTAGATGGATACACGCCTCTGTCTCAATGATCCAGTCGTGTGCTAGAATGAAGTCTTCTATCAGATCTTCATCCTCACACACTAGGACTCTTTGTTCCATGGAGGAATTTCCTAGGTGGAGGGATACATTCGTGGTTCCAATACATTCTATGG
Source organism: Ceratopteris richardii (assembly GCA_020310875.1). NCBI lineage: Eukaryota > Viridiplantae > Streptophyta > Polypodiopsida > Polypodiales > Pteridaceae > Ceratopteris > Ceratopteris richardii. Next base: position 5,843,220 of record CM035421.1, on the reverse strand, counting down.
TGTGACCTCCAATTCCTATTAATTGGGATTTTGTGGGATTCAATTCTAATTGCAGCTCGTCTGCTATTCTCTTTCGCATGCAGCTAAGGCCTGCTCCTGAGTCTATCAATGCATCTATCAATTTGTACTCCGTCTTGCCAATCCCTAGGTTTAAATAAGGTTGCGTTTTACGCATACCCGTTGTATCATGATTTTTGACCTGATAGTTTGCCATAGGGATGGGCTCTTCTCCTTGGAGATAGCGTTCATCTCTTTGCTTAATCCACTCTTTCCGTTTCCTAATGCGTTCTAGTGCTTCCTGTCGAGCTTCCTCTCTAATTCGCTCTTCTTCCTTTTTCCTATTTTGAGCACCTACCAATCGTGCTAGCATTTGATCAGTCAAGGGCTCCATGAATCGTCTTACTCTGCATCCACTGATGTAATTGGGGAGAATGTCTCCGTCTAGTGTGGCGAGATTGACTGCACCACTAGTAGAGATTCGATTTATAATCAAGGGTCCATATCTGCGTTTTTGTAGCTTCTTTGCATGTTGTTTTAGGGTGTATACTAGGACTAAGTCGCCTTCTTTAAGTCCCTTGTCTTTTATATGTGCATCATAATATGCCTTCTGTCTCCGTTTAGCAGCATAAATGCCTGCTACAGCTTGCAATCTAGTCTCATGTAACTTCTCAATTTGATCTAGTTGTTGGGATAATTCATGACCGTTCCACTCATATTGCTGGGCCACTTTCAATGTAGGTACTAAGAAGTCAATTGGCAAAATTGCATTTTGCCCATACACTAAATTGAAAGGTGTGGTTCCAATGGCCGTTTTATATGCAACTCGGAATGCCCAAATTGCATGATGCAATTGTTTGTCCCAATCAGATCTTCCATTATTGACAAGCTTAGTCAGCACCGTGCATAGCACTTTGTTAGAGCTCTCAGCCTGTCCATTGGCTTGGGGATGGTATGGTGCTGATTTTTTATGAATCACTAAGAACTCGTTCATTAATGACTCAATCACCTCATTGAGGAAGTGCGTTCCTCGATCGCTAACAATCTCAATAGGCAAGCCAAAGCGGGTGAAGATCTGCTCAAAGAGAAATTTTGCAGTAGTTTGAGCATCATTCTTCCTAGTGGCTTTTGCTTCTACCCATTTAGTTAAGTAGTCCGTGGCTACTATGATGTACTCCGCATGTGATCCTTTTGCTGGTGGATTGATAGGTCCTATGAAATCAATACCCCACTTGGTAAATGCTCTTGCACAAACCATGGGTCTTAAAGGCATGTCGTCTCTTCGAATGGGATATTTCGCTCTCTAGCATGTTTCGCAGCTTCTCACATATGTCTCCGCATCCATATGTAGAGTTGGCCACCACAAGCCTGCAAAGAGAATCATCTTGACAGTTCTGTCTGCTGAAAAATGTCCTCCAGCAGCTCCTGCGTGTGCCATCTCTAATATGGGAAGATATTCTCCTTCATGCACACACAATCTGAGTTGATTGTCTTTTCCTCTTCTAAACAATTGTTTTCCCATTATCACATAATCCTTGCTCATTTCTTCTAGGGATCGCTTTCTTGCTAAACTAGCTCCTATTTCGTGCTCTTTCGTTTTGAGGAATTGTACTAATGTTTTACTCCAATTAGGCGCTATGGTCGAAAAAGGTAAGGACATGTGATCCTCCGGGATAGTCTCTTTGCATTCTGCACAATTAATTACATAATCGTGAACGTCTTTTGGCATGTCAGGCCAATATACACCTAACCTTTTTAATTCTCGAATTGTTCCATGCATCCCTTGATGGGTTCTCCACTTGTTTACGTGTGCTTGCTGAATTAGTTGCTTCTGTTCGTCCTCCTTGACACATCTTAATAAGACACCGTTGGGTTCCTTATAATACATGCTTCCAGCAACAATGTGTAAATTTCTTGTTTGAAGAATCTCTTTTTTGCTATCCTTATTTATTGAGTGTTGAGGGCCATGGGTGAGTATAGGAATTAGTCGTTCCGCCCACTTTGGACATACTTCAAGATTAAACAAATACGTATCTGGTAAATCATCCGGTACTCCGCTAGGTGGTTCTCCATGCGTTAGCCTTGAAAGGTGATCTGCTCTTACATGTGTGTTTCCTTTTTTGACTATTACCTCAAAGTCGAACTCCATTAATAGTAAGAACCATCGTACCAACCTTCCCGTGTTGCAAGGCTTATTGACTAAATACAACAAAGCCTGATGGTCTATGAAGAACTTGAATTTGTTGGCTAAGAGGTAGTGTCTAAACTTCTTCACTGCATAAACCATTCCCAAGCCTTCTCTTTCAGTAGTCGTATAATTTCTTTCTGCTTGGTTTAATTGTCTACTCGCATAAGCGATTGGATGGTCAAGCTTCCCTTCATCAGCCGGTTGAGCTAGGATACATCCAATGGCATAGTTCGAAGCATCAACATGAACATGAAAAGGCTTGCTCCAGTTGGGTGAGTTCAGAATTGGGGCTGTACTCAGCCGCTTCTTAAGCTCGTTGAAGGCCTTTTCACACTCGTTTGTCCAAGTGAACTGAGTCAATAGACCATATAAAGGCTTAGCTATTATGGCATACATGTGAATAAACCTACGGTAATATCCACAGTGTCCCATAAAGGCTTGTACTTCCTTTGCATTCTTGGGTCTTGGTAGCTCTAAGATAACTTTAATCTTTTCTTCGTCCGTGGATATTCCATTCCTTGAAACGATGTGTCCTAGGATTTTTCCTTGTCGCACCATGAAGACACATTTCTCAGGGTTCAGGCAAACTCTGTACTGTCTACATTTATTGAATATTTTTCTCAGTTTCGGTATATGGTCTGGTCGTTGATTTGAGTATGTACAAAGGTCATCTACGTATACTTCCATACTTTTTCTCAGAAATTCTTTGAATACATGACACATCAGTCGTTGGAAGGTGGCTGGCGCATAAGTGAGCCCAAAAGGCATTACTCTAAATGCATAGACTCCCCATTCAGTCGCGAATGCGGTTTTATGCTGGTCCTCAGTTGCAATAGCTACTTGGTTGTAACCAGAGAATCCATCCAAGAAGCTATAGACCTCCTTGCCGGCAACTCTTTCCAAAAGATGGTCTGTGATGGGTAATGGGAAACTATCACGTATAGTTGCTGCATTTACCTTTTTCAAGTTGATACACACCCTTAGTTTTCCGTTTTTCTTAAGCACTACTACTAGTGGCGATACCCATTCTGTGTGTTCAATCTCATAAATGAAGCCTGCCGCTAGTAGTTTGTCAATTTCTTCCTTTATTTTTGCTGCGTAAACTTCATTATACGTATAAGGGCGTTGTTTAGAAGATTTTGCATCTGCTTTCATAGGGATTCGATGAGAACAAATGGTGGGTTCTACCCCTTTAAGATCCTTATAGGTCCATGCGAATACATCTCGGTACTCCCTAATAAGGCATATGAGTTCCTCTTCCTCTTCTTCGGAGACATCTCTACCAATATATGTGCATCTTTCTTCTCCTTCCTCAATTGTCACAACAATTTTTTTCGTTTGTTCCTTGTTGTCGTACGCTTCTCCGTCTCGTGCCTCTCGTCGAGGCATCTGAATGGCTACTTTTCTTTCCTCTACTTCGTATCTTTTAAAATGTTCTGGAACTTCGAAACGGTCTGGTTCCGGTTCCACTTTACTCGTGTCCTCTCTATGCTCATGTATTATTGGGATGGTTTCGATTGCTAAGACTTTTGTTGGTCTTTCTTTTGATTCTTTTTGCATAGTTTTTAAATATTGTTCCTCAGAATCAAACTCTGGTTCCATTTCTATGCTTCCGTACTCTTCTTTCCACTCTTTCTCTACAATTTCCCCTTCTTCTACTTCTTGGAGGACAACCATGTAGAGGTTCACGTCATATCCTTCCTCGTCTATACAATCGTTCATCGTCAATACTTCCTCATTCACACACACATCTAATGTGGCTAGAATTTCCATCCAACCATGTGGTTCGAAGAGTTCACCTGAAAAAATTTGAGGCATGTAATCGGGGTCTTCTATCGATCGATAGTTAGGGTGTCCTATTGGCCACATTTGTTTTTTACACTCCTACTTCTTTGCTTCTTTGCACATCCACAACTGGGCATCCTCGTGCATCCAAGATTGATCACTTGATCCAGCACTGTGAATGGATAGGTCATCTTCTTCTTTGTGGACTGGATTCCATTGTAATGGAGGGACATCCCGATAAGCGAATGTGTGCAAATTTATCTTGGTGGTGTTTCCTTGATGTTGTAGATATAATGAATCTCTGCCCCAATCCTGTACTACCCGCATTTGTCTCATGAAGGGTCGTCCTAATATCATCTCGTAGTTGTTTGCTTTCTCGAATTTACATATGGCTAGTGTGTGTTCAAATTCCACTCCACATGTTGTTAACTTAATTCCTTCCAATATTCCTAGGGGTCTCTCCACATGACCGTCTGCTAATTGGAGTTTCATGCGAGTGGGTCGTAAGGCTGGTTTTCCCCACTTTTCCCAAATCTCCTTTGTTGCAATTCCTACCCCTGCTCCTGTGTCTAAGATAGCTTTGGTCATGTACCCATTGTAGATGACAGGTAAACAGGTATTCCCTTCATCCCCTTCACTGAACTCTCCTACTTTATCGACTGGAACTTGTATTGTGGACTTATTTTCCATTTCCTTTTCTTTTGATCCTCCATTCTTTGGTCGTGTTTTTAATTGGTCTGCCATTTGCTTCCATAACTGGGGTTTAAGTCGAAGCAATTCTTCCACCGTCAATTGGCATTGCACTTTGGTTTTCTTTAGTTCCGTTAGGTTATGCAAACTCTCTTTTCCCTTTCCTTTTCCTTTTCCATGCACCGTGGGTGCTCGTATTATTACTGACTCTCTTTCGTACTCTCCCATATAATTAGGCAATGTTGAAATGCTTATGGTCTCCTCTCTACCTCTATCGAGTCTTGAGACCTCCTCGTAGACTTCCTCGAGGTTAGGATGGGGTTGACAGTCTTCCACATCTATTTCATCAAATGGTGGTGGATCGACACCATTCTTCTTCCATTGCTCTTCTCTGATTCTATCCCACAAGTCCTTGGGCCAATCTGCTTCTAAGTCTGGTATGGCTGATACAGGGTCATCTTGTGCTGTCTCTTGTTCACCTTGGGAATCTTCTTTTCTAAGTTCTTTATCCTTTGATTTGATGCATTCTTCATAAGGTTCCTGTGCAATCCTTGTCTCTGGTAGGGTTGGGATAGTCTTTTCTAGGGTTGCTTGTGCTACTTCTATGAGTTTTCTGCATATGGTCAATCTTTCTTTTTCCAATTCCCCTTGAGGATAGATTTTTTCATGTTGCTCTATGTTCGGTCCCATTTTGATTCTAGCTTGGTACGCTTTTAACCACATATCCAAGTCGTCCGGTTTTGGGTCCGCTAAGATCGATCCTGGCTTTTCTCGTTCAGTATGGATTCGTTGTGATTCGGGGGTCTCTTTAGGTTTTCTTTGTTCTTTGTGTTCCTCCCGTTCCTTTGTTTGCTTCCTTCTGTCCTGACTCTTATTTTTTGCCCATTTTTCTTTGAGTTTTTCCCGTCTTTCTTTCCATTTTTGTACTCTGAGATGTTGTGAGTTTTCCCGTGGGATCTCAGAATCCTCGACTACCTGAGTCTCAGAGTCTAGCATTTTATTGTTCTTCTCTTCCTCTTCTGATGGTTTTCCCTTTTGTAGTTTTGCTTGGGCTCTAGTGATAGCTTTTAGTGGCACTGTGTACTCCTTATCACTTCCAGATCCTTCTATGACCTCTATTACATTGATTGGTGCAGAATCTTGGTTTTTTACAGGGTTCTTAGGGCAATCCCTAAAAAGATGTTCCTTTCCGCAATCACTGCAATATCCTTCCCAGATTCTAGGTGGTGGAGGGTTGTATGGTCGAGGGCACTCTCTAATGAAATGGTCTCCTCCACATCTATAGCATGGTCCTCTCTGTACTGGTGGTCTACTGGGTGGTCTCATGGGTTGTTGTGCCTTAGGAGTTGTATACATTAGAGTGGAAGTCTCTACTCCATAAGTCTGATCATAGCCTTCATACCCATAGTATGTAGTCTCATATGCCGGTTCGTATTCCATCATGTAGGCTTCATACGGATAGTACTCACTTGGTAGGGTTTCGTATCCAAGGTTTGTTGATTCTATCTGGGTCATTGTCGTGGCTGGTACTATAGCTCTTTCTAGATTTTCTTCTGGTTGTGCATACTTTACTGATACTACTTGTTGAGGTTGCGACGGTTGGGGTCCTAGCACTGGTTGTGGTGGTGGGTATGGTATCTGTTCAATTGGTCTAGGCACTCCCGTCTGTGTTGGATAAGGGTTGTATCTTGGGATCTCTCTGTTCGGGTCTCTAGGTGGATATCCATACGGTCGATACTGAGGTGGTTGGAAAGGGCGTGTTTGCCTATTAAATGGACAGTTCTCAGTAGTGTGATTAGTGTATTTCTGTTCTATGTGACAGTACTAAGAAGTCCCTTGTTGTTGCTGCCTATTGTATGGATAAGCTGGTTGTGCACTGCCCCCTCCTCGAACACACAGGTGAGTGAGGTGATCTCCTCCACATAAGCTACATCTCCGTAGCATAGGCAATCTTTGAGCTGGGTGTTGATAAGCTCTTTGCCCCTGAGCCCCTAATTTCTTGGCTAATAGCTCTGCTAATTCTTCCACATGACTGGAGTTGGAAGAGATGGTACTCCTTGAATCGTCCGATTTAGTGTGGCTGGACCTGCTATTGAGGTCCTCGGCCAAGTTATCTTCCAAATCAATACACTCCTGAAGACACTCACTCAAAGTTTGTAGTCTTTTCACGTACACTAGTGTTCTTAAGGTTCCGTTAGTGAGCCCATCCAAAAATAATGAAATCATTTTTTGTTGAGTCGGTCTCTCTGTCACTGGGCATCTATTCACGTACTGGTTGAACCTTCTGGCAGCAGTCTTCACCGTTTCATTAGGATTTTGTTTGAAGCTGTGAATTAACGAAGCTGAATTGTGTTTGATTCCTCTCTTAGTGAATTCTCCTATAAATTCTTGAAAAAATTGTTCCATGTTTCCAAATTGATTGGAATCTAAGGGTTGGAACCAGGTCAGAGCTGTTCCTATGAGGGTGAGTCCAAACGCCTCATACTGTACGAAGAAGTCGTCCACTTGTTCGCTCTTAGGACTTGTTTGAATTCTGCAATGTGATCATAGGGTTCTCCTGATCCATCATAAGGGTTTCGTACACACTTTGCCACTTGAATAGGCCTCAGCCTTCTAATCGGTTCAGGTGGTCTGGGCATCACAAGAAGAATAGGGACAGCTGGTCGTATTGGTGGCATTCCAGGTTGCCCCCCTACGTGTGGTCGTGGTCTTACCGGTGGTCTGTACTGATTTCCTATCCCTGGTTGGGTCTGATAATGTGCTTGTATTCCTGGCGTGGCAAATTGTATGTGAGCATGATTAGGTACGCTCCTATGGCTGGTCTGTCCTGATGCAGTATTTTCTGTTTCTTCTTGATTTCCAAATGGATTTTGTGAGGTTGTTGCCTGCTCTCTCTGAGGAAACACAGGTGTACCCATATATCTTAATCGAGACTTGTCTAAGACACTCACAGGCCAATACCTCCCTTGATCTTTATCCAGGTATGTGAGTCTAGTATCGTCATCCGGGTCTTTCAGCTCATAGAATGTCATGGGGTTTTCTTCTCTCCCTGGAACAGGTGAATCGGTTTGCAACAATAAGTTTGATCCGTGAATCATATAGACTTCTAACAAATAGTCATCTTGAGGTATCAAGTCACCTCTCAAGACACGTGACACTCGGGATCTGCCTCTAGGGGTGGTCACAAACTCTTCTGGTTGTGTCCTTCCTAGGTTTTCAGGGTCTAAGAGTTCCCCTCTTTCATTGATCCTTTCTGGGAATTCGGTTACAATGTAGATTTGGCCAACTTTGTCAACATATGCACCTCCTTCGTATTTGACAGCTGGTCGGGGTACAATTGTGGCATTCTGGGAAGTTACCATCCTGGCCACAAACCTATTTAAGCCATCCAGGTAGATTGGAATCTCCTGGGCATTGGTGGACACATACTGCAAGGAAGTACGGTAGTCCCCCTCCACAGTAGTCATGAAGCTTCTCGTTGGTGTGGGACCTTGCATGTCTTCCGAAGCCATGGGTACTTCTTCCTCAGACTCACTAGAGGTCTCAGCGTAGGTAGAGTGATGGCTAGCTTGGGCTGCACTTCCCACTGAAGATATGACACTCCTTCGACTACTTAGAACTCTTCCTGACCTCAAGTTCATTCACTCTCCTAAGCCTCTCTTTATGCTTCTTAGATTCCCCTTGGGTAGCTCTCCCAATGACTCAATTTGTCTGCCAAAAGAAGGGGTTAATCTGGGCGATACCACTTCCTGACGATACTGCTCTCGGCGATACTGCACTGACCGCGATACGATACCAGAGGTCTATGCGATACGATACCAGACACCCAGACGATACGATATCAATCTGGTGTCGCGATACTATCCCGGAAAACAAACGATACGACACCTCAGCTATGCACGATACGATACCTGAAAATCTCGGCGATACGATACTAATGACAGTGTCGCGATACTGTCCTGATGAACAGACGATACAATACCACAGTGGTGTCGCGATATCAGAATTCTCAAGACACGATACGATCTCACAAGGGACACGATACGATCTCAAAAAGACCGACGATACGATACCAGAGACCACAGGCGATACGATCTCACCGCGATAAGCGCGATCGCGATACCAACCTTGGCGACACGATACCACTACGGTGTCGCGATACCAAGATAAGTAACCAACGATACGATATTTGGGGAGGGTACGATCGCGATACCAAAGTAGTGTCGCGATACCAATGTATCAAGCGATACGATACCACCCGGTAAAGTGAGGTCGCGATACTAAAAACTTAGGCGATACGACACCACAATGGTGTCGCGATACCAAGTTTTAGTACCAGACGATACGATACCAGGGACCGGATACGATCGCGATACCAACTCAGTGTCGCGATACCGAAATAGTGTCGCGATACCAAGGCTGGTATCCAACGATACGACACCTCTGGCGAGTGTCGCGATACAAGGGAATTTTGGTATCGCGATACCAAAACTCAACCGATCGCGATACTCAAGCCAAAAGGTCTCCAAACTTGAAAATTTTTGTAACTCCTTGCACCTCTCACCCTTCTCCTCACTCCTAGGCCTCTATCTCTCACAAAAAATGCAAACATTCAAAAATTTTCCCCCTTGCGATACTGCGCATACCTTTTAATCATTTGTTTGTGCATGTTCGATGAGTTTTAGCTATTAATCTTAATGGGGACTCACCTTGGGTCTATCTAGTTTGCTTCTTGAACTTCTGCACAAGCTTTGAGGCTCTATTTTGCACGATACCAACCCGACGATACCAGTCGCTGCTCGCCACGATACTGAAACACAGAGAAGTGTCGTTTGAACTAAAAAATTTTTTGGTTTTTATAGTTTTTGGACTGAACTTGAAATTTTGCTAAATTTCGGTGAATTTTTTGGGGATTTTGGTCTACTCCTACTCCTCTTCTCCTCACTTCTCCTCTCCTTCTAACCTAACCCTAACTCCTTCTTCTCCTCCCTCCTCCTAAACCTAAACCTAAAACTTATCACACACACCTCGAAGATGAGAAGTGATAAGTGCTGAACTGATGGACTACTTGCCAAAGGATGAATTTGCGTCTACAAGTACGATTCGATCACACTCAGTCTATAACCATCACGAAGGCACCTCGGTTGAGTGACTCCCCGGCAACGGCGCCAAAAACGTGTGTACTTGAGCCAAGAAGACTCAAGGACTTGTGCCAATGAGACTATACCTCAATTGCCACACAAGTGCATATAGTGGGATCTTTAACACACATTTAAATGTCAATCCTAAGGAACGACTTACCAAGTGTATGAAGACTTGTGCACACGTGATGGATAATGAAGTGGTTTAGCTAGCATGCATGAGAAAAGACTACTACCTCTCACACTTACTGAAATACTGAAAGTGTTGCCGCAAGCCTCTTTTCAGCAGTTTTAGTATTTTGAGGTTTTCTCCCAGCCCAGAACTCCGAACATAGGCAATAGGGTACTCCTTTCAAAGCTCTCGACGAGACGCATCGAAGGGTGGTAGTTTCACTCAATTTTGACCACTCTGCCTCAAGTTATGGCAAAAACAGTGAATTACGAGAGTCACAAACACCCGCGCCACAGCTTCTCCTAGCTTACGCACGCACTACAGCAGCTCAAAACAAAGGGGAAGGGGTAGACAACAGTCCTACACATGCATTTCAAGCATCACACACACATACAAGAGCAAAATGAAGATCAAAATCAGCAAGAAAGAGGCAAACTCGAAAATTCAGAAGAGCTCCTTGTTCACAATGGCAAGAGTTTCCTACAAAGAGTCACAAAGTGACTTATATACATGAGCCCTAAGTTTGGTCCTTTCACACAAGTGACCGGCACTTTATTCACTAAGAGACTAATTTCCTACTATTGTACATGGGTAATCTCTACTTTTCTGTGGGGATGCATCTAGAGGACTCCTCTAGTGCATTTACAAGGGAAAATATATTACAAGAATGAATATGATACAAAAGTTTGATGTCCAAATCGGAAAAATTTTGGGGCCCGTCTTTTTCTCTGCTTTGTGCGTTCTTTAGCTCTGCAACAGCTTCTTTTTTAGTCTTTCCTTATTTTAGAAATAAGAGCTCTCTTTTGGATACGTGCAAGAGCTCTCTCTCTCTCTAAGAAGATTCCTTTTTTTATTTTCCCAACTACCTATCATTTTTAGAATATCTTACTTAATGAAGCATGTGGCCACTTGTACTCAACGGATCTCTCCTCCTCTCTTATATAAGGAGGGGCTCATTTTGTAAAAGGGAGGTCCCTTGGCCATGGCCTTGGCCTCCATGCTAATGGAAAGAAGGTTCATTTGGCTTCCACATTTCTCCTTGTGTGCTAGGCGTTGATCCATGTGTGTGGATTTGGCACTTGGGGTTGTCTTGTGTGTGAGCATTGCCCTCCCTTGCTCCTTTTGACGTTGGCCATGGTGCCATTGTTCGTGGACGTGGGTGTGTGTGCGTTGCTTACACTTCTTGCAACTCCTCTTGGAAAAGCCTCTCACTTCCATGTGAGGCGGTTTGGGTTGGTTACCCCCCCATACTTCAACAGTCATTCATAAGAAGTTAGCTCCATACCACCCACAAGCAAATGGACAAGTGGGAAGAAAAAATAAGATCCTATGTACTCTTCGAACTAAGTTGGTGAACAATAAATGTTCTGATTGGGAAAAATAGTCACATCATGTTGTTTGGGCTTATAGAATGGCCTATAAAATGGTACTTAACACCACACCCAGTTTAGATGGTGTCTGGTCAAAATGCAATGTTTCCCTTAGACTTCTTGATACCCACTTTAAAGGTAGCACAAGAGCATCAATGGACTGACCATGAGCTCTCTTCTAGATTTTTTTATTTAGAACAACTGGAAGAAACTGAATTACGAGAAGCTCTTGGGATCTCTATGGCCAAGAAGAGAAAAAAAGCTTACTTTCAAACACATGTAAAAGATAAGGACTTGAAGGAAGAAGACTTAGACTTGGTGGATACACTGAAGTAGCATACTAGAAAATTAGAAAAGTGTGGCCATGGGCCCATGATAATCAACATGATATCAACTAGTGGAGTGGTCTAGCTAGCCACTCTAGAGGGCGATATACTACCAAGTTATATTTGTGGATGCATCATGAAATCATATCAAGAATGCCTAATGGATGAAATTTTGAGTGAACTCAACATAACAAAGAAGTGGTTTTCTATTCTCACTTGGGAGTGCAGCTGTTACATGGAGCAGCAAGAAGCAAACCATTGTTGCTTTGTCAAGTACAGAGGTTGAGTATAGAGTGCTAAAATGGCCGCATGTGAGGCATCATGGCTAGAAATTCTACTTGCAGACTTAGGTGTGGAAGTGGGAAAGCCTATCACTATTTATTGCGATAATCTTAGGAGCGTACAGTTAGCACGGAATCATATTTTCCATGCTAGAACAAAGAATATCGAGGTGCATTATCACTTCATCAAAGAGAAGGTATTAGAAGGTGATATTGATCTTGTTTATGTGAGAATAGATGAGCAGGTTGCTGATATTTTCACCAAAGCACTTGGAGCTGAGAAGTTGAAGAAGTTTCAGGAGATGCTTGGATTACAGGATATGGCATTGATCTTGAGGGGGAGTGTTGAGATACCAAGCTCAACATGTGATGATCCAAGATGACATGTACCAGTTTTTCATTTCTCTGACATGTATAGTGGTCACGCCGATATATGGCAGGGATACTTCATTGAGATTTATTAGATTTATCTATCGAGAGTGATGGCACATTTGTTCCTTTCCAGCTCACTCATTCGCGGACATTAGGTTTTTGCTTATGTATTGATCTTTATATATTGCACTTGTTGTATTCTTGTTTTTAGTTCATTCTTGTACATTCCTTTTTATGTAATAGAAGAAGAAGAAGAAGAAGAAGATCATTCTTCCTTGCCTTAATATGTGTGTGCTTCTCCTTGAGAGTGAGAGTGTGTGTGTGTGTGAGCTCTCTTCCTTATCTCCTTCCTCGTGACACCACCCCTACAGTGGAATCCTATCCATAAGATTCCAAAAGATTCAATCTATGTGCATTCGAAAAGTTCATTTGACCCATCTTGGATGCATGAAGATACTCATTTGTAGATGTGCAAGGTTGCTGAGGAAGAGGAAAAACGCCTAAAAGCAAGAGAAGGAGGAACTCCTCCAGGAGAAAGACCAATTAAAGACCCAACCTATATAGTGATGATCTTTCTAGATGAGGAATTTGAGCCTCATGGCTGGGCAGAAATCTTAGCCACCATGGAGATTGCTCTCAATGAAGAACAATGGACACCTCATTGTGATAAGGAGGGTTATGATATTTCAGTGTTCATGTGTCAGCCCATGCTAGAAGTATGTGACCCTAGTGATTTCACAGAAGAAGAAGAGAATGACAATGATCTAGAGTCCATTGTGATGGATAGTTGCTTTAACTCAGAGAACCACTATCTAGAAGATTTAGGAGTATTTAGCCAAAAAGAAGAACCTCTAATGAGCATTAAAACTGTAAATTCAAAGGATGGAAGTGAAGGAGGTCAAAAGAAAAAGAAAAGAAAAGCATTGAAACAAGAAGAGGAGGAATCATTGTTTGAAGTACCAGAAAAGTTCAAAAAATATGAAGTTGAAGATCAGAAAATTTTGGTACGAATTCCTAAGAGAGAGGCCATTACAAGAGAAGCCATTACCCAACATTTATTGGAGCATGTTGCAAGCAAGGAATTCTATAGCTTTCTTTATGGATTTTCAGGTTAAAACCAAGTAGCCATAGCCCTAGAAGATCAACACAAAATGACCTTTGCTACAAAGTGGGCAATCTTTGCATTTTGTGTGATGCCATTTGGGCTCACCAATGCACCTGTAGCATTCCAAAGGCTCACGTGTCATGTGTTCAAAGAGTTCTTGCGAAAGAGCTTAGAAGTATATGTGGATGATTTATGTGCTCATTCCCAAGAAAGAAGATACCATATCCCTGAGCTCAAACAAATCTTCAACAATTGTAGAGAATATCGAGTGTGTCTGAACCTAGAAAAGTGTGTGTTCATGGTATGACACGGTAAAATCTTAGGTCACATTGTTTCGAAGAACGGAATATCAACAGATGAGGACAAAGTAAGAGCCATAGAAGAGTTGCCAAGGCCAAGGAATGTTAAAGAAGTACAAGCCTTTATGGGCCATTGTGGATATTATCACATGTTTATCCACATGTATGCAATCATAGCTAAACCTCTTTACACCTTGTTGACAAATTTTGAGTGGAACGATGAATGCGAAAATTCCTTCAATGAGTTGAAGAGACAATTGTGCATAGCACCAACACTGACGACCCTTGATTGGAATAAGCAATTCCATGTCCATGTAGATGCATCCAATCATGCAATAGGATGTGTGCTTGCATAACCCACAAGTGAAGGAAATCTGGATTTTCCTATAGCATATGCTAGTAGACAGCTAAACACAGAAACTACAAAACAATAGAAAGAGAAGGTTTAGGCATGGTATATGTTGTGAAGAAGTTTAGACACTATCTATTGGCCAGCAAGTTCAAGTTTTTCATTGATCATCAAGCTTTATTATATTTGGTCAATAAACCTTGCAATACAGGACACTTAGTAAGATGGTTCCTCTTACTAATGGAATACGACTTTGAAGTTGTTGTTAGGAAAGGTAGAACCCACCTCAGGGCAGATCACCTTTGTCGCATCACTTCAGGAGAGCCACCGCAAGGAGTGTCTGATGAACTACTTGACGCTTATCTGTTCAATTTACAAGTTGTTCCTAAATGGGAAAATAAGTTGGTACTTGTCCTAACCTTCAATCCCGCAAATAAGAATGTGAGAATGAACAAAGAGGAAATTGTAAGATCATAGTACTATCAAATATTGGCAGGAAGTATGTACAAACAACATGCAGAGGGTGTATTAGCTTGTTGTGTCGAGGACAATGAGCATCGCAGTTGGTTGCAACAAGCCCATGAAGGATTGCTGGGAAATCACTACTCTAAACAATGGACATTGCAAAATCTAAAACGTTTAGGAGTGTATTGGCCTAGTATGGACAAAGAAATACATGAGTGGGTTAAGAATTGTCAAAGGTGCAAAGAGAGACCCCCAGTGGAGCATGCTACCCTTTATCACGTGTCTTTAATTCCAGATTGGAGTGCTCTATGGGTAGAATTCATGAGATCGGGAAGATTACCCAAAGAGGCTAGTCTAAAAAGAAGAAGAAGCATGGATCAAGAGGCTCAGGACTATGCCTTAGTTGGAGAAAAGCTATACCAAAGAGGCATGAATGGTTACCCAAGATTGTGCGTTCATGAATCAGACTATTTGAAAGTCTTAGAAACTGCACACAGCAGTGTTGCAGGTGGACACTTTGGTCCTGACCAAGTAATTAAGACCATTCTATTCTCAAGACTTTGGTGGCCAACTCTTCATATGGATGCACATACCTATGTGAAGAAATGTGACACATGCCAATGTGCACAATATCCGATCAGAAAGATGAGATGCCTTTGAGGACAATGATGGGAGAACGTGCATTCTCGAAGTGGGGTATAGACTTTGTAGGTCCGATTAAACCCCCAGCTAGAAACTCCCATGTAGAGTACATTATTGTAGCCACATATTACCTTAAAAAGTGGGTAGAAGTAAAAGCCACAATAAAGAATGATGGTCAAACGATGGAAAAGTTCTTATTTGAGAACGTGTTCACAAGATATGGACTACCAATAGAGTTAGTGAGCGATAGAGGCATGCACTTCTTGAATGAAGTCATTGACAACCTTCTCCAAGAATTCTTGGTGATACATAAGAAGTCTGCCCCCTATTATCCACAAGCTAACAGACAAGCCAAGAGCGCAAATAAGATCCTATGTAATGTATTGACAAAACTTGTAAATAATAAACGCTCTAATTGAGACAAACAGCTTCTTCATGCTATTTGGGCTTACCGAGTTGCCTGCAAAATGGTACTCAATGCCACCCCATTTTAGATGGTCTTAGGACAGAATGCTATGCTAGCATTGGACTTCCTAATACTAGCTTTAAAAGTAGCACAAGAGCATGAGTGGAATGGACATGAATTGTCCTCTAGGATCTTTGATCTAGAACGCTTAGGTGAGACGAGCCTACGAGCAACAGCGGGCATCTATGCTGCAAAGAAAAGACAAAAGGCTTATTTTGATGCACACATCAAGGATAAATGATTGAAAGAGGGAGACCTAGTGTTGGTGTATACACTCAAACAACATGCCTGAAAATAGGAGAAACGAGGATATGGACCATGATCATTAATAGAATTTCCACTAGTGGTGCGGTTCAATTGGCCACTCTAGAAGATGACATCTTGCCAAATTATATAAGTGGATGTTGAGTCAAGCTATATCAAGAAACTCTTATAGAGGAAATGCTAATGAGACTCAACAATGCCAAGAAACAAAAAGAAGATGAGTTAAGGGTTAAAGAAAAGCACAAGCAGAGGCCAGAGAGTGCATTAGGCAAAATAAGCTAAGGCAATTATGCCTAGATGTCAATCCTGGAGCCCCAATCACATGGCCATGTGCCAAACATTAGGTACAATTGCTTCTTGAATAATTGACCGACGTCCCTTTGTGACCTTAGAGGTAGGACACGGAGAGAATGTAAGGACTGTGAGAGCATTGGTTGACTTAGGTGCAACAACTAGTGTAGTTAGACTTTCGTATTGCAAAGAAGTTTCGGGCATGAAGGAGATCTGGGTATAAAAAGGAGGACAACCACCGGCCTTGCCCCCACAGTTCCCATCCACGCAAGCCAACCAGGCAAGAAGACGAACAAAGAAACTAGGACAAGCTCAACCACAAGGTATCTTACAAGTTTTGATGCCTAAGAAATTAGCTGCAGCTCAACAAGGACAATTACAAATATGGGTACCCAAGAAGCTCTTACATACACAACAACCTATGCGCTCCCTCATGAGAAAAGACTCAACAAAGAAGCCAAGGCGAGGCAAGGGTCAGAACCAAACACCAAGACCAAAAGCAGAACAACTCACCGCTTCAACAAGAGTCAGAAGACCAGCAACAATGGTATGGGTATGGAAGCCAAAAGCACTAGTAGCCCCCACAGAACCAAAGAGCCAACCACAAGGGACACAAAATTCAAGAAACCATCCAAACATGAAGTGGCCAAAGGTGATCACTACACAGTCACACACTCTTCTCAAATGGATCCATATAAGGAGGAATGATCAGTTGTCATCTCGAGGTCCAATGGACACCTCTAAGTGTAGCTTGCACCAACATCCACAAGTAACAATAGAAGCCTCGATGTGCGACAACCATGTGTCTTTGGCATAACCTTGTCTTTTGCACCATTCAGGTCATGCATTTCCAAAGTATGCATTAATATAGGGCCACATTACATGGAAGTGCATAGACACATTTAAGAATCCCAAGCACATGAGACACATCTGACGTATGTAAATTATTTTAATGATACTAACATCTTTGTTCTTATTTGGTGACAGTGTTTCAAAGAGAGAGAGAGCGAGAGAGAGAGAGAGAGAGCTTGTTCCCAAGTTTGGCTCATGGAACATGAATGATTCATGCTTACTTGAAGGTGGAATCATTGATGATTGGGCATTTATCAGCTTGGATAGAAGTGAGTCTCAGCTAGCAGATGATATTATTACTGCCTTATCTCGTAGATGTCAAGAACTTGGCATGAACATGACATCCACAACTATTGTTCCCCCTTACCATGGTAGGAGGGAAGAGTTTGAAGGTCTGCAACTTGAGTGATGCTTAACTATTGTATGTATGAGAGCATCCAAGGAGATATCTGCAAGGGGTAGTTCTGGTACCCTGCAAATCCTTGTATGTATACTGGGTGAGAAGACTCCTGCTTATGGTGAGCTAAAGAGAATATATGAAACTAAGCTTGGTGAAGTTACCTTATGCTGTTTGTCAAGGAATATAAAGAAATTCAATTCTGCGTATTTGGCAAATGTTGCTTTGAAGAGAGGGAACATGACCAGGTGCTCAAAGAATCTCATCAATGGACCATCAACAAGGGCATTCATTGACAATGATAGACCAACCCATGGTCCATCACAATGACGGGTGTACAACACGAAGAGATAAACATCAATCAACCATTCACCATGGTAAGAATCCTTACTTTGGCATCACCATAACCATGATAGGTTAGGAAACGTCTACGTCAGTATACCCTTGAGCACTGAGCTCAAGACCTCCAATTTTTGCACCATACTTCTTCCAATGCATTTTCCAAGTAAGCATGCATAGGGCCACATTACAAGGTCATGCACAAGGCACATACTTTCTTCAACCCATGCACTAACACACTTACCCATCATTCACTATGGGTTATGAGTACTTGGCATGACTACTATGAACATCACCTTTGGAAGATCTAGAGGACATCACGGGGACAACATCAATACCTAGGAAGCAATTCGAAGCAAGTAGTTTCTCCAACTCGAACTTGACAACCTCTTTTTGAGCAACACACAGTTTTTGGAAGCTCACAAGGACACATTCTTGCTGGAATCCAAGGAAGAAGCACATACAAATGATGGACACTACCTCTCAAAGTGCTACATGGAACAACCCTTAGAACAAGGGCTTGTCAGGGATGACATACTCGAGAGGGGGGGAGTGTTAGCACTCAAGGTCAGGAACGAGGTGCAAGAACATGTGAAAGAAGTGGACACACAAGAACAAGGAGCAAGTAGGGAGCTCCAAGAAGTACATGTCAAATGTGCAAAAGAAATCCCTATAAAAATAGTGATTTTCATCACTAAAACCCATTGTAAATACCATTTCATATTTTTGTAACTCCATTTTGTTCAAGATGAGGAGTCCTCGAGCTTGAGGAGTATTGGAAGTATCATCCTACCAATTTGCATAATTTTTAGACCCTGTTTGAGCCCTCAAATAAGCCATGGAACCTAATTTTTAATTAGGCTGGACACTAGGTTTGGACAAGGCCAAAACTAGTCAAAAAACTATAAAATGAGCTAGAGAGCTCATTTTTGAGGTTGGCTTGTTAGAGAGTTAGCTTGTTGTAGATTTGAGCTTTTCTAAGAAAAACTCTGTTGCAGCTCAAGATCAAGGACAAAGAATGGAAGTGCATCAAGGAAGTGGACACACAAGAAGAAGGAGCAAGTAGGGAGCTCCAAGAAGCACCTGCCAAATTTTCAGAAGAAATCCCTACAAAAATAGTGATTTTTATAACTAAAAACCATTGTAAATACCATTTTCCATTTTCGTAACTCCATTTTGTTCAAGCCGAGGAGTCCTCGAGCTTGAGGAGTATTAGAACTACCATCCTACCAATTTTCATAATTTTTAGACTCCGTTTGAGCCCCCAAATAAGCCCTGGAACCTATTTTTTAACTAGGCCGGACACTAGGTCTAGACAGGGCCAAAACCACTCAAAAACTATAAAAAGGGCTGGAGAGCTCATTTTTGAGGTTAGCTTGTTGTAGATTTCAGCTTTGTAAGAGAGCTCTTTGGTAATCGAAGCTTTCCATTGTTCCACTCTTTGCTCTTACCTTGTGCGCGTGTGTGTGTATGTGTGTGCATGCTTGTGTGCTTTCACTCACGCACTTGTGCACTTCACTTGCTCTTGGTCTTCATATCGGTCCTCACGTCTCCACGGATTGACATTTATGAGGTGTATCTCCTCACGTTGGTACTCACCATTGTGCTAGAGTGACACCAAATTTGGCGCCGTTGCCGGGGAGAGAGCTTGGAGGACGAGCGTGTGACGGTAAGACGTAGAGTAGCGACGTTGGAAGGTAAAAAAATCATCATTTTCAGTTCACTTTCTGAATTTTCCTTCTTCTTCATCTTCATCATCATCACCATCTCCACCCGCCTCCATCTTCTCAGTTTTTTCCCATTTTTTAGAGTACATTCACCTTATTTTTACTTGTGGTTGTGAGCAAGAAGCTTAGAGAGGGTGCAGAACAGAGGCGCTGAAGAAGTAGCACCAAAATAGCTGAAAATCTGAGTGAACAGCCCCAAACGTGACGAAACCTATGCCAAGTATCATGAGGGCAATATCGTGGGTTTGAAGGAAGATTTTGCATCTACAGACACATAGGAGTGACAAGGAGGACACAAGGTACTCATATTTGTAAAAAATTTTTGAATTTGGACTCCAAAAAATCCAAGTATCGTGTTTCTCCCGCGGTTGAGGTTTCGCGATACCTGACAAGTATCGTGAATCTCCTGTGGTTGAGTATCGCGATATTCACCAGCGATCGTGTATCGTTTTGGCTAGAGATCGTTTCGGCCAGAGATCGCGATACTTGAGAAGTATCGTGTATCGTTTCGGCTAGAGATCGTTTCGGCCAGAGATCGTTTTGATCAAAGATCGTGATATTCACCAGCGATCGTGTATCGTTTGGCTCATAGATCGTGTATCGTTTTGGCCAAAGATCGTAGATCGTGTATCGTCTGGATCAAAGATCGTGTATCGTTTGGCTTAAGTATCATGTATCGCTTCTCAGAGATCGCGATACTTACCAAAGATCGCGTATCGTTTTGTTCAGGTATCGTTGATCGTTTTGAGCCAAGTATCGAGTATCGTTGGTGCCAAAGATCGTTTCAATCAAAGATCGCGATACTCACCAGCCATCGTGTATCGTTTGGTTCATAGGTCGTGTATCGTTTGCATGAGAGATCGGTATCGTTTCGGTCGAAGATCGGTATCGTTTATCAGAGATCGCGATATTTATCAGAGATCGGGTATCGCCTAAGTCAGAGATCGTGTATCGTTTTCTTCCAAATATCGAGTATCGTCTTGAGCTAAGTATCGTTTTGCCCGAGTATCATGATAGTCAAGTATCGTGTATCGTTATACAACGATCGCGATACCTATCAAAGATCGTGTATCATGGAGTTTGCTCACGATACTTGTTGAAGATCGTGTATCGCCTACTTCAAGTATCGCGATACATACCAAGTATCGTGTATCGAGCTCCTCAAGTATCAAGTATCATGTCCTACAAATGTCGTGTATCGCCTGATTTGGAGCATTTCCTGAGAGACCCTGTTTCCCTGTTTTAACCCCCAGAACCCTGAACTGGCATAACTTTCTCATACGAAATCCGTTTGCTGTGATTTTGGTTTTGTTGGATTATTAGATAGGGTATTTTGAAGTTGACCCTCAGGAAAACTGGAAAACCAAGGTGTTCCAAAGGATTTTGAGCAATAGAAGAGAACTTTGGGAGTAGAAGCCAAGGCTTATGAACCTGAGATCCGGCAGACACTTAGGCAAGGATAGACAAAGCATTAGGTCATCTGAGGCTAGTGTCAACCATACAGCCAAGTCTTGCGCTCAACAGCTTAGTGGTTATCCTTACACACGAAGTTCAGAAACCAGTGACTCGGAAATGTCTTTTAGCATGGAAAGACCCACACGTAGCTCAGGCACTGCCTATTTACAGACACCAGAAGGTCCCTATAAGACCCAATTGGAGTATATTAGGACCAACCAATTAGGTGCTCGCATCTATGAGGATGGTCTAAGACGATCAGTGGTTCAACTCAAGAATCCTGACCAACCCTTTGGACTTGAACACCCAGTGGTCAAGTTTGAAGAGGGTGCTTACATTGATAAGGAAGGAACCATGTATGTGGTTACCAACTTACCAGATAGGACAGATGAGTTTGGAAATATCATTCTTGAGAACGAGATAGGAGACCTAGAGAAAGGGGACCTAGGAGGAGAACCCAAAACCCCTAGAGGTAAGGCAGTCTTGACTAGAGTGATCACTCCAGAATGGATTCCTCAAGATAATAAAAGCATAGAACTGTTCGTGAATAGAGAAACGGATGAAGCCTTTTGGAGATTTAGGCCAGATCAACCCAGCCCAGTAGTCACCATCTATGAATTCAAGGACCTAGAGACACCAGGGAAAGCTGTCTATCTAGATCACACATCTCAGAAATTATTCTTGGTATTAGATCATGATAGACATGCTTACACTTGGCAAGGTGAATCAATTTTCCCTCCACCAAGATCTAATGTTTCCCAGGGCCTCCAAGGAGCCGGATCATCCAAGGCTCATGAAACCCAGAGGGAAAGAACTAGAGAGAGACCGGAGGTAAGCTTTGCAGACACTATAGGCAGAGACAGATCAGGATATGGAACGGAAAGACCTGAAAGGGAGAGACATAGAGTTTATAGGCATCAAAGAGATGATCATGATTTCCCATTGCCTAGACCACGAGAGCACTCAAGAACCCTTAGACCCTCTCAAGTGGTTAAGACAATGAAGAACTACTTTGATGGATTTGGAGATCCTTATGATCATGTGGCGGAGTTCAAACAAGTGCTAAGAGCTGAACAGGTTGAAGACTTATTCACCCAGTTCGAGGCATTTGGTTTGACTCTTAAGGGTACTGCCTTAGCTTGGTTTCAACCTCTAAACGGTCGCAACTATAGAGAGATAGGTCAGCTGCTAGAAGAATTCATTGTGGAATTCTCCAAAAGCAGTATCAGGCATAACACATCATCCTTGATCCACAACTTCAAGCAGACACCCCAAGAAATAGTATGACTTGCAGGAAGAAGGTTTAGACAGTACTTGGAAAGATGCCCTGTACCAGAATTACCCACATCAGCCAAACAGGTGGCACTGTTTTTAGATGGCCTATTGAGCACAAAATTAAGGTCATATGTATACTTGAAGGAGCCTAGATCCATAGAAGAGTGTATACGGATATGCATTGACATAGAAGACAACTTGGGTGAGGAGTTAGGACTATCCAAACTCTATAAGGACTCTGATAGTTCTACAAGTCATACCTCTAGAGCCTCCACTGAGATAGATGAGATAGCTGAGCAAGTGGCCAAAAAGCTAGGAGTTCAAAATAGAAAAATGCCAAGGGTCACCTCAGTGAAGCGATGTTATACATGTGGAGGAGATCACATGGCTAATGTTTGCCCGTTGACGACTCAACCCCAAGGAAACCCTAATGCTTTGTATTGCACCATTGAGAGAAAATACACAAATCATACGGCTCAAGATTGTCCTTACAATAGGCAGGCTGTTAGACAAAATTATCAGCAACCTTACCAGCAGGGTAGGTATCAGAATCAGTACCAACAGCCATATTATAGGCCACAACAATATCAACCTCAATACCAGCAGCAATATCAGGCACCATATAGGCCACAACCTATCCTAGGAAACCAACCGCCAGCTCCTGCCAATGTGATCCCAGTTAAATATACGATGGCGGAGGAGAACCCTAATAGAGCATTGGTACCGCTAACCCCATTGATACCAGAAAATGATTCTCACGCTCATGGTTCAGACTACTTCCATGAAGATAGTCCACATGCTTATTATATAGAGTCACCTGAGCAAAGTGAGACTTCTCAGTGTCAATATGAGACACCACCTATGGAACAAAATTGGGAGCTAGAATACTCCAATGTCATGTATACGAATCCAAATCCTAGGCCCCAATTGAGACAAGTAAGACCACAAGCCCCTAGAGGACCATGCTTTAGATGTCAGGGCGACCATTTCATTCGTGAATGCCCCCACCAACCAGCTCTGGGACAAGGGCAAAACATTACAATACAAGCCTTTTGTCCTGAGTGTGGCTAGGAACATCTTCCTAGAGAGTGTCCGAGAAACCCCTCTAGTGCACCCAAGGTTACACCCATCAACGTGGTAGGCTTAGTGGCAGATTCAAGTTCAAGTAGCAATAATGTGGCTCCAGTACAGGCAGTTACTAGGGCACAGGCTGCACAACAAGCAAAACCATCTGAGCAATCGGAGTCAAGTGAGGCAGGAGAGCCTAGTAAGAGGAAACCAAGAACATGGAAGGATACCAGAGAGAAGGCTAATCGCAAGTGGAACAAAAAGCTATCCGAGCTAGAAGAAAGCCTAAGGGATACCAAAACAAAAATAGAAGACATTGCATCTCAAAGCCCCTCGCATGCTGAAGCTCCATCCACTTCGCTTCATCCCACCCCACCACCCATTGTAAATAGACCGCAATCAGGGTCTGTTCTTGCAGATCCAACCCCAGAAGGCTTGGACATGATGTTCAAGGCCTACCAGGCTCGTCTTCAAGAAGGGCCAACAGCTGCAAACCTAGACAAGAGTTACCCTAGAGCAGATTTAGAGATTGAACGGATGAAAATGTGCATGAAAATGGTAGAACAAGCTCAAGCTATACTTGAGACTAGTCAAAAGTTCAATCAGACAAACTCTGTCAAACAGGATTTGCATTTCCAAGGCTTACTAGAAAGATTAGAGCAGTTGGTAAACAAACCACAAGTTTCTTTACCTCCACAGGCTCAACCAATTGTTGAAAGAGGAAGCTCACCACCAATGGGAGCTTATGTTCCTAATTCCACGGATGCTGGAACACCTCCTTCAATTCAACAGTACTCTCAAGAGTTCTTGCGGGAAATACAGGAAGAGAAATGGGCCAAGGAGAAGGGTAATTCCCCTCCTATTCCTGAGATTGATGATCTTCATGATCAATTTCCCCAAGACATTCCGTCTATCTATGGAGACCAAGCAGAGCAACAAGAAGATGAAAGAGTAGATTTTGAATCTAATTCTTTACAAGAGTTGCCTCATTACACAGGCCCATGGGAATCTGAATCTATCCAGATCAGAGCTCCCACAATATTGGTAAGAAATGAAGACTCAGTGATTCCAAGAAACACTGATGTTGTGAAGAACACTAAGGTTCAATGTCATCTCACTGTGGAAGAACTGCTCAAAAAGCAAAACCTGAGCTCTGGAATCATGTGAAGGATCAAGTTCCAGAACTTGATTCCAATATGCCAAGAGTAGGCCCTAAGCAGAAAGTACCAGAGATACCTCTAGACAAAATAGGGGACATGAGTGAAGGTGAAGAAGGTAATACTTATCTTCCAATCACCTATCAAGGTTACACAACCAAAGCAATCGTAGATTTGGGTGCTAGTGTTGCTATTGCGACCACCTCCTTGTGGAAGCGATGGGGCAAACCCACATTAAGACCAACGAGAATGAAACTTCAAATGGCAGATGGTCATTTTGAAAGACCTCTAGGATTGCTTGAAGGGATAACTCTAACCACTTGTGGTGTAGAGTTCGAACATACATTTGCTATATGTGACTTTGAAAAAAATAATGTTTACGAGATGATCCTAGGAAGACCCTTCCTGCGACAATTGCAAATAGTACAAGATTGGGGAACCAACTCCTTGTACTTACAGCACTTAGGGGTCACCACCAAGGTCAATCTGAAGGATTACACCTTCAGAGATGTACCACCCCTACAGTGGAATCCTATCCACAAAGCAAAAGAAGATTCAATCTCTGTGCATTCTGGAAGTTCACCTGATCCATCCTGGCTGCATGAAGATACTCACTTGTGGATGTGCAAGGTCGCGAAGAAGGAGGAAAAGCGTCTAAAAGCAAGAGAAGAAGGAACTTCCCTAGGAGATAGACCAATAAAAGACCCAGCCTATACACCAATGATATTTCCAGATGAGGAATTTGAGCCTCATGGTTGGGCAGAAATCTTAGCTACCATGGACATTGCAGTCAATGAAGAACAATGGACACCTCATTGTGATGAGGAGGGTTATGATATCTCAGTGTTCATGTGTCAGCCCTTGTTGGAAGAGTGTGATCCTAGTGAGTTCATAGAAGAAGAAGAGAATGACGATGATCTAGAATCCATTGTGATGGATACTTACTTTGACTCAGAGGAACACTATTTAGAAGACATAGGAGTGTTAACCCAAAAAGAAGAAGAACCCCTCACGAGTATTAAAACGATAAATTCAAAGGAAGGAAGTGAAGGAGGTCAAAAGAAAAAGAAAAGAAAAGCAATGAAACAAGAAGAGGAAGAATCATTGTTTGAAGTACCAGAAAATTTCAAGAAATATGAAGTGGAAGACCGAAAAATTTTGGTACGGATGCCTAAGAGAGAGGCCATTATAGGAGAAGCATATGACAATAAAGAAAAGACCAAAAAAATTGTAGTGACCATTGAAGGGAACGAAGAACGATGTACGTACATAGGAGATGACCTAAGTGCAAAAGAAGAAGCAGAGCTTGTAGCTCTATTAAGGGAATATAGGGATGTGTTCGCATGGCACTATAGAGACTTGAAAGGAGTGGATCCAAAGATTTGCTCTCATACGATTCCGATGACCGCTGAGGCCAAGCCCACCAAACAAAAGCCCTACACATATAATGACAATTATGCAGCCAAAATAAAGGAGGAAATTGACAGGCTGATTGAAGCTGGATTCATCTATGAGATTGAGCACACTGAATGGGTGTCCCCCATTGTAGTGGTGCCCAAGAAGAATGGGAAATTGCGAGTGTGCATTAACCTTAAAAAAGTTAATGTCGCTACGATCAGAGATAGTTATCCACTTCCAATCACCGAACATCTATTGGAGCGTGTTGCAGGCAAGGAAGTTTATAGCTTCCTTGATGGATTTTCAGGTTACAACCAAGTAGCCATTGCCCCCGAAGATCAACACAAAACGGCCTTTGCCACAGAATGGGGAATCTTTGCATTTCGTGTGATGCCATTTGGGCTCACCAATGCATCTGCAACATTCCAAAGGCTCATGTGTCATGTCTTCAAAGAGTTCTTCCGAAAGAGCTTAGAAGTATATGTGGATGATTTATGCGCTCATTCCCAAGAAAGAAGTTACCACATCCCTGAGCTCAGACAAATCTTCAACAAGTGTAGAGATTATCGAGTGTGTCTGAACCCAGAGAAGTGTGTGTTCATGGTACGACAAGGTAAGATCTTAGGTCACATTGTTTCTAAGAATGGAATTTCAACAGATGAAGACAAGGTAAGAGCGATAGCAGAGTTGCCAAGACCAAGGAATGTTAAAGAGGTACAAGCCTTTATGGGCCATTGTGGATATTACCGTAGGTTTATCCACATGTATGCCATCATAGCTAAACCTCTTTATGGGTTGTTAACAAATTTTGAGTGGAACGAGGAATGCGAGAATTCCTTCAACGAGCTGAAAAGACGTTTGTGCACAGCACCAATATTGACTACTCCAGATTGGAGCAAACCCTTTCATGTCCATGTAGATGCCTCCAATCATGCAATAGGATGTGTGCTAGCACAACCCACAGGTGAAGGAAACCTAGATTTGCCGATAGCATATGCTAGTAGGCAATTAAATGCAGCTGAACGAAATTATACCACAACGGAGAGAGAAGGCTTAGGCATGGTATACGTTGTGAAAAAGTTTAGACACTATTTATTGGCCAATAAGTTCAAGTTTTTCACTGATCATCAAGCTTTACTATATTTGGTCAATAAACCTTGCAATACAGGCCGCTTGGTGAGATGGTTCCTCTTACTAATGGAATACAACTTTGAAGTTGTTGTCAGGAAAGGAAGGACCCACCTTAGGGCGGACCATCTCTCTCGCATCACTTCAGGGGAACCACCGCAAGGAGTGTCTGATGAATTGCCCGATGCTTATCTGTTCAATTTAGAAGTTGTTCCTAAATGGGCAAATAAGTTGGTACCAGTCCTAACCTTTGGGCCTGCAAATAAAAATGTGAAAACAAGCAAAGAAGAAATTGTAAGATCACAAAAGTATCAAATATTGGCCGGAAGCATGTACAAACAAGATCCAGAGGGTGTACTAGCTTGTTGTGTTGAGGACGATGAACATACTAGTTGGATGCAACAAGCCCATGAGGGACTGCTAGGAAATCACTACTCTAAACAACGAACATTGCAGAATCTAAAACGTTTAGGAGTGTATTGGCCTAGCATGGACAAAGAAATACAAGAGTGGATCCAGAATTGTCCAGTGTGCCAGAAGAGACCCCCAGTGGAACATGCCACTCTTTATCACGTGTCATTAATCCCAGATTGGAGTGCTCCATTGGTCGAGTTCATGAGATCGGGAACATTACCCAATCAGGCTAGTCTTGCAAGAAAACGGAGCATGGAGCAAGAGGCTCAAGACTATGCCTTAGTAGGAGACAACCTATATCGAAGAGGCAAGGATGGTTACCTAAGACTGTGCGTTCATGAATCAGACTATTTGAAAGTCTTAGAAACTGCACACAGCGGTGCTGCAGGTGGACACTTTGGGCCTGACAGAATAATTAAGACCATTCTATTCTCAGGACTTTGGTGGCCCACTCTTCATATGGATGCACATACTTATGTGAAGAAATGTGACACATGCCAATGTGCCCAATATCCAATAAGAAAAGACGAGATGCCTTTAAGGCCAATGATGGGAGGACGTGCATTTTCAAAGTGGGGTATAGACTTTGTAGGTCCCATCAACCCCCCAGCTAGAAACTCCCATGCTGAGTACATTATCATGGCCACAGATTACCTTACAAAGTGGGTGGAAGTAAAAGCCACAACAAAGAATGATGCTCAAACAACGCTAAGTTCTTATTCGAGAATGTGTTCACTAGATATGGATTACCAATAGAGTTGGTTAGTGATAGAGGTACGCACTTCTTGAATGAGGTCATTGAAAATCTCCTTCAAGAATTCATGGTGATACATAAGAAGTCTGCCCCCTATCACCCACAAGCTAACGGACAAGCCGAGAGCACGAATAAGATCCTATGTAACGTATTGACGAAACTTGTAAATAATAAACGCTCTGATTGGGACAAACAACTTCATCATGTTGTTTGGGCATACCGAGTTGCCTACAAAACAGTACTCAATGCTACCCCATTTCAGATGGTCTTTGGACAGAATGCTATGCTACCACTAGACTTCCTAATCCCTGCCTTGAAAGTAGCACAAGAGCATGAGTGGAATGGACATGAGTTGTCTTCCAGGATCTTTGATCTAGAACGCTTAGGTGAGACGAGGCTACGGGTAGCAGCAGGCATTTATGCTGCAAAGAAAAGGCAAAAGGCATACTTTGATGCCCATGTAAAGGATAAAGGATTGAAGGAAGGAGATCTAGTGCTGGTTTATACGCTAAAGCAACATGCCCGCAAATTGGAGAAACGAGGATATGGACCCATGATCATTAATAGACTCTCCACTAGCGGTGTAGTTCAATTGGCCACTTTAGAAGGTGATATCCTACCAAACTATATTAGTGGATGCCGAGTCAAGTTATATCAAGAACCTCTTACAGAGGAAATGCTCATGAGACTCAACACTGCTAAGAAGCGAAAAGAAGAGGAGTTAAGGGTTAGAGAAGAAGCACAAGCTGAGGCAAGAGAGCGCATCAGAAGAAATAAGCTACGGCGGCTAGGCCTAGATGTCAACACAAAAGCTCCAAAATATCACATGGACATGTGCCAAAAATCGGGCATAACTACTTCTCAAATAATTGATCGACGGCCCTTTGTGACTATAGAGGTAGGACAAGGAAAGAGTGTAAAGACTGTGAGAGCATTAGTTGATTCAGGTGCAGCAACTAGTGCAGTTCGACTTTCATACTGCCAAGACCTGCAACTGGACATCAAGCCCATAGAAGCCTATCTCATAGGATTAGGAGGCGTGGAAACACCCTGTTTGGGCGAGGTAGAACTTCCGATCTACCTTCAAGATGTTCCAATAAAAGTCAAAATGCTAGTGTGTCATGATGAGGACCTCACAGAGCCACTTGTCTTGGGTCAAGATTGGATTTACGACCATGCTGTCAACTTGAACCTAAGAAGTCAACTTCTTCAAGTTTGGGTATATAATCAATGCATTACATTAGAATTGGAGAATCGCATGCCCACTGACACTGACACCACACACTCTCTTTGTTCCTCTAAGGCTAATCTTCTCGAACAAGATGTTGTAGATGTCAAAAGCTCTATGTTCCAGACGGACGCAATCACGGAAGGACATTCGCAAAGGCAAGATGAACCTTCTTCTTGTTTTTCAAAGAGTAAAGCATCCACAGTAGTTCAACCTCAGAAGCAAGAAAAACAGTGCAAGACAGCCAGTCTATCAAATAGACAAAGAGCCTTCAAGAGGAAAGAAGTGTTGGGCATGACACAGATCTGGGTAAAGAAAGGAGTACAACCATCGATGTTGCCTCAAAGACTCCCACCCAACCAGATCGACCATGACAACAGAAGGACCAAGCACCTACGACAGGGTCAAGCACAAAGAATCCATCAAATTTGGGTACCGAAGCTATCAATGAAGGCCGACCACAATCAGGTACAAATTTGGGTGCCTAAAAAATTAGCTACAGCTCAACAAGGGCGATTACAGATGTGGGTACCCAAGAAGCTCTTACACGTACAAAGGCCTATGCTCCCCACCATGCGAAAGGCCTCAACAAAGAAGCCAAGGAAAGCAAAGGGTAAGAACAGAGCACAAAGACCAAAAGAAGATAAACTCAACCCTTCTACAAAAATAAGCAGGCACTCACCCAGGATATGGGTTTGGAAGCCAAAAGCACAAGCAACATCCACAGAACCAAGGGGCCAACCACACTGGATACCAAAGTTTGGACAGCATCCAAAGAAGAACTGGCCTGAGGTGATCTCTACAGGGCCAAACCCTATTCCAAAATGGATTCCAACCCGGAGGATTACATCATTTTGAAATCCAATCGACACCTCCAATCAAAGAATTCATCTAGCATGCAAGTAACATCAAAACCTCGACCAACAGCAACCATGTGCCTTTGGCATAACCCAGTCTTTTGCACCATTCAAGTCATGCATTTCCAAAGTATGCATCCACATAGGGCCACATTACACGGCCGTGCATAGACACAATTGAAATATCCCAGGCACATGAGACACAAATTATCATATGTAAAATATTTTATTGATACTAACCTCTTTCTTCTTGTTTGATGCCATCGTGTGCAAAAAAAAAAAAAAGCATAGAAGAGGACTATGTGCATACCCTTGAGCACTTAGCTCAAGACCCAATCTCTTGCACCATACTTCTTGCCATGCATTTTCCAAGTACCCATATGTAGGGCCACGTTACAAGGCCATGCACAAGGCACATATTTTGTTCAACCCATGCACTAATGCACTTACCCACCATTCATTATGAGTTACAAGTACTTGGCATGAAAACTATGAAAAGCCATTTTGGGAAGAACTAGACGACATCAAGATGACAACAACAAGAGCAAGGAAGCCATCCACCACCGAGAGTTGCTCACAATCAACATTGACCACCTCCTTCGAGCAGCTAGCAGTTTTGGAAAACTCACAAATGCACCATCCAGATGGAATACAAGGCAGAAGTACGTACAAAGCGACTACAAACTGCAAGAGATAACAGTGGCAAAGTGAAGAACCAGACAAACGACCAGGATACATTGGGAAGAGGGATCGCCCCTGTTGGACGCAAAGGACGCTACCTCTCAACGTACTACATGGAACGACCACTACAACAAGGGTCTGTCAGGGACGACAGACTCAAGAGGGGGGGGAGTGTTGCAGCTCAAGATCAAGGACAAAGAATGGAAGTGCATCAAGGAAGTGGACACACAAGAAGAAGGAGCAAGTAGGGAGCTCCAAGAAGCACCTGTCAAATTTTCAGAAGAAATCCCTACAAAAATAGTGATTTTTATCACTAAAAACCATTGTAAATACCATTTTCCATTTTTGTAACTCCATTTTGTTCAAGCCGAGGAGTCCTCGAGCTTGAGGAGTATTAGAACTACCATCCTACCAATTTTCATAATTTTTAGACTCCGTTTGAGCCCCCAAATAAGCCCTGGAACCTATTTTTTAACTAGGCCAGACACTAGGTCTGGACAGGGCCAAAACCACTCAAAAACTATAAAAAGGGCTGGAGAGCTCATTTTTGAGGTTAGCTTGTTGTAGATTTCAGCTTTGTAAGAGAGCTCTTTGGTAATCGAAGCTTTCCATTGTTCCACTCTTTGCTCTTACCTTGTGCGCGTGTGTGTGTATGTGTGTGCATGCTTGTGTGCTTTCACTCACGCACTTGTGCACTTCACTTGCTCTTGGTCTTCATACCGGTCCTCACGTCTCCACGGATTGACATTTATGAGGTGTATCTCCTCACGTTGGTACTCACCATTGTGCTAGAGTGACAAACTCTTTTGTAATCCAAGTCCTTTCGTTGTTCCTCTCTTTGCTCTTACCTTGTGCGCGTCTGTGTGTATGTGTGTGCATGCTTGTGTGCTTTCACTCATGCACTTGTGCCATTACTTGCTCACAGAGCTTCCATGAAGCCAAAACCACTGGTGGACACACGAGTGTCATAGCAACGAGCCCAATCTGATTCAGAAAAAGCATGCAAATCTGGCGGTAGTGATCCCCCCTTGGGATAAAACAACCCAAGTAGCCGAGTACCACTCAAGTAGCAAAAGATGCACTTAACCGCCTTCCAATGCGTGACTCCTAGGCAATGCATAAACCTGCTTATCTGTGAGACAGCAAACTGAATATCTGGCCGAGTAATGCATAAGTAAATCAAGCATCCAACAGCCTGCTGATAGAGAACATCATCAAATGCATCTCCAGCATCATGAAGACTCAATCGTAAACTTGTCTCCATAGGAGTGGCGATAGGCTTACAGTCTTCAAGGCCAAAACGCTGCAATAATGTGTCAATATATTTGACACAAAGTCATTCCACCATCAACTTGCATAAACTGAATGCCCAAATAGTGATGCAAATGCCCCAAATCAGACATCTCAAATGAGGCATGCAAATCAGCCTTGAAGTCAGCAATATGCTTCTCAACAGGACCAGTGAGAAGCATGTCGTCAACATAGACAACAATGATCAGAAGCACATCATTAGCATGCTTAACATATAAGGTGCTTTCAATTGGACTGTTCTCAAAACCATGTGCAACCAAATAGGCATGTATATTCTCATACCAAGCACGTGGTGCTTGCTTTAAACCATATAATGCCTTCTTTAACCTGCACACCTGGTTTTCATGCCCTTTCTGCACAAAGCCATGGGGCTGAAAAACATACACTTCTTCATGCAAGTCACCACTCAGAAATGTTGTTTTAATGTCCAACTGATGTACATTCCAACCATGGTGGGCTCCAAGTGCACAAATGCTCCGAACAGTAGTCATACGGCATGTAGGTGCAAAGGTCTCATCAAAATCAATGCCTCTTTCCTGCGCATAACCCTTTGCAACAAGCCTAGCCTTATACCTGTCAACTGTACCATCAGGTTTATGCTTCAGCTTGTATACCCAATTAGTTCCAATGGCCTTCTTGCCAAGAGGCAAGTTACATAAAGACCATGTACCATTCTTCATTATAGCATCATATTCAGATTGTATAGCAATCATCCAATTTTCTGAATTCTGTGCTTTATCAAAAGTGACAGGTTCATTCTCATCACAGAGACTAGATGCAGCCATAGCATAGCAATCTGATGCAAAGGAGAAATTCAGCATCGCTCACATCAGACTTTGATCATTGAGGTGGACATCCACTCACCATAGCATGTCAGTTTCCAAACACGTTTTCAGAATCGCAAATCGCATATGAAACCTTCTACCAGATCTTGAAGCCATACAATCGTCACAAACATCAGAAGAACTTGAGAGCTTTTATGTCGGCTTCGAAGCTATTTCTCTGCTGTCGGACCACAGTCCTCTCTTCCCTCTGCATTGAATCCCGGATATCTTCCCGTAGATAGTACGCGAGTGAAGCATGCCCCAAAATCCTCTCTCTCTGAACCTCTCTATCTCATCATGCGCGCCCTTCTCCACCTGCCTTTCCATAATCGGAGATGACCTTCTTTCTAGACGCCTCTTCCTTTCTAGGTTCCTCTTTTTTTGTCTTCTAAAATATAACATAGAGAAACATAAAGCACTTGACAGAAAATTTCGAAGCCTCAAGGAGATTGTCCAGTAGCCAAGTATATTTGAAATGACTATCCACACACCAAGCAGTAATTAAGCAGTGAAATGCCACACAACGATATGTGTACATCACCAAAAAAAAAAAAAAAACAAGGATAAGGACGCGATTATATTCGGAAAGGCCCTTCTTTGCAATATTGGCATTTTTCCTTTGACTTGAAAATTGTATTGGTTATCGCATTCAAGTGGTTTGTAAGGCTCGACTTCAATTCTTGACCACATCCACCCCCTCTGAACCTGTGCATTCTCCGGATGCACCAACCTGCATACATAACATCAAACACAAGCAAGGATCAAGTAGTCATAGCATATAAACAAGACTTAAAGAAATTTTTAACTTGATGCGTGAAATCTAAAAACACATTGAACTTGGCATACATTAAGAGAAGAGGGTAGACAAAAACATCTCATACAACATATCAGAATACACTAATGCACTTAGACTAGAAATCATATGAGTAAATCGAAAACTTCTTAGCTCTCTCGTTAACTTGACCCGGTCAGATCTAGTAGCCTATCCGAAGCATTTGCATATACCAGTCTTCACTAACTCGATTTATGAAACTTGCTTCTGGCTTCCCTATTGATCTTCTATCATCTGAACCCCCTTCAGACCCTTTTCTTATTTTTCTCATATTTTTATTCTGTTTTTCTTTATTTTAATTCTTTATCCTAGCTCAACCTTTATACCTTTGCTTTTATTTTTATTTATTTATTTTTCCACATTTTTCGGCCTATGTCGAAATCGGATGCGACTCGTGGACCTGACCACCCAGCCAGGTTTAGACCACCCATCTACCGACCCGACATAGCGCACGATTCACAATGTCAGCCTCATACGAAATCAACGTCAGCTCGTGGCTCTGACCACCCGGTCAGAGTGACTCCACCCGCCTATCAACCCATATGAGCGCGTAACAACATGTAGGTTAGGCCATACGACACAACTAGCGTCAGCTCGTGGCCCTGATCACCCGACCAAGGTAGTTCCACCCGCCTACTAGCTCATCGCAGCACCCAACAACACATACACATACATATAGATAGTTGGCTGGTATAAGAATTCTTTTCTCAAGATATAATCTGTCTGAAGATTAGGTCAGATGAGAGATCAAGAGTAGAAGTCGAAGTGTCTCACTCATCAAGTGCTCGTAAACACTACTATATACAGATACTTAGTCTAGGTCTTCCCTTCACCTTCCTAGATCTTGCTCTCGAAAGTTCTAGTCCATCTTCTAATCTTACTCATATAATCCTGGTCCTTATACATTACATGTAATCTAATTAGTGGCACGAGATTTTTGTTCTACTTAATTTTTCTTAATTATGCATTTATTTACATGTTATATGCCCAACCCATGTAGTCCTTTTCATATGGATATATATATATATACATACATACACATATATACATGAGAGGAAAAGAAACTGAAACAATAACATCTCACCAGTATAAAATCAGAAGCCGCTCGAGCTTGTCGCCTTTAATCATTCTTTCTTTAGAAAAAAACTTGAACTTGGTCATCCTGCATAAATCAGAGGCTTATTTCACACGAATCTATATAAAAACAATTATTCAAAAAGGAAAATATTACCTGGCTTTATTTATATACATTGGTATTTATTTTCTTGCCGATCTCCGAGGATCTTCCCTGACTTTATTCTTCATTAAAAAAACCTAACTTGATTCAAAATAAACATTATTTACACATATCTTTAATACAACATTTTAATTTATCTTTAAGACGTCTCACCCCCTTCACGTTCCCTACGGAACAAGGCAAGCTGTTGTAAGAGTTCTGCATATTCTGCTAAGTCACGACTTTATACAAGAAGTGCTGTTGGGTCCACTTCCATATATGACTCACGGTCATCCGAAGTATCATCTTCTCCATATGTTCGTGCCCTTCGATACCTGAGCATACTTCTTTCATTTGATGATGAGATCAAGGTCTCCCTAGTGATACGATCTTTAACAAACTCTTCCATAGGAATTCTTTCTTCATTTTCAGGTGTAGGGAGCAAGTAAGTTGATATGAAAGAACTATCTAAGGTTCTTCCTTCAGGCACACTCCTTGACGTCTCTCTAAATCTTTCAGGAATGCTACCCTTAGGAATGGATGTATCATTGGAATCTTCAGTGTCCATTCCAGATCCTAAGATAGTTAAACAGTCCAACCAAACCTAAAAAAACTTCCTATTAATAACCTGGTCACAAATCTCTGTAAGTACTCTGCAAGGAACAACAATTAGTATTAATAGAAGTTCATGAATAAGTAAAACACATACATTTAATTTATTTGCTGCTTTACTTATTTATTACATCTAGACGGATTCATATCTTGTTATTTGTCTACATGGTTTTATTATATACATATATATATATACGTGTTTATATATATATATACATCATCTTACGATATAATTTATTTTAATCATTTTCCTTATTGATGTCTTCATCTTCATCATCTCCACTTCCTTCCTCTTCACTTCCCTCTTCTTCGTCTTCATTTATTATCGTCTCATAATTCTCATTCTCTCTTCTTTTAAAGAGCTTAACTCTCTTTCCAGCGATTAAATCCTTTAACTTGGTCCCATCTAATTCTCTAAGTGAGTATGTTCCATTATCGAAAACTTTACATACCACATAGGGACCAAACCATCTCTTATGATTTTCGTCTCTTTCGTACAGATAACATAAAAAAGAAAAGTAACAAAATTGAATTTTGTTTGGGTGAGAAAAAAATTAAAAAAAAAATCTGAAACTAACTAACAATATCTAATAATTTTTTCTCTTATTTAGATAAATAAATGTTTAAATAAAAATAAAGTAGCCGGGATAGCTCAGTTGGTAGAGCAGAGGACTGAAAATCCTCGTGTCACCAGTTCAAATCTGGTTCTTGGCAATTAAAAAGTAGGAAAACAAAACTGATTCTTTTATTCCCGGAATTAATAGAAAAAACTTTTCTTCGAGCTTCATATTGAGTATTCAATGAGCTATCATAGACAAGTACCCAGTCTCCTTCCTTCAACCTTTTAGGCCTTAACCTGTGGGACTTGTCAAATGCAACTTTATTTTTCTCTCTAGAAGCTCTAAGCTTAAAT
This sequence comes from Ceratopteris richardii, assembly GCA_020310875.1. Classification (NCBI taxonomy): domain Eukaryota; kingdom Viridiplantae; phylum Streptophyta; class Polypodiopsida; order Polypodiales; family Pteridaceae; genus Ceratopteris; species Ceratopteris richardii. The sequence goes on along the minus strand of CM035421.1, from coordinate 5,806,579 downwards.
GCAGCTTCTTCTACCAGATTTCTTCCTCTCTCTAGTTGAAGAATCCGCACTGCTAGAAGATCTTCTCTTGACACCTCGTCTTCCCAAGGCAAGGAAGTCCACGCTAAAGCATGTGACTCCGTCGGCAAAATAGGTTTTTGACAATACATCAGTTCTGCTGGCATATATCCAGTAGTTCTAGTGTATGTCATCCTGTCTGCCCAAAGGGCAAAGGGAAGGTAATTTGGCCAATTCTTTATTTTCCCCTCACAAGCCTTAGCCAAAGCTTTAATAATTGGTGGATGACCACGCTCAATTTTTCCATTAGCTTCGGGATTGTAAGCAGTGGTGAGCGATAATCGAATTCCATATTTTTTAAAGAAGTCTTTGGCTTCCTGAGCATCAAGCTCACCTTTATCAGCAACTATTTTCTCCACATAACCAAATCTACTAAACACATCTTCTAATAGAAACTTGCATGCATTGCTTGTAGTTTTCGTCCTTAGAGCTCTTCCTTCAACATGATTTGTTAGGTCTTCTCTTGCTAATACAATATACCTCATCTGATGCACCCCTAATGGCATTGTAACTAAATCAACAACCCACTTATAGTGAATATTAAGAGGATATGTTGGATGTAATTCATCTCTGTGTCTAACATTGGAGTACATCTGGCAAGGTTTACAAGTGGCTACGTAATTTTGGGTATCCACATACATCCCAGGCCACCAGTATCTTTCCCTTATCTTTTCATAAGTTCCTTGAAAGCCTTTATGACCGGCCCGTAGTGAGCTATGCATTTCACGCATAATCCTTCCTCTCGATTCTTCACAACCTACAACTCGCTGGGGCATCTTACCTATTCCAATCCTTCGCTTCCAGAGTAATCCATCTTTCAGGAAATAATTGCTTGACTTTCTTCGAATGGTACGAAATTTTTCTTTGCTCCAACTAAGATCAGGACACTTCATACTTAAATATCTCCCGATTTCCTTCCACTCATTTTCATATTCGTCTTCATTAAATCTTTCTGTTATTCCTATTTGAATCTTGTAAGATTCTTCTTCTATCCATCTGTTATCTTTCCCTCTTCCTAAGCTATTTTGAACTTCTTTTGAAGACTCAGTACAAATTCCAAGCCTTTCATTTTGACGCTTAGGCTCTTTTCTATTTAGTCCAGTAGATGCTTCATTTAGGCTTAAATTATGTACATGTGAAGCATAAAAGTCCAGACCTATCTCTTCATCATTAGAAGTCATCGAATCTTCATTTTCATATATAGCTCGTGATAGCATATCAGCCACCACATTATTCCTTCCAGCTATATGAACAAACTCAGGGTTTAGTGACTTAATGTATGCTATCCATCTTAACATGGCAATGTCTGCAGTTGAACAATTCACGATCATTCCCAACAATGGTAAACAATCTGTTTCCACTACCACATTTGCCCCAATCAGATATTCTTTATCATTTTTTAGTGCAGTCACTATTCCCCAAAGCTCTCGCTTAATTTGAGGGTAACCTCTCTGGCGAACATTTAGAACTTTAGCTCCAAAACGAATTGCATATCTTTTTCCTTCATCATCCTCTTGGCCAATCACCCAACCTATAACTGTCGGACTTGTATCTATGGTGATAAAATTTCTTTATTATCAGTATAATCAGCCTTTCTAAGCAATGGAGCTTCTGCAAGTGCTTTCTTTAATTTTCTCACAGCTTGAGTATGGATATCTTTCCATTGAAATCTTTGCCCTTTCCTAAGCAATTGATAAAGTGGGTCAGCAATATGGGCAAAATGGGGAATCCATACAACATAGAAAACACATGCCCCAAGAAATCTCCTCACTTCAGTGATCGAGGAGCAGACCTCTTTCATGTGTTGAATGGCATCTACTTTCTTTGGACATGGCTTCCTTCCTTTAGGTCCACATAAACTTCCTACAATTAAAACCTCTTGCACTCCAAATACTGATTTTTCAGCAGACAATGTCAAATGAACCTCTTCCAGCCGACTGAGAATGGATTCACAATCAGTTATGTGCTTTTTAACAAAATTCCTACATCGATCCTCATCAAGAGTCTCGTCTCTATCTCTTTCTTCACAGCCTTTAATAGGGACATCATCAATGAATGGCATAGTCAGATGTGGAATAAAATCCCTAAGAATTTTATGCATACCATTCATCATATGCGCCACCGAGTTCGTGGCACCTTGCGGCAAAGTGCACATGCGCACAAGCCCAAGTGGCGTCCTCATAGTCGTCAAATCACGGCTTTCGAGAGCTAGCTGGAATTGATCATATCCAGAGTGTAAATCTCCCATTGAATAAATAGATCTTCCTGCAAAGGCTTCTGCATATTCATCTACAATAGGCCCAGTTCCCATATTTCTAATTGTCACTTTATTCACTGGCTGTAGATCTTGGATAAATCTTAATGACCCATTCTTTTTTGGTACAGTAAACCAACGGTTAGAATAAGGAGCACTTGATGGCTCAAGAATCCCCATTCTAATCTTGTCATTCAGCAGATCAATTAGCTTTGAAATATGAGCTTTTGGTACCGGAATTGGTCTGAGATTCCAAGGTACATGTGGTATCGTGAAAATTATCATAGGTGTCACCACATACGGATCTACACATCCAATTTCTTGGGCATTGAAAGAAAAAGCTTTTCCATGCTTAAATAACATCCGAGAGAATACATTCTTCTCTTTTTCGCTGAGGAAACCATCTTTCCCCAATTGAATTTGCTCGAGTGTTTCTTTAGTGAATTTATGGCCTATTTTTCTTTTATCTCTGAGAGGTGGCTGAGATTTTACATCATCCATAAGTTTATTACTATCTTCAGGAAGCGGAACTGCGACTGGCTTTATCTTTTTATCAATTGTTTTGTAAATTGTTTCAACGAAGACTTCTTTACCTGTTTCATCTTGCTCAAACTTTGCTATTTCCTTATACATGGAAATAGAGTGTGTTTGAATCACATAGTCACTCCTTTTTCCTTGAATTAACTCTTGCAGATCAAACAATGTGTCTGCAAAGGATATCTCATCAAAGACTCCGGAGATTTCCTCATCGAAGTTAAGCACTCTACATCCATGAAAGTTTCTTTGAAGATCTACTATGTATTGTTTTTCCCACTTTTTTAACTCAGAAAAAACACGAAACTGAAATGAATTTGTCGAAGAAAGTGCTATAAAACTTGATATAAACATATTTACATTCGGGATCTTTTCACTTTTCAAGCTTTCATAGTCCCGACTTATGAAAGCTTCCTTTAAAAACTTTGATCCTCGAATTCTTCAGGAATAGGTCTTGTCCGAAGAGAAGTTCTATTCCTGATATGATCTACACATACCGTCATGAATTGTACTGCCTTTTTCCCATCCTTACTACGGATTCGCGCATAGGCCGATCCATCTTCCAAGACTCTTGTTTCCATTCTTAAGGCAGTAATATATGGCTGCCCTAAAATCAATGAGTAACTAGAATGATCTTGCACGAAAAAATTTTGATAATCACTAACATCTCCAATTGTAACTAGAACATGCGGGCATGCACCAAACAACTCACCTGGCATCGAGTTCGCAGCCTTAATTCTCCAACCAGGCTGCATGTCTATTGGCCATTTCCCCTTCATATAGAGATCTTTGGACATCAAGTTAACTTCAGATCCGTGATCAATAAGAGCGACAACTGGAGTGCTAATTTTCTCTAATCTCACCAACGTCTCAGTTGTGGCTCGAGCCCAATGATCTTTAGTATAATAACTCGAAGGAGTTATTTCTGAAGGATTCCGCTCCAAGGATATTTCCTCATGCACGCATGGTTGAACATTAGTCTCAATTGGTTCAAGTACAGTTTTTAGCTCTTGTACTTGTGCTTGCACAGTATGAACAGGAGTCTCTTCATCCATTCTTTCAATCTCTTGCATGTCAGCTATTGGTTGTCGTTTTCTTCTTAAGAGGTCAATTATTACTTCTAGAAATTCTCTTTTTGCTATTCCCAATAACTCACCGAGTGTAAATTCGATTACACTATCGAGCACTCTTTTCTCGAGAACTTGTTTAAGATTTGTGGCTTGCTCTATGTGCGATTTTAGCATATATGAGGGATTTCTCACTCTTCCTTGTCCTTTTCTCACAGGTTGCATTTCTTGATCTTGAGGAGGAATATTATCGTGGGTAGGGACTGGCATCTCAACAGAAGTAGGAATTTGAACTTGAGTCGGAATTTTATTTGGTTGGATTATTGTTGGTTGTGATGGTGGATCTATTTGAGTGGGTTGGTTTGTTTGTGTTGGATGATTTTGGTTTGGTATTTGAGGTTGTTCATGTGAAGCTTCTACTTGACGCCTAGTTCTTCTTTTCTCCTCTTCACCCTCATTGGTTCTCCTTCGTTTCTCTTCCACTACTGCTTCATGCTCTACCGAAGAGCATAGATATGTAACAACCGAGAGAGTATCTACAGGATCATCCCATCCACTTACCCCTCGGATTTCATTACTGGCCGTTTTTAAAATTTCATGATGCATCTTCCCGCGATCTAAGGACTTTATCACTTTAGACCACGGTTCTATATCATTATTTTCGTCAATTACCTGACATGCATACGTATGCGATGTTGAAGCAACGTTTTCACAAGAGCCAGGGAAGAATATTCTCATTCCTCCCCGACCAAAATTAATGTTTACCTTTTCTCCAGTCTTAGAGTCATATATCATCTTTTCCTTAACGAATACCAAATTCTTTGCCAATGCTTCTTTGAAGCTCTCACACGAGTATCTGTTATGCTCCAAAGAATCACACCAAATACATCTTTTAATTTCAGAAGCTTTTGGGTTTTTAGGTGCCGGTGCTTGTAAAGATTGAGATTCAATCATCTGCTTCACACTTTGAATTGTGAGGTCACTAAATTTTTTAACCATATCTTCCATTGTATTAGTGGGCACAACGTCCTTTGGTGTTGGTAGGTTTACCTGAGGGTTCTGTACAAGTTGTTGAACAGCCTGAGTTTGTTCTTCTTGCATATCATCATGCCAGCTCCGCATGAACTTAGACAAAGTTCTTTGCTTTTCAACGTATCCTCTAACAACTTCGTCCACATTACCCCAGTCTTCGGTAAGACCAGACTCAGTTCCTATTTGTTGTAATTGTGGAAAGAATTCTTCTTGGGCTTTCGAATCTATAGCCCGGAGAAACAAGGATACCTTTTCTTGATCTATAGCCCTCCTATCATAATCAGATAAGTCTGCAAATTGCTGATCAAACTCCCTTTTTATATCTAGAATGGATTGATCTTTTGGTTTATGTATCCACTTTAGAAATGTGGATCTAGTCACTTTATCTTTGTCATCCAGTGCAAACATCCTTGTGAGTATCATCTTGTATTGTGACCATCTTATTTGCCCTTCTACAACTAGTCGAGGTGCATCCACAACTAGTCGGTCACGCAAATGCAATTCTGAAACGTATACAAAATTGTCTATTAATTCTTGGTCACTTAATGGTGTTAGACCCGTACCAAGGTATCGTGCCTCCAATTCATATTCCTTACAAAAACGAGTAACATTTTTACCACTGAAATATCCACTTCTTCTGATTACTCGCTCATGAAATGCCTGAATGGCACTCCGTCTTTTCTCGTCCTGCTGAAAGCGCAGGAGTTGGGTTATAATATCCATCGTTGTGTCACCCATAAATGGTCAAGCACAATGAGCTCACTCAACCGCACCACTCTTTAAACTAGGATCAGGATCTCTACACTCTCCTCCTTTCACGTCGGGTTCACCAGGTATGTCGTCGGGGTTCATGGAAAGGAAGGAAAGGGACGGTCAGTGGATCAAGGTTCTTACATGCTTAGGGGTGCACGCAGAGTGCTTTGAGCAAACTTAAGTTATGCAACCACACGTGGTGCGCGAAGGGTACTTAAAGGATAATTATTAAGGGTAACTCAAAGAGATGACCTAAGAGATCATATTTTCAAGGAAAACACGTCTTTAACGTTCTTCTGTTTATATTACTAGAAAAACAAACATCACCACTTTTTCGTTGCTTCACGTATTCAATAATGATATCGAAATTTCATCTTGTCAAAGAGTCTCCATGAGAATTTAAAAGCTGGATATGACTTTCACTATGGATAGCTAAAAGACTCCAATACAAAGCACTGTGAGTTTGGCGCACGTTTTATTACGATCCGTATGGATACATAAAGAGCGCATGTCTTGTATAGAATAAGGGCTCACAATATTTGAACTTGCACATTCACAAAACAAATTGTTACTCAATGTTAACGTTGTGAAAAACGAAAAAAAAAATATCAGAATGAAAATCATGTACTCTTTACTTGCACATGGCTGCACATACGACCTAACATGATTGAGATCCCATATTCATATGTTTTTCAGATCATATGACAGTAAGACTGTAGAACACGCATCGTTTCATATAAAATATTTACTCTGTTTAATGCTAAAACTATTGCGGTCTTGAACATATTTCATCATATACTGTTATGTAGCTATAGAGCATTATCTGACGTAGCTTCAAATACACATTTTCAGTCACGCAAACATAGGTACATAAATGTACCACGTTAACACATAATCCCATATAGGTCTCATGCAAACATTCCCACTTTTGAAACAAACAAATGGTATATTTTATATGAAGCAAACATCAAACAATGGCATATTCACCAAACAGTATGCTCAACATCCAAGACCAGAAGAAAATATATATAAAATAAAACGCAGAATAGCATATAGGCCTCTTATAGAACATGCAAGAGCTCCACGTATTCAGATCGATTCTAAGGCTATGACCAAGTCCATAAAAAAAATCAGAAACCAATGTTTCCTTAAAAGTCTAAAAAAAGTGTCCACACACTGCCAGCAACATAAATCTCTATTCTTGCACACACAGAGAATCCATTAGAACTGGACACAGTCAATCAAATCTTCTCCATTTTTAGTTGAATGAAGTGGTCTGCCTTAACATCAAAACACATTATTTCTTTTATTGCAATTTATAAACTTATCGAAGCTACTTCACACCGAACAGTCATCATCTGATCAAGTGTTGGTGCCAAAACGAATATCATCAAGATAAATCTTCATACATCATTGCTGTTAAAACAAACATAACCTGCTTCGACTTGTATGAATTCACATGCATTCTTACGTTGCTAAACTCCGTTTTAATCCAACTATGAATGCACTATCTTTGGAACATAATTATGATCAGTGCAAGGATTGTAATGAGCAAATTCTCATGAACTTCTGACACAACAGTCAAAAAAAAAAAAAAAACATCCTTAATCTTTAAATCACAATCAGCGATGGAGAGAGTATCAGACAGAACAGAGCGGTGTATCCTATTTGGCTAATCCGAATGTTGTGGAAATCATCATGGTATCTATATATTTATATACATATATTTGTTGACATGAGAGAGTATGCATGCTAGAGCAGAAAATGCACAGCATTCAAATCCGGCAACAGTTAAAACTTATATATATACTTGACAGAGAGCACACCAGACCTTTGCGCTCTATGTAGTGAAAAAAATCGATGATGGGCTGTTTGAAATTCAGCATCGCTCACATCAGACTTTGATCATTGAAGTGGACATCCACTCACCATAGCACGTCAGTTTCCAAACACGTTTTCAGAATCGCAAATCGCATATGAAACCTTCTACCAGATCTTGAAGCCATACAATCATCACAAACATCAGAAGAACTTGAGAGCTTTTATGTCGGCTTCGAAGCTATTTCTCTGCTGTCGGACCACAGTCCTCTCTTCCCTCTGCATTGAATCCCGGATATCTTCCCGTAGATAGTACGCGAGTGAAGCATGCCCCAAAATCCTCTCTCTCTGAACCTCTCTATCTCATCATGCGCGCCCTTCTCCACCTGCCTTTCCATAATCGGAGATGACCTTCTTTCTAGACGCCTCTTCCTTTCTAGGTTCCTCTTTTTTTGTCTTCTAAAATATAACATAGAGAAACATAAAGCACTTGACAGAAAATTTCGAAGCCTCAAGGAGATTGTCCAGTAGCCAAGTATATCCGAAATGACTATCCACACACCAAGCAGTAATTAAGCAGTGAAATGCCACACAACGATATGTGTACATCACCAAAAAAAAAAAAAAAAAAAAAAAAAACAAGGATAAGGACGCGATTATATTCGGAAAGGCCCTTCTTTGCAATATTGGCATTTTTCCTTTGACTTGAAAATTGTATTGGTTATCGCATTCAAGTGGTTTGTAAGGCTTGACTTCAATTCTTGACCACAACGGCTAACCAGAATGTGTTTAGTCTGTGGATGATACAGACGATAGCCTTTACTTATAGAACTGTACCCAACAAAAATACATTTTACTGCCTTATCATCCAATTTTCTGCAATGTTGTTCAAGCACTAGTGCATATGCCAAACAACCAAAAACACGCAGATGAGCAACAGATGGCTTGCGGTCATGCCAAGCCTCATATGGAGTGATAGATTGTAGCACTTTAGTGGGACACCTGTTCAGTACATATGCTGCACACATGACAGCCTCAACCCAGAAACTATGTGGTAAAGCCTGACTTTTGACCATGCACCTCGCCATCTCCATGAGTGACTGTTGAGGGTTCCAAGGTTCAACACAACATCTAAGTAAAGAGCAAATCAGAATTACTCATTTTCCATTTGCACTGATCTTCATTCAGAGAGATTCCACCGGAACATATTTGAAAGTTTACCGCAGTTTTCCATTCTGGTAACTTCTACCGATTCAGAATTACACTGTCACATTTCAAATCACACATTTTCGAAGATTAACAGGTTCTTACACACTCACATACACACGAGTTCAATGCGTTTCTGTGTAGATAATTTGAATCTCCCTATAGACTTTGCAGAAATAGAAGTCTTGCAGACATTTCTGTTCTTTCTTTGATTGACTTAACGTCGCGATTACACAATTGTAAATATAAAGCTTCATAGATAGTATTCAATACATCACACGATTACATCAATCACAGTCTGTATAATGTTTCCTGCAGAAACTGTTTCACTGTCCTCCAAATCCCTGTTAAGAAAGCTTCTCCTTCTTACAGTTGTCACGCTTGTTAGAGGGCCGCCGAACCAGGACGGATGAACCCGGACAGGTGCCGTAAAAAGTGGATTCGCGGAAACATTGTAGCAGACTTCTATTTAAAGCGCACAAAGGAAAGCGGTAAAGACCGGCAGTTTTTGGGAAGAGTCTCTGCTTCTGTTGGGTATTGTAGTGAGTGGATTGATTAAGTCTCGAGCTGAGGTGTTTGGAAATTGCAAGTATAGTATTATGTGTGTATGTATTCGATTCTATCTGTTCTACTGATTCCATTTGGGAAATTGCGAGCATCCTGTTTGAGACCATGTATGAGGTGTTGATGAGAATATTGAGTTCTGTTCTGTTCTATTCGCATCTAACTATCCTACTATTCTTCCTGTCGTGTCGAGTTCTATTCGGTAGTCTTGTGTTATGAATCTGTTTGGTGATAAGTTATATGCGGTTCTGAATCTTTTCTACACGGAATAGTGTGGTTTATCATCCTTCGAGAGACTGTGTAAGGTCGAAGTGAACCATTCACATTTTAGCATTTTTCGGTTAAGTAACCCGATTCAATACAATAGTCTGCGTTCACTGAGGATTCCGATCTCAGGAAGGACTTGTAACGGTAAAGGTCGGTACGCGAACAGAAGCATTGGTAAGTTTGTGATGAATCAACTGTGGTAGGAACTTGTTGCCTGAGTCGGTATACGATAAGTTTGCGTAACCTCGGTTATAGCTGTTTGCTGTATTATTGTTTGGCTTACTTATCTATCACACGGAAGTAGCATATTGAGTAGTATCCGATTAATGAAGTTGAGTATTCTACGAGTTATAAGTCAGAACAGGACTTCTGCTCTGTTATTATAATAGATTTAGTCCAGAAGTCATAAATTCCCGCATGCTGAATAAGTTGTCAGTAGTCAGAATCAACCACTGAGCTAAGACGTGATGGAGTATTTATGAGTGTGTGAGAAGTTGGGAAAATAGTACAGGGCCTCTATCTAACAGACCCCTACCACTCCCAAGAACCCACGTGGCTAAGAGAACGATCTCGGTTAGAAGATTTGGAACCAAGTGAACGTGAAGCATTTGAATAGAACGTAAGGTAACGCTTAATCGGTATCAGTTTAAACCATAACCCATTTTACATTTAACATTTGGCGCCGTCTGTGGGAAAGTGGCAACTGTTTAACAATCTCTGCGGTAAAGTAGTATTTGATTACGAGTTACTTGTGAAAAAAGTGGCATTAGAGTGCTAAGCGGTTTGTAAGAAGCAAACATCCAGTAACATTTGATTTACTGACAGTAGCAACAGACCCAGATTGTTGCAAACTGCTCAGACAATATCACTGGGCAATGATACATTGTAGCTCAATGATGAGTAGCACCTCCTTTAATGTCAATCCGGGAAGACGTGAGGATGGTATGAAGACCTCGAGCAAGTGGCGGCCCAAGTGCGTGAGTGAGAAGCACACAAGCATGCACACACATACACACACACGCGCACACACGGCAAGACAAAGAGAGAGAATCAATGGAGCTTTTAGATTACTTTCAAAATGCTCTTACCAGTTCGTTTCAATTACAATCTAACCTCAAAAATGAGCTCTCTAGCTCTTTTTATAGTTTTTGACTAGGTTTTGGCCCTGTCCAGACCTAGTGTCCGGCCTAGTTAAAAATTAGGTTCCAGGGCCAATTTGAGGGCTTAAACGGAGTCTAAAAAATATGAAAATTGATATGTAGGTACTTCTAAGGCTCCTCAAGCTCAAGGACTCCTTGGCTTGCACAAAATGGAGCTACAAAAATATGAAATGGTATTTACAATGATTGTTAGTGATAAGAATCACTGTTAAAAGATGTAGATTTGGAAAAATTGAAGGGCCTATCTGCCAGATTTGCGTCGACTGCTTTGTCTACTTACTCCTTCACCTTGTTCTGACTCTCTCCGTTGGCTTCCTTGTCTAGTCAATCCTTGGGTGCCCTGGCTTCCTTGTCTAGTCAATCCTTGGGTGCCCATACTGCTCTCAACACCCCCCCCTCTCTCGCGTCTGTCGTCCCTGACAGACCCTTGTTGCTGGGAGTGTTGGATGTAATATTCCACAACCTGAGTGGCAAGCTGATGTTCTTGTAAGCGTAGTCCTTTGGCCAAATCTGTCATCATACGATCCCAATCGATTGGTCCTGGAACGTCCGGATGTGGCAGACGTAACTGATCTGCATGGATCGCTTGTTCTACTGCGAATAGATGTAGCAAATGTGTGGGTCTGGGAATGAAAATTTCGGAATTGTATTCCCAGAAGCCCGTAGAGAACATTTCCTCAAATGTTTGCTTGAAGCATGCGGGCAAGTACTTGATTCGTGCATGCCAAGCAAAGATGACAGTGACCGAGGGGGTTTGGCTCATGTCGTAGACTAAATCCTTGTTGCCTTGAGCGAATCCAGGGGCGGAGATGTATGGAGCTTGGACATTCCGAAAGGTTTTGAAGACAATGGTCATGAGCTCAAAGATCTTCATACACATTTTCGTCGCGATGTCGGGTACATTATTGAGACGTGTAGACCAGTGTCGAATTGTTTGATATCATGTAGGCTACGGTTGGAGGTCCTCGAGGTGGAGCAAAATACGGATAGTTAAGCCAAGCCGAGCACTCTTTATTGTTGCGTACCTTGATTGCAAATGCTTGCCAAGATCTGCGACGTACCACTGGACAATAGCATGGATTATACTTGATATAGAGTGGCATGGTAGCCCAGGTACTCATCATCTCTGGGTAATCGGTGAGTAAACGTGCACGCCAATTAGGTTGGAAAATCGAGCCAGCACGTGCATCGGTCGGTAAATCCCCTATCTCAAATTGAGTAGCGAATGTGGGCTCCTTCCCTGTATGTCTTTTGACTTCTGCATTATAATCATGTAGTAAGACAAAATAAGGCATGTATTGCGATTCTGATGTTGTGATTAACCGTTGATGGGATAATTGTTGAAAGTAGGAAGACCGAAGGACCGTTTCTTCCAGATTCGTGAGAGATTGCATTTGCACGGCCACACGATCATCATGTGTCTTACCCACTTTCTCGACCCTTCTGACCCAATCTGGAACTTGAATTTCTAACGTGTCTTGTCCTTCTTCTGTAGTTCGACCACCAGGCGTCGGCATAGGCTCGTAGGGCTCTTCGTAGCTGTCCTCGACGGGGATTTCCACTACTGTTTCAGGTTCTGGTTCTTCAATGGGTGAGGGTGGTCGTTCATATGGTAAGAGGCGTGCTTGGAGTTCTGCCACCTGTTTTCGAAGGGTCTCCATTTCTTCTGTAGATTGTTGCAAGATTACCGGCTCCTGTTGAGCAGTGGGTACACTGGCTAACTGTTTCTTTAGATCGGCACATTCAGTCTCTAGTTTTTCATATGACTCCAGGAAATTTGCATGCTCCTCAAGTAGGATGCGGATGTCTTCTGATGGAACTGCTCTATATCTGGTAGGGCTAATGGTTGCTCCTACGGTTCCTTCCATAGCCGCTTCAAAGTTATCTTGGTTTTGTTGTTGAAGTCGTTTGTTCTCTTCTAATGCTGCTGCCATATGCTTTCTTAGTAGCCCAATGTTGCGTCTGAGTGTAGCGTTAGATATCATTTGCGCTTGAAGCACTGTTTCTAGTTCCTTGACTGCTTGGTCATCTACAGTTGATGCCTTTGATTCCAATTCGGAGTGAGCCTGCTGTAGTGTGGTATGCTCGTCTAGGAGCGTCAGGGAGTCAGCTTCAAGAGTGGTGACTCTAGCTTGGAGACGTTGAGATTCTGCCTGGAGGGCAGCAGTGCGTTCTTCCAATTGATGGTAGTCTTGTTGTAGCTGATGTGCACACTGAAGTAATGTGTTGAACGTGCTATTTACATTATGAGATGCAAGGGGAAAAGTTTGAAATGCAGAGGAGGTGGGATTGGGTAGGGGGGTAGTGAATGCTGTGTGTGCCAATGATGTGAGTGGTGAGGTGGGGGGCAAGGGAGGGGAAGGTGGGGAAATCGTGGGGAGAGGTGCTGTGGTTGGTGAAATGTCCATTGGGTTAGACAAGGTGGTGTGTGCAGGGGCTACCATATAGGTGGGTATGGTAGGTGAAGTGAGTGTGGTGTTCGTGTAAATTGATGTCGTTGCGAACATCGGAGGAAGGTGCCTTTGAAACATTGGAGAGCGGAAGAACTGCTCCACAAAGGACGGGTATTGGGGTGGCGCGATCAGGTTGAAAGAGGTGTGGGGACCAGATGGGAAGTGAGGGTCATGGAATGGAGGTACCCGTATTGGGGGATAGGTCGGGAAACACAGGGTGCCTTCTGTGGGTGCTGGGTTTCCAACTACACTTGTAATTATGGGATGGCCAGTCATGGGTTCAGAGGATAGACGGGATGAAGTGTACAAGGGATTGGTGACGAAGGAGAAGAGGGTGTCTTGTGAGGTGGGTTCTCGAAATGAGAATGATTTGAATGAGGATGGGTTATAAGTGAATGTAGAGGTGATGACTGTCGTTTCTTCCGAGGTGGGAGGTGGTGGTGGGGGTGGAGAAGGTGGTGATGGAGGACGCTGGGGTGAGATGGGTGATGTCTTAACGAAGGTTTCAGCGGAGAGGTCAGTGGTGGTTGTGGGAGTGGCTGTGGTCTCAATAGGTACTTCTGGTTCTGTGACGGGTATCCTGATAGTCTTACCTGCTCGTGGTAACGTGTCCACTCTGCATTTGTCATATCTTACGGACTGGCGGACTGCGGTGTGGACAGCCTCTGGAACTCCTAAAGAGTCTGACACTAATTTGAGGGTGTCAATGAAGTGTTGGTCCACCCCTTCATCTGATAGCATTTCTTGCATCAAAGCTTGACCTGATACCAGAGAGAGTTGATGTCTTTCTTGTACTGCTTTGATAGTGTCATATAGCCTTCGTAGTTGAGCTGTATATGCAGGTGCACCTACAAGTTCTGGCACTTCTTGTTGCTCCTCTTGTTGCTCTTGATCATACTCCTCCTCATCATCCTCCTCTTCTTCATCTCCGTCCTCTTCTTCCTCCACTTCAACAGGTGTGACAGGTGCTTGGGAGGTTGTGGCCTGCGTTTGTACATTCTCCGCTTGTTGTGCCTCTTCTGCCTCCAGCTCTACATCTTGTAATAGTTGTTCGAAGTCTTCATTAGTGAGTTCTTCTAAAGGTGCACCACTAGGAAATTCGAGATCCGTTGGGATGGGAGGGAATATCAAGGTGGAACCATCCGTGCTACGTCTTGGAAGTCGGAGTGTGAACGGTCGGACTCTTCGGGGTGGCGGGGTGACGTCTGGTGTTAGGGTGGCTCCACGTGGTTGAGCACATGGGACTTGGACCGTGCCTCTCATCTTCTTAGAAGGGGGTCCAGTGGATGTCCTGCCTCGAAACTGCTCTACCCGATTCCACATCAGGGCTCGTTGGATTGGAATGTCATAAGCCAAACACCTATAAATGATTCTTGTCAGAGCGCAGCAACCATATAAAACCTGTTTCCGCGGCCAGCGTTTGTGAGCTAAGTGTATCTGATCAATTATCCAGTGGGGTAGGTTGATGGTGAGGCTCTGTGTCTCTGCCAGATACAGGCTAAACCAAATCTTTTTGTGCGGCATGGTGAATCTATCCTGCGTCGGGAAAGCAAAGTGTTGCATGCACATGCGAAGGTGTATTGCAATATTAGGCGTCATGGATACCATGTCCTTGAGTTTGGTGAGACTTCGGTTCTTCATGTAGTCCGGTACTAGGGTTTCCTTTTCTGTAGGAATATGCATGCCGCGCATATCCAGAGCTTCTCTCACCAAATTGTTTGATAGCCTAAACCTCTTGAGCTCATTCCCCTTTGTCAGAGATGGAATCACAAATGAGCTTGCACCTTTTGGGTTCGGATTTGGAGTCAAGGTGTTGATGAGATAGTAGCATTGCATGAAGTCAGGTTTTGGGAGTCGGGCACTGAAATAGGCACTCAATCCAGCTTTTTCCCATATCGGACGTAGACTTTCCGCATTTTGTAACTTCTCAAATTCTCTTGTAAAGAAATGGTATCTGCCTTGCTTTCCATTGTAGTCCAACTCTGATTCCCATAGATACGTTCCTTCCCCCAAGGGTCCTGCTACCTCGGTAAACCAATGTGAAGTCTTTCCCACGGGCATGGTGTGGCCACGCGGAGGGTCCGCAATAGGTATGATTTTGACGGCCTGCAACTCTTCTGGTCTTTCAACTGTCTCAGGCAAAACGGGTAAACTGTCCAAGTCCACCACTTGCGGGTTTGTTTCTGTGTGAGAGCTAGTTCCTGCTGCCTCCGCCATGTTGAAAATGTCGCAGCTGATTCTGTGAGAATATATGAATAAACGTTAACATTGCAATGGACACAAAAATGACATGGTGTCCCTTGTTACAATATTAACTTAAAGTTCTGGAGTGGTTAGGAGTTAATAAGTGCTCGGTGCTGGTGTGTGTACTTAGGAGTTAGGTAGACCTAAGAGCTAAGCGAAATGATGTGAATTAAGAGTGAAGCGGTTAGTAGGTGGTCATGGATTTACAATAGGGTCAGGGGGTTTGTTACAAGTCTTGGGCTGCCAAATGCAGTTGATGGGTTGTACTCGTGGTTCCGTAGAGATTCTCGAGAGCTTTATAGGTGTGTCAGCTTTAACCTGAGGCCTTTTAGGGGCCCATTTACAACTGATTCTGTTCGTGTTCATGTGCCTTGGTGTTGAAAATGAGTGGATGTAGGCTGTGCGAGTGAATGGATCATGCTGTGTAGGGTGTGTTCTTGGTGTAGCTATTTGAGCCCGCAAACAAGCCTTAGGCACCCAAATTTGTCTTGATTGTGGGCTAGCCTTCATCAACTTTTTGGGCACCCAAATAGATTTCAGGTTAGCAGAAGAATTTCCGAAAGACCTCTTATTAGTGACGTGTTGATGGTTATTATTGAGAGGCTTCGCCCGTGCTGTTGGCGTGGGTGCAACCGGGTGTTCGCCTTTTCGCACCCACACTTGGTTCACTTGTTGAGACATTCTGCTACGCAGGTTCTTTTGATGTCCGGCATAGGTAGTACTCTGCTTCTTCTGCCTTTGCTCCACCGTTGGTTGTTGCCTCCTTCTGGCCTTTGGAAAAGAAGGGAATTCCTTTGCATCCCTGACTCCTTTTTTGCGAATATCATTCCTCTGCAACACATAGTTTTGGACAAGAACAGCATGGTCAACTTCATGTGCACCCCTGGAGGGACCAGGAGTCTGTGCCTTTTCTAGTTTCTTGAGTGCTCCATTATCCAACTCTACCGTAATTCGACTATGATTGACCCATACCTGAAGAAGTCCACTTCTTAGGTTTAAGTTGACTGCTTGGTCATAGATCCAGTCTTGACCCAAGACAAGAGGTTCAGTGAGATCCTCATCTTGACACACTAGTACTTTAACTGTCATTGCCTCATCATGAATGTAGAGGGGAAGTTCCACCTCGCCCATACAAGGGGTTTCCACGCCTCCCAATCCTATGAGATATGCTTCCATAGGATTGACAGTTAACCGTAACTCTTGACAGTAAGACACTCTAACAGCACTAGTGGCTGCACCTGAGTCAATCAAGGCTCTTACAGTCCTTGCACTTTTTCCTTGTCCTATATCTAGGGTTACAAAAGGACGTCGATCAGTTATCCTAGGTGAGCTGGTTCCGGCGACTTCACACATTGCCATATGATATCCTTGATCTGCATAGTCATTTGTCCTAGGCTGCTCTCTACCTTGCTTTCGTAATTTCATCCTTCTGATGCGTTCTAAAGCTTCTGCTTGAGCTTCTTCTCTAATTCGCTTCTCTTCCTCTTTGCGTTTCTTAGCAGTGTTGAGTCGGCTGAGCATTTCCTCCGTGAGGGGTTCCTGATACAACTTGACTCTGCATCCGCTAATATAGTTAGGGAGAACATCGCCCTCTAATGTGGCTAATTGTACTGCTCCACTCGTGGAGATCCTATTGATAATCAGAGGTCCGTAGCCTCTCTTTTCTAGCTTCCTCGCGTGTTGTTTCAGTGTATAGACTAAAACTAGATCTCCGGCTTTCAAGCCTTTATCCTTCACATGGGCATCGAAGTATGCCTTCTGCCTCTTTTTAGCTGCATATATTCCAGCAGCGGCTCTCAGTCTTGTTTCTCCTAATCGTTCAAGGTCAAAGATCCTAGAGGAGAGCTCATGACCTGTCCATTCGTGCTCTTGTGCTACTTTCAACGTAGGAATCAGGAAATCCAAGGGTAGCACTGCGTTTTGGCCGAATACCATCTGAAAGGGGGTGGCTTGGAGTACCGTTTTGTAGGCAACTCGGTATGCCCAAACAGCATGGTGTAGCTGTTTGTCCCAATCAGAGCGTTTATTGTTCACTAATTTCGTTAGTACATTGCATAAGATCTTATTAGTGCTCTCAGCTTGCCCATTAGCTTGAGGGTGATACGGGGCAGACTTCTTGTGTATTACCAAGAATTCTTGGAGTAGATTTTCAATCACTTCATTTAAGAAATGAGTTCCTCTATCACTTACAAGCTCTATAGGTAGCCCGTATCTCGTGAATACATTCTCAAACAAGAATTTGGCAGTTGTTTGAGCATCGTTCTTTGTCGTAGCCTTTACCTCTACCCACTTGGTGAGATAATCTGTCGCAACAATGATGTATTCCGCATGAGAACCCTTAGTTGGGGGATTAATAGGACCTATGAAGTCCATTCCCCACTTAGACAATGCACGTCCACCCATCATAGGTTTCAGTGGCATCTCATCTTTGCGTATAGGATACTGAGTCCTTTGACAGACATCACACCGTTTCACATAGGTATGTGCATCCATGTGAAGGGTAGGCCACCAAAAGCCCGCAAATAGGATTGCCTTGATCACCCGATCCGGTCCAAAGTGTCCTCCTGCTACACCTTGGTGAGCAGTTTCTAAGATCTTAAGATACTCACTTTCATGGACACACAGTCTCAGGTAACCATCCTTACCACGCTTGTATAGATTATCACCAACGAGTGAATACTCCTGGGCTTCTTGTTCCAAACTCCTTTTTCTAGCTAGAGTCATGTCTGGAGGGAATGTGTTTGTCCTCAAGAATGATACTAGAGGTTCACTCCAATCTGGCACAATGGATACTTGATAGAGAGTGGCATGTTCCACAGGTGGCTTAGTGCAACAGATTGGGCATTCCTTGCACAACTTTTGGACATCCGCTTCCATAGTTGGCCAATGCACTCCGAATCTCTTTAGAGTCTGCAACGTTCGTTGCTTTGAATGGTGTTGCTCTAACGCACCTACATGTGCTAATTGCAACCATTTAGCGTACTCATCCTCTTCTACGCAACATGCCAAGATCCCTTGATCTGTGTGCTTGTACATGCTGCCAGCCATGATATGGTACTTTTGGGCTTTTACGATCTCTCTATTCCGTGTGTTCACCACTGGATGATTAGGCCCGTATGTCAATACTCGTACTATTGGTTTGGCCCACTACGGCACCACTTCCAAATTAAACAAGTAAGCATCAGGAAGGTCATCTGACACTCCTTGTGGGGCTTCTCCCGATGTAAGCCTAGAAAGATGATCAGCTCTCACGTGAGTCCTACCCTTTCTTACCACAACCTCAAAATCATATTCCATAAGCAAGAGAAACCATCTTACTAATCTTCCTGTATTGCATGGCTTGTTTACAAGATATAACAGTGCCTGATGATCAGTAAAAAATTTAAACTTATTTGCAAGCAAATAGTGTCTAAATTTCTTGACTGCATATACCATGCCTAATCCTTCGCGCTCTGTAGTGGTGTAATTCCGTTCAGCCGCATTCAATTGTCTGCTGGCATAGGCAATTGGAAGATCCATATTACCTTCACCAGTAGGTTGTGCAAGCACACATCCAATGGCATAATTGGATGCATCCACATGAACATGGAATGGCTTATTCCAATCTGGTGTGGTCAAGATTGGTGCTGAACATAATCTTCGTTTAAGCTCCTGGAAGGAATTCTCACATTCATCCGTCCACTCAAAGTTTGTCAGAAGTCCGTACATGGGCTTTGCAATGACAGCATACATGTGTATAAATCGTCGATAATAACCACAATGCCCCATGAAAGCTTATACTTCCTTGACATTCTTTGGCCTAGGTAGCTCTGCTATGGCTCTCACTTTCTCTTCGTCAGTAGATATGCCATTCTTTGACACTATGTGTCCTAGAATCTTACCTTGCCTTACCATAAAAACGCACTTTTCTGGGTTCAGGCAGACTTGGTACTCTCTACATTTGTCAAAGATTTGTCTGAGTTCAGGAATATGGGTTTGTCTAACATTGGAATGAGCACAAAGATCATCAACATAGACTTCTAAACTCTTCCTCAGGAACTCCTTAAACACATGGCACATCAGCCTCTGGAAGGTGGCTGGTGCATTGGTAAGCCCAAATGGCATTACTCTAAAAGCAAAAATGCCCCATTCTGTGGCAAAGGCTCTCTTATGCTGATCCTCTGGAGCTATGGCTACTTGATTGTAGCCCGAAAATCCATCAAGGAAGTTGTACACTTCCTTGCCTGCCACTCTTTCTAAGAGATGTTCTGTTATGGGAAGCGGATAGTTATCTCGAATTGTGGCTGCATTAACCTTTTTCAAGTTAATGCACACACGCAGTTTGCCATTCTTCTTGGGCACCACTACGATGGGGGATACCCATTCAGTGTGCTCAATTTCATAGATAAATCCAGCTTCAACCAATCTATCTATCTCTTCTTTGATCTTAGCGGCGTAATTATCGTTATATGTATAAGGCTTTTGCTTAGAGGGTTTAGCATCTGAGGTCATGGGAATAGTGTGTGAGCATATGTCCGGGTCAACCCCTTTCAAATCCTTGTAACTCCAAGCGAATACATCTCTGTATTCTCTTAGCAAGGCAATCAATTCATGCTCTTCTTCTTCTGTCAGGTCATGGCCTATATACGTGCATCTCTCCTCTCCTTCTTCTATGGCCACTACTATTTTCTGGGTGGTTTCTTTGTTATCATAGGCCTCTCCTGATTGTGCTTCTCGTTTAGGCATTCTTATCATGACTCTCCTGTCATCTATCTCATACTTCTTAAAATTTTCTGGGACCTCAAACAAAGATTCTTCCTCCTCTGGTGAGACTTCTTTCTTCTTTCGTTTCTTTCCTTCTTCCTTCGGGGTCATATGTGTTGCTAATCTTACATCATTTGTAACCTCTCCATGCCTCTGGGGTTGAAATTCTACTTCATGGAAATATTCTTCATCTGATGCAAATGGTGGGTCCATAATGATTGACTCTAGATCGGAGTCACTTGCATCCTCAAATGCATCAGGGCTAGGTTCGCATTCTTCTAGAACTGCCTCTCCCATGATTGGCTCTATGGAGAAGACTGAAATATCATAGCCATCCTCATCACAGTGAGGTGTCCATTGTTCTTCGTTGATGGCTACGTCCATTGTTGCTAAGATTTCTGCCCAACCGTGAGGTTCAAATTCTTCGTCTGGAAAAACTACAGGTGCATAGGCTGGGTCTTGGATTGATCTATGGGTTTCTTTCGCACCTACCTCTCTGGCTTTCTCTCTCTTCTCTTCTTCTACTGCTACCTTGCACATCCATAAGTGGGTGTCTTCATGCATCCATGAGGATCCAGACCCTATGGAATGCACCGATTCTGTGTCATCTTTGGCTCTATGGATGGGATTCCATTGGATAGGAGGGACGTCTCTGTGAGAAAAATCCTTGAGATTGACTTTGGTTGTAACACCCAAGTGTTGCAGATACAAAGAATTGGTTCCCCAATCCTGTACCACTTGCAACTGTCGCATGAATGGTCTTCCCAAAATCATCTCATAGGCATGATTTTTGCTGAAGTCACATATAGCAAAACTATGCTCAAACTCGACACCACAAGTGGTGAGAGTTATTCCTTCTAGCAATCCTAGGGGTCTCTCTATGTGACCATCGGCCATTTGCAATTTCATTCTCGTTGGCCTGAGTGCTGGCTTGCCCCAACGTTTCCAAAGGGACGTGGTGGCAATTGCAACTCCTGCACCTGAGTCCAAAATTGCCTTAGTGGTGTAGTCCTGGTAGGTAATGGGAAGAAAGGTGTTCCCTTCTTCACCTTCACACATATCTCCTATCTTATCCAAGGGAATTTCTGGCACTGTCCTATGGGATCCTACCCGGGAACGTGGTTTTGCAACTTCAGTGACTCGACTGGCTGCATATTTCCGCGCGTTTGGTCTATCCTCAGGCAGATCTTCCAAAGTGAGATCGCGTCGCACTTTGGTGTTCTTTACTATCTCCGTGTTCCTAGGTATGACTGAATCGTCGTTCCTTACCATGACTGTGGGTGCTCTCATACATGTGGACTTCGCTTCCCATGGGCCTGTGAAGTGGGGTAGCTCCTGTATGGAATTAGACTCAAAGTCCAATCTTTCATGAGACTGAGTACTCTCATGTTCCCCGTAAATGGATGGGATGTCTTGTGGGAATTGGTCGTGTGCATCGTCCACAAGTTCAAATGGAGGGGCGACCTCACTTTCGTTATCCCATTTATCTTCTTGAATCTCTCGTAGGAAGTCTGGTGCAAACCGATTCATAGAAGAAGAAGTGTCTGGCTCCGTAGAATTAGGCACATAAGCAACCTGGGAAGGAGGGCTTATTCTATCGTTGGCTCTCTCCTCGTTCCCATAGATGGCTGGAGCACAAGCTTCTTGGGGAGGATTACTCATTCTATTACTCTTCCGGGCAGGCTCATACGCTCCCTGAGAAGGAATGTGGGTCACCTGTGGAGGTACATAAGCTTTCGGGGGAGGCTCATGTGACTTTTGGGGGGGAAGATAAGCTTCTTGAGGAGGCACATGGGCTTCCTGAAGAGGCTGGCTTATCCGTTCTCTTGCCCTTTCCTTTCTTTGAGGGGCAGGTTCCTTCTCTGATTGTGCAATTAACTTCTCTATTCTTTCCAGCAGTCCATCAAAGTGTAACTGCGTCTTAGCTGAATTAGAAATGTTAAATAGGCGGCTGGCCTCAAACATGGTCTGAGCCAATTCCACCATTTTGGCACAAATCTTAGTTCGTTCAAGCTCTAGCTCGGCTCTAGGGTAGCACTTTTCATGATCGGTTATGGTTGGCCCTTCTTGGATTCTGGCCTGATATGCTTTAAGCATCATATTAAGGTCTTCAGGAGTGGGATCAGCTAGGACTGATCCTACTCTAGGGGGTGGTGGGATTTGATGAGGTGGTGGGAGAGGTGGTGGGTTGGATGGAGGTGGGAGTGGTGGAGGCGGGGTAATGTGAGAGGGAGTTGGAGCTGTGAGTTCAGTTATCCTCGCTTTGGTTTCTCTTATGCTTTCCTCAAGCTCACTCATCTTTTTAGCCCATTGTATTTTCATTCTTTCTCGACTATCTTTCCACGCTCTAGTCCTTTTCTTTGTCACGCTCTCGGTTTCACTAGCCTCTGGGCCCTTTTCCTGGCTAGCCTCTTGGTTTTGCTGCAATGCCTGAGCTCTAGTAACCACCTGCATTGGTGCAGTGGAAGTGACACTTCCTGAGGCATCCACAACCAACCCAATCACATTGATAGGAGTGATTTTTGGCATGTTATTGGGGTTCTTTGGGCAATCTCGTAAGAGATGCTCTTTTCCACAATCTTGGCAAAAGCCTTGGATCGTCACGGACTGATTTTGTGTAGGTGCAGGTAAGGAACAATCACGAATGAAGTGATCCCCCTGACATCGGTAGCATGGTCCTCTAGGAAAGGGTGGTCGTACCTGCCTAGGTTGAGGCCTAGGGTTGGGGTTTGCATACATGACGTTCGTGTAATCCGACTCCCAACTAGGTTCACTTGGTTCTTCACTATAGTAGGACTCACCATGTTCCGGAGACTGCATGTAGTAAGCTTGGGGACTATCGACATGTGTAGAATCAAAGCTATGGTCACTCGGGTCACTTTCTGAGATCAATGGGGTTACTGGTACTATGGCCCTATTCAGGTTTTCTTCTGCAACAGCATACTTTACTGGAATCACGTTAGCGGGGTTTGGAGGCTGTTGAGCTAGTACCGGTTGGGGTCTCTGTTGGGCCTGATATGGTTGCTGATAGGTTTGTTGGGGTCTAGCATATTGTGGTGGTGGAGGGTACTGGTTCTGGTATCTGCCTTGTTGGTAGGGCTGAGGGTATGGTTGCCTAACTGCCTGCTTGTTGTATGGGCAATCTTGTGCGGTGTGATTGGTGTATCTTCGTTCTATGGTGCAATATTGGCTATTAGGATTGACCTGGGGTTGAGCCATAATGGGACACACGTTTGCCATGTGGTCACCACCGCATGTATAGCACCTCTTCGCTGGGGCAAACCTTGGGATTTGTTTGCTAGTTACACCTAATTTCTGAGCTACCTTTTCGGCAAGTTCCTCAATTGATGTGGATTGCGTGGAAGAGTGACTAGATGCACTATCTGAATCTTTGTAGATTTTGGAAAGCTCTAGCTCTTCCCCTAGGTTATCTTCAATGTCAATGCACATGCGTACACATTCTTCTATGGTCCTAGGGTCCTTCAGATACACATAGGATCTCAATTTCGTACTCAGCAATCCATCAAGGAATAAGGCTACTTGTTTAGCAGATGTGGGTAGTTCCGAAATAGGGCACCTTTCAAGATATTGTCTAAATCTTCTTCCGGCCAATCTGACAGTCTCTTGGGGGGTCTGTTTGAAGCTGTGAATCAATGAGGAGGTATTGTGCCTTATGCCGCTCTTAGAGAACTCTACAATAAATGCCTCTAGGAGTTGGTCTATGCTCCTGAACTGACGCTCATCTAATGGCTGAAACCATGTAAGTGCTGTGTTCCTAAGGGTTAGACCGAAGGCATTGTACTGCGTGAACAGATCTTCCACTTGTTCAGCTCTCAAGACTTGCTTGAACTCCGCCACATGATCATAGGGATCTCCTGTGCCGTCAAAGTAATTCTTCATGGACTTAACTAGCTGGGTGGGTCTCAAAGTTCTTGTGTGCTCTCTAGGCCTCGGCAGAGGGAATCCATCTACATTTCTTTGGTTCCTGTGGGCTCTAAGCATCTCAGGTTCTACCCTATTCGTCTCTGTTCTCGTTCTTTCTCTGCCCACTGGGTTGGCAAAACTTACTTCTGGTCTATCTCTACTTCTGTCTCTTTGCGTACCATGAGCTTGGGAAGTTCCAGCCCCAGGGTGACCATAGGATACATTTGATCTTGGTTGAGGGAAAATAAATTCACCCTTCCAAGTGTAAGCATGCCTATCATTTTCTGTCACCACAAAGATCCGTTCTGAAGCATGATCTAAGTAAGTCACTCTGCCTGGGCTATCCGGATCCTTAAACTCATAGATCATGATATTTCCTATGTCTGTTGGCTGATTAGACTTATACCTCCAAAAGGCTTCATCAGTTTCTCGATTGAGGAGCAACTCTATGCTCTTGTTGTCTTGGGGGACAGCTGGGTGCTCTAGTCCTATGGATTGGTCAGGGTTTTTAATCTGGACCACAGATCTTCCTAAGCCGTCCTCATAGATGCTAGCACCTAATCGGTTGGTCCTAAGGTACTCCAGCTGCGTTTTGTAAGGGCCTTCTACCCTGTACAGGTAAGGCACTCCTGAACTTCCCGTAGGTCTGTCCAAGCCTTGAGACATCTCTGACTCACTGGTCTCAGAGCTAGGGTAGTATGAGTGGTGGCTCAACTGCTGGGCCCAAGACCTTGCAGTGTGATTGACACTAGCCTCTGAAGACCTAAGGCTTTGTCTTTCCCTTGCTAAATGTCGTCCTGATCTAAGGTTCATATGCCTAACTGATTAGCCCAATTTTTTCCAGAGTACAACCTCGTTGCCGATTAATTGGTACCAGTCACTTGATTCTTTTTAGTTATTTTATCACGTTTGAGTTCTTGTCTGATATCACGTCGTCGGAATACTTGAGTGTTCTTCGTACTTTTAGGTTGATCGTTCCACGTTAGGTTCTTTCCTTTATGTTACCGACCGTGCAGAGATTAGATTTTTATCTTGAACTTGAGTTTTTAGGTAGTCTTCAACTTGATGACTGCCTATCGTCGCTCTGACTTACTCCTACCTCTCGTCGTTCTTAGCCTAAGCTATGAATTGACAGAGGGGGTTAAAAGTGTCCAACCTTTTGTTTCCTGCTCGGTTGCCCTTGAGTGCCCAGGAAATGTGTTCCCAAGCTCGCACTTACACTTGCTTAGAACGCCTCTCGATGCTCTGTAAGAGTTTCAAAGTTAGCTTTGAAATTTACATTCCAAGGACAGAACCAATTATTTTCATTCATGTAGCACATACACAAACTTGCATAGTGATTTTCAAGAAAACAATCCTAAGGACCCCTGACTTTGATCCCCCTGGGTATGGTCAACTTCAAAATACCCTATCTAAAAATCAATGCATTATCTTTATAAAAAACAGTTGAGGGCGTGTAGTATATGCTACGAGCTTTCCAACAAGCCCTAGAGCTCAAAAAATGGATCTCGTATGAAAAAGTTGTGACCGTTCAGGGTTCTAGGGTTACGACAGGGTTCAAACAGGATCACTGTGCAACAGGTTTTCCCCAAGTTGTTTTCCTAAGGCTTCCCCATGTGCTCAAGAGCATAATATTTGTGCCCAAAATTAGCCCAACTTTTCAATTAACAAACCCTAAAAAATTTGGCTAAAATTGGCTGTCAATCGCGATGGATAGGGCTGTCAATCGCGATGGACACTCAGTCAATCGCGATGGACAGAGAGTTCAGTCGGTCGCGATGGACACCCAATTCAATCAATCGCGATGGACAGGCAGTCAATCGCGATGGACAGAGACTTCAGTCAATCGCGATGGACAGGGGGTTGAGTCAATCGCGATGGACAGGCAGTCAATCGCGATGGACAGAGACTTCAGTCAATCGCGATGGACAGGGGGTTGAGTCAATCGCGATGGACAGGCAGTCAATCGCGATGGACAAAGACTTCAGTCAGTCGCGATGGACAGGGGGTTGAGTCAATCGCGATGGACAGGCAGTCGGTCGCGATGGACTGGCAGTCAATCGCGATGGACAGAGCTGTCAATCGCGATGGACAGGGCTGTCAATCGCGATGGACTGGAATTTTGCAAGATTTTCAAAAATTTTAGTGGGAATGTGGTGTGCAAGGTCTCTAGTCCACTGTGGTGCACTCAGATGTACCAACAAGTGAAAATTTCTGTCAATCGCGATGGACAGAAGGCGGCGACTGCGAGACAGTTTCGTCGAGTTCCGTACCTGCGCGGGAAGCTGGAGATGGTGATGTGACCTGTACCTGCAAGATAGCTCAAGAAACATGCAAAAACAGCACATGCAATTTCGCTCTCTCGCTCTCTCACACAAGTGAAATGAGGGAAATGAGGTGGAGGTGGGGATATAGTCAAAAAACTGAAATTTTCGCGATGATGGAGATGGAGGTGGTAGGTGGTGATGATGATGATGGAAATGAAGATGGTAAAGAAAGTAAAAGAAAATCGATGAGAGTGAAGAAAATACCTACAACTACAACGCGTCAACTCTACGTCTTACCATCACACGCTCGTCCTCAAAGCTCGGTCCCCGGCAACGGCGCCAAAATTTGGTGTAGCTCAATGATGAGTAGCACCTCCTTTAATGTCAATCCGGGAAGACGTGAGGATGGTATGAAGACCTCGAGCAAGTGGCGGCCCAAGTGCGTGAGTGAGAAGCACACAAGCATGCACACACATACACACACACGCGCACACACGGCAAGACAAAGAGAGAGAATCAATGGAGCTTTTAGATTACTTTCAAAATGCTCTTACCAGTTCGTTTCAATTACAATCTAACCTCAAAAATGAGCTCTCTAGCTCTTTTTATAGTTTTTGACTAGGTTTTGGCCCTGTCCAGACCTAGTGTCCGGCCTAGTTAAAAATTAGGTTCCAGGGCCAATTTGAGGGCTTAAACGGAGTCTAAAAAATATGAAAATTGATATGTAGGTACTTCTAAGGCTCCTCAAGCTCAAGGACTCCTTGGCTTGCACAAAATGGAGCTACAAAAATATGAAATGGTATTTACAATGATTGTTAGTGATAAGAATCACTGTTAAAAGATGTAGATTTGGAAAAATTGAAGGGCCTATCTGCCAGATTTGCGTCGACTGCTTTGTCTACTTACTCCTTCACCTTGTTCTGACTCTCTCCGTTGGCTTCCTTGTCTAGTCAATCCTTGGGTGCCCTGGCTTCCTTGTCTAGTCAATCCTTGGGTGCCCATACTGCTCTCAACATACATGCCGGTTACTCGGTCTGGTGAAACGTATCCTAGGACCCAGACGACGGGAACAAGAAAAGTACAAAAAACAACTCTAGGAGAAGAAGGTATAACGCGACCAGACTCAGTGGTCGAGCAAGTTAAGGACGCTAGAATTAATTCCGGTCATATTCCGGTGGAACGATCAGTGCCTTTGGTACATACTGGTGTCACCTCGACCCAGCCTAACCAAAGTACAGTAGTTCCAGAATCTATCAAGACGCCACTGGAGATTAGACAAACTCTAGGAAAAGAAATCAGTAAAAGCGAAAAAACACTACAGTCTGATAGACTGTTAGCTCATTCCGGTGATATTCCGGTGATAGAAACACCAACTGGCGGTCAAGGATTAGCATTTGTTGCAGAATCCTCAGCAAGACCCGCGTGTCTGGAAGAAAGATTTCGGATATTGGACATCCAGAAAGAAGGAGAGCTATTCGAAGCAGAGATCCGAAGTATCCTGCGCAAAAACAGCACACCGAAAGGCACGTCGTCCGGCGATCCAGATTCTGATAGTTCAACTAATCAACCTCAAGATACAGGACCAGAGATATCCACGATGAACGGACAACAACAACAACAGTTAGGTCAACCAAGGCTGCCTCCAACAGGAGTAACCTACACGAAATTTGGTGGATTCCCAGGAGATGACCCGGATGCTCACGTACGCACTTTCGAGATCAGTTATGCAGTCCTCAACCATCCACCGGATCAGGCATACAAAGCCATTGTTTTTCAATCTACGTTGGTCAATGAAGCGGCTATATGGCTTACGGAATACGACATTAATCATTTCGGTACCTATGATGCAGTACGAGATGCCTTTCTACAACGATTTAGACTAAAGAAGAACCCTGCTGAAATCTTTGAGTATCTACAAAGCAACCGACAGAAGGCAAATCAGACTCTCTAGGAATATGCTACTCTCTTCAGAACACATTTACGGCAGATACCACAGGCACATGCTAATCTACCTGATGACATCATCACTCAATGGTTTATCAATGGCTTAAACCCGTAATTGAAGCAGATCATGATTATTAGATGTGTCGGAGCAATGACATTGGATGCAGTCATCACCATGGCTTTGCAACTGGAATCCAAGGTTGGTGGATTTTCAGAAGACTTGGAATGGTTAAGGACAAACAAAAATATAACTGAAGATATAACCAGGCAAGTATACTGCACCACGTGCAAAAATTTAGGGCATATAAGTGCTAACTGTGCATTAAATCAAACATTCTGTGCTATTTGCAACACTGCCGGACACTCCACCGGAAATTGTGTCTATAATGCTAGAATACAGGGAACAGCAACAGTCAATGCTGTTATTCAAGAACATGGACAGGCAGCGAATCACTATGTACCTCCGCAACTGAGAAACAATCAACCACAGGGATATCGGAACTACCGAGGACAAAGGAACAACAATTATAATGCCAACCGATGGCAGAATGGACCACCACCGGAAAACCCCAATTTACCACCGCCACGCTGTCATTTTTGTGGTGAATTCGGACACATTAGAAGATATTGCAAAGACGCAGCTCAGTATGATCAAAGGAAGAAGGAGCGGCAAAACCCAATGGCCAACATGGTACAAATTACTCCGGTAGAAACGCAAACTGCTACAGTCCAGACCCGATCAGGTAAACAACTGCAACCAGCAGCAGAAGTATTTGAACCAGGGATACGAGAACAACATAGGATGTATAACAAGGCTAGTCACTGGACCGCTACAGAACCACCAGTGTTCCCAGAACCCATTCTGGCAACTCAGACCCCGTCAGCAAAGGAAGGAATGCAACAAAAAGAAGCAACAGTAGAACAACCATCAGCAGAAGACATAACAGCAGATACTTCAGCAATAGCAGAAACTTCAAGTTCAAAAGAACAGGATAACCAATCTCAACAGGCCTGGGAAATTTTATCCAAAGCATCTATCACCCTACCTCTCGGCCAACTTTTGACGTTAGTACCTGGAATCCGGCAACAGTTTCAACAACATTTTACCCCGGCACCCTCTTGCATTCCAGCAACCGCCGCAGTTCAACCAGAATCTGATTCTACGGTTGATCATGCAGTGCCCTTGATTACAGTATGGTATAAGAATCAGAAGGTCACGCAGGTATTAATTGACGGAGGCTCCGGCGTAAACATTGCAACCGCAGCATTATGTAAAAAGCTAGGCTGGACCGAAATCGAACCAGTTCAATTCTTCGTCAGAATGGCTGATCAATCCAGAGTCCATCCCGTAGGACTTGTATGGAATGTACCCATTACTCTACAAGGTACGACTTTCAAAATGACTTTTGTTATACTAGATCTACCCGAATCCACCTTGGATTACAACCTTCTTTTCGGCCGACCTTGGCTGAAGCATGCAAAGGTAATACAGGACTGGTCTACGCAAGAGCTCACATTCAAGGATGCCAATCGTAAATATGTGGTAAAACTAGATGCTATACAACCCTGCGAACTTCACGCCAGACCTTATCTCGCTGAACCAGTCCATATGTTAGATGGACTATCAGATGATGAAGAAGAGCAATTTCTGAAGAATAACGCCGATTTAATGTCTCTAGGAACTGTTGATCTACAGTCTGTCATTAATAACTGGAACACTTCAGTTTGTGCAGTAGTAGCTATCACCGAACAGTCTGACCAAGCAGATACTGAATTACAACCATTATTCAAGCCAACAGAGGATACAGAGAACCCACAACAATTTTATGTCCCTGAAGACCAGTTGATCACGTACAACCTGGGAGACAAGGACAATCCTCGACCTGTAAAAATAAAGCAAAACTTACCGGAAATTTTTCAGGCTAATTTGATTCAGCTCCTTCGCGAATTCTCAGACGTCTTTGCATGGGATTACAAAGATATGAAAGGATTAGATCCGCGCATATATCAGCACAGAGTCATGCTGAAGCCTGAAGTTAAACCAACTAGGCAGCCCAGCTATCTGATGAATCCCAATTATGCCTCTCAGGTAAAAGACGAACTTGACAGATTATTAAAAGTAGGATTCATCGTACTAGTAGAACATGCTAAATGGATTTCACCAATTGTGATTGTGCCAAAGAAAAATAAGCAACTACGAAACTGTGTAGATTACCGGAAATTGAACGCAGCAACAGTACCAGATCCTTTCCCGATCCCTTTTTTGGATACCATGCTTGATAGGGTAGCAGGCCACGAAATGTATTCATTCTTAGACGGATACAGTGGGTACAATCAGGTTAGAATGGCTGAAGAAGATATACCTAAAACTGCTTTCATTACCAATTGGGGTGTCTTCGCCTACACCGTAATGTGGTTCGGATTAAGAAATGCACCAAGCACATTTCAGCGATGTATGCAGGAGATATTTTCTCCTTATCTTACTTCATTCATGCAAGTATATCTTGACGACTTCTCAATCTTTGGGAAGATGATAGCACATTTAAGTCATTTACGATGTTGTTTTAAGAAATGTAGAGAATATAGACTCTGTCTTAACCCAAACAAATCCGTGTTTGCGGTTTCATGTGGCAAACTACTTGGGCATATTGTATCTGCTCAAGGTATCCGAGTAGATCCAGATAAAATTTCAGCAATTTTAGAAGCCCCGGTACCCTCAACTCCAAAAGAAGTAATGCGTTTCATGGGTCAAATACGGTGGCATGGCAGACACTTACGATGGCTTGCTCACCTAGCAGTACCATTAAATAGGCTAATCACAAAAACTCCCCGATAGTTTGAATGGACTGAAGAATGCCAAACTACATTTGATCGGCTCAAGTATCTCTTGACACAAGCTCCAATTTTACAACCACCGGACTGGGACAATCCGTTCCATGTTTTTGTCGACGCTTCAGATATTGCAATTGGCAGTATTCTGATGCAACAAACAGATAAGTGGTTTCGCCCTGTTTATTACGCCAGTAGAAGGCTTGCACCGGCAGAAAAGAATTACTCCACTACTGAAAGAGAATGCCTAGGATTGATCTACTCAATTAAAAAGTTCAGACATTATTTATTAGGCCGAAAATTTACCTTTCATGTGGATCATGCTGCCCTTGTTTATCTAGTAAGACAGCAGCATTTAGGTGGACGATTAGCACGATGGGTGCTACTTTTACAAGAATTTGACTATGACGTCATTCACCGACCCGGAAATGCACATGCCCTAGCAGATTTCTTATCTCGCCTAGATTCCGGTGAAGCTCCGGTGGGCATAGATGACACGACTCCTGCGATTTATAATGCTGAACCACTATCCGATGAGACGACCCACCCACAAGCACCATCTACATACTATGATCAGATTCTAACTTTTCTCACCGAAGGATGCTTCCCATCTGAGACGACCAAGGCAGTTCGAAGGAAATTGGGAGTCTTTAGCCGTCAATTCCGGCTAATAGCAGGAGAACTATATTATACAGATCATACCGGAATCTTACTTCGCTGTATTCTACCTCATGAGGTTAATTCAGTTATCACTTTGGCGCACTCAATTCCTTCTGGTGGCCATTTTGCAGTAGACTTAACTCACAGGAAAATTCTGCAAGGAGGTCTCTGGTGGCCAACGATGTATAGAGATGTCGCACAGTTTGTTAAACAATGTGATACTTGTCAAAGAACTGGTCAGCCTTTGCAAAGGCATCTTTTTCCTCTGCAACCCATCTTACCACTCGAACCATTTCAAAAATGGGGATTAGATTTTATCGGTCCAATCACACCCCCAGCAATCTTCAGTAACAACAGATACATACTAACCTGTATAGACTATGCAACAAGATGGGCAGAAGCATGGGCTTTACGATCTGCTACAGCGGTTACGGTAGCAAAATGTCTACTCACGGATGTCTTCCCACGATTTGGCTTACCCCTGGAAATTGTCTCAGATCAAGGTACTCACTTTGTGAACAATCTAATGAAGGCCCTTACACAATCATTCCAGGTCACACATAACTTTAGCTCTCCTTATTATCCACATGCCAATGGATTGGCCGAAAGTACAAACAAATCACTTTTGAATATCCTCCGAAAATTGATCATGGAAGCACCGGAAAGATGGGATCAACTACTACCTGCAGTATTATGGGCATACCGAACTACATATAAGGTAACAACAGGCTTGACACCTTTCAAACTAGCTTATGGCTTAGAAGCAATAGCGCCCATGGAAATAGTCATCCCAAGTTTGCGTGTAGCAATCACTCAGAAGATGCTACCGGAATATTCACTGACAGCACGAATGGACGCACTCAGAGAACTTGATGAGCATCGATGGCTCAGTTTTTTAACTATACGCGAAGTACAACTAAGGCAAGCCAAGACACACGATCGATATTTGAAGACTCCAATCTTTTTGGTAGGCCAGCTTGTACTCTTCTATAACGCAAAATCGGATAGAGCAGCAGGAAAATTCAAACTACGATGGTTCGGCCCTTTCAAGATCTCAGAACAAATCGGTCCAGCAACTTTTCGGTTGACTACGTTGACCGGAAATCCACTTCCAAAGGTAATCAATGGGTCGAAGCTGCGGCCGTATTATCCCACTACTAGTACCCATTAAATTATTCGGCGGCGAACCGCGTTTTGTATAAATTTTTGCGTTTTTCTTTTTTCTTTTTCTCTTTTTAGTCGTGTTTTGTACGAATCTTTATGTTACCAGCCGCCTCTCCCTACCGGTCACTCAAGCACACACACCCGCATGCAAACAGTACCTTTCCCACACCGCACAATGATACCCACCCCCCTTTCCCCCCCACCGTGTTCTCCTTATTTAACCCCCTCGGTTGCGCTACAACACTATTGTGTTCTCGAGACTATACGTATTATCCTTGTCTTCTGTGTTACCTGTAAGTGTGCTTGTGAACACCATGGAAGCACTAGCCAACTACGCTGCTTTCCGTGATGGTATCCCGACAGACGTCGGCGAATACCTGCGCTGCAGAGGATTGGCCAACTTTGCTGAGTTGCCCTGGCACTCAGTGGAAGCCCATCCCTTCTCCACGCAAATCATCCACGCCATCGCCCAATTCCCCATCACCGAACGACAGTGGGTCCTCCCTTCCCTCCCATATAGAACCGTCATCACCTTCCAAGCCTTCTCTACAGCCTACCGCCTCACCCCGCAAGGACGCGAAAATGGCCCTAGCATCCCTGTCGCTCGCATGATCGCACTCTTTCCCCGCTCCTCATCAAACGAATATGCCATTCTCTGCCGCCCAGAACCCAAAGGATCCGCCCTACAGTTCCTCGTAGCAATCCTCAACCTGCAAAAACGAACCTACGGCATCTCTCGCCCCTTCTATTCCGCCCTAGAGTTAGCCACCCACGAACCTGTCAACTTTGCCTCTTATTTTTTCCAACGAATCCATAAGGAATCCGTCGCTATAGTAAAACAACTCCAGAAAGGCACCTCTCCGCGCTCTCGCCTTCCCCACATCATCTCCTTCCTCTTCCCAACCATTCTCGCCGCACAACCCCCACCCACAGGCCCAGCACTTAGGCTCGAAGAATCAGCACAACCACTCGAGGAGACTGAAGAAGATGACGAAGAGATCAATCAACTCTTCCGCACGAAGCGAATCCGGATTAGCTATTCAGAAAGTGAAGTCCAAGGATCCGCCGGAAAGAAACACGACGCCGAAGAAGATAAACAAGAAGAAACTTACCACGACACCGCCACTTCAATACACAACGACACTTCGACAAAGCAACAAGACCAGCAAAACCAAGCAGACACAGAGATAGTGTCCACCGAAAAGGAATCCGAGCATCAACAGGATGAACCAGAAACCGCCACAAAAGCACTGGATGAACTTATCGCAGCCATCAATCATACAGAAGCTGAACAACAGACCGTTGCAAAGGTAACTACGACTGACTCTGTTCTGCCTACCCCACCTATCAACCCCGACCTCCCACCGGAACCATCTCGCCAACCCGGTTCTGAACCTACACCCTCTTCCTCTTCCTCCCCTAACTACTCTCCGCCAAATTCCCAAAATCTCCTCACCGATACCTCCTCTCAGCCTCATCAACCACCACCACCACCCAACGTATTTTCGGAACTAGCATCCATAGGGCAGTTCCTCATGCAGTTATCACACCAGCTGCCCATACAGTTTAAGGAAGCCACGGACAACCTGAAGGCCGAATATCAATCCAAGGTCGACATCCTGGAAGCTGACATCAACCCCCTCCAGGAAGAAATCGAAGCCTCAAAGATTGAGAACCATCAGCTACAGACGCAGTTAGCAGAGCTCCAAGCCAAATTCTCGGCAGAACAGACCCTAGTAGAGCAACGAGATGCAGCCCTTGAGCAACTTGCAGCCAAAGATCGACTCCTACACGCCGCGCATGAAGAAATCCGAGCCCTAAAGGCCACCATCCACGAAAATGAAGATATCAACGCTTCCCTCGAAAAATTGATCGCAGAGACAAAGACTCAATTACAGGAGTCCATCCAGAAGAATCAGGATCAACAGAAAGAAACCGAACAAATCCAAGAACAGTTACGACGAGCCGAAGAATGCGCAAATGAGGTTAACATTATCCTCAAACGACAACTAATACGGGAAGGCCAATACCTAAAGGATATCGACAAGATGCGCAAAGACCGAGATGCATTCAAGAAAACTCTGGATTTCCAAACTCAGCAGTTTGAACGACTAGACAACCAAGTGCGCAACCAGAAGGAGTATATTGCAGAGCTGAAGACCAAACTGGACGAAATGAAGACTTCCAAGGACGCTGCACTAGCCAAGGATTTCTATCTACAGGAAGCTTTTGTGCAGACCCAGGCCGAGAACGTTCTCACCGAAGCAATCGCACTTAGCTCTGCTAGAATAGATGCGCAGCTTCTAGAGCCTGACACGCTAAAACAACTATTAGAAACTCTTAAGAAAAAGATAGCTCGAACATTTAGATCGGCTAGGAGTATGTATCTCGAAGGTCTCATCGATGAATGAGTATATTCGCCCATCCAAATTCATAATGTATGAATATGATAATCAAATTTTGGTTTTCTGACATTTTCGCACATGAAAAGTCTTGTTCAGTCTAGCACCAATCGACAGTGTAACGTGCGGCATAATGATTTTTACTCGGATACAAATATTATCAAGGGAGGGAAGAGTCATGTCCTACTGACATACAATCAGTATAGCAAATGGCCGTTCAAGCACCAGTGTTTATAAAATACGTATACAGAGCATAGCTTTCTTCATTAGTATTCTTCGAGATTCAGCCCCAATTAGCAACTTCCACCATATTCTTCTCAGCAATCCTTAACCCAGCATGTCGGAATCTGACATTCTCCGCTGGCAATTCAGAAAGCGCGCCCATACGCAGACCCATGTGGTAACGACAACAGATACTACCCTACAAGATGAAGCAGATGACGCAGTAACTTCTGCATCAGAAAAGACTCGGCATAAATTCTCCACCGAATTTAAAATCGAGCTCGACATCAAATCGCAAAAGAATGAAGACTGGCTACAAAAGATAGGGCTCCTCCAGTTTGCCCAATTACCGTGGAAACAATGGATTGCTAATGACGATGCAGAAGACCAATTACATAGCATGCGACAAACCAGCGGCTTCATTCTCAATCAGGTACGATTTTCGCCCCAGCTCGTCTCAGCCGTATTTAAACTACCACTCTATGATGGCGCCCGATATCTTAAATGTTCAAATGAGGACTTGAGGAAGGAATTTGGCGACTGTGAAGGCCCCCGACGGTATTACATGTTGAAAAACGCCACCTATCACTGACGAGAACAATTTAAATGGTATTTAGAAAAGCTTTGTTTACTAGTAAAATTCAACTTAATGTCGAAAGAAAATTTTTCCCCCCTATTACATGCCGAAGAAGGAGGTCCGGTTAGCTGGACACATTGGCTCTATGACAACCTCTACGCACAAATCATTCTCGGGGATAAGAGAAGATCCCACACCAACAGCAGACTAGCAGCCTATTTAGCTGCTATATTTAATTTTGTTCAATCTGTAAAGGATAAGCAGCTACACTGGTCCCCCCCTTTTTATCCCGGTGAACATAATCGAATAGATTCAGAACACCACACAGAGCCTGAGGAAGCAGCTCAACCCTCAACCTCGTCTGCACCTTTATTTTACACAGGTAACAGCGCACAGAACCAGACAGTAGGGACGTCGTTTCGGCTGTCCATTAAACGACAAATGGCAGACAACTTGCCAACTGACAGTTCAGAGCAAGCATCGGACGACCCCCAACCCGATTTTGTCATAAGAATGCAAAACCAACTCCAAGAGGTTTCTCAATATTTACGGCAATAAGAACAAGCGATTCAGCACAAAAACGATTTAATGACACAGATGCAAAAAGAATTGGATGACAAAGAAGCTTTAATACAGGTGTTACAGAGAAACAACCAGCATCTAATGGCAGAATTGATCACCGCAAAAAAGTGTGTCCAAGACTTTAATCAGTGGCAGCAAACTATCCAAACACAAATTCAAACCGAAATGTCAAGTTTTTCTACCCTGAATGCTCACCTGCAAGCCGAAAATGAAATTTTGCAGTCAAGGATACAAGTGTTGCAGGAGTTCGAAAGGCAGATATTAAAAGATGAGGGCGTAGAACTAAATGCCACATTGATGACAAATGTGGACATAGATTTATTAAAACAACAGTTGGATAGCCGTGTTCAAAATAGCTGGACACTTTTTCGCAGGAGGTGGCTAGCTATACTTGTTCCGCCACTAGAACAAGTGCGGTCAGAAAGGATTGGGGAGTCAAACCCTGGCATGGACCGACAGGCAGTGCAAAAGGATGTGGCAGATAGTAATGCACCTGCGGGTTCGAGTCCACCGTGCGTGCCAGTGTTAGAGGGCCGCCGAACCAGGACGGATGAACCCGGACAGGTGCCGTAAAAAGTGGATTCGCGGAAACATTGTAGCAGACTTCTATTTAAAGCGCACAAAGGAAAGCGGTAAAGACCGGCAGTTTTTGGGAAGAGTCTCTGCTTTTGTTGGGTATTGTAGTGAGTGGATTGATTAAGTCTCGAGCTGAGGTGTTTGGAAATTGCAAGTATAGTATTATGTGTGTATGTATTAGGTTCTATCTGTTCTACTGATTCCGTTTGAGAAATTGCGAGCATCTTGTTTGAGACCATGTATGAGGTGTTGATGAGAATATTGAGTTCTGTTCTGTTCTATTCGCATCTAACTATCCTACTATTCTTCCTGTCGTGCCGAGTTCTATTCGGTAGTCTTGTGTTATGAATCTGTTTGGTGATAAGTTATATGCGGTTCTGAATCTTTTCTACACGGAATAGTGTGGTTTATCATCCTTCGAGAGACTGTGTAAGGTCGAAGTGAACCATTCGCATTTTAGCATTTTTCGGTTAAGTAACCCGATTCGATACAATAGTCTGCGTTCACTGAGGATTCCGATCTCAGGAAGGACTTGTAACGGTAAAGGTCGGTACGCGAACAGAAGCATTGGTAAGTTTGTGATGAATCAACTGTGGTAGGAACTTGTTGCTTGAGTCGGTATACGATAAGTTTGTGTAACCTCGGTTATAGCTGTTTGTTGTATTATTGTTCGGCTTACTTATCTATCACACGGAAGTAGCATATTGAGTAGTATCCGATTAATGAAGTTGAGTATTCTACGAGTTATAAGTCAGAACAGGACTTCTGCTCTGTTATTATAACAGATTTAGTCCAGAAGTCATAAATTCCCGCATGCTGAATAAGTTGTCAGTAGTCAGAATCAACCACTGAGCTAAGACGTGATGGAGTATTTATGAGTGTGTGAGAAGTTGGGAAAATAGTACAGGGCCTCTGTCTAACAGACCCCTACCACTCCCAAGAACCCACGTGGCTAAGAGAACGATCTCGGTTAGAAGATTTGGAACCAAGTGAACGTGAAGCATTTGAATAGAACGTAAGGTAACGCTTAATCGGTATCATTTTAAACCATAACCCATTTTACATTTAACACGCTCCGTCCTTTTGTAACGTCTTTTCATGAGCCTTGGATGATCATGCTCCGTGAAGGCCTTGAACTCGTAGATGGTGACTATTGGGCTAGGTTGATCTGGCTTGAATCTCCAAAAGGCTTTGTCTGTTTCTCTATTCAAGAATAGTTCTATGCTTTTGTTGTCTTGAGGAATCCACTCGGGAGTGAGCACTCTGGTCAAAACACATTTTCCTCTAGGAGCCTTGGGTTCTCATCCTAGATCTCCTTGCTCTAGGTCTCCTAGCTCATTCTCAGGAATAATATTTCCAAATTCATGTGTCCTGTCTAGTAGGCTGGTAACCACATACATGGTTCCTTCCTTATCAATGCATGACCCTTCTTTGAACTTGGCCACTGGATGTTCAAGTCCAAAGGGTTGATCTGGATTTTTGAGTTGGACCACTGATTGTTTTAGGCCATCCTCATAGATGCAAGCACCTAATTGGTTGGTCTTGATATATTCCAATTGTGTTTTATAGGGACCTTCTGGTGTTTGTAAATAAGGAGTGCCTGAACTACATGTGGGTCTTTCCATATTGAAGGAGATTTCTGAATCACTTGTTTCGGAACTTAGTGTGTAGGGATAACCACTTAGTTGTTGTGTCCAAGACCTAGATGTATGGTTGACACTAGCCTCAGATGATCTAATGCTTTGCTTATCCTTGCCTAGGTGTCTAGTCATAAGCCTTGTCTTCTAGTCCCAAGGTTCTCTTGTGTTGCTCAAAATCCTTTGGAACTTCTTGGTTTCCTAGTCTACCTGAGGGTCAACTTCAAAATACGAACCCAAAATCATAGCAAACGGATTTCATATGAGAAAGTTATGCCCCCTAACTCTACGGAGCCAGACACCCCCTCTTCTATGAATAAGTTCACTCAAGAATTCCTAAGAGAGATTCAAGAAGACAAATGGGCTAAGGAAAGTGAAGTCCCTCCTCCCATTGAACTTGTGGATGACACACACGACCAATTCCCACAAGACCTTCCTTCCATTTATGGAGAGCAGGAGAGTGCCCAATCTCAAGAAAGATTAGACTTCGAGTCTAATTCTTTACAAGAACTACCCCATTTCACAGGCCCATGGGAAGCAAAGTCCACTTGTATGAGAGCACCTACAGTCATGGTAAGAAACGAAGATTCAGTCATACCTAGGAACATAGAGGTAGTGAAGAACACCAAAGTGCAATGCAATCTCACTTTGGAAGAGC
The DNA here is from genome assembly GCA_020310875.1 of Ceratopteris richardii. Lineage (NCBI taxonomy): Eukaryota > Viridiplantae > Streptophyta > Polypodiopsida > Polypodiales > Pteridaceae > Ceratopteris > Ceratopteris richardii. Next base: position 5,766,985 of record CM035421.1, on the reverse strand, counting down.
TGCTCAAGGTTAGACCAGAGGTGTGGAACCATGTAGCCAATCAAGTGCCCGAAGTAGCAAAACCACATTCCCAAGTAGGATCTCAAAGAATAGTGCCAGAAATACCCTTGGACAAGATAGGAGACATGAGCGAGGGAGAAGAAGGAAACACCTATCTTCCCATCACTCATCAGGGCTACACAACCAAGGCCATTTTGGACTCAGGTGCAGGAGTTGCAATTGTTACCACGTCCTTATGGAAATGATGGGGTAAGCCAGCTCTCAGGCCAACGAGAATGAAATTGCAGATGGCTGACGGGCACATAGAAAGACCCTTAGGACTACTAGAGGGGATAACTCTCACTACTTGTGGTGTAGAGTTTGAGCACACATTTGCTATCTGTGACTTTAGCAAAAATCAAGCCTATGAAATGATTTTGGGAAGACCATTTATGCGGCAGTTGCAAGTGGTACAGGATTGGGAACCAATTCCTTGTATTTGGAGCACTTAGGTGTTACAACCAAAGTCAATCTCAAGGATTACTCTCATAGAGATGTCCCTCCTATCCAATGGAACCCCATCCATAGAGCCAAAGATGATACGGAATCGGTGCATTCCCTAGGATCAGGATCCTCATGGATGCATGAAGACACTCACTTATGGATGTGTAAGGTAGCAGTAGAAGAAGAGAAGAGAGAAAAAGCCAGGGAGATAGGTGCAAAAGAAACCCATAGATCAATCCAAGACCCAGCCTATGCACCTGTAGTCTTTCCAGACGAAGAATTCGAACCTCACGGCTGGGCAGAAATTCTAGCAACAATGGATGTAGCCATCAATGAAGAACAATGGACACCTCACTGTGATGAGGATGGCTATGACATTTCATTCTTCTCCATAGAGCCGATCATGGGAGAGGCAGTTTTAGAAGAGTGTGAACCTAGCCCTGATGCGTTTGAGGATGCGAGTGACTCCGATCTAGAGTCAATCATTATGGAACCACCTTTTGCATCAGATGAAGAATACTTCTATGAAGTAGAATTTCAACCCCAGAAGCACGGAGAGCTTACAAAGGATGTAAGGCTAGCCACACATGTAACCCCTAAGGAAGAAGGAAAGAAAAGAAAGAAGAGAGAAGTCACACCAGAAGAGGAAGAGTCTTTGTTTGAGGTCCCGGAAAATTTTAAGAAGTATGAGATAGATGACAGGAGAGTCATGATTAGAATGCCTAAACGAGAGGCGCAATCGGGAGAGGCCTATGATAACAAAGAAACCACCAAGAAAATAGTGGTAGCCATAGAAGAAGGAGAAGAGAGGTGCACTTACATAGGACATGACCTCACTGAGGAAGAAGAGCATGAGCTGATAACCTTGCTAAGAGAATACAGAGATGTATTTGCTTGGAGTTACAAGGATTTTGAAAGGAGTGGACCCGGACATATGCTCACACACGATTCCGATGACTACAGAGGCCAGACCCTCAAAACAAAAGCCATACACATACAATGACAACTATGCTGCCAAGATCAAGGAAGAGATAGATAGACTAGTTGAAGCTGGATTTATCTATGAAATTGAGCACACTGAATGGGTATCCCCCATTGTAGTGGTGCCCAAGAAGAACGGCAAATTACGGGTATGCATTAACTTGAAGAAGGTTAACGCAGCCACGATCAGGGATAATTACCCGCTTCCTATCATTGAGCATCTATTAGAAAGGGTGGCAGGCAAGGAAGTGTACAGCTTCCTAGATGGGTTCTCTGGCTACAATCAAGTGGCCATTGCACCAGAAGATCAGCATAAAACGGCTTTTGCCACAGAGTGGGGTATATTCGCTTTTAGGGTAATGCCATTCGGGCTGACCAATGCTCCCGCAACCTTCCAAAGGCTGATGTGCCATGTATTTAAGGAGTTCCTGAGGAAGAGCTTAGAAGTCTATGTTGATGATCTTTGTGCTCATTCCAACATTAGACAAACCCATATTCCTGAACTCAGACAAATCTTTGACAAATGTAGAGAATATCAACTCTGCCTAAACCCAGAAAAATGTGTTTTTATGGTCAGGCAAGGCAAGATTCTAGGACACATAGTGTCAAAGAATGGCATATCCACTGATGAAGAGAAAGTGAGGGCCATAGCCGAGTTACCTAGGCCAAAGAACGTTAAGGAAGTGCAGGCTTTCATGGGGCATTGTGGTTACTACCGCCGGTTCATTCACATGTATGCTGTCATTGCAAAGCCCATGTACGGACTTCTGACTAACTTTGAGTGGACTGATGAATGTGAGAATTCCTTCAATGAGCTTAAACGGAGATTATGCTCCGCACCAATCTTAACTACACCAGATTGGAATAAGCCCTTCCATGTGCATGTGGATGCGTCCAATTATGCCATTGGATGTGTGCTTGCACAACCTACTGGTGAAGGTAATATGGATCTTCCAATTGCCTATGCGAGTAGACAGTTGAATGCAGCTGAGCGAAACTATACCACTACCGAACGAGAGGGGTTGGGCATGGTGTATGCGGTTAAAAAGTTTAGACATTATTTGCTTGCAAATAAGTTTAAATTTTTTACTGATCATCAAGCTCTACTATACTTGGTAAACAAGCCATGCAACACAGGTAGATTGGTGAGATGGTTCCTCTTACTAATGGAATATGACTTTGAGGTAGTGGTGAGAAAAGGCAAGACTCATTTGAGAGCAGATCATCTCTCTAGGCTCACATCCGGAGAAGCCCCACAAGGAGTATCAGATGATCTTCCTTATGCTTACTTGTTTAATTTGGAAGTAATACCTCAGTGGGCTAAGCCATTAGTGCCAGTATTGACATACGGGCCTAACCACCCAGTAATAAACACTCAAGGTAGAGAGGTAGTAAAAGCCCAGAAGTACCATATCATGGCAGGAAGCATGTACAAACAGACGGATCAAGGGATCTTGACTTGTTGTGTAGAAGAGGACGAGTACACTAAATGGTTGCATTTAGCACATGTAGGTGCGTTAGAGCAACACTACTCAAAGCAACGAACCTTACAGACACTAAGGAGACTCGGAGTGCATTGGCCGACTATGGAGGCTGATGTCCAAAAGTTGTGCAAGGAATGCCCAATCTGCTGCACTAAACCACCTGTGGAACATGCCACTCTTTATCAAGTGTCCATAGTGCCAGATTGGAGTGAACCTCTAGTATCCTTCTTAAGGACGAGAACATTCCCTCCAGACATGACTCTGGCTAGGCAAAGGAGTTTAGAACAAGAAGCCCAGGATTATTTACTCATTGGTGATAATCTATACAAGCGTAGTAAAGATGGTTACCTGAGACTATGTGTCCATGAGAGTGAATATCTCAAAATCTTGGATACTGCTCACCAAGGTGTAGCAGGGGGACACTTTGGACCAGATCGGGTAATCAAGGCAATACTATTTGCGGGCTTTTGGTGGCCAACCCTTCACATGGATGCACATACCTATGTGAAACGGTGTGATGTTTGTCAGAGAACTCAGTACCCTATACGCAAGGATGAGATGCCACTGAAGCCTATGATGGGTGGACGTGCGTTCTCTAAATGGGGAATAGACTTTGTTGGTCCTATTAATCCCCCAGCTAAGGGTTCACATGCTGAATATATCATCGTGGCCACAGACTATCTAACCAAGTGGGTAGAAGCGAAAGCTACTACAAAAAATGATGCTCAAACAACAACAAAGTTCTTATTTGAAAATGTATTCACGAGGTACGGATTGCCAATAGAGTTGGTGAGTGATAGAGGCACACACTTCTTGAATGAAGTCATAGAAAACCTTCTCCAAGAATTCTTGGTGATACATAAGAAATCGGCCCCCTATCATCCACAAGCTAATGGCCAGGCTGAGAGCACTAATAAGATCTTATGCAATGTGCTGACTAAACTAGTGGACAATAAACGCTCTGATTGGGACAAACAGCTACACCATGCTGTTTGGGCATACCGGGTTGCCTATAAAACGGTACTCCAAGCCACCCCCTTTCAGATGGTATTTGGCCAAAATGTTGTGCTACCTCTGGACTTTTTGATACCTACATTGAAGGTAGCACAAGAGCATGACTGGACAGGCCATGAACTCTCCTCTCGAATCTTTGATCTTGAACGTCTAGGCAAAACACGATTGAGAGCTGCAGCAGGAATCTATGCAGCGAAGAAGAGGCAAAAGGCATATTTTGATACACATGTGAAGGATAAAGGCTTGAAAGCAGGCGACCTAGTCCTAGTCTACACATTGAAGCAGCATGCACGGAAATTAGAGAAAAGAGGTTACGGGCCAATGATTATCAATAGAATCTCCACAAGTGCCGCAGTTCAACTAGCCACTTTAGAGGGCGATATTCTACCAAGTTACATAAGTGGATGCAGAGTCAAGTTATATCAGGAACCCCTCACTGAAGAGGTGCTAAATCGACTCAACACTGCCAAGAAACGTAAAGAAGAAGAGAAACGAATTAGAGAAGAAGCACAGGCAGAAGCTTTAGAACGCATCCGACGAATGAAATTGAGGAGACAAGGTAGAGACCCGCCTATGCTTGACACTCAAGAATCTGTAGGCTATCATATGGCCATGTGCGAGACTTCAGGTGGGCATTCCCATAGAATAATCGACCGACGACCTTTTGTAACCCTAGGAGTAGGACAAGGGAAGGGTGCAAAGTCTGTAAGAGCTTTGATTGACTCAGGTGCATCCACTAGTGCTGTCAAGTTGTCTTACTGTCAAGAATTGAAATTAACTGTCGATCCTATAGAAGCATATCTCATAGGATTGGGAGGTGTGGAAACCCCTTGCATGGGCGAGGTGGATCTTCCCATCTCCATTCAAGACGAAGTGATGACATTCAAAGTACTAGTGTGTCAAGATGAGGACCTCACTGAGCCTCTTGTCTTGGGTCAGGACTGGATCTATGATCATGCAGTCAACCTCAACCTAAGAAGTGGACTTCTTCAGGTATGGGTAGATCATAGCCGAATTACAGTTGAATTGGAAAATGAGGCACTCAAGGAACTAGGCAAGGCACAAACTCCTGGTCCTTCCAGGGGCGCACATGAAGTTGACAATGCTATTTTTGTCCAAAACTGTATGATGCAGAAAGAGGCTAATCTCAACAACGGAGCCAGGGAGAGGACGGAACTCCCTTCTTTTCCAAAGACCAGAAGGTTGCAACAACCAACGGCAGATCAAATACAGAAGAAGCAGAACACTACCGATACTGGATGCCAAAAAAAGGAGCAAAGAAGATTGTTTCAGCCATGGAAACAAGTATGGAGGCAGAAAGGCGAATACCCTCGTCAGACCAGGCCGACCCCACGGCCAAAAACCTCTTATTAGTAGTCAACAACACGACACTAATAAGAAGTCCATCATTAATTCTTCTGCGAAAGTGAAGTCTATTTGGGTACCCAAGAAGTCAATGAAGGCCAGCCCACAATCACGACAAATCTGGGTGCCTAAGGCTTGCTTGCGGGCTCAAATAGCTACACCAAAGCCGCAACCAGTACAACATGTTTCAGTCACTCGAACATATGAGGCCCAGTCTTACACATCACGCACGGACACATATTCTTCCATGAGCACTAGTAGAATCACTTGTAAATGGGTCCCTAAAAAGCCTCATCTTCAAGCAGATACCCCTATCAAACTCTTCAGAGTCTCCACAAAATCAAAATCAAAGCCCATCCACTACATTTGGCAACCTAAAACTTGTAATAAACCCCCGGACCCCAGTTGTAAATCCATGCCCACCTACTAACTACGTCACTCTCACACTACATCATTCCACTTAGTTCTTAGGTCCAACCAATTCCTAGCTACACACACAAGCACCGAGCACTTATTAACCTACTAATCTCTCCCGAACCTCATGATAATGTTGTAATGGGGACAAAAACGGTTCTAACTTGTCCTTTACAATGTTAACACATTGTAGCTCAGTGATGAGTAGCACCTCCTTTAATGTCAATCCGGGAAGACGTGAGGATGGTATGAAGACCTCGAGCAAGTGGCGGCACAAGTGCGTGAGTGAGAAGCACACAAACATGCACACACATACACACACACGCGCACACACGGCAAGACAAAGAGTGAGAATCAATGGAGTTCTTAGATTACTTTCAAAAAGCTCTTACAAGTTTGTTTCAATTACAATCTACCCCCAAAAATGAGCTCTCTAGTTCTCTTTATAGTTTTTGACTAGCTTTGGCCCTGTTCAGACCTAGTGTCCGGCCTAGTTAAAAATTAGGTTCCAGGGCTTATTTGAGGGCTCAAACGAGATCTAGAAAATACGAAAATTGGCAGGTAGATACTTCTAAAGCTCCTCAAGCTCAAGGACTCCTTAGCTTGCACAAAATGGAGCTACAAAAATATGAAATGGTATTTACAATGGTGTTTAGTGATGAGAATCACTTTTAATTGGTGTAAGGGTTTTGAAAAACTAAAGGGTTGCCTTAGTGCTAGATCTGCGTGAATGCTCATACGTGCTTCTTCCTGAAGAAAATTATTGGCCTATTTGCCAGATCTTTGTTGACTCCCTTGTCTGCTTGTGCCTTCTCTCCCTTCTGACTCTCTTCTCTGACTGCCATGCCTCGTTAGTCCTTCAGTTCCTTGTCTGCTGCTAACACCCCCCCCTCTCTCGCGTCTGTCGTCCCTGACAGACCCTTGTTGTGTGGGTTTTTGGATGTAGTACTCAACGACATCCTGCGCTAAGTGATGTTCGGCAATCCTCAATCCTTTGGCCAAATCTGTGAGTAGAGCATCCCAATCTACCGGCCCCGGGAACCTCTGGATGTGGTATACGTAGCTTTTTGGAATGGAGAGCTTGTTCCACTGCAAACAACTGCAAGAGATGGGATGGTCTGGGAATGAATATCTCGGAGTGATATTCCCAGAATCCCGTGACAAACATCTCTTCAAACGTTTGTTTGAAGCAGGCCGGTAGATATTTGATGCGAGCGTGCCATGCATACACAACATTAATCGATGGGGTTGTGCTCATGTCGTATACAAGGTCCTGATTACCTTCATTAAATCCTAATGCTGAGAGATGTGGTTCCTTGACATTTTTGAAGGTCCTGAAGGTGACCAACATAAGTTCGAAAATCTTCAGGCACATCTGAGTCATTACATCAGGTACATTCTTGAACCGGACCCCCCAATGTCGAATCGTCGAAATCATATCTCCAATAGTAGGTGGGCCCTTAGGGGGTGCGAAGTACACATAATTGAGCCACTTCTCACATCCTTTAATCGTCATCACTGTTTGTGTGTACTCCGGCCATGATCTCCTTCGAAATACAAGGCAATAACATGGGTTATATTTGATGTACAATGGCATGTTGTTCCATGTTCTTACCATTTCGGGGTAGGTTTCAAGAAGCCGAATTCTCCAAGTCGGTTGGCGAATATGTCCCTGCTTGGCACTTTCTGGGATGTCTTCAGGTGTAAACTGTGTGGCAGAGGTTGGTTCCCTCAAAGTGTGGTGCTTGATCTCCGCATTATAATCCGCCATGAGGACGCAAAAAGGAACATACAGGTCGTCCGATGGGCCGATCCACCTATGGTGTGAGAGATTCTTAAAATAATCGGATTTTATTACAACCTCCTCCAATTGGGACATCAATGCGATTTGGACTGCCACCCTGTCATCATGCGTCGTGGCTACTTTCTCTAATTTTTGCATCCATTCAGGTGCCTCAATTTCAATTGTGTCCATGCCCTGTTCTGTTCGCTTACCCCCGGGTGTTGGCATCGGGACATAGGGATCCTCGAATGTTTCTTCTACTTCGATTGGCACAAGATCGTCAGGCTCGGGCTCTACCAGAGGGGAGGGCTGACGCTCGTATTGCATGACCTTGCTACGTAATTCCTCAAGTTCTGCCCGGAGTTTAGTGACCTCTTCAGATGTATCTTCTGCGGTTGTGATCTTGTTGGGTGATGTCTGTCGGGTGGCCAACTGCCTTAACAAATCATCTCTCTCTTTTTCTAAAGCGGCATGGGCCTCCATTAGATCAGCATGAGTTTCTAACACCACTTTCATATTCTCATAGGGAATTGCCTTGAATCGCTCTGGGTCAATCTCCTGTGGGGAACCCTCCATGGTCGCCTCCAGGTTTTCTTCGTTCTGTTTCTGTAATCGTTTATTCTCCTCTAGCGCTGTAGACATATGCTTGCGTAGGAGGCCCAAGTTCCGTCGAAGCTTAAGGTTTTCCGTGATCTGAGAATGTAGCAGCTCGTCCATGTGTCGTCGTTCTTCATCATCTGCTTGGGGTGGGTTGGCTACTAATTGTGCATATTGTTCCTGTAATGTCACGTGCTGCTGTTGTAGTAGCTGCTTCTTCTCTTCAAGATCCCTACATCGTGCTTGGAGATCTGCGTGGCTTCGGAAAAGCCTTGTATGTTGGTTGTCAAGGTGTTGATAGTGTTGCTGAAGTTGGGACATGCATTGATACATATTATTAAATATATTATTAAGAGGAATGGTGGGAGAAATGGTGTTGAATGCAGAGGGGAAGGGAAAGGGAAAGGGAATTGTGGATGCAGTACTGGAGAAGGGTGAGGGGGGAGGTGGGGGAATGGGAGAGGGTGGGTAAATGGGGGGTGGGAGAGGTGCAGAGGTGGGTGACACTTCCATGGATTCAAAAGTGGAGGCCGTGGTGGGAGTGATTGTGAACATGGGGATTGTGGTTGCGGTGAGAGTTGTGAACGTGTATAGAGGTGTGTGTAATTGTGAACTCCCAGGAAGTGTGATCGGAGTAGTGGTGTTTACCGTGGCTGTGGGTAGACTTATGTTTTCAGTGGAAATAGAGTATGTGGGTTGACTGATGGTTTGTGCGTCGGTGTGTGTAGTGGGTCCAGAGGGGGTGACAGTAGAGGTTACAGTGGTAGAGGGAGGTGAATGGGGCGGATGTGGGGGAGAAGGTGGCAAGGGAGGTGATGGAGGTGCACTCGATGTGTGGGTGTCCTCGGTGTCGTGAACAGTGTGTGCTGTGCCAGTGGTTGTGGGGGTGCCTTGTGGTCCTGATCCTAATACATTCATTCGTTTTCCCGTTCGTGGGGGGCGTCTGCCATATCTTTTCTCTGTCCTTCGTGATTGCACTAGTGCAGTATGCACCGTTTCAGGTACTCCCAAAGCGTCCGATATCATTTCCAAGGTGGCACGGTATTGCTCGTCCACACCTTCCTCCTCCAGAATTTGGTTCATGAGGGCTTTACCTGCAGCTAATGATAGTCTGTGTTGCTCTTGAACTCGGTTCATCGTATCGTAGAGCTTCTTTAATGCGTTAGTATAGGCTGGGGCACCTTCCAGTACTTGTAGGGCTTCCTGATCATACTCTTGTTCTTCTGCTTCTGATTGTCCACCCTGTGCCTCCTCATGTGCTTCTTCTTCATCGTCCACATTGACTACGTCCGGTTGGCTCGGCTGGGCTTGGTCTGGGGCAGTTTGCTGTCCACCAGCTTGCTCTGCTTCAACTTCCGCATTTACAGCTTCGATGATTCTGACAACTTCTTCATCCGTTAGATCCTCCAAAGTGAATCCCTGTGGGAATTCCAGATCAGTAGGTACTGGTGGAAACACAAGGTTAGGGCCATCTGTGCTGTGCCTGGGTAACCTGATAGTAAATGGTTGTACTCGTCGGGGAAGTCTTGGGGTTGTTTCAGGCGTTAGGGTTGCACCGCGAGCTTGTGCACAAGGCATCTGGACAGCGCCTCTCATCTTCTTGGAGGGAGGCCCTACAGTTGACAATCTGCGTTGAAACTCCTGTGCTCTGGTCCAAATGAGAGCTCTCTGCACCGGTACATCATATGCGAGACATCTGTACACAATTCTTGTAAGCGCACAGCAACCATACAGTACAGACTTTTGCTTCTTATACCATCTCTGATGAGCCATATGAATCTGGTCGATAATCCAGTGGGGCATATTGATTGTCAAATCAAAAGCATCCGCTAGCTAGAGGCTAAACCAGATCTTTTTGGGAGGCATTGTGAACCTTTCCTGCGCGGGGAATGCGAAATGTTGCATGACCATGCGTAAGTGAATGGCGATCGTAGGTGTCATCGCAACCATGTCCTTCAACTTCGTCAGATTCCTGTTCTTCATATTGTTTGGAACCATAGTCTCTTTCTCTGTTGGAATGTGCATACCTTTCATGTCGAGTGCTTCTCTTACCAAGTTGATAGTCAAGCGGAAACGCTTCAGCTCGTTGCCCCTTGTGAGTGATGGGAGCACAAAGGAGTTGTATCCTTTCTTGTCTTTGCTTGGAGTGAGGGTACTAATTAAGTATGAGCACCTTAGAAAATCTGGCTTTGGTAGTTGGAACTTGAAGTAATCATAAAGCCCAGCCTTCTTCCATATCGACTTCAGTCCTTCATTATTCTGTAGCTTTTCAAACTCCCTGGTTAAGAAATGGTATCTGCCCCAACGTCCATTGAATTCTACCTCGGACTCCCACATATATGTGCCTTCACCCAGAGGTCCAGCAATGTCACTGAACCAGTGTGAGGTTTTGCCCACCGGCATTGTGTGACCCTGTGGAGGATTCTGAATCGGTATGGCATGTAATGCCCTTAATGCCACTGGTCTTTCCTTTAATTCCTCCTCGACCGGAAGGCTTTTGATGTCCACCACTGATGGAGAGTGTTAATCTCCAAAAGAACAACCTATTCTTGTGATTAGAACACCTCTATACCAAGAATAAGTCAAAACCTTTCACACATTTAAAAGATCAATTACTTGCTATCAAGAAATTAACAATTCTGTGAAGAGGATGATACACAGAAAAGTCTGCTGCAGTATTTCTTTACATTGACCTATCAACTCTGTAAAGTTTTTTATGAAACTTTGTACAAATCATCTCCTAGAGATTGCGCATCTATTCCAAGTTAAATCTCTTCAAAAGATTAAGTGTAGCTTGAGAAATCAACTTCTCAAGTTACCTATGTCAGAAACTGTACTTCTGAGAAGTCGATTCAGACACCCCTAACTTCTTAACTTTGATTCTCACAATATCTAACCCGTTTTGCCAAATGCTTTTAGCCACGAGTAGATCACCTTCCAACTTAAAGATTAAGTGCTTGCTTGCACAAAACTTTAAACTATGGAGTGAGCACTGACCAAAAGATTAAACACGAAATTTGCGCCTGTTTCAGAGAACTGTAGACATTCAACACATATGAATGTTCCTACTCACAATTCTCCTAGCCTGTTTACAATTGGACTCTGAAATTCAGGTCACAGGCTCATTAACTAACAACTTAGATATCCTCAAAAGGATTTCACAAATGATCAAACACAGAAGGAGCAGACACGAAAAGATCGGGCGCAATATTTCTTCATTAACTCAGAAAATTACAACTGAGTGATGAGAGCTAACACAAACTCACTTTTCTCTATCTCTTGACTTCTAACTCATGTCACATATGCTCTCATGTGCTCTCATATCATGCCCCGACTTTTCTCAAGGTATTTATAGATAATTTGTACATAATTCTTACTGAACAAAAGATCTAAGTCATCTATGACTATGCTAATGTACATATGTGTACACTTCTCTTGTCTTCTGATTGTAATCTTCTTCCACACTTTAGGAATTGATTCTTCCTTCATCATTTGATCTTCCAAGCCTTCAATTGGTGATTGATATGCACCAACAGCTCCCCCTCAATCATCAATTGAGGTTTTCTCTGTCTTCTTTATACTTGCCATATCTTTGAACCTTTGTAACTTAGGTCCATCCAAACTCTTTGTCATCATATCTGCCACCTGTTCTTTTGTTGGAGTGTACATCACTTCAATCTCTTTATCAAGTACCTTTTCCCTCAAGAAATGATACTGAATCTCTATATGCTTAGTCCTGGCATGGAAAACAGGGTTAGCTGCCAAATACAAAGAACTCATATTGTCTCCAAAAATTATTGGAGTACTATGATCAAACTCAAAACTTTTCATCAATGTCTTCAACCATATGACTTCTTTTGCAGCTTCTACCATTCCCTTATACTCAGCTTCTGTGGATGATAAAGCAACTGTATGTTGCTTCTTTGAACACCAAGATACTAGCTTATCTCCAACATAACATAGATATCCATGAGTAGACCTTCTATCATCTGAATCACCTGCCCAATCTGCATCACTAAACACTTTGATTCTTGTGTCAGAAGTGAAACCATAGTACAAACCTTCACTTAGGGTTCCTTTGATATATCTGAGTACCCTTTGGGCTGCAATCCAATGAGTCCTCTTTGGACAATGCATAAATTGTGACAACACACCTACTGCATATGATAGATCTGGCCTTGTCAAGGTAGCATAAATCAAACTACCTACCAAACTCTGATATTTCTTCATGTCATTGAACTCTTCACCTCCATACCTGCTTAATTTATGATTTACCTCCAATGGTGTAGTTGAGGTCCTGCAATCTTCCATGTTAAACTTGGCTAGAAGATTCTTCAAGTATCTCTCTTGTGAAACATATACTCCATGTTGAGTATATACAATCTGCATTCCTAAAAAATAAGATAAGTTTCCCAAGTCACTTATCTTAAACTCCTTCTCTATTTGCTTCTTGAGTTCATTGATTCCTTGAGCATCTGTTCCTGTAACAATAATATCATCAACATAAATGCACATGTAAATGTATCCATTTTCACTTGCCTTCACTAGCAAGCTACTATCTGCCTTTGATGCTTGAAAACCACATTCATTCAAGAACTTGACCAATCTGTAATTCCAAGCTCTTGGGGCTTGCTTCAACCCATATAAAGCTCTCTTGAGCTTACACACATAATCTGATCCAATTGATTCCATGAAGCCTTTTGGTTGCTCCATATATACTTCATCTGCAATGTAACCATTAAGAAATGCATTCTTCACATCCAATTGTGATAATTTCCATCCCTTGCAAGTAGCAATAGCAATCAATGTCCTAATTGTAGACATCTTAGCAACAGGACTAAAGGTTTCATCATAATCTACCCCATAAGTTTGGGCATAACCTTTAACCACTAGTCTAGCCTTATATCTAGACACCTTACCATCTGCAAACCTCTTTGTTTTATATACCCACTTGCATCCAATGACTTTCTGATTCTTTGGTCTTGGTACTAATTCCCAAGTTTCATTTTCAAGTAGAGCATCATACTCTTCTTGCATTGCCTTCTCCCAATTCTGTTTACCTTTGGCTTCTTCATAAGTGGTTGGATCTTCTTCTGTTTTCACAATGTAGGCATAATCTTTTGTTGTTAGGAAAGATGTATCATAACTATACCTTATAGGTTCTTTCCTTTCCCTTGTAGATCTTCTGATTTCTGCACTTCTTGAAGTTTCAGCCTCATTTGATTCTGGATCAAATCTTGGCCCTTCTTCTACATGATCCTGCACTCTACATCTAGAGTCAACTTCATCAACAATTTCTTCACAAACTTTTACCTTTGCCTTTCCTTTCCTTTGAATTTCTTCAACACCTGTATACTCATTTGGTGATCCTGAATACCACACATTTTGCTCATCAAATGTCACATCTTTAGTAACAAGAAATTGCTTTGTGGATGGACTCCATAACCTGTAACCCATCTGTCTATCATCATATCCAATAAACACATACTTCTCTGCTTTTGGTTCTAGCTTATGTCTTAATTGTGAAGGAACATAAGCATATGCAATACATCCAAATACTTTACAATGATCAAGACTAGGCTTCTTACCCCACCATGCTTCATAAGGGGTTCCTCCATCCAAAGCTTTGCAAGGCAACCTATTCACAAGGTATGTTGCAGTGTTAATGGCCTCTGCCCATAAGTAATTTGGACAATTCTTTTCCTTCATCATGGCTCTTGCAAACTCTACAAGAGTCCTATTCCTCCTTTCTGCTACTCCATTTTGTTGAGGGGAGTACCTGCAAGTCACTTCTCTTTTGATACCTGCATTCCACAAATAATCATCAAATTCTTTTGAGAAATACTCTCCCCCTCCATCTGATCTTAACCTCTTTAGCTTTTGTCCTGTGATCCTTTCTGCATAAGCATGGAAATGTTTGAATGTCTTGAAGACTTCTGATTTGTCCTTGATTACATACAAAGTAATCCACCTAGTTGCATCATCAACAAACAACACATAATATCTGGATCCATTTATGCTATAGTCCCTTGAGGGACCCCATACATCTGTATGAACCAATTCAAGCATACTTGAATACTTGTACCCTGATTTGTTATAAGAACTTTTATGTGCTTTACCTAATTGACAAGCTTCACACTTGTACACCATATGTTGCCCTTCAATGTTTGGCAATCCAAGCACCACCTGATTCTTTGACATCTCCTTTATAGCTCTCTCATTGAAATGACCTAGCCTTTTATGCCATAGGTCTAGCTCAGACACCTTTTGACCTCCATAGGTAAACAATGCATGTCCCACATTACCTTGAACTTTGAGAGTGAACAATCTTCCTTCCTTTTTACCTGCAATTATGGTTCTATATCCCTGATTTGGATCTTGTACATAGACACCATCATTTGTGAATCTTACCTCATATCCTTTCTCCACAATTTGCCCTACACTTATCAAATTTTTAGGAATAGTAGGGACATAAAGTACCTTGCTCAGAAGTGTACTTCCACTCTTTGTCTTCACTGATCCAATGCTCTCCACTTTATGTTTAGTATTGTCACCTGTTTGAACTGTATGTCCATTCACCCTTGCTTCCATATCAGTCATCAAGGATAGATTCCCACTCAGATGGTTGCTACACCCTGAGTCAATATAAAACACTCTTTGATCTTCTCCCATTGATTCATGAGTTGCATTCAAGATAAGAGTCATGTCATCCTTCTGATCTGATGCATAATTGTAATAGTTATTGTTGTAGGACTGAGATTGGAAGTTTCTTCCACCTCCTCTACCATATGATGTCCTACCTCCTCTTCCTCTGAAATTGCCTCTTTGGTTTCTGCCTCCTCTACCTCTTTGATTATAACTCTGATTGTTGTATCCTCCATTTTGATTATTATACCAACAATCATTTGCCAAATGATTTGTTCTGCCACAAATCCAACAAGCTTTAGCATTATCTTTGTTCTTACCTCCTCTTCCTTTACCTCTGAAATTTGTTTTCCCTTTTGTGAAGTTGGCTTGATTTGAATTCCCTTCATCATCATTTGATTGCTTTCCCTTACCATTCTTTTTCTTGTCTTTGGAGTACATAGCTTGACTTGTGCTTCTATCATTGTCTCCTTTAAGATCCTGCTCAAAGGTTAGCATGTGTCCTAGCAATTGATTAAGGTCAGGAGTAAAGTGATCAAGTGACAACTCTATGGATAATATAAAAGGCTTCCACTTCTCATCACCTCTTAGACCTGTAAGTATTTGTCTTACCAACTTTTCCTCTTCAATATCTTCATCCACTGCTCCCAAGCTATCTGCAATATCTTTCATCCTTGCCACATAATCTGAAATTGACTGTGAGCTCTTCTTCTTGAAGGTTGTGAACTCAGCCCATAGTGAGGACTTCCTTGACTTAGTTGTATTTTGGAAATGCTCTTCCAAGGCATTCCAAACATCTGTAGCACTTTCCAAACCTCTAATGTGAGGTAAAAGGTAATCATTTACAGACATGTAGATGATACTCCTTGCTTGAGCATCCTTTCTCATCCAAGTCTTCAACATTGCAAGTTCTTCCCTAGTAGGAATACTTGGATCTGCAAATTCTGGTTTTTCTTCATCTCCTGTGATAAATGATATAAGATCTTTGCTCATGAGGTGTGCTTCCATCCTCATGGACCATGCTGGATAGTTCTCCCTATCTAGCTTATCAATCTGCAAGCTTTCTCCCATCTTGTATCCACCTGTGTATTGAAACTTCAAGCTTTACAAACAATGTATGTACCTTTACTTCGAATTGAACTCCTTTTGCCTTTCTTGATGTCAATTTGTCTTCTCCTCAAGCTTTGACTCCAAGCTTTCACTTCTTGATCCTTCAAGTGTTGAATCTCTTGAATCTGCAGCAGTCGGGATCCTCCTTTTCTTGAAATTGATGTCTCCTGCTCTGATACCACTGATGGAGAGTGTTAATCTCCAAAAGAACAACCTATTCTTGTGATTAGAACACCTCTATACCAAGAATAAGTCAAAACCTTTCACACATTTAAAAGATCAATTACTTGCTATCAAGAAATTAACAATTCTGTGAAGAGGATGATACACAGAAAAGTCTGCTGCAGTATTTCTTTACATTGACCTATCAACTCTGTAAAGTTTTTTATGAAACTTTGTACGAATCATCTCCTAGAGATTGCGCATCTATTCCAAGTTAAATCTCTTCAAAAGATTAAGTGTAGCTTGAGAAATCAACTTCTCAAGTTACCTATGTCAGAAACTGTACTTCTGAGAAGTCGATTCAGACACCCCTAACTTCTTAACTTTGATTCTCACAATATCTAACCCGTTTTGCCAAATGCTTTTAGCCACGAGTAGATCACCTTCCAACTTAAAGATTAAGTGCTTGCTTGCACAAAACTTTAAACTATGGAGTGAGCACTGACCAAAAGATTAAACACGAAATTTGCGCCTGTTTCAGAGAACTGTAGACATTCAACACATATGAATGTTCCTACTCACAATTCTCCTAGCCTGTTTACAATTGGACTCTGAAATTCAGGTCACAGGCTCATTAACTAACAACTTAGATATCCTCAAAAGGATTTCACAAATGATCAAACACAGAAGGAGCAGACACGAAAAGATCGGGCGCAATATTTCTTCATTAACTCAGAAAATTACAACTGAGTGATGAGAGCTAACACAAACTCACTTTTCTCTATCTCTTGACTTCTAACTCATGTCACATATGCTCTCATGTGCTCTCATATCATGCCCCGACTTTTCTCAAGGTATTTATAGATAATTTGTACATAATTCTTACTGAACAAAAGATCTAAGTCATCTATGACTATGCTAATGTACATATGTGTACACTTCTCTTGTCTTCTGATTGTAATCTTCTTCCACACTTTAGGAATTGATTCTTCCTTCATCATTTGATCTTCCAAGCCTTCAATTGGTGATTGATATGCACCAACAACCACTTGGGGGCTGGTGCCTGCCTGGGAGCTAGTTCCTACCGTATCTACCATGTTACTTCTTGCTACCTGTCTCTGTGAGAATATACAAACATGTGTTAACATTGTACAGGACAAGGGAGGACCGTTGTTGTTCCCATTACAACATTAACATGAGGGTCGGGAGCGAATAATGGGTTAGTAAGTGCTCAGTGCGAGTGTGTGTGCGGTTAGCCGTTCGGTAGACCTAAGAGTTAAGTGGAATGATGTAGTGTGATAGTGATGTGGTTAGTAAGTTATCATGGATTTACAAATGGGGTCTGGGGGTTTTTTACAAGTCTGAGTCTGCCAAATGCAGTGGATGGGTTTTGCTCTTGGTTTCGTAGAGACTCTAGAGAGCTTTATCGGTGTCTCGGTTTGAAAATGAGGCCTTTTAGGGACCCATTTACAAGTGATTATAGGCGTGCTCATGGGCCTTGGTGTGTTCCTGAGTGTTGAAAACGAGTGAATACTGGCTGTGCGAGTAGATGGGTTATGCTGTAGAGGTTGTGGCCTCGGCGTAGCTACTTGCGCCCGCAAACAAGCCTTAGGCACCCAAATTTGTCTTGATTGTGGGCTAGCCTTTATCGACTTCTTGGGCACCCAAATTGATGTCACGTTAGCAGAAGAATTTCTGAAAGACTTCTTATTAGTATCGTGTTGTTGGTGACTAATAAGAGGCTTTGCCTGTGTGGTTAGCTTGAGTGCAACCGGGTGTTCGCCTTTCCGTACCCACACTTGTTTCACTTGCTGGGGCATTTTGCTGCGCAGGTACTTTTGATCTCGGACATAGGAAGTACTCTGCTTCTTCTGCCTTTGATCCATCTTTGGTTGCTGCCTCCTTCTGGCCTTTGGAAAAGAAGGGAGTTCCGTTGCATCCCTGACTCCTTTTTTGCGAACATCATTCCTCTGCAACACATAGTTTTGGACAAGAACAACATGGTCATCTTCATGTGTGTTCCTGGAAGGACCAGGAGTCTGTGCCTTTCCTAGTTCCTTGAGTGATCCATTATCTAACTCTACTGTAATTCGACTATGATTGACCCAAACCTGAAGAAGTCCACTTCTTAGGTTTAAGTTGACTGCTTGGTCATAGATCCAGTCTTGACCCAAGACAAGAGGTTCAGTGAGATCCTCGTCTTGACACACTAGTACTTTAACTGTCATTGCCTCATCATGAATGTAGAGGGGAAGTTCCACCTCGCCCATGCAAGGGGTTTCCACGCCTCCCAATCCTATGAGATATGCTTCCACAGGATTGACAGTTAACTGCAACTCTTGACAGTAAGACAATTTAACAGCACTAGTGGCTGCACCTGAGTCAATCAAGGCTCTCACGGTCCTTGCACTCTTTCCTTGTCCTATATCTAAGGTTATGAAAGGACGTCTTTGATCAATTATCCTATGCGAGCTTGTTCCTGCGACTTCACACATGGCCATAGGATATCCTTGATCTGCATAGTCATTCGTTCTAGGCTGATCTCTACCTTGCCTTCGTAACTTCATCCTTCTGATGCGTTCTAAAGCTTCTGCTTGAGCTTCTTCTCGAATTCGCTTTTCTTCCTCTTTGCGTTTCTTAGCAGTGTTGAGTCGGCTAAGCATTTCCTCCGTAAGGGGTTCTTGATACAACTTGACTCTGCATCCGCTAATATAGTTTGGAAGAACATCACCCTCTAATGTGGCTAGTTGTACTGCTCCACTCGTGGAAATCCTATTGATGATCATAGGTCCGTAGCCTCTCTTTTCTAGTTTCCTTGCGTGTTGTTTCAGTGTGTAGACTAAAACTAGATCTCCTGCTTTCAAACCCTTATCCTTCACATGGGCATCGAAGTATGCCTTCTGTCTCTTCTTAGCTGCATATATCCCTGCAGCTGCTCTCAGTCTTGTTTCTCCTAATCGTTCAAGGTCAAAGATCCTAGAGGAGAGCTCATGACCTGTCCATTCGTGCTCTTGTGCTACTTTCAACGTAGGTATTAAGAAGTCCAAGGGTAGCACTGTGTTTTGGCCAAATACCATCTGAAAGGGGGTGGCTTGGAGTACCGTTTTGTAGGCGACTCGATATGCCCAGACAGCATGGTGCAGCTGTTTGTCCCAATCAGAGCGTTTAGTGTTCACTAATTTTGTCAGTACATTGCATAAGATCTTATTAGTGCTCTCAGCTTGTCCATTAGCTTGAGGGTGATAGGGGGCAGACTTCTTGTGTATTACCAAGAATTCTTGGAGTAGATTTTCAATCACTTCGTTCAAGAAATGAGTGCCTCTATCACTTACAAGCTCTATAGGTAGCCCATATCTTGTGAATACATTCTCAAACAAGAATTTAGCAGTTGTCTGAGCGTCATTCTTTGTCGTAGCTTTTACCTCTACCCACTTGGTGAGATAATCTGTTGCAACAATGATGTATTCTGCATGGGAACCCTTAGCTGGGGGATTAATAGGACCTACGAAGTCTATTCCCCACTTAGAGAACGCACGTCCACCCATCATAGGTTTCAGTGGCATCTCATCTTTGCGTATAGGATACTGAGTTCTCTGACAGACATCACATCATTTCACATAGGTATGTGCATCCATGTGAAGGGTAGGCCACCAGAAGCCCGCAAATAGTATTGCCTTGATCACCCGATCCGGTCCAAAGTGTCCTCCTGCTACACCTTGGTGAGCAGTTTCCAAGATCTTAAGATATTCACTTTCATGGACACATAGCCTTAGGTAACCATCTTTACCACGTTTATATAGATTATCACCAATGAGTGAGTAATCCTAGGCTTCTTGTTCTAAACTCCTTTTCCTAGCCAGAGTCATATCTGGAGGGAATGTGTTTGTCCTCAGGAAGGATACTAGAGGTTCACTCCAATCTGGCACAATGGATACTTGATAAAGAGTGGCGTGTTCCACAGGTGGTTTAGTGCAACAGATTGGGCATTCCTTGCACAACTTTTGGACATCCGCTTCCATAGTTGGCCAATGCACTCCGAATCTCCTTAGTGTTTGTAAGGTTCGTTGCTTTGAATGGTGTTGCTCTAGTGCACCTACATGTGCTAATTGCAGCCATTTAGCGTACTCATCCTCTTCTATGCAACAAGCCAAGATCCCTTGATCTGTGTGCTTGTACATACTTCCTGCCATGATGTGGTACTTTTGGGCTTTTACAACCTCTCTATTCCGTGTGTTTACCAATGGATGGTTAGGCCCGTATGTCAATACTGGTACCAATGGCTTAGCCCACTGTGGCACCACTTCCAAATTAAACAAGTAAGCATCAGGAAGGTCATCTGACACTCCTTGTGGGGCTTCTCCCGATGTGAGCCTAGAGAGGTGATCTGCTCTCAAATGAGTCCTACCTTTCCTTACCACAACCTCAAAATCATATTCCATGAGCAAGAGAAACCATCTCACTAATCTTCCTGTATTGCATGGCTTGTTTACGAGGTATAGCAATGCCTGATGGTCAATAAAAAATTTAAACTTGTTTGCAAGCAAATAGTGTCTAAATTTCTTAACTGCATATACCATGCCTAATCCTTCTCGCTCTGTAGTGGTGTAATTCCGTTCAGCCGTATTCAATTGTCTACTGCCATAGGCAATTGGAAGATCCATATTACCTTCACTAGTAGGTTGAGCAAGTACACACCCAATGGCATAATTGGATGCATCCACGTGAACATGGAATGGCTTATTCCAATCTGGTACGGTCAAAATTGGTGCTGAACATAATCTTCGTATAAGCTCCTGGAAGGAATTCTCACATTCATCCGTCCACTCAAAGTTAGTCAGAAGTCCGTACATGGGCTTTGCAATGACAGCGTACATATGAATGAACCGGCGATAATAACCACAATGCCCCATGAAAGCTTGTACTTCCTTGACATTCCTTGGCCTAGGTAGCTCTGCTATGGCTCTCACTTTCTCTTCATCAGTGGATATGCCATTCTTTGACACTATGTGTCCTAGAATCTTGCCTTGTCTGACCATAAAAACGCACTTTTCTGGGTTCAGGCAGACTTGATATTCTCTACATTTGTCAAAGATTTGCCTGAGTTCGGGGATATGGGTTTGTCTAATGTTGGAATGAGCACAAAGATCATCAACATAGACCTCTAAATTCTTCCTCAGGAACTCCTTAAACACATGGCACATCAGCCTCTGGAAGGTAGCTGGTGCATTGGTAAGCCCAAATGGCATGACTCTGAAGGCAAAAATGCCCCATTCAGTGGCAAAGGCAGTCTTATGTTGATCCTCTGGAGCTATGGCTACTTGATTGTAGCCCGAAAATCCATCAAGGAAGCTGTACACTTCCTTGCCTGCTACTCTTTCTAAGAGATGCTCTGTGATAGGAAGCGGATAGTTATCCCGAATTGTGGCCGCATTAACCTTTTTCAAGTTAATGCACACACGCAGCTTTCCATTTTTCTTGGGCACAACTACGATGGGGGATACCCACTCAGTGTGCTCAATTTCATAGATAAATCCAGCTTCAACCAGTCTATCTATCTCTTCTTTGATCTTAGCAGTGTAATTGTCGTTATATGTGTAGGGCTTTTGCTTAGAGGGTTTAGCATCTGAAGTCATGGGGATGGTGTGTGAGCATATGTTAGGGTCAACACCTTTCAAATCCTTGTAACTCCAAGCGAATACATCTCTGTATTCTCTTAGCAGGGCTATTAATGCATGCTCTTCTTCCTCTGTTAGGTCATGGCCTATGTACGTGCATCTCTCCTCTCCTTCTTCTATGGCCTCTCCTACTTGTGCCTCTCGTTTAGGCATTCTTATCATGACTCTCCTGTCTTCTATCTCATACTTCTTAAAATTTTCCGGGACCTCAAACAAAGATTCTTCCTCTTCTGGTGAGGCTTCTCTCTTCTTTCGTTTCTTTCCTTCTTCCTTCGAAGTCACGTGTGGTGTTAATCTTACATCATTTGTAATCTCTCCATGCCTCTGGGGTTGAAAT
Source organism: Ceratopteris richardii (assembly GCA_020310875.1). Lineage (NCBI taxonomy): Eukaryota > Viridiplantae > Streptophyta > Polypodiopsida > Polypodiales > Pteridaceae > Ceratopteris > Ceratopteris richardii. The sequence continues at coordinate 5,744,935 of CM035421.1, read as the reverse complement.
TCTACTTCATGGAAGTATTCTTCATCTGATGCAAATGGTGGGTCCATAATGATTGACTCTAGATCGGAATCACTTGCATCCTCAAATGCATCAGGGCTAGGTTCGCATTCTTCTAGAACTGCCTCTCCCATGATTGGCTCTATGGAGAAGACTGAAATGTCATAGCCATCCTCATCACAGTGAGGTGTCCATTGTTCCTCGTTGATGGCTACATCCATTGTTGCTAAAATTTCTGCCCAGCCATGGGGTTCAAACTCCTCATCAGGAAAGACTACAGGTGCATAGGTTGGGTCTTGGATTGATCTATGGGTTTCTTTCGCACCTATCTCTCTGGCTTTTTCTCTCTTCTCTTCGTCCACTGCTACTTTGCACATCCATAAGTGGGTGTCTTCATGCATCCATGAGGATCCTGACCCTATGGAATGCACAGATTCCGTATCATCTTTTGCTCTATGGATGGGATTCCACTGGATAGGAGGTACATCTCTATGAGAGTAATCTTTGATATTTACTTTGGTTGTAACACCTAAGTGTTGCAGGTATAAAGAATTGGTTCCCCAATCCTGTACCACTTGCAACTGTCGCATAAATGGTCTTCCGAAAATCATCTCATAGGCATGATTTTTGCTGAAATCACATATAGCAAAGCTATGCTCAAACTCAACACCACATGTGGTGAGAGTTATGCCTTCTAGCAATCCCAAGGGCCTCTCTATATGACCATCGGCCATTTGCAATTTCATCCTCGTGGGTCTGAGTGCTGGCTTGCCCCAACGCTTCCATAGGGAAGTGGTAGCGATAGCAACTCCTGCACCTGAGTCTAAAATGGCCTTGGTGGTATGTCCTTGATAGGTGATGGGCAGGTAGGTGTTTCCTTCTTCCCCTTCACACATTTCTCCTATCTTGTCCAATGGTATTTCTGGCACTGTCGTCTGGGATCCTACCCGGGAACGTGGTTTTGCAACTTCAGTTACTTGACTGGCTACATATTTCCGCTTTTTTGGTCTATCCTTAGGCAGTTCTTCCAAAGTGAGATCGCGCTGCACCTCGGTGTTCTTTACTACCTCCGTGTTCCTAGGTATGACTGAGTCGTCGTTCCTTACCATGACTGTGGGTGCTCTCATACACGTGGACTTTGCTTCCCATGGGCCTGTGAAGTGGGGTAGCTCTTGTATGGAATTAGACTCAAAGTCCAATCTCTCGTGAGACTGAGTACTCTCATGTTCCCCGTAAATAGATGGGATGTCTTGTGGGAATTGGTCGTGTGCATCATCCACAAGTTCAAAGGGAGGAGCGACTTCACTTTCGTTATCCCATTTGTCTTCTTGAATCTCTCGTAGGAAGTCTGGTGCAAACCGATTCATAGAAGAAGAAGTGTCTGGCTCTGTAGAATTAGGCACATAAGCAACCTGGGAAGGAGGGTTTATTCTATCGTTGGCTCTCTCCTCGTTCTCATAGATGGCTGGAGTACAAGCTTCCTGGGGAGGATTTCTTATTCTATTACTTTTCCGAACAGGCTCATATGCTCCCTGAGAAGGGATGTAGGCAACCTGTGGAGGTACGTAAGCTTTCGAGGGAGGCTCATCTGCCTTTTGGGGGGAAAGATAAGCTTCTTGAGGAGGCACATGGGCTTCCTTAAGAGGCTGGCTTATCCGTTCTCTTGCCCTTTCCTTTCTTTGAGTGGCAGGTTCCTTTTCTGATTGTGCAATTAGCCTCTCTATTCTTTCTAGCAGTCCATCAAAGTGTAACTGCGTCTTAGCTGAGCTAGAGATGTTAAAGAGGCGGCTAGCTTCGAACATGGCTTGAGCCAATTCCACCATCTTAGCACAAATTTTAGTTCGTTCAAGCTCTAGCTCGGCTCTAGGGTAGCATTTTTCATGATCGGTTATGGTTGGCCCTTCTTGGATTCTGGCCTGATATGCTTTAAGCATCATGTTTAGGTCCTCGGGAGTGGGATCTGCTAGGACTGATCCTACTTTGGGGGGTGGTGGGATTTGATGAGGCGGTGGGGAAGGTGGTGGTACGGATGGAGTTGGGAGTGGTGGAGGCGGGGTAATGTGAGAGGGAGTTTGAGCTGTGAGTTCAGTTATCCTCGCTTTGGTTTCTCTTATGCTTTCCTCAAGTTCACTCATCTTTTTAGCCCATTGTCTTTTCATTCTTTCTCGACTATCTTTCCACGCTCTAGTCCTTTTCTTTGTCACGCTCTCGGTTTCACTAACTTCTGGGCTTTTTTCTTGACCTACACCCTGGTTTTGCTGCAGTGCCTGGGCTCTAGTGATTACTTGTACTGGTGCGGTGGAAGTCACGCTCCCTGTGGAGTCTACCACTAACCCAACAACGTTGATAGGAGTGATTTTTGGCATATTGTTGGGGTTCTTTGGGCAATCTCGTAAGAGATGCTCCTTTCCACATTCTTGGCAAAAGCCTTGGATCGTCACGGATTGAGTTTGTGTAGGTGGAGGTAAGGGACAATCACGAATGAGGTGATCTCCTTGACACCTGTAGCATGGTCCTCTAGGGAATGGGGGTCTTACCTGCCTTGGTTGAGGTCTAGGGTTGGGGTTTGCATACATGACGTTTGTATAATCTGACTCCCAACTAGGTTCATTTGGCTCTTCGCTGTAATAGGACTCACCATGTTCTGGAGACTGCATGTAGTACGCCTGGGGACTATCAACATGTGTAGAATCAAAGCTATGGTCACTGGGGTCATTTTCAGAAAGCAAGGATGTTACAGGGACTAAGGATCTATTCAGGTTCCCTTCTGCAGTAGTATACTTTACCGGAATCACATTAGCTGGGGCAGGGGGTTGTTGTGCTAACACAGCTTGAGGCCTTGGTTGAGCTTGATATGGTTGCTGATAAGGTTGTTGTGGCCTGCCATATGGCTGTGGAGGGTACTGGTTCTGGTATCTTCCCTGCGGTGGATAGGGTTGAGGGTAGGTTTGCCTAACTGTTTGCTTATTGTAGGGGCAATCTTGAGCAGTGTGATTGGTGTACCTTCGTTCTATGGTGCAGTACTGGCTACTAGGATTAACTGGGGGTTGAGCCATAATGGGACATACGTTCGCCATGTGGTCACCACCACAAGTATAGCACCTTTTCACAGGGGCAAACCTTGGGATTTGTTTGCTAGTTACACCTAATTTCTGAGCTACTTTCTCTGCGAGTTCCTCAATTGATGTGGATTGCGTGGAAGAGTGACTAGATGCACTATCTGAATCTTTCTAGATTTTGGAAAGCTCTAGTTCTTCCCCTAGGTTATCTTCAATGTCAATGCACATGCGTACACACTCTTCTATAGTCCTAGGGTCCTTCAAGTACACATATGATCTTAATTTGGTACTTAGCAATCCGTCCAAGAATAAAGCCACTTGCTTGGCTGGTGTGGGTAACTCCGAAACAGGGCATCTTTCAAGATATTGCCTAAATCTCCTTCCTGCAAGTCTCACGGTCTCTTGCGGGGTTTGCTTGAAGCTGTGAATCAGCGAGGAGGTATTATGCCTTATGCCACTCTTAGAGAATTCAATAATGAAAGCCTCTAGGAGTTGGTCTATGCTCCTGAACTGCCTCTCATTTAGTGGCTAAAACCATGTCAGGGCAGTGTTCCTAAGGGTCAGACCAAAGGCATTGTACTGCGTGAATAGATCCTCCACTTGTTCAGCTCTCAAGACTTGTCTAAACTCAGCCACATGATCGTATGGATCTCCCGTGCCATCGAAGTAGTTCTTCATGGACTTAACTAGCTGAGTCGGTCTCAAAGTCCTTGTGTGCTCTCTAGGTCGTGGTAGAGGGAACTCATCCACATTTCTTTGATTCCTGTGGGCTCTGAGTATCTCAGGTTCTACTCTATTCGTTTCCGTCCTCGTTCTTTCTCTGCCCACTGGGTTAGCAAAGCTGACTTCTGGTCTATCTCTACTTCTGTCTCTTTGCATTCCATGAGCTTGGGATGTTCCAGCTCCAGGGTGACCATAGGATACATTCGATCTCGGTTGGGGGAAAATGAATTCACCCTTCCAAGTGTAAGCATGCCTATCATTTTCCGTAACCACAAAGATCCGTTCTGAAGCATGGTCTAAGTAGGTCACTCTACCTGGGCTATTAGGATCCTTAAACTCATAGATCATGATAGTTCCTATATCAGTTGGCTGATTAGATTTATACCTCCAAAAGGCTTCGTCAGTTTCTCGATTGAGGAGCAACTCTATGCTCTTATTATCCTGGGGAATCCACTCTGGTGTTATAATCCTAGTGAGAACCGATTTGCCTCGAGGGGTTCTAGGTTCTGTACCCATGTTTCCTTGCTCTAAGTCCCCTAAGTCCGCTTCTGGGATCACATTTCCAAATTCGTCCGTCCTATCTGGGTGACTGGTGACTACGTATATGGTTCCTTCTTTGTCCAAGTAAGCTCCGTTTTCAAACTTGACATCTGGGCGCTCTAGTCCTATGGATTGATTATGATTCTTAATCTGTACCACAGATCTTCCTAGGCCGTCCTCATAGATGCTAGCACCTAATCGGTTGGTCCTAAGGTATTCCAACTGTGTTTTGTAAGGGCCTTCTACCCTGTACAAGTAAGGCACTCCTGAACTTCCCGTAGGTCTGTCCATGCCTTGAGACATCTCTGACTCACTGGTCTCAGAGCTAGGGTAGTACGAGTGGTGGCTCAACTACTGGGCCCAAGACCTAGCAGTGTGGTTAACACTAGCCTCCGAAGATCTAAGGCTTTGTCTCTCCCTTACTAGGTGTCGTCCTGATCTAAGGTTCATATGCCTATCTAAGTAGCCCAATTCTTTGCCCAGAGTACAACCTCGTTGCTGGTTACTTTATATTAGTCGCTTGGTTCTTTTTAGTTATTTCTCGTGTTTAAGGTCTTGTCTGATATTACGTCATCAGGAATACTTGAATGTTCTTCGTGCTTTCAGGTTGATCGTTCCACGTTAGGTTCTTTTCCTTTATGTTATCGACAGTACAGAGATTAGGTTTTTAGCTTGAACTTGAGTTTTTAGGTAGTATTCAACTTGATACCTGCCTATCGTCGCTCTGACTTACTCCTACCTCTCGTCGTTCTTAGCCTAAACTATGAATTGACAGAGGGGGTTAAAAGTTTCCAACCTTTTGTTTCCTGCTTGGTTGCCCTTGAGTGCCCAGGAAGTGTGTTCCCAAGCTTGCACTTACACTTGCTTAGAACACCTTTCGAAGCTCTCAATAGATCTGTAAGAGTTCCAAAGTTAGCCTTAAGATTTAAATTCCAAAGACAGAACCGATGAGTTTCAGTCCTGTAGCACAAACACTAACTTGCATAGTGATTTTTAAGAAAACAATTCTAAAGACCCCTGACTTTGATCCCCCTGGGTATGGTCAATTTCAAAATTCCCTCTCTGAAAATCAACGCATTATCTTTATAAAAAATAGTTGAGGGCGTGTAGTATATGCCACAAGCTTCCCAACAAGCCCTAGAGCTCAAAAAATTGATTTCGTATGAAGAAGTTATGACTGTTCAGGGTTTAGAGGGTTAAGACAGGATTCAATCTGGCTGACAGATCCTAGGATTTTCTCCCAAAACACAAGTGTAGGAACCTCCCGAAATGCTATTGGATTGACTATTTTGCCCCCAAAATTATCCCAAATTTTGAACAAAAGCAAACCCTAATTTTTGGCCGAAAAGCCTGTCAATCGCGATCGACAGGTCTATCAATCGCGATTGACAGAGGTGTCCGTCGGTCCTGTCAGTCGCGATCGACGGTGTCAATCGCGATCGACAGAGTCGATCGTGGCTGTCAATCGCGATCGACGGTGTCAATCGCGATCAACACATTTTCCGGATTTTTCGCCGAAATTTCAGTCAATCGGGGGCCTATCAGTCGCGATGGACACGTGGCTACGCGTAAAAGTCAATCAGTCGTTGAATTTCAGTCGGTCGCGATCGACGGTGTCAATCGCGACTGACAGAGGTGTCGGTCGTGGCTGTCGATCGCGATCGACGGTATCAATCGCGATTGGCAGGGTCCTACGTGGCAGTCTGTCGGTCGTGAAGTCTGTCGATCGCGATCGACAGGGTCTGTCGGTCGCGATTGACAGAGTCTATCGGTCGCGATTGACAGAGTCTGTCGGTCACGATTGACAGAGAAACACAGAATTTTTCTACTGTTTTAGGTGATTTGGGATGTGCTCAACATGCTTGTGCTAGTGGTGAACTTTGTTTTACCAAATGATCGAATTTTCTGTCGATCGCGATCGATAGAGGCTAGCGATTGCGAGACAGATTCGACGAGTTTCGTACCTGCGCAGGGAGCTAGGGATGGTGATTCAGCAAGGTCCTGCAAAAAGCTCAAGAAACATGCAAGAAAACACACATGCAATATCGCTCTCTCGCTCTCTCTCACAAGTGAAATGAGGGAAATGAGGTGGGAAAGGTGATATGATCAAAAAACAAAAATTTTCGCGATGATGGAGATGGAGGTGGGAGATGGTGATGATGATGATGGAGATGAAGATGGTGAAGGAAAAACAAGAAAATAGGTGAAAGTGAAGAAAATACCTACAACTCCAACGCGTCAACTCTACGTCTTACTATCACACGCTCGTCCTCAAAATTCGATCCCCGGCAACGGCGCCAAAATTTGGTGTAGCTCAGTGATGAGTAGCACCTCCTTTAATGTCAATCCGGGAAGACGTGAGGATGGTATGAAGACCTCGAGCAAGTGGCGGCACAAGTGCGTGAGTGAGAAGCACACAAACATGCACACACATACACACACACGCGCACACACGGCAAGACAAAGAGTGAGAATCAATGGAGTTCTTAGATTACTTTCAAAAAGCTCTTACAAGTTTGTTTCAATTACAATCTACCCCCAAAAATGAGCTCTCTAGCTCTTTTTATAGTTTTTGACTAGCTTTGGCCCTGTTCAGACCTAGTGTCCGGCCTAGTTAAAAATTAGGTTCCAGGGCTTATTTGAGGGCTCAAACGAGATCTAAAAAATACGAAAATTGGCAGGTAGATACTTCTAAAGCTCCTCAAGCTCAAGGACTCCTTGGCTTGCACAAAATGGAGCTACAAAAATATGAAATGGTATTTACAATGGTGTTTAGTGATGAGAATCACTTTTAATTCGTGTAAGGGTTTTGAAAAACTAAAGGGTTGCCTTAGTGCTAGATCTGCGTGAATGCTCATACGTGCTTCTTCCTGAAGAAAATTATTGGCCTATTTGCCAGATCTTCGTTGACTCCCTTGTCTGCTTGTGCCTTCTCTCCCTTCTGACTCTCTTCTCTGACTGCCATGCCTCGTTAGTCCTTCAGTTCCTTGTCTGCTGCTAACACACATGTTTCTATATTCTCACAGAATCAGGAGGCAAGAAGTAACATGGTAGAAGCGACAGGTCCGAGCTCACAAGTAGGAATACTTACTGCAGGAATCGATGTGGATAGTCTACCTGTGGATGTGCCACCAACTGAACGACCTGTGGAGCTGCAACACCTTCAGCAGATCTCGGTACCGGATCCACCCACAGGGATCACAGAAAGAGTCCATGCCAATTCTCATTGGTTCAATGGCATGCCAGGTCCATTAGGAGAGGCCAAGTATATATGGGAGTCTAAGTGCGAGTATGACAGATCATGGGTTCGATTCCAATTTTTCTCCAAGGAGTTTGAGACTCTACAGAACACCGAGGATCTCCAGACCATATGGCAACGTGCAGGGCTAGCAGAATACTTTGAAGCACCACTACCTAAACCGGATCTCCTCTGATGCTATTATTTGGTCTCCACATTACAAGCTAATGAAGAAAAGGACAAACCAGGATCATTTGTTCTTCCTTCCTTGCTGGGCAACAATGAGTTAAAGAGGTTTGAACTTACTGTGGAGTTGGTCAGCGCTGCTTTGAATATGCACGGCACACATGTACCTTCTGAGAAGGATGCCCTCGTTCCTACTAACATGAAGGATAGGAAACTACTGAAGCTTAAAGACATGGCAGCACTCACACCAAACGTGTCCATCCCTCTCCGTATGTGCATGCAACATTTTGCTTTCCCCGGCCAAGACCGCTTCACACAACCACACAAAAGAATCTGGTTCGCTCTCTACTTAGCGGAGACAGGTGCGTTACCAATTAAGCTGCCTGTATGGATTATAGATCAATTGTATGAAGCAAATAAAAGGTCTTCTAGGAAATTAGTGGTGAACGGTTGCTGTGCAATCACATGCATTATTTACCGATACCTAGCATACGATGTTCCCATTGAACGTGCCTTAACTTGGGCACAATTACAAATGTTTAAGAAGCTCAAGACGTCCACACATCAATCCAAGCGCATGAGGGGTGCGATCCCTTGTGTCCAGACAAGGGAAGTTCTGACTACTCCTGAAGTATCGCCACGAGGGGAGGCCATTGTACCTCCCTTTACCATTAGGATACCCAGGTCTGGGTCTGAAACTACGACACAAGTTGCCCCTTCAGCTCCTCCTGCTCCATCTGAATTTGAATTTGCTACAACTGGAGATGCTGAAGGAATGGATCCCCAGGACTTCAAAGCATTCTTGCAAAGTACACAACTCTCTGATGTAGAGTTTTATTCAGATGCAGAAGAACAAGGCACATCTTCACAAAGACGAAGAAAATCTACAAACGGCCGCCATGTACATTGGAGTGACGCTCAGCAAGGTCAACAACAAGGACACCTAGAAGAAGAAGGAGCATATGAAGAGGAGACCACTGAAGCCCCAGCCTATACAGCAGAACTCCGAAGGCTGTATCAAATTATGGAACGAGTGCGATCGCAACAACTGCTCACCGAACAGAGCAGTAGAGTACTCATGACTCAACTGTTGGAAGAAGCAGGAGTTGACTCAGAATATAGTGAAGGTCTCTTATTGATGGCAGAAACATATGGGGTAGTAGAAGTAGTGCGGACCGCCATTAGGAGGTCTCCAGTTCAATATGATCCACGAAGATTCCAGACACGACCACGCTCAGGTAAGAATATCCAGATCCCCATTACAACGGCAGAAAGGCCAATTATTACATCCGAACCCATCGGGCCAACCTCCCAAGCAACAAAAACTGCTAGCCAAGAGCACCCAGTCACCCATGAGGAATCCACCGAGCCACTACCACCCACACCCCCACCATCGCCTCCTAGAGCAGAAACCGTGGAAATCACCTCGACCACTCAACCCACCGAACCAACCTTCATCTTTCGTACTCCCATCTCTAGTTCAACCCTATTCTCCACCTCTGATAACCCAATCTATGAAGCAACCCCCATCACTACACAATCCACTGAATCACTCATAGAGCCTGCCCTAGGACAACCATCCCCCATGCCCTCAGCCATAGGTCATCCTGACCCTAGATCCATATTCATGGGTTTCCCTGCTACCACGCAACCCTTTATGCCCTCCTCAACTCTACAACCTCAACCCCCAACCTCCATCTCTCCACTTCTCCAATCCCTCCATAACTTCCTTGCTAGAACTTTTCAACCCAGGTCTCAACCATTCCCTTTATTTTCAGCTCCCCACCCCACTTCTCATCTATTCACCACTTTCACACACACACCACCTACCATTCCAATGTATATGGTAGACCCCACACTCGCACCCACTCCTGAAAGTATGGACATTTCACCACCCACGGCACCTCCCCCTCCCCCCACGCTTCCACCTCCTCCCATTCCCCCTCCTTCAATTTCACCCACACACACGTCTTCGATAGACACATCATTCACTCTTCCCCTTCCCCAATTCCCTTCCCATGCATCTTCCATTGTAAACACCACCCCCTCATCTATAGGCAATGCATTGGACACCATGCTAGCTTGTATATCAAACTTAAGGACAGATTACAATCAGCTCCAGCAACAGAATGCATGCCTGCAAGAGCACTTGGAGACACTACAACACCGCCTTGCTGCACTAGAGGAGGAAAATGCTCGCCTCCACACAATTCCAAACTCTCCAAGAGGCTCATAGCATATTGGAGGTACAGTTACAAAACAGAGATCAGGAAGCAATACAAGTGGTAGAAGGTCATCTATGGACACAGCTGGAACGCAATTCAAAGCTTCAGCGAAATATGGCCCTACTCAAGCGACATCTTGCTGCCGCTCATGAAGAGAATCGACGCCTGCAACTACAAAATGAGGAAAACCTAGAAGCAGCCATCGAAAGCACACCTGGGGCACCCATCAGCCCATCAAAGTTTCAAGCAGTGACCCCCGACAATATCAAGATCATATTGGAAGACTATGCCATGCTACTTGAAGCACATGACCTGCTATCAGAGGAACTGGGTCAACTGAAGCAGAAACACCAAAAAGAAACAACAGCAGCCTCTCAAACCACCTCCTCCGCGGCTTCACTTCTCACAGACTCAGAGGCCTTAAAAGATCTCCAGAAACAGGTCACCGAATTACAAGCACGTCTACTACAATACGAGAGACCACCTTCCCCTCCAGAGGCTCCCACCGACGACAAAGTAGTACAAATTCCTGTGGAACAAACATTTGAAGAAGAATACGACCCACAACCCTTCCCAGGAGGCCAACAAACGGAGGAAGCTCAGGACACATTTGAAGCACCACGGCCTCCATGGCTACGTCAAGTGGAGGAAATCGGGAGTTCTCACGAAGAGCGCACAATAGTGCAAAATCAGGCCATGAGGGTCATAGAGGAAACTGTGCTATAATCTGCTTACTTCAAGAACCTATCATCGAGACGCCTTATCCTCTCATCTGAACTCCAATACAGGCCTTATTATATTATCCTGGCTGATTATAATGCAGAAATACAGAGAGTCACGGGTAAGATTCCTACCTTTGCTACCCAATTTCAACCCGAAGACCTTCCTCCAGAGGTGCAAAAAGGCAAAATTCATCAACCCACCTGGCGGCAGAAACTTCTAGAGACATATCCAGAAATGCTACGCACATGGAACAACGTGCCTTTACATCTCATATACAATCCATGCTACGGTCCAGTTCCACGTCGCAGGTCTTGGAAGGCATTCAATATCAAAGTGCAAAACAACGCGCAATGCAAGGAATGGCTAAACTACCCGTACATTGCGCCACCACAGGGACCACCGTCGGTAGCATACATGATGGGAACAATTTGACATTGGATGCCGCGATTGAAGCCCATGCCAGATGTGGCAGCTCAAATGATGCTTAAGATTTTAGATATGATGCAGGTAGTCCTGAAAACCTTTAGAAATGCAGCCGCACCACAGGTACGTCTACCGGGGTTTACCAATGGAAATTATGATTTGGTGTATGACATGAGCACCACCCCCAGTATTCGTGTGGCTTACGCCTGGCATGCACGCATCAAATACCTCCCTGTATGTTACAAACTGACCTTCGAAGAAATGTTCAGATCAGGTTTCTGGGAGTATCACTCGGAGATCTTCGCACCGAAGCCAACACACCTGCTCCATCTCTTTGCTTGTGAACAAGCAATGTACTCTAAGTACTACACCACACCGCAACCAGAGGTCCCTGGCGCAATAAATTGGGATGCATTGGAAGCTGATCTAGCAAGAGGCTTAAGGATAGGAGAACACGAACTTGCCACCAATGTCATCCAATACTATATCGACCACCCGATAGAACAGAGGTCTGTGAGGGGCGACAGACGCTAGGAAGGGGGGCGTGTTGGCATACAAGCCAGATGAAGAGCATACTACCACAACGGAGCAGTCATGCGCCCAATCATTTTTTCCATGGATCATTCGCAACTCAAGTGATTTTAATCACTACACAAACATTGTAAATTCCGTTTTTGGTAAAATAGACGCCATTTTGTTCAAGCCAAGGAGTCCTCGAGCTTGAGGAGTAGTAGAATTAGCTACATATCAATTTTCATAATTTTTAGACTTCGTTTGAGCCCTCAAATAGGCTCTAGAACCTAATTTTTAACTAGGCCGGACACTAGGTCTGGACAAGGCCAAATCTAGTGAGAAAACTATAAAAAGAGCTAGAGAGCTCATTTTTGGGGTTAGATTGTTTGTGAATTGAGCTTATGTAAGAGACTTTTTGACTAATGCAAAGAACTCCATTGTTCCTCTCCTTGTTCTTGCCTTGTGTGCGTGTGTGTGTATGTGTGTGCATGCTTGTGTGCTTCTCACTCACACACTTGTGCCTTCACTTGTTCATAGTCTTCATACTAGTCCTCACGTCTCCACGGATTGACAATTAAGAGGTGAATCTTCTCACGTTGGTACTCACCATTGTGCTAGAGTGACAAGGGACTTCACTTTCTTTAGCCCATTTGTCTTCTTGAATCTCTCGTAGGAATTCTGGTGTGAACCGATTCATAGAAGAAGATGTGTATGGCTCCGTAGAGTTAGGCACATAGGCTTCCTTGGCAGGTAGGCTTTCTCTTTCACTTGCCTTTCCTTTATTTTGAGAGGCAGGTTCCTTTTCTGATTGTGCTATTAGCCTCTCCAACCTTTCTAGCAGTCCATCAAAGTGCAACTGCGTCTTAGCTGAACTAGAGATGTTAAGAGGCGACTGGCTTCAAACATGGGTTGAGCCAATTCCACCATTTTGGCACAGATTTTGGTTCGTTCAAGCTCTAGCTCGGCTCTATGGTAACACTTTTCATGATCGGTTACGTTTGGCCCTTCTTGGATTCTGGCCTGATATGCTTTAAGCATCATATTTAGGTCCTCGGGAGTGGGATCTGCTAGTACTGATCCTACTCTAGGGGGTGGATCGGATGGAGATGGGAATGGCGGTTGTGGCGTCGTGTGAGAGGGAGTCTGAGATGTGAGTTTAGCTATCCTGGTTTTTGTTTCTCTTAGGCTTTCCTCGAGTTCACTCATCTTCTTAGCCCATTGCCTCTTCATTCTTTCTCTACTATCTCTCCAGGCTCTAGTCCTCTTCTTGGTTATGCTCTCAGTTTCACTAGCCTCAGCATTCTTTTCCTGGCCTAAACTTTGGTTTTGCTGCAAGGCTTGAGCTCTAGTGACTACCTGTACTGGTGTAGTGGAAGTCACACTTCCTGTAGAGTCTACTACTAACCCAATAACATTGATAGGAGTGATTTTTGGCACATTATTGGGATTCTTTAAGCAATCTCATAAGAGATGCTCTTTCCCGCAATCTTGACAAAAGCCTTGAATGGTTATCGATTGGGGTTGTGTGGGTGCAGGCATGGGGCAATCACGAATGAGATGATCCCCCTGACATCTGTAGCATGGTCCTCTAGGGAATGGGGGTCTAGGTTCGCTCGGTTCTTCACTATAGTAGGACTCACCATGTTCAGGAGTCTGCATGTAGTAAGCCTGTGGACTATCTATGTGAGTGGAATCAAAACTATGATCACTCGGGTCACTTTCTGAAAGCAATGGAGTCACTAGGACTATGGCTCTATTCAAATTTTCCTCGGTTGCTGCATACTTTACAGGAATCACATTAGCTGGGGTTGGAGGTTGTTGAGCTAACACAGGTTGACGCCTTTGTTGGTTTTGGTAGGGTTGTTGATAGGATTGTTGTGGTCTACCATATTGCTGTGGAGGGTACTGGTTCTGGTATCTTCCTTGTTGTGGATAGGGCTGAGGGTAGGTTTGCCTAACTGCTTGCTTATTGTATGGGCAGTCTTGTGCTGTGTGATTTGTGTATCTCCGTTCTATGGTGCAATATTGGCTACTAGGGTTCACTTGGGGTTGAGCCATGATGGGACATACGGTTGCCATATGGTCGCCACCGCAAGTATAGCACCTCTTTATTGGGGCAAACCTTGGGATTTGTTTGCTGGTGACACCTAGTTTTTGAGCTACTTTCTCTGCAAGTTCCTCAATTGATGTGGATTGCGAGGAAGAGAGACTAGAGGCACTATCAGAATCTTTGTAGATTTTGGAAAGCTCTAACTCCTCCCCTAGGTTATCCTCGATGTCGATGCACATGCGTACACACTCTTCTATAGTCCTAGGGTCCTTCAAGTACACATATGACCTCAATTTGGTACTTAGCAATCCATCCAAAAATAAAGCCACTTGTTTGGCTGGTGTGGGTAACTCAGGAACAGGGCATCTCTCAAGATATTGCCTAAATCTTCTTCCTGCAAGTCTCACGGTCTCTTGAGGGGTCTGCTTGAAGCTATGTATCAATGAGGAAGTATTATGCCTTATGCCACTTTTAGAGAATTCAGTGATGAAAGCCTCTAAGAGTTGGTCTATGCTCCTCAACTGTCTCTCATTCAATGGTTGAAACCACGTAAGGGCTATGTTCCTAAGGGTTAGACCAAAGGCATTATATTGTGTGAATAGGTCCTCAACTTGCTCAGCTCTCAAGACTTGCCTAAACTTGGCCACATGATCATATGGGTCTCCTGTGCCATCGAAGTAGTTCTTCATGGACTTAACTAGCTGGGTTGGTCTCAAAGTTCTCGTGTGCTCTCTAGGTCTTGGTAGAAAGCATTCATCCGCATTCCTTTGGTTTCTTAGGGCTCTAGGTCTATAGGGTTTTGTCTTCGTTCTCATTCTTTCTCTTCCCAAGGGGTTTGCAAAGCTTACTTCTGGCCTATCTCTACTTCTGTCTCTTTGAGTTCCATGAGCTTGGGATGTTCCAGCTCTGGGGTGACCATAGGACACATTAGATCTTGGTTGGGGGAAAATAAATTCACCCTTCCAAGTGTAAGCATGCCTATCATTTTCTGTAACCACAAAGATCCTCTCTAAAGTGTGATCTAAGTAGGTCACTCTGCCTGGGCTATCAGGATCTTTGAACTCGTAGATCATGATTGTTCCTACCTCATTTGGCTGATCAGATTTATACCTCCAAAAGGCTTCATCAGTCTCTCGGTTCAGGAGCATATCTATGCTCTTATTGTCTTGGGGAATCCACTCTGGTGTGATAATCCTAGTGAGAACTGATTTGCTTCGAGGGGTTCTAGGTTCTACACCCATGTTTCCTTGCTCTAGGTCTCCTAAGTCTGTTTCTGGGATCACATTTGCGAACTCGTCTGTCCTATCTGGGTGACTGGTGACTACATATATGGTTCCCTCTTTGTCCATGTATGCTCCATTTTCAAATTTGACAGCTGGGTGTTCTAGCCCAATGGATTGATCTGGGTTTTTGATCTGGACCACAAATCTTCCTAGGCCGTCCTCATAGATGCTAGCACCTAATCGTTTGGTCCTAAGTTATTCCAGCTGCATCTTGTAGGGGCCTTCTACCCTATGTAAGTATGGCACACCTGAACTTCCTGTAGGTCTCTCCATATCGTTGGACATCTCTGACTCACTAGTTTCAGAGCTAGGGTAGTGCGAATAATGGCTCAACTGCTGGGCCCAAGACGTAGCAGTATGATTGACACTAGCCTCTGAAGATCTAAGACTCTGTCTATCTCTTCCTAGGTGTCGTCCTGATCTAAGGTTCATATGCCTATTTGAGCAATCCCAATTTTTACCCAAGGTACAACCCCGTTGCTGAGTTCTTTTGTATCAGTCACTTGATTCTTTTTTTATGTTGATTATCGTGTTTATGATCTTGTCTGATATCACGTCGTCAGGAATACTTAAGTTAATTTCCGCACTTTAATGTTGATCGTCTCACGTTAAGTTCTTTCTCCTTTTAAGTTATCGATCACACAGAGATTATGTTTTCGCTTGAGCTTAAGTGCTTAGGTAGTCTTCAACTTGATAAATGCCTATCGTCGCCCTAACTTACTTCTAGCACTATTCATACTTAGCCTAAGCTAGGAATTGATAGAGGGAGTTGAGAGTATTCCAACCTTGCTTGTTGATCCCTTGCCCTTTGGTGCTCAAGAACCAGGTTCTCAAGCTTGCAAAAAAACCCTTGCTTTGGATGCCTTCAAGTGCTCTCAATGTCGCGATTGACAGTGTCAATCGCGATCGACAGAGTCGATCGTGAGTCCTGTCAATCGCGATCGACACTTTTTCTGGAATTTTTGCCGTAATTTCAGTCGATCGGGGATGTGTCCATCGCGATGGACACGTGGCAATGCAAGTTTTGGTGTCAATCATCAAATTTCAGTCGTTCGCGATTGACAGTGTCAATCGCGATTGACTGAATCCTACGTGGTAGTCAGTTAGTCGTGGGGTCTGTCGGTCGCGATCGACACGTTTGTCGATCGCGATTGACAGGTCTGTCGATCACGATTGATAGAGAAACTCAGAATTTTTTTACTATGTTTAGTGATTTAGGATGTGCTCATCATGTGCATCATTAACCAAATAAGAGATTTTTCTGTCGATCGCGATCGACAGAGGTCGACGACACAGAGACAGTTTCGAGCTTGTCCGTACCTGCGCGATGTGCTGGTGGTGATGAAACAGCCAAATCCTGTAAGGAAGCTCAAAAACATGCAAAAACAATGCACACAAATCGCTCTCTCGCTCTCTCTCTCACAAGTGGAATGAGGGAATTGGATGGGAGAAGGTGATATGATCAAAAACTAAAATTTTTCGCGATGATGGAGATGGAGGTGGGAGATGGTGAGGGTGATGATGGTGATGAGAAAAACAAAAGAAAATAGATAAAAGTGGAGAAAATACATATGACTCCAACGCCTCAACTCTACGTCTTACCATCAGACGCTCGTCCTCAAAGCTCGATCCCCGGCAATGGCGCCAAAATTTGGTGTAGCTCAGTGATGAGTCGCACCTCCTTTAATGTCAATCTGGGAAGATGTGAGGATGGTATGACGACCTCGAGCAAGTGAAGGCTCAAGTGCGTGAGTGAGAAGCACACTAACATGCACACACATACACACACACGTGCACACACGGCAAGACAAAAGAGAAAGACAATGGAGTTCTTTTAGATTGCTTCAAAAGTGCTCATACAAGTTTAAATCTATTACAAGCTAACCCCCAAAAATGATCTCTCTAGCTCTATTTATAGTTTTTGACTAGCTTTTGGCCCTGTCCAGACCTAGTGTCCGGCCTAGTTAAAAATTAGGTTCTAGGGCCTATTTGAGGGCTCAAACGGAGTTTAAAAAATATGAAAATGGATAGGCAGGTACCTCTAATGCTCCTCAAGCTCAAGGAATCCTTGGCTTGCACAAAATGGAGCTACAAAAATATGAAATGGTATTTACAGTGGCCTTTAGTGATGAAAATCACTATTTTTGTAGGGATTTCCTCTAACGATTTGACATACACATCTTCGAGCTCCCTACTTGCTCCTTCTCCTGGTGTGTCCACCTCTTTGATATGCTTTAGCTTCATGAAAAAAATAATGGCCTACTTGCCAGATCTTTGTTGACTACTCTGTCTGCTTGTGCTTTCTCTGCGCTCTGACTCCCTTCGTTGGCTTCCTTGTCTTGTGAGTCCTTTAGTTCCTTGACTGCTGCCAGCAAGCATGTGCATAGACATTGAGGATAATCTAGGGGAGGAATTAGAGCTCTCAAAGATCTATAAAGACTCAGATAGTCCTACTATCCTCGCTTCCTCACAATCCACATCGATTGAGGATCTAGCAAAGAAGGTAGCTCAGAAATTAGGAGTCTCTAGCAAGCACATTCCTAGATTTGCCCCAAGAAAACGATGTTATACCTGTGGAGGAGACCATATGGCTAGTGTGTGCCCTATCATGGCTCAACCCCAAGTTAATCCTAACAGCCAATACTGCACCATAGAAAGGAGATACACCAATCACACTGCACAAGACTGCCCATGTAACAAACAAGCTGCTAGACAAAATTATCCTCAGCCATATTCACAGCAAGGAAAATACCAGAATCAGAACCCACAAGAGCAATATGGTAGGCCCCAGCAACCCTATCAACCAGCCTATTAAGGGTAGCAAATACCTCATCCAGTCCTAACGAAGGAACCCCCTCCTCCAGCCAATGTGATTCCACTGAAGTATGCAGCTACAGAAGAAAATCCAAATAGAGCTTTAATGCGAGTGACACCATTGCTTTTAGAAAATGATCCAAGTGATCATAGTTTTGACTCTACCCATATTGATAGCCCACAGGCTTACTACATGCAATCACCCAATCATAATGAGTCATATTGTTATGAAGAACGGAGTGAATCTAGTTGGGATCCAGAATATGGGAATTTCATGTACACAAACCCAAACTCTAGACCTCAACCTAGGCAGATAAGACCTCCATTTCCTAGAGGGCCATGCTACCAATGTCAAGGAGATCACCTCATTCCTGATTGCCCTCTACCAGCACCTAGACAAACCCAATCTATGACAATTCAAGGCTTTTGTCGAGATTGTGGAAAGGAGCACTTGTTACGACAGTGTCCCAAGAATCCCACCAATGTGCCAAAAATTGCTCCTATCAATGTTATTGGGTTAGTGGTAGACCCCATGGGAAGTGTGACTTCCACAGCCCTAGTGCAAGTCATCACAAGAGCTCAAGCACTTAAGCAAAACCAAGACTTAGGCCAGGAGAAGAATTCGGAGGTTAGCAAGACCGAGAGTCAGAATAAGAAGAGGACAAGAGCTTGGAGAGAAATTCGTGAACGTATGAAAAGGCAATGGGCGAAGAAGATGAACGAACTCGAGGAAAGTTTGCAAGAGACCAAAGCCAAAATAATAGAAATCACATCTCAAATGCACTCTCACACACATCACCTCCACTACCATCCCCATCACCTTCCATCCCCCAACCTTCTAATCCACCACATGTAACCCACCCACCACCCCGAGTAGGACCAGTCTTAGCAGATCCCACTCCTAAGGACATAGACATGATGCTTAGGGCATATCAGGCCAGAATCCAGGAAGGGCCAAATGTAACAGATCATGAAAAGCATTACCCTAGAGCGGACTTAGAGCTCGAACGAACAAAACTTTGTGCCAAGATTGTGGGATTGGCTCAAGCCATGTTTGAGGCCAGTCGACTCTTCAATTGCTCTAGCTCCACTAGAACATCATTGCATTTTGATGGTCTATTAGATAGATTGGATAGGTTAATTGAGAAGTTTGGAAAAGGAGTCACCTCCCAGTCTAAGGAGAGTGCAAGTGATAGAATAAGCATTCCTCCCCAAGAAGCTTATGTGCCTAACTCCACTGAACCAGACACCTCTTCTTCTATGAATCGGTATTCACCAGAATTCCTATGAGAGATTCGAGAAGAGAAATGGGCTAAAGAAAGTGAAGATCCTCCTCCAATTGAACTTGTGGATGACGCGCATGATCAATTCCCACAAGACATTCCTTCCATTTCGAGTCTAATTCCTTACAGGAACTACCCCATTTCACAGGCCCATGGGAATCTAAGTCTACTTGTATGAGAGACCCACGGTCATGATAAGAAATGAAGACTCAATCATACCGAGGAATACGGAGGTAGTAAAGAACACTAAAGTGCAGTGCAATCTCACTTTAGAAGAGCTACTCAAGGTTAGGCCAGAACTATGGAAACATGTTGCCAATCAAATGCCAAAAGTAGTACAAACTAATTCCTAGGTAGGATATCATAAAATGGTGCCAGAAATACCCTTGGACAAGATAGGAGACATGAGCGAAGGAGAAGAAGGAAACACCTATCTTCCAATTACCCATCAGGGGTACACAACCAAGGCAATTTTGGACTCAAGTGTAGGAGTTGCAATTTCTACCACTTCCTTATGGAAGCATTGGGGCAAGCCAGCACTCAAGCCAATGAGAATGAAATTTCAAATGGCTGATGGTCACATTGAGAGACCTTTAGGACTACTAGAAGGGATAACTCTCACCACTTGTGGTGTAGAGTTTGAACATACTTTTGCTATATGTGACTTTAGCAAAAATCAAGCCTATGAGATTATTCTGGGAAGACCATTCTTGAGACAATTGCAAGTAGTACAATATTAGGGAACCAATTCCTTATATTTGCAACACTTAGGTGTTACAACCAAAGTCAATCTCAAGGATTTCTCTCATAGAGATGTGCCCCCTATTCAATGGAATCCCATCCATAGAGCCACAGACGATACGAAGTCAGTGCATTCCATAGGATCATGAACCTCATGGATGCATGAAGATACTCACTTATGGATGTGCAAAGTAGCAGCAGAAGAAGACAAGAGAGAAAAAGCAAGAGAGTTAGGTGCAAAGGAAACCCATAGATCAATTCAAGACCCAGCCTATGCAACTGTAGTATTTCCTGACGAAGAATTTGAACCTCATGGTTGGGCGGAAATTTTAGCAACAATGGATGTAGCCATCAATGAAGAACAATGGACACCCCACTGTGACGAGGATGGCTATGACATTTCAATCTTCACAATAGAGCCAATCATGTGTGATCCGATTATTGAAGAATGTGAACCTAGCACTCATGCATTTGAGGATGCAAGCGACTCGGATTTAGAGTCAATTATTATGGACCCACCTTTTGCATCAGATGAGGAATATTTCTATGAAGTAGAATCTCACCCTCAGAGACACGAAGAAATTCAGAATGAGGTGAGATTAACCACACAAGTGACCACTAAGAACGAAGGCATGAAGAGGAAGAAGAGAGAAGTCACACTAGAGGAAGAAGAATCTTTGTTTGAGGTCCCTGAAAATTTCAAGAAATATGAAATAGAAGATAGGGGAGTCATGGTAAGAATGCCTAAAAGTGAAGCTATCATAGGAGAAGCCTATGATAACAAAGAAACTACAAAGAAAACCATAGTGACCATAGAGAAAGGTGAAGAGCAATGCACATACATAGGACACGACCTAAGTGAAGATGAGGAGCAGGAGTTGATAGCCTTACTACGAGAATATAGAGATGTGTTTGCATGGAGTTACAAGGACCTAAAAGGTGTAGACCCTGACATATGCTCACAGACGATCCCCATGACCTTAGATGCGAGGCCCTCTAAATAGAAGCCATACACATACAATGAAATCTATGATGCCAAGATCAAAGAAGAGATAGATCGCTTGGTTGAAGCTGGATTTATCTATGAAATCGAGCACATTGAATGGGTATCCCCCATTTTAGTGGTGCCCAAAAAGAATGTCAAATTACGTGTATGCATTAACTTGAAGAAGGTTAATGCAGCCACTATCAGGCAGTTATCCACTTCCTATCACTGAGCATCTATTAGAAAGGGTAGCAGGCAAGGAAGTGTATAGCTTCCTGGATGGGTTCTCTGGTTACAATCAAGTAGCCATTGCACCAGAAGATGAGCATAAGATGGCTCTTGCCACAGAATGGGGCATATTTGCTTTTCGGGTAATGCCATTTGGTCTAACCAATGCGCCCACAACCTTCCAGAGACTGATGTGCCATGTGTTTAAAGAGTTCCTGAGGAAGAATTTGGAATTCTATGTTGATGATCTCTGTGCTCATTCCAACATTAGACAGACACATATACCTGAACTGAGGCAAATCTTTGACAAATGTAGAGAATATCAAGTCTATTTGAACCCAGAAAAGTGTGTTTTCATGGTCAGGCAAGGCAAGATTCTAGGACACATAGTGTCAAGGAAGTGCAAGCTTTCATGGGGTATTGTGGCTATTACTGACCTTTATACACATGTATGCCATCATTACAAAGCTCTGTACGGACTTTTGACCAATTTTGAGTGGACTGATGAATGTGAGAAATCTTTCAATGGGCTTAAACGGTGATTATGGTTAGCATCAATCTTGACTACACCAAATTGGAACAATCCATTCCATGTCCATGTGGATGTATCCAATTATGCTATTGGGTGTGTACTTGCACAACCTATGGGCGAAGGTAATATGGATCTTCCAATTGCCTATGATAGTAGGCAGTTAAATGCAGTTGAACAAAATTATACCACTACTGAGAGAGAAGGATTAGGCATGGTATATGCGGTTAAAAAATTTAGACAATATTTGCTTGCAAATAAGCTTAAAATTTTTACTGATCATCAAGCTCTACTCTACTTGGTAAACAAGCCATGCAATATAGGTAGATTAGTAAGATAGTTCCTCTTACTAATGGAATATGACTTTCAGGTAGTGGTGAGAAAAAGCAAGACTCACTTGAGAGCAGATCATCTCTCGAGGCTCACATCCGAAGAGGCCCCACAAGGAGTATCAGATGACCTTCCTGATGCTTACTTGTTTAATTTGGAAGTTGTACCATAATGGGCCAAGACCTCAGTGCCAGTACTGACATATGGGCCTAAACATCTAGTAGTAAACACTCAAGATAGGGAGGTTGTAAAAGCCCAGAAGTACCATATCATGGCAGGGAGTATGTACAAACATGCAGATCAAGTAATATTAGCTTGTTGCGTGGAAGAGGAGGAGTACGCGAAGTGGTTACAATTAGCACATGTGGGTGCATTGGAGCAACACTACTCGAGGCAAAGAACTTTATAGACACTAAAGAGACTTGGAGTGCACTAGCCAACTATGGAACCAGATGTCCATAGGATGTGCAAGGAAAGCCCAATCTGCAGCATTTGATTGCGTGTGGAACGTGCCACTCTTTATCGAGTGTCTTTAGTGCCAGATTGGAGCGAGCCACTAGTAGCCTTCTTGAGGACGAGACTTGGAGTGCACTAGCCAACTATGGAACCAGATGTCCATAGGATGTGCAAGGAAAGCCCAATCTGCAGCATTTGATTGCGTGTGGAACGTGCCACTCTTTATCGAGTGTCTTTAGTGCCAGATTGGAGCGAGCCACTAGTAGCCTTCTTGAGGACGAGAACCTTTCCCCAAGATATGACGTTGGCTAGACAAAGGAGCTTAGAACAAGAGGCACTAGACTACTCACTCATTGGAGATAATTTATACAAACGTGGTAAACATGGTTACCTAAGACTATGTGTCCATGAGAGTGAATATCTTAAGATCTTGGAAACTGCTCACCAAGGTGTCGCAGGAGGACACTTTGGACCAGATAGGGTGATCAAGGCAATACTATTTGCAGTTCTTTGGTGGCCATGTTTCACATGGATGCACATACCTATGTGAAGAGGTATGATATTTGTCAGCAAACTCAGTATCCTATATGTAAAGATGAGATACCATTGAAACCTATGATGGGTGGACGTGCATTCTCTAAGTGGGGAATAGACTTTGTAGGTCCTATTAACCCCCCAGCTAAGAGTTCACATGCTCAATACATCATTGTGGCCACAGACTATCTAACTAAGTGGGTAGAAGTGAAAGCCACTACAAAGAACGATGCTCAAAAAACAGCTAAGTTCTTATTTGAGAATGTGTTCACCAGATATGGCTACCAATAGAGTTAGTAAGTGATAGAGGCACGCACGTCTTGAATGAAGTCATAGAAAACCTTCTCCAAGAATTCTTTGTGATACATAAGAAGTCTACCCCCTATCATCTATGCAAGAAGGCATGGAGAAAGCATGATTCACAAACAACACGAAAATATGCGTGAAGGTAGAAGACCTCAAAATATTTTCAAGAGTTACCCTTTTAGGGTCACTCATTTTTGTCAGATTAGAGTTTCGGAGCCATCTCGACCTCCATTTCAAGCCCACAAGGTGGGGCCCACAGAGAAACTAGTTCAATTTGTGAAACTATAACTTGCATCTTGTTCTAAAACACTCATATATTTTAGATCCAAAATTTCAAGTGATTTTGTGTACTATTGATACACGAAAACTGTGTTTTTCTGAGATCAAATTATCATGTCATAGTGCGATAGTGTTCAAGCAGAAGTGTTGCTTATAGTGTTTTGTGGTGTTGTGAATTGTTGCAAAAATGCCAAACACAGATGGAATGAGTCCGCTTATGAGCGATATACTAGACAAGAACAACTTCCATGCTTGGAGATTCAGGATGATGAATTTCCTGATGGGAAAAGGCTACTGGAAGTACATCGAAGGAGAGAATGAAAACACTCTGTAGTTACCAGAGAGGAATTGGACTGCAGAACAATTAAGAGCGTATGAAGAATGGAATCAAGGAGCATGAAAGGTAATGTATTGGCTATTTGTTAGCATACAGGATAGCATGATTGGGCACATATAGGATGCCAAGACTCCGAAGGAGGCTTGGAATAGTTTGGTCACATTGTTTGGGACCAATACAAAGGCACTGAAATTGCAACTCAAGAATGAACTTCATACATTGGAGAAAAAGAGCATGTCGGTAAGTGACTACACTCTGAAAATCAAAAGCATATGTGAATCACTTGCATCTATTGGTGTGAATGTAGATGATTATGATAAGGTGAAAGTGTGCCTTCGTGGTAGGAGCTGCATATAAACAGTTCAAAACTTCCATACAAACCAGGGAAAATATTTTGAATTTTGTTAATCTAGTATGTGTTGATTATTGAAGAAAAGAATCTTGATGAGGATTCAAAATCCCAAGGAAAACCTAGTTCTTAGCAGGTATTCTACTCTAGAAGAGGAAGAGGAAGAGGTAAAGGCAAAGGCTTCGGAAGCGGAAGAGGACACAGTAACAAAGAACAAGGTCAACAACAGAATCATGCAGGAGGAAGAGGATAGTGTTGAGGTAGGTGGAGCCAAAGAGGTCACAAAAATTTCCAAAGAAATGATTCATGTAATGAAGTAAAGGATGTTGGAATTGTGGTAAACCTGGATACTTTGAACATGATTGCAGGTTGAAGAATCAAAATAATAGAAGATAGCAAAACAATTATGCATCCACGAGTGTAGATGATTCTGAGAAGTTGTTCATGGTCCAACATCATATGATGAATGTGATGTCTGCTAATGCTTCAAAATCAAATGGTAATGTTTGGTATGTTGATTCAGGTGCTTCAAATTACATTACCGGTCATGTGGAATGGTTTAGTAGTTTGTAGAAATTGCCAGTTCCTAGATATGTTGAAACAGGTGATGATGACACATCACACCCTATCGAGCATACAAGAAATATAGCACTGTCTATGGAGGATGGGAAGGTAAAACATCTTGTTGATGTGTTGCATGTTCCAAATATAACAAAGAATCTGGTTTCTATTGGACAAATGGTTGACCATGGATTACAACTCAGGTTCAAGGTATGTGCAGCATGTCAATTTGGTAAACAGTTAAAATCATCATTTCCACATGACAAGCATGTTAGTGAGAATGTGGTAGAAATAGTACATACAGATGTTTGGGGTCCTACAAAGACCACATCTATGGGCGGTTGTAGGTTTTATGTTACTTTCATTGATGACCATACATGAAAAGTGTGGGTATATTTCATGAAAGAGAAGAGTGAGGTATTCACGCGCTTCGAAAATTTCAAAGCTATGGTGGAAAAGTATATAGGGAAGTATATTTAGACATTAAGATCTGATGGAGGATGTGATTACATGTCAAATGAGTTCAACAACTTTCTAAAAAGTCATAAAATTCGATATCATTTTTCATGCAGGTACACACCACAACAGAATGGTGTTGCTGGATGCAAAAATAGACATATTGTAGAAATATCAAGAGCCTTGATGGCTGAGAAGAATATGCCTTATTGTTATTGGGCAGAACTTGTGCATAGGGTTGTATACATAATGAACAGAACTCCAACTGTTGTTGTACATCAAGTTACACCTAAAGAGAAGTTCATATATAAAAAGCCAAACTTATCACATATGAAAGTTTTTGGTTGTATTTCATATGTACATGTTCCAGATGAGATGAGGATGAAGCTTGATCCTAAAGCAGAAAAATGTGTATAAGGGATATAAATGTTATAACCCACTCACATGACAGGTGAAGGTGAGCAGAGATGTGGTATTTGATGAAATGTCAAGCTTCTACATAGACACCAAAGAAGGACTAAATCTTGAACCAAATGACAAAGAAAATGCTGAAAAATCAAGTGCAGAATCTCAAGTTTTGAGTGGACCAAATGCATCACCATGCAATAGTTCCAACTCAAATCCATGGACTGGAAGATGGCATGGAAACTTTAGTCCAGCAAATTCATCAAATACATCCAAGAAAGGTAAAGAAAAGCTTTCTGCTAGTAGTAAAACATGTGCAAGTTTTGAAGACATTGATGGATATTCAAGCAGTTTAGAAAAGAGTCTTGATGGGGAACTTGGATTGCCCTCTGTGAAGACTCTAGGAGTAAGAAAGGCACATGCAAATGATACAAGGAGAAGTAACCTAGGACCAAGAAGATCTAGAAGGATGTGGAATTCAGTGCAACGATTGACGTATGACAGTTATATGGCTCGTCATTGTGCCTACATGACCAAGGTAATACAAGATGTTGAACCTTCTTGTTTTGAAGATGCAATTGGAAATAGAGATTGGGAAAAAACTATGGATGAGGAGATGGATGCACTTTATGGAAATGATACATGGAAGCTAGTCCCATTGCCACAAGGAAAGAAAGCTATATGCTGCAAGTGGGTTTACAAGGTAAAGCACAATGTTTATGGTAGCATAAGTAGGTACAAAGCATGATTGGTAGCAAACGAATATGCACAGACATATGGCATTGATTATGAGGAAACATTCATCCCTGTAGCTAAAATGTCTACTGTTAGAACACTTGTTGCATTAGCTATAGCAAAAGGATGGACTTTGCATCAAATGGATGTGAAGAATGCTTTCTACATGGTGAGTTACAGGAAGAAGTATACATGGACCAGCCACAAGGATATGAAGATTCAAAGCACCCAAAGTATGTTTCCAAGTTGCAAAAGGCTTTGTATGGGCTAAGCAAGCTCTTCGTGCATGGCATGCAAGGATTGTTGATTACTTAACCACCATTGGGTTTTCTATGTGTGATGTAGATCATTCATTATATGCAAGGAAGGGTGCTGATGACATCACAATTTTGGCTATCTATGTTGATGAATTGATTGTAGGTGGTGATAATGAAGAAAGCATTAAAGAGGTAAAGCAACTTCTTATGCAAGAATTTGATTTTAAAGATCTTGGTGTGTTGCACTATTTCTTGCGCATTGAGTTTATACATACAGAAACAGGTATATGGATGTTGCAAAGTCAATATGCCTTGAATATGTTGCTAAAATATGGTATGGCTTATTGTAAGCCAATTTCTATGCGATTATATCATAATTTGAAGTTAGATACTACATTAGGTGAAGCATTGGAAAATGCTACTATGTACAAGAAAATTGTGGGAAGTTTGATATACCTCACAATTACGAGGTCTGATCTTAACTACCCTATTGGACTTGAAGTTCAATTTATGAAGGTTCCCAGGAAGCCACATTTAGATGCTATGAGGCACACTCTACGTTATGTGAGTGCTACTTTGGATTATGCATTGTTTTATGAAGTTGGTATAGATTTGTAGGTTCATGGATACACTGATGCAGATTGGGCTAGTAGCATTCCAGATAAAAAATCTACCAGTGTCTTTTGATTCTCACTTGGGAGTGTAGCTATTACATGGAGTAGCAAGAAGCAACGCACTGTTGCTTTGTCGAGTACAGAGGCTGAGTATAGAGGTGCTGTAATGGAAGCATGTGAGGCATCATGGCTGGATATGTTACGTGTTGATTTAGGTGTGCAAGTGCAAAAGCCTATCACCATATATTGTGATAATCTTAGCAATATACAGTTATTTTGGAACCCTATTTTTCATGCTACAACAAAGAATATTGAGGTACATTATCACTTCATCAGAGAGAAGGTATTAGTAGGTGATAATCTTGTTTATGTGAGAACAGATGAGCAGGTTGCTTATACTTTCACTAAATCACTTGGAGCAGAGAAGTTGAAGAAGTTTTGGAATATGCTTGGATTAGAGGATATGACATTGAGCTTGAGGGGGAGTGTTGAGATATCAAGCTCAACATGTGATGATCCAGGATGACACGTATCAGTTTTTCATTTCTCTTGCATATATAGTGGTCATGCTAGTATATGTCATGGATACATCATTGAGCTTTACTAGATTTATCTACTGAGAGTGATGGCACATTTGTTTCTTGCCATCTCACTCATTTGCGAACATTAGATTTTTCCTTATGTACTGATCTTTATATATTGCACTTGTTGTATTCTTGTTTTTTGGGTCATTCTTGTACATTCCTTTTTATGTAATAGAAGAAGAAGAAGAAGAAGAAGAAGCTTATTCTTCCTTGCCTCAATCTGAGTGTGTGCTTCTCTTTGATTGTGAGAGTGTGTGTGTGAGCTCTCTTCCTTATCTCCTTCCTCGTGACACATTAGTGGTTGTAGATTCAAGCTTTATCATGAACCTCTTATTGAGCATATGCTTAAACGACTCACATTGGCATAGAAATGTAAGGAAGAAGAGAAGAGAATATGAGAAGAAGATCGGGCTAAGGCTTTAGAACGCATTAAACATATGAAATTACAAAGGCAAGGGCTAGGGAGAGAAGATTATAACCATATCAAAGGCTCTAGAGTGAACACTGGTATCGAAGAAGAAGCCCACAAATATCATATGGCCATGTGCCAAACTAAGTCAACTACTCATCCTAGCATAGTGGATAGGAGACCATTCATTTCAGTCATGCTAAGGCAAGGCAATAACCTCTAGGAGATTAGGGCTTTAATTGATTTAGGTGTTGCAATGTGCGATCAGGTGGTCTTGTTGTCAGGACATGGGATTATAAATGTGGCCGATTGAGGCATACCTCATAGGGTTAGGAGGCTTGGAAACCCCTTGCATGGGTGAGGTGGACCTTCCTATTCTCATACATGATGTAACATTGACGATGAAACTCCTAGTGTGCCATGATGATAACCTGATAGAACCATTAACCCTTGGCCAAGATTGGTTATATGATCACTCAATGGACTTAAATCTTAGAAAATGCTCCCTACATATCGAAACCTTAAACCAGTAGTGAATGATACCGTTTGACTTCCCTAATGATACCCTCCTGAGGAATGTAACCCCAGCCCATCTAAGATACATGCTAAGGAGGATCGAAAGATTTTTGGAAAAATGCTTACATCAATAACCCTTGCGGGGCAACCAATGAGTAGCCTTTGCCCCAAGAGATGTCAAGAGATTTTACCCTGGTCTTTCCTCGAACAAATAGAGACCATCAACAGTCAGGTGGGTTAGGTGGGTTACATCAGCGGTTCGGTGGATTACATCAGCAGAAAAATGGGCACTATAGTCTCTTTTTGCCCATCCTCCACACTCCCAGCATACCTACCTAGATCTGTTGTGTAGAATGCCTCATTTCCTGATGGGCAGGTCGTGCAAGTGTTGGACCTCCCTTCTTTTCCAAAGCAGAATGTCAACCCAACCTCTCAAACACCAACCACAAAAAAATCAACCACGACTTAGGAACCCAAACCGACGACAAACCTAGTAGATGACCCCATGGTGGAAGCAACACAGGCATGTCAAAGTAACTAGCACAAAGCAAGTATGGGTACCAAAAAGTCAAAAAACGTTAGCCATCTCTAGCAAACCATGGTGGGAAGAAGCCAAAGCAGAGTCACACTCAATGTCCGACATCCCCTCAACCTTCTTCTCCGTCGACAAGAACTCAACAAATTTAGATCGCTAAGAAGTATCTCACAACCTGGACCAATCCCACGCAGATATGGGTGCCCAAGGCATGTCTTATAGCTCAACACCTATAAACATCCCTCTGAAATCACTCCACTCATTGATGCTACCACTACCAGATTCATCCCTTGTACCTCATCTAAAGAACCATATCCACAAACCAACTCTTAGAAAGTGGGTGCCAAAATGCATCCAAAAACCTCCATACAACCCTTTGTACAAAATAACATCTCCCAGAACTAACCTTTATCCTTGTAATAATTCATTGACACTTAAACCTTGTATAAATTCACCTCCAATAACCCACTATCACTTGTAATGACAAAAATCAATGTATGCATCATTGAGAGTGTGTAGGATGTCTATGAGAGATCTTGGAGAAGCTTCTAAGAGGTAGAAAAGTGAGTTGCAAAGCGACGAAGTTTGGTCTAGCCAACCGGCACAACACTAGCCCTTGCGCTTATGGAGACTCAAATAGACCTTATAGGCATGGGATAAGTGCAATAAAATGCACTATGTACTTTGTAGCATCAATGAGAAAGACTCAATACGAAACTGATAGGTTTGCGCATCGACTAGCTCAAAAAACTTACTATCTTTAGAAGAAACAATGAAATTCAAATGCTCATAGCAACCAGCATGATTAAAATTAGAAAAAATCATTTTATGAGAATGATACATGTAGGGTTGAGTGTATAGAATGCACAATAGTACAAGAAATAGGCAAATTATGCTTTTGAAATGAATCAGACATTCAACAGTGGTACCTCCTATTTTTCAAGAATAGCTAGAGATTGACCTGGAGACAGAAAAACTAGATTTTCTCCCAATTCACTTAACCAAATGCTTTGAAAATTTACAAGCGCAAACTAGACACTAATATCTTTCTAATGAATCCTCATTCAATTTGGAGCTCAAGAGAGAGAGAGAAGCAGCCTCTTCAAGCTTACTGTTGTTGAAGAAGACGATGCAAAAAAAAATGAAGAAGCAAGACAATGATGGTCACGTGTATGTATATTGCTTCCATGTGATGTACAAGTAATTTGAAGTCTTTATATAGATTTTTCAAGTGCTCCACGACTTCTACAAGTGGATTTTGAATTCAAATGCGCGGTAAATGTTGTTGGAGGGTATCAATTCACTTTCCTACAATCTAGGAAAAGTGAAGGTCTAGTTTGATCTACTTTTAGGTGATTGATCGATTGATTGCAACTCCACCACCACAAATTTGTGAAAGATTAACTCCCTTTTCCTAATTTTACATGTAAGCTCTAGGCTTTTACAATGGTAAAAGATCCATAAAAAATCTTTTAAAAAATACAATAAGTGAGCATAACTAAAAGAACTCTCCAATGGATATTCTTTCGATGTAATCCAAGTGATAGCTTTTGATGTAGATCAAGTCCACCTCAAGCATAGTGTAATCTTGATGTTCCAACAGCTCCCCCTCAAGCTAAATTATGCTTGAGTCTTCATTCTCTAATAGGTCAAATACCTGCCATAGCTTTGAATCTACAAAGCTTTATTCCATCAAGTGCCTTTGTCATCATATCTGCTACTTGCTTTTTAGTTGGAACAAAAGAAATGTCAATATCCTTTACCATGAGCTTCTCCCTAATGAAGTGGTAATGAACCTCTATGTGTTTGGTTCTTGCATGGAAAATAGGGTTTTCTGCTAGATGCATAGAACTTACATTATCTCCAAATATGTGAGGTTTGAAACTCACAAGTCCCAAATCTGTATACAATGCTTTTAACCATATTGCCTCTTGATTTGTTATGGTCAAACCTCTGTACTATGCTTCAGTTGAGGATAAAGCAACTATTGGTTGCTTCTTGGAACTCCATGATGCTAGCTTTGAGCCTACAAATGCTAAGTAACTAGAGGTAATTCTTCTATCATCCTTAGCTCCTGCCCAATCTGCATCTGAATAGATTTTGATCTCCAAATCTGAAGAGTAAGGATAGAATATACCTTCATTGATTGTAGCTTTGAGATACTTAAGTACTCTCTTTGCAGCATCCATGTGTGGCCTTCTAGGTGAGTGCATGAATTGACTAAGCACCCCCTCACTATATGAGATGTCTTCCCTTGTATGAGTAGCATATATCAAGCTACATACCAAGATTTGATATTCTTTAATGTCTTCAATTTTTTCGCCTTCATAAACACTAAGTTTATGATTCATCTCCAAAGGTGAACCTACAGATTAGTGTTATCCATTTTGAACTTAAGAAGTAGATCCTGAATGTATCTCCTCTGAGTCAAATACATTCCTTCATCTCTGTATATCACCTGCATACCTAGGAAATATGTGAGCTCACCTAAGTCACTGATTTTGAACTCCTCTTGCATGTGTCTCTTGATCGTTTGAATGCCATTCAAATCATCACCTCTCATAATAATAGCATCTACATATACACATAGATAGATAACCTCAATGTGATCCCTTTTGATGAAAAGAGAAGTATCTAAGTTTCTAGGTAGAACCCTTGATCTTGAAGGTATGTAACCAACCTGTAATTCCAAGCTCTAGGAGCTTATTTCATTCCATACAATGCTTTCTTAAGTCTGCAAACATAAGATGCATGATTAGGGTTTTTGAAACCTTTGTGACATGTATACCTCTTCACTTATCCAACCATTTAGAAATGCATTTTTCACATCAAGGTGGAGGAGTCTCCAATTCCTTGCAGCAGCTACACTTATCAATGTTCTCATTGCAGTCATCTTTGCAACTGGTGAGAATGTTTCCTCATAGTCTATACCATGATATTGTCAGCATCCTTTGGCAAATAATCTTGCCTTGTACCTGAAAACTAATCCATCTGAGTTTCTTTTAACTTTATATACCCATCTACAACCAATTACCTTTTGATTCGGTGACATTGGAACCAAATCCCAAGTGTCCATCTCCTTCAATGCATCTATTTCTTCTTTCATGGCCTTTTCCCAATTAGGGTTTCCCTTTGCCTCTTCATAGGTTGAGGGTTCCTCTAAAATTGATTCTTTGCCAAGTAGATCAAATGCTTTGTAACAAATGTGGAATCATATCCATACCTTTCTGGTTGTTTCTTCTCTCTTGTAGATCTTCTAGGAGTTTGCTTAGAGCATTCTCCGCACTCCCGCATCTTTGCTTTGCCTCTTGACTTCCATAGTTTGTAATCATTTTTCCTTTCATCTTGGTCATCATCTATATCACTTCTTGGATCTTAGACGTGTGTATCATGTTCGCTTCCTAATTGATGAGAATCAGAATCAAGATCATATGATAGAGTTACCTTTTGTTTGTCTTCATCATACCAAGACCTGTGTTCTTCAAACACATCTCTACTTGTAGTGAATTGTTTGGTTGAAGGATTATAGAACCTGTAACCCATAGATAATGTGGCAACCTCTTCTCTTCAAGCACTGTTCTGGCTTACCCAACCAATGTCTTGTTTCTCCTCTCTGCAATTCCATTTAGTTGAGGAGAGTACCTAGTAGTCACTTCCCTTTTGATACCTTTATCCTCCAAGAACTCATCAAACTCTTTGGAGAAGTATTCTCCCCCTCCATCAGATTTGATCTTCTTGAGTGATCTACCTATATGATTCTCCACATGTGCTAGATACTTTTTGAAGCAATCAAACACTTCATTCTTACTCTTGATGAAGTACAAAATAGTCCATCTACTATGGCCATCAATAAATGAGACATAATACCTTGATCCTACCAATGAAGGTTCTTGACTTGGTTCTCATACATTTGTATGTACTAAGTCCAATAAGTTGTTGTGGATGTAGCCTTTGTGGTCGAATGGTTGTCTTTGTGCCTTCCCAATCTAACATGCATCACACCTATTGATCATGTGTTGCTTTGATATGTTTGGCAGTCCAAGAACACATTGATCCCTGAATATATCCTTCAAGGTTCTTTCATTCACATGAGCAAGTCTCTTATGCAAAACTTCAAGCTCACTTTAGGATTTGAGACCCAAAAGTGAATATAGCTATCTTCTTGGTTTCTCCTACTTCAAAAGTAAAGAACCTACCATGATTCTCACCTCTAGCTATCTTCTTGAAGCCTTGACATGGATCTTCCATAAAAGTTCCATGTTGGGTGAACCTGAAAGCCTTTTTCAACTCTTTGGCCTACACTTACTAGGTTTTAAGTGATAGTGGATACATAGAGAACCTTACTCAGAATGTTTGTCCTGCCATTGGAAGATTTGACATTACCAGTCTTCTCCACACTG
Source organism: Ceratopteris richardii (assembly GCA_020310875.1). Taxonomy (NCBI): domain Eukaryota; kingdom Viridiplantae; phylum Streptophyta; class Polypodiopsida; order Polypodiales; family Pteridaceae; genus Ceratopteris; species Ceratopteris richardii. The sequence continues at coordinate 5,711,332 of CM035421.1, read as the reverse complement.
TGCTTTGTGTCATCCCCTATTTGTCCTTCATGTCTATGCTTTGGACTTTCCAAATCAAGTAGAAAAGCAATGTTGCCTGCAACATGATTTGAACATCCAAAATCGATGTAGAATAAATGAGCATCTTCTTTACCCTCGTTGTCGCTTAGATTCATAAGAAAAAATGAGGCTTTATGTGGTTGATCTTCTGAATAATTGTTGAAGTCCCTTCTATTATAGCCTCTATTGTTATTGTTAAAGTTGTGTCCACCTCTCCCTCTATTGCTACCATATCCACCTCTTCCACTTCCTTTTTGGGTCTTCCCATTGAACCAGAAATTCTGAGTGGTGTGGTTGGTCTTATTGCAAATGGCACAAGTTTGAACATTCTGACCTTTGGCTTTGTCATGCTTTGGTCCTTTCTTCTTCCCTTTCCACTTGCTCTTGCTTTCAAAGTTGGCTTGGGAAGTCTCCTCTTCATGTTCTTCCTTCTTCTTGCCGTGGTTAAGATCATAAGCCGTGGTGAACGATTACCATTGCTTATCGCTTTGAATCCCACTGAGAATTTGCCTCATCATGACCTCTTCTTTAATCAGCTCTCCAATGGATGCTAACTAATCCGCAACCTCCTTGACCTTGTTAACAAACTCTGTGATGGTTTGTTTAGGTGTCTTCATCATTTGGTTGAAATCGTTCCAACGATTATTCTTTCTTGCTTTGGTACTAGCAAAAAAGAAAGTCTCTAGGGCATCCCAAGTCTCTTGAGATGCCTTGCATCCTCTAATATGTGGTAATATAAAGTCAGAGATAGAGTTTAGTATGTCGGCCTTGCTTGAGCATCCATTGTGCACCAAAGTGTGAGCTTATCTGTCTCCTCTTGTGTAGGTTCTCCTTTGGATCTTGGAATAGGCATAGCTTCATCATCTGCTACGATTCCATAAAGATTTCTACCTTGCAAATAGGCCTCCATTTTGATTTTCCAAGCCGCATAGTTGTCTCGATCAAGCTTCTCAATCATTGAGGGAAAGTCGTCACCCATCTCGATCTAGCTCTGATTTCTCCCAATCTACCAAACGAAATGCTTTGAAAATTTATAGGAATAAAGTAGAAACTAATAACTTTCTAATGAGACCACTCATATTGAATTTGAAGCTCTATAGAGAGAGCAGTAGCCTTTGAAATCTTATTGTTGTTGAAGAAGACAATGGAGAAAAATGAAGGAGCAAGACAGTGATGGTCACAAGTGTATGTATATTGCTTCCATGTGATGTACAAGTGATTTGAAGTCTTTATATTGACTTTTCAAGTGCTCCATGACATCTACAAGTGGATTTTGAATTCAAATGAAGGCAATAAAGGCTGTTGGAGGGAATCAATTCACTTTTCTACGATCTATGAAAAGTGAAGATCTAGTTTGATCTACTTTTAAGTGATTGATTGATTGATTGCAACTCAACCACCAAAAATTCATGGAAGATTAGCTCTCTTTTCCTACTTTTACATGTGTAAAGCTCTAGGCTTTTACAATCATAAAAGATCCATGAAAAATCTTTTTAAAAAATACAATAAGTGAGCATAAGTAAAAGAACTCTCCAATGGAATTCGATGTAATCCAAGTGATAGCTTTTGATGTTGATCAAATCCACCTCAAGTATAGTGTAAGCTTGATGTTCCAACAGTGTAGCAGCCTGCATTAGTTCTTGGAAGAGCATTACATCCATCACCTCAGAACACACAGCTACACTGGTTACACATCGGTTATGGAAAGGGATTGCGGTCTCACTTTATTGGGATCATAATTGATTTCCATGCTAATGTGTTATCCTTTTGGTCCTAGATCCTTTATCCACATTGAGAACACCATGCAAGTTGAAGGAACATATGAGGCTGGCACTAGCACACCAATGGTGGGCGTTGAGAGCTTATTGGTTGAACCCTACCCTACAACAGAACCTCCAAAATTCCAAGACTTCATAGGGCCGATGCCTATTGAAGATCCCGCATCGAAAGGAGCAAGAAAGTACATGCTAAGTCACATTGGTTTCAAGGTGTCACTCTAGCACAATGGTGAGTACCAACGTGAGGAGATACACCTCATAAATGTCAATCCGTGGAGACGTGAGGACCGGTATGAAGACCACGAGCAAGTGATAGCACAAGTGCGTGAGTGAAAGCACACAAGCATGCACACACATACACACACACGCGCACAAGGTAAGAGCAAAGAGTGGAACAATGGAAAGCTTCGATTACCAAAGAGCTCTCTTACAAAACTGAAATCTACAACAAGCTAACCTCCAAAATGAGCTCTCCAGCCCTTTTTATAGTTTTTGAGTGGTTTTGGCCCTGTCCAGACCTAGTGTCCGGCCTAGTTAAAAAATAGGTTCCAGGGCTTATTTGGGGGCTCAATCGGAATCTAAAAATTATGAAAATCGGTAGGATGGTAGATCTAATACTCCTCAAGCTCGAGGACTCCTCGGCTTGAACAAAATGGAGATACAAAAATGGAAAATGGTATTTACAATGGTTTTTAGTGATAAAAATCACTATTTTTGTAGGGATTTCTTCTGAAAATTTGACAGGTGCTTCTTGGAGCTCCCTACTTGCTCCTTCTTCTTGTGTGTCTACTTCCTTGATGCGCTTCCATGCTTTGTCCTTGACCTTGAGCTTCAACACTCCCCCCCCTCTTGAGTCTGTCGTCCCTGACAGACCCTTGTTGTCGTGGTTGTTCCATGTAGTACATTGAGAGGTAGTGTCCGTTACGTTCAACAGGGGCGATCCCTCTTCCCAATGTATCCTGGTCATTTGTCTGGGTCTTCACTTTGCCACTGTTATCTCTTGCAGTTTGTAGTCCCTTTGTACGTACTTCTGCCTTATACTCCATCTGGGTGGTGCATTTGTAAGTTTTCCAAAACTGCTAGCTGCTCAAAGGAGGTGGTCAATGTTGATTGGGAGCAACTCTCGGTGGTGGATGGCTTCCTTGCTCTTGTTGTTGTCATCTTGATGTCGTCTGGTTCTTCCAAAGATGGCTTTTCATAGTTTTCATGCCAAGTACTTGTAACCCATAATGAATGGTGGGTAAGTGCATTAGTGCATGGGTTGAACAAAATATGTGCCTTGTGCATGGCCTTGTAATGTGGCCCTACGTATGCGTACTTGGAAAATGCATGGCAAGAAGTATGGTGCAAGAGATTGGGTCTTGAGCTAAGTGCTCAAGGGTATGCTGACGAAGAGGTTTCCTAATCTATCATGGTTATAGTGTTGTTGAAACATACACGTCTTACCATGGTGAAGGGTCCGTTGATCTTCATCTCTTCGTGTTGCGGTTCCACTTGGTGTTTGACCATCGGCTTGTCCTTTTTGTTGAGGGATGTTCTTGCTGGAAGTTCGCTGATGAGCATTTTCAAGCACCTTTTTTTTTTTTTTTTTTTTTGTTTTGCACCCAATGGCATGAAACAAGAAGAAAGAGGTTAGTATCAATAAAATATTTTACATGTGAAAATTTGTGTCTCATGTGCCTGGGATTTTTCAATTGTGTCTATGCACGGCCATGTAAGGTGGCCCTATCTTGATGCATACTTTGGAAATGCATGACCTGAATGGTGCAAACGACTGGATTATGCCAAAGGCACATGGTTGTTGCACGTCGAGGCTTTTGATGTTACTTGTATACTTGATGAATTCTTTGATTGGAGGTGTCTATCGGATCTCGAAATGATGTAATCCTCCGGATTGGAACCCATTTTGGAATAGGGTTTGGTACTGTAGAGATCACCTCAGGCCAGTTCTTCTTTGGATGCAGTCCAAACTTTGGTATCCAGTGTGGTTGGCCTTTTGGTTATGTGGTTGTTGTTGGTGCTTTTGGCTTTCAAACCCATATCCTTGATGATTGCTAGCTTACTTTTGCAGAAGGGTTAAGTTCATCGTCGTTTGTTCTTTGTGTTTTGTTCTTACCCTTTGCTTTCTTTGGCTTCTTTGTTGAGACCTTTTGCATGGTGGGGAGCATAGGCCGTTGTGTATGTAAGAGCTTCTTGGGTACCCACATCTGTGATCGCCCTTGTTGAGCTGTAGCTAATTTTTTAGGCACCCAAATTTTTACCTGATTGTGGTCGGCCTTCATTGATAGCTTCGGTACCCAAATTTGATGGATTCTTCGTGCTTGACCCAGTCGTAGGTGCTTGGTCCTTCTGTTGTCATGGTCGATCTGGTTGGGTGGGAGTCTTTGAGGTAACATCGATGGTGGTACTCCTTTCTTTACCCAGATCTGTGTCATGCCCAACACTTCTTTCCTCTTGAAGGCTCTTTGTCTATTTGATAGACTGGCTGTCTTGCACTGTTTTGCTTGCTTCTGAGGTTGAACTACCGTGGATGCTTTACTCTTGGAAAAACAAGAAGAAGGTTCATCTTGCCTTTGCGACTGTCCTTCCGTGATTGCATCCGTCTGGAACATAGAGCTTTTGACATCTACAACATCTTGTTCGAGAAGATTAGCGTTAGAGGAAAGAAGAGAGCGTGTGGTGTCTGGGTCAGTGGCCATGCAATTCTCCAATTCTAATGTAATGCATTGTTCATGTGCCCAAACATGAAGATGTTGACTTCTTAGGTTCAAGTTGACAGCATGGTCGTAAATCCAATCTTGACCCAAGACAAGTGGTTCTGTGAGGTCCTCATCATGACACACTAGCATTTTGACTTTTATTGGAACATCTTGAAGGTAGATGGGAAGTTCCACCTCGCCCAAACAAGGGGTTTCCACGCCTCCTAAACCTATGAGATAGGCTTCTATGGGCTCGATGTTCAATTGCAGGTCTTGGCAGTATGAAAGTCTAACTGCACTAGTTGCTGCTCCTGAGTCAATCAATGCTCGCACAATTCTTACACTCTTTCCTTGTCCTACCTCTATAGTCACAAAGGGTCGTCGATCAATTATTTGAGAAGTAGTTATGCCCGATTTTTGGCACATGTCCATGTGATATTTTGGAGCTTTTTGTGTTGACATCTAGGCCTAGCCGCCGTAACTTATTTCTTCTGATGCGCTCTCTAGCCTCTGCTTGAGCTTCTTCTCTAACCCTTAACTCCTCTTCTTTTCGCTTCTTAGCAGTGTTGAGTCGCATGAGCATTTCCTCTGTAAGAGGATCTTGATATAACTTGACTCGACAACCACTTATATAGTTCGGTAAGATATCACCTTCTAAAGTGGCCAATTGAACTGCACCACTAGTGGAGAGTCTATTAATGATCATGGGTCCATATCCTCGTTTCTCCAATTTGCGGGCATGTTGCTTTAGCGTATAAACCAGCACTAGATCTCCTTCCTTCAATCCTTTATCCTTTACATGGGCATCAAAGTATGCCTTTTGCCTTTTCTTTGCAGCATAAATGCCTGCTGCTGCCCGTAGCCTCGTCTCACCTAAGCGTTCTAGATCAAAGATCCTGGAAGACAACTCATGTCCATTCCACTCATGCTCTTGTGCTACTTTCAAGGCTGGGATTAGGAAGTCCAATGGTAGCACGGCATTCTGTCCAAAGACCATCTGAAATGGGGTAGCATTGAGTACCGTTTTGTAGGCAACTCGGTATGCCCAAACAGCATGATGAAGTTGTTTGTCCCAATCAGAGCGTTTATTATTTACAAGTTTCGTCAATACGTTACATAGGATCTTATTCGTGCTCTCGGCCTGTCCGTTGGCTTGTGGGTGATAGGGGGCAGACTTCTTGTGTATCACCATGAATTCTTGAAGGAGATGTTCAATGACCTCATTCAAGAAGTGTGTACCTCTATCACTAACCAACTCTATTGGTAACCCATATCTAGTGAACACATTTTCGAATAAGAACTTAGCCGTCGTTTGAGCATCATTCTTTGTCGTGGCTTTTACTTCCACCCACTTTGTAATCTGTGGCTACAATAATGTATTCTGCATGGGAGTTTCTAGCTGGGGGGTTAATAGGACCAACAAAGTCTATGCCCCACTTCGAGAATGCGCGTCCTCCCATCATGGGCCTCAAGGGCATTTCATCTTTTCTTATCGGATATTGGGCACGTTGGCATGTGTCACATTTCTTCACATAAGTATGTGCATCCATATGAAGAGTGGGCCACCAAAGTCCTGAGAATAGAATGGTCTTAATTACTCTGTCAGGCCCAAAGTGTCCACCTGCAGCACCGCTGTGTGCAGTTTCTAAGACTTTCAAATAGTCTGATTCATGAACGCACAATCTTAGGTAACCATCCTTGCCTCTTCGATATAGGTTGTCTCCTACTAAGGCATAGTCTTGAGCCTCTTGCTCCATGCTCCGTTTTCTTGCAAGACTAGCCTGATTGGGTAATGTTCCCGATCTCATGAACTCAACCAATGGAGCACTCCAATCTCGGATTAATGACACATGATAAAGAGTGGCATGCTCCACTGGGGGTCTCTTCTAGCACACTGGACAATTCTGGATCCACTCCTGTATTTCTTTGTCCATGCTAGGCCAATACACCCCTAAACGTTTTAGATTCTGCAATGTTCGTTGTTTAGAGTAGTGATTTCCTAGAAGTCCCTCATGGGCTTGTTGCAACCAACTAATATGTTCATCGTCCTCGACACAACAAGCTAATACGCCCTCGGTATCTTGCTTGTACATACTTCCGGCCAATATTTGATACTTTTGTGATTTTACAATTTCTTCTTTGCTTGTTTTCACATTTTTATTTGCAGGCCCGAAGGTTAGGACTGGTACCAACTTATTTGCCCATTTAGGAACAACTTCTAAATTGAACAGATAAGCATCGGGCAATTCATCAGACACTCCTTGCGATGGCTCTCCTGAAGTGATGCGAGAAAGATGGTCTGCCCTAAGATGGGTTCTACCTTTCCTGACAACAACTTCAAAGTCGTATTCCATTAGTAAGAGGAACCATCTTACTAAACGGCCTGTATTGCAAGGTTTATTGACCAAATGTAGTAAAGCCTGATGATCGGTGAAAAACTTGAACTTATTGGCCAATAGATAGTGTCTAAACTTCTTCACAGCGTATACCATGCCTAGGCCTTCTCTCTCCGTTGTGGTATAATTTCGTTCAGCTGCATTTAATTGCCTACTAGCATATGCTATCGGCAAATCTAGGTTTCATTCACCTGTGGGTTGTGCTAACACACATCCTATTGCATGATTGGAGGCATCTACATGGACATGAAAGGGTTTGCTCCAATCCGGAGTAGTCAATATTGGTGCTGTGCACAAACGTCTTTTCAGCTCGTTGAAGGAATTCTCGCATTCCTCGTTCCACTCAAAATTTGTTAGCAACCCATAAAGAGGTTTAGCTATGATGGCATACATGTGGATGAACCGACGGTAATATCCACAATGGCCCATAAAGGCTTGTACCTCTTTAACATTCCTTGGTCTTGGCAGCTCTGCTATCACTCTTACTTTGTCCTCATCTGTTGAAATTCCATTCTTAGAAACAATGTGACCTAAGATCTTACCTTGTCGTACCATGAACACACACTTTTTTGGGTTCAGACACACTCGATAATCTCTACACTTGTTGAAGATTTGTCTGAGCTCAGGGATGTGGTAACTTCTCTGTTGGGAATGCGCACATAAATCATCCACATATACTTCTAAGCTCTTCCGCAAGAACTCTTTGAAGACATGACACATGAGCCTTTGGAATGTTGCAGGTGCATTGGTGAGCCCAAATGGCATCACACGAAATGCAAAGATTCCCCATTCTGTGGCAAAGGCCGTTTTGTGTTGATCTTCGGGGGCAATGGCTACTTGGTTGTAACCTGAAAATCCATCAAGGAAGCTATAAACTTCCTTGCCTGCAACACGCTCCAATAGATGTTTGGTGATTGGAAGTGGATAACTATCTCTGATCGTAGCGGCATTAACTTTTTTAAGGTTAATGCACACGCGCAATTTCCCATTCTTCTTGGGCACCACCACAATGGGGGACACCCATTCAGTGTGCTCAATCTCATAGATGAATCCAGCTTCAATCAGCCTGTCAATTTCCTCCTTTATTTTGGCTGCATAATTGTCATTATATGTGTAGGGCTTTTGTTTGGTGGGCTTGGCATCAGCGGTCATCGGAATCGTATGAGAGCAAATCTTTGGATCTACTCCTTTCAAGTCTCTATAGTGCCATGCGAACACATCCCTATATTCCCTTAATAGAGCTACAAGCTCTGCTTCTTCTTTTGCACTTAGGTCATCTCCTATGTACGTACATCGTTCTTCGTTCCCTTCAATGGTCACTACAATTTTTTTGGTTTTTTCTTTATTGTCATATGCTTCTCCTATAATGGCCTCTCTCTTAGGCATCCGTACCAAAATTTTTTGGTCTTCCACTTCATATTTCTTGAAATTATCTGGTACTTCAAACAATGATTCTTCCTCTTCTTGTTTCACTGCTTTTCTTTTCTTTTTCTTTTGACCTCCTTCACTTACTTCCTTTGAATTTATCGTTTTAATACTCGTGAGGGGTTCTTCTTCTTTTTGGGTTAACACTCCTATGTCTTCTAAATAGTGTTCCTCTGAGTCAAAGTAAGTATCCATCACAATGGATTCTAGATCATCGTCATTCTCTTCTTCTTCTTCTATGAACTCACTAGGATCACACTCTTCCAACAGGGGCTGACACATGAACACTGAAATATCATAACCCTCCTCATCACAATGAGGTGTCCATTGTTCTTCATTGACTGCTATGTCCATGGTAGCTAAGATTTCTGCCCAACCATGAGGTTCAAATTCCTCATCTGGAAATATCATCGGTGTATAGGCTGGGTCTTGTATTGGTCTATCTCCTGGGGGAGTTCCTTCTTCTCTCGCTTTTAGGCGCTTGTCCTCTTCCTCTGCGACCTTGCACATCCACAAGTGAGTATCTTCATGCAGCCATGATGGATCAGGTGAACTTCCAGAATGCACGGAGATTGAATCTTCTTTTGCTTTGTGGATAGGATTCCACTGTAGGGGTGGTACATCTCTGAAGGTGTAATCCTTCAGATTGACCTTGGTGGTAACCCCTAAGTGCTGTAAGTACAAGGAGTTGGTTCCCCAATCCTGTACTATTTGCAATTGTCGTAGGAAGGGTCTTCCTAGGATCATCTCGTAGACATTATTTTTCTCAAAGTCACATATAGCAAACGTATGTTCAAACTCTACACCACATGTGGTTAGAGTTATCCCTTCAAGCAATCCTAGAGGTCTTTCAAAATGACCATCTGCCATTTGAAGTTTCATTCTCGTTGGTCTTAAGGTGGGTTCGCCCCATCGCTTCCACAAGGAGGTGGTCGCAATAGCAACACCAGCACCTGAATCTACGATTGCTTTGGTTGTGTAACCGTGATAGGTGATCGGAAGATAAGTGTTACCTTCTTCACCTTTGCTCATGTCTCCTATCTTGTCGAGAGGTATCTCTGGAACTTTTTGCTTAGAGCCTACTTTTGGCATATTGGATTCAAGTTCTGGAACTTGATCCTTCACATGATTCCAGAGCTCAGGTTTTGCTTTGAGCAGCTCTTCCACAGTGAGATGACATTGAACCTTAGTGTTCTTCACAACATCAGTGTTTCTTGGAATCACTGAGTCTTCATTTCTTACCAATATTGTGGGGGCTCTGATCTGGAGAGATTCAGATTCCCACGGGCCTGTGTAATGAGGCAACTCTTGTAAAGAATTAGATTCAAAATCTAATCTTTCATCTTCTTGTTGCTCTGCTTGGTCTCCATAGATAGACGGAATGTCTTGGGGAAATTGGTCATGAAGATCATCAATCTCAGGAATAGGAGGGGAATTACCCTTCTCCTTGGCCCATTTCTCTTCCTGTATTTCCCGCAAGAACTCTTGAGAGTATTGTTGAATTGAAGGAGGTATTCCAGCATCCGTGGAATTAGGAACATAAGCTCCCATTGGTGGTGAGCTTCCTCTTTCAATAACTGGTTGAGCCTGTGGAGGTAAAGAAACTTGTGGTTTGTTACCAACTGCTCTAATCTTTCTAGTAAGCTTTGGAAATGCAAATCCGGTTTGACAGAGTTTGTCTGATTGAACTTTTGACTAGTCTCAAGTATAGCTTGAGCTTGTTCTACCATTTTCATGCACATTTTCATTCGTTCAATCTCTAAATCTGCTCTAGGGTAACTCTTGTCGAGGTTTGCCGCTGTTGGCCCTTCTTGAAGACGAGCCTGGTAGGCCTTGAACATCATGTCCAAGCCTTCTGGGGTTGGATCTGCAAGGACAGACCCTGGTTGTGGGTTATTTACAATGGGTGGTGGGGTGGAATGGGGTGGAGTGGATGGAGCTTCGGTATGTGAGGGGCTTTGAGATGCAATGTCTTCTATTTTTGTTTTGGTATCCCTTAGGCTTTCTTCTAGCTCGGATAGCTTTTTGTTCCACTTGCGATTAGCCTTCTCTCTGGTATCCTTCCATGTTCTTGGTTTCCTCTTAGTAGGCTCTCCTGACTCATTTGACTCCGATTGCTCGGATGGTTTTGCTTGTTGTGTAGCCTGTGCCCTAGTAACTGCCTGTACAGGAGCCACATTACTACCACTTGAACTTGAATCTGCCACTAAGCCTACCACGTTGATGGGTGTAACCTTGGGTGCACTAGAGGGATTCCTGGGACACTCTCTAGGAAGATGTTCCTTGCCGCACTCAGGACAAAAGCCTTGTATTGTGATGTTTTGTCCTAGTCCGAGAGCAGGTTGGTGGGGACATTCACGAATGAAATGGTCGCCCTGACATCTAAAGCATGGTCCTCTAGGGGCTTGTGGTCTTACTTGTCTCAATTGGGGCCTAGGATTTGGATTCATATACATGACATTGGAGTATTCTTGCTCCCAATTTTGTTCCATAGGTGGTGTCTCATATTGACACTGAGAAGTCTCACTTTGCTCAGGTGACTCTATATAATAAGCATGTGGACTATCTTCATGGAAGTAGTCTGAACCATGAGCGTGAGGATCATTTTCTGAGACCAATGGGGTTAGTGGCACCAATGCTCTATTAGGGTTCTCCTCAGCCATCGTATATTTAACCGGGATCACATTGGCAGGAGCTGGCGGTTGGTTTCCTAGGACTGGTTGTGGCCTATATGGTGCCTGATATTGCTGCTGGTATTGAGGTTGATATTGTTGTGGCCTATAATATGGTTGTTGGTACTGATTCTGATACCTACCCTGCTGGTAAGGTTGCTGATAATTTTGTCTAACAGCTTGCCTGTTATACGAACAATCTTGGGCCGTATGATTTGTGTATTTCCTCTCAATGGTGCAATATAGAGCATTAGCGCTTCCTTGGGGTTGAGTCGTCAATGGGCAAACATTAGCCATGTGATCTCCTCCACATGTATAACATCGCTTCACTGAGGTGACCCTTGGCATTTGTCTATTTTGAACTCCTAGCTTTTTGGCCACCTGCTCAGCTATCTCATCTATCTCAGTGGAGGCTCTAGAGGTATGACTTGTAGAACTATCAGAGTCCTTATAGAGTTTGGATAGTCCTAACTCCTCACCCAAGTTGTCTTCTATGTCAATGCATATCCGTATACACTCTTCTATGGATCTAGGATCTTTCAGGTATACATATGACCTTAATTTTGTGCTCAATAGGCCATCTAAAAACAGTGCCACCTGTTTAGCTGATGTGGGTAATTCTGGTACAGGGCATCTTTCCAAGTACTGTCTAAACCTTCTTCCTGCAAGTCGCACTGTTTCTTGGGGTGTCTGTTTGAAGCTGTGGATCAAGGATGATGTGTTATGCCTGATACCGCTTTTGGAAAATTCCACAATGAATTCTTCTAGCAGCTGACCTATCTCTCTATAGTTGCGACTGTTTAGAGGTTGAAACCAAGCTAAGGCAGTACCCTTAAGAGTCAACCCAATTGCCTCGAACTGGGTGAATAAGTCTTCAACCTGTTCAGCTCTTAGCACTTGTTTGAACTCCGCCACATGATCATAAGGATCTCCAAATCCATCAAAGTAGTTCTTCATTGTCTTAACCACTTGAGAGGGTCTAAGGGTTCTTGAGTGTTCTCATGGTCTAGGCAATGGGAAATCATGATCATCTCTTTGATGTCTATGAACTCTATGTCTCTCCCTTTCAAGTCTTTCCGTTCCATATCCTGATCTGTCTCTGCCTATAGTGTCTGCAAAGCTTACCTCCGGTCTCTCTCTAGCTCTTTCTCTCTGGGTTTCATGAGCCTTGGATGATCCGGCTCCTTGGAGGCCCTGGGAAACATTAGATCTTGGTGGAGGGAAAATTGATTCACCTTGCCAAGTGTAAGCATGTCTGTCATGATCTGATACCAAGAATAATTTCTGAGATGTGTGATCTAGGTAGACAGCTTTCCCTGGTGTCTCTGGGTCCTTGAATTCGTAGATGGTGACTACTGGGCTGGGTTGATCTGGCCTAAATCTCCAAAAGGCTTCCTCCGTTTCTCTATTCACGAATAGTTCTATGCTTTTATTATCTTGAGGAATCCATTCTGGAGTGAGCACTCTGGTTAAGACCGACTTACCTCTAGGGGTCTTGGGTTCTCCTCCTAGGTCTCCTTGCTCTAGGTCTCCTATCTCATTCTCAGGAATGATATTTCCAAACTCATCTGTCCTATCTGGTAAGTTGGTAACCACATACATGGTTCCTTCCTTATCAATGTAAGCACCCTCTTCAAACTTGACTACTGGGTGTTCAAGTCCAAAGGGTTGGTCAGGATTTTTGAGTTGAACCACTGATCGCCTTAGACCATCCTCATAGATGCGAGCACCTAATTGGTTGGTCCTGATATACTCCAATTGGGTCTTATAGGGACCTTCTGGTGTCTGTAAATAGGCAGTGCCTGAGCTATGTGTGGGTCTCTCCATGCTAAAAGACATTTCCGAGTCACTGGTTTCTGAACTTCGTGTGTAAGGATAACCACTAAGCTGTTGAGCCCAAGACTTGGATGTATGGTTGACACTAGCCTCAGATGACCTAATGCTTTGTCTATCCTTGCCTAAGTGTCTGCCAGATCTCAGGTTCATAAGCCTTGGCTTCTAGTCCCAAAGTTCTCTTATATTGCTCAAAATCCTTTGGAACACCTTGGTTTTCCAATTTTCCTGAGGGTCAACTTCAAAATACCCTATCTAATAATCCTGGATTCCCCACGAGCTTTCCAACAAAACCAAAATCACAGCAAACGGATTTTGTATGAGAAAGTTATGCCAGTTCAGGGTTTTGGGGGTTATAACAGGGAAACAGGATCTCTCTGGGAACTCAGAACAGGCGATATGATACCAGATTTTCCACGATACGATACCTTTTTCTTACACGATACCCCTTCAGACGATACCACCTAGACGATACGATACCACTAGGATAACTGCGATCGCGATACCAACCTCACGATACGATACTGCTCTCTTAGGCGATACGATACTGAAAGTGGTCACGATACGATATCTCTAATTTGCACGATACGATACCAGAATAAGAGACGACACGATACTCGGTTGACCCACGATACGACACCACTAGGTGGGCGATACGATACCAGAAATTTGACGCGATACGATACTAGTATAGTCCACGATACGATACCTCAAGGTGCACGATACGATACCAGAATCTCAGGCGATACGATACCACTTGGTCAACGATACGATACTGTGACCGTCGCGATACGATACCACTGAGGCAACTACGATCGCGATACCAACACTTGACGATACGATACCAGAATGGTATCGCGATACCTCAAGTGGGCATGCACGATACGATACCACTTAACCTCGCGATACGATACCAAAATTTAGACGATCGCGACACCAACTTGGCCGGCGATACGATACTGCACGGTCGACGATATGATACCAAGACTGGCACGATACGATACCACTGGGGCGACCGTGATCGCGATACCAGCACTTAACGATACGATACCAAAATGGTATCGCGATACCTCAAGTGGGGCATGCACGATACGATACCTCAACAAGTGTCGCGATACACGGGAGTTCTGGTATCGCGATACCACAACTCAACCGGACACGATACTTGGAGATTTTGACACCCAACTTCAAAAAGTTTTGCAGATTTGTGTACCTTGTGTCCTCCTTGTCACTTCTATCAGCCTGTAGATGCAAAGTCACTCTCCAAAGTCACGATACAACGCTCGCGATACCAGGCGCTGTTCCTCTCACGTCGCGATACCACCGCTCAGATTCTAGTGTTTTTGAGAGTTTTTCAGTGTTTTTCTTCAGCGTTTTTGGTTCTCAGCTCCTCCTAAGCTTGTTCCTCACAGTCACGAGTAAAAAACGAGTGAATGTAGTGACGAAAATGGAAAAAATCAGAGAATACGAAGAGGGAAGAAGATGGAGATGATGACGAAGATGAAGAAGGAGAAAAACTCAGAAACTGAACTAGAAATTGTGATTTTTTTACCTTCCAACGTCGCTACTCTACGTCTTACCGTCACACGCTCGTCCTCCAAGCTCTCTCCCCGGCAACGGCGCCAAATTTGGTGTCACTCTAGCACAATGGTGAGTACCAACGTGAGGAGATACACCTCATAAATGTCAATCCGTGGAGACGTGAGGACCGGTATGAAGACCGCGAGCAAGTGATATCACAAGTGCGTGAGTGAAAGCACACAAGCATGCACACACATACACACACACGCGCACAAGGTAAGAGCAAAGAGTGGAACAATGGAAAGCTTCGATTACCAAAGAGCTCTCTTACAAAACTGAAATCTACAACAAGCTAACCTCCAAAATGAGCTCTCCAGCCCTTTTTATAGTTTTTGAGTGGTTTTGGCCCTGTCCAGACCTAGTGTCCGGCCTAGTTAAAAAATAGGTTCCAGGGCTTATTTGGGGGCTCAATCGGAATCTAAAAATTATGAAAATTGGTAGGATGGTAGATCTAATACTCCTCAAGCTCGAGGACTCCTCGGCTTGAACAAAATGGAGTTACAAAAATGGAAAATGGTATTTACAATGGTTTTTAGTGATAAAAATCACTATTTTTGTAGGGATTTCTTCTGAAAATTTGACAGGTGCTTCTTGGAGCTCCCTACTTGCTCCTTCTTCTTGTGTGTCTACTTCCTTGATGCGCTTCCATGCTTTGTCCTTGACCTTGAGCTTCAACACAAGGCTTAGCCGGACCATTGGCAGATGTAGAACACATTTACGATGCAATGCTATGCTTTGGTGGAGATACTTGGGGCAGATACCAATTCTTCTCCCGAGATTTTGAGGCCTTTCAAACTTTAGAAGAGTTACAACCATTTTGGGCAAGAGCAGGTTTTTCATAATATTTTTGCGCTCCCCTCCCCAAATCTAACTTTTATTGTTCTTTCTACTTGGTTACCACATTGCAACAACCTGTCATAAAAGAGTTACCCCGGCACGTTCATTTTGCCCTCATTAGTTACAGATGCCCCTTTTAAGAAGTTTTATCTCTGAGCAAATCTTATTAGGGCTGCACTCAAAATCATGCATACACCAACGGAAAGGGAGAGGCTCATCCCTGAGCCAATGAAGAAAGGTGGTGTACTCAAATGGGCAGATATTTCAGCCATAACACTTGAATTATCAAAACCGTTATGATTTTATATGCAACACTTCACCTTCCCGACCCACGAAAATTTTACACTGCCACATAAACAAATTTGGTTTGGCTTATACTTGGAAAATACGGGGCCCCAAACCATTGATCTTGCTAGTTGGATTTAGGAACAATTATGTTTGGCACAACAAAGATGGGCATGAAAGAGAGTCATGCATGGCTATTGTGCCATTACCAAGATTGTATACATGTGTTTAGCATATGATATATCAGTCGAGCGCACTATGACTAGTGATGAGTTAAGCAGTTTAAAGGAACTTCCAAGAAAGCATCTAAGTCAACCAAGGCAAGGGCAAGAAAGTGTATGAGAGGTATGATCCCATGCAGGTCCCAAAATTGTCATCACCTCAACCCTCCCCACAATAGTCTCCCACGGAACCTTCAGCACCTGTACATCATATTCGTATTCACCTATCATGCCCCATCACAACTAAAGGTACCACCGGTGCAACGCTCACCTCAGAAGCCAGCCCTATCACCACCACTCATGCCACTGCTACTGACGTAAGAGAACCTCCCACCACCATTGGTGTGGAAGCATTTACATTCCCCATACCCAACCTCGAGGCAGAACCTCTCAACACAACGTTTGATTTTGAGATGCAAGATGTATTTTCCTATGAATTTCAATTTTTAGACGCACAATTTTTCTCTCAAGAATATGAACAACCAAGCTACCCCAGCTCTCCACGTGAACAAGGGTGTGAAAAAGTAGTATAGAGTTCAGACGATGAAGACCAGACAGTAATCGGTGATGAAGGCAATGATGAAGAGACCCAGCATAGTCCAGAATCGCAAGATGACGACCAACACGAGTGCGAAGAACAACACACTGAGGCACATAGTGATACAAGTACAAGAGAAGAGGATACATCAGAGGCTGTTGCATACACAATTGCCATTCAAAAGTTGTATCGCAATATGCAAGCTTTATGGGCAAGTAGACGGATCTTAGAACAACAAAGTAAGGAATTCTACAATAAGAACTTGCCAGTGGAGGGTTTGAAGCTTCCTTTGCCGAAGGTTTTAATGAATTAGTCAAGTGAGTGAGTACAATAGAAGCGCTTCATTTCTTAAAGAGAAAACGCATGCCACAATTTGACCCTAGGCATATCCTCTTGAGGTCAAGACCCAGTGAATACATATGTGTTCCAACCCACATCCAAAGTGCCCATCACCATGAAGAAGCACAATTAGTAGTAGAGTCGCCACCACAAGGAGGAACTATTATCATCGATGCTTCTCCTTGACCCTCCACATCTATACCCACCACCATTGTGGAAATCACCTCTACATATGTAGGAACCCTCCCCTCTCCGGCACATCCCACTTCCTTTGTATATGCAACCTCATTTTCACCAACTCCAACCATCTCTAGTGTTGTTGCTAAAGTCGTAGTACATCCAATCTCCACTTCTCCCACTGAACCCCCTACATCCGTTACTGCAATGATCATTCCCCCCATTCTCCCTATTCCTTTCCTCACCCCTTCTATTTCTTCCATTCATTTTTCACAACAACCATTCTTTCCCCTACATCACCCCATGACTTTCACCTGTGACACCTCCTAGTCCTAGTACTTTACCATCATCTTCTCCCATACACCAATCAGTCCGTGAAGCGCCCCATGTAATATGCTCATCCACATTTGAAAATTCTGTGTTTACACCCATGCACCCACCCACAGTCACGCCATGTTGAGCGCAGTATGGGCACCCAAGGACCGACTAGACAAGGAAGCCAGCGGAGAGAGTCAGAACAAAGTGAAGGAGTAAGTAGACAAAGCAGTCGACGCAAATCTGGCACATAGGCCCTTCAAATTTCTTCCAAATCAACATCTTTTAACAGTGATTCTTATCACTAACAATCATTGTAAATACCATTTCATATTTTTGTAGCTCCATTTTGTGCAAGCCAAGGAGTCCTTGAGCTTGAGGAGCCTTAGAAGTACCTACATATCAATTTTCGTATTTTTTAGACTCCGTTTAAGCCCTCAAATTGGCCCTAGAACCTAATTTTTAACTAGGCCGGACACTAGGTCTGGACAGGGCCAAAACCTAGTCAAAAACTATAAAAAGAGCTAGAGAGCTCATTTTTGAGGGTAGATTGTAATTGAAACGAACTTGTAAGAGCATTTTGAAAGTAATCTATGAACTCCATTGATTCTCCCTCTTTGTCTTGCCGTGTGTGCGCGTGTGTGTATATGTGTGTGCATGCCGGTGTGCTTCTCACTCACGCACTTGTGCCGCCACTTGCTCGAGGTCTTCATACCATCCTCATGTCTTCCTGGATTGACATTAAAGGAGGTGCTACTCATCACTGAGCTACACCAAATTTTGGCGCCGTTGCCGGGGATCGAGCTTTGAGGACGAGCGTGTGATGGTAAGACGTAGATTGTAGACGTTGGCGTTGTAGGTAAATTTTCTACTTTTCCTATTTTTCCTCTTTCTTACTTCACCACCATCATCACCATCATCATCTTCACCATCTTCCACCTCCATTTTCATCATCGCAAAAATTTCAGTTTTTTGACTATATCCCCATCTCCACCTCATTTCCCTCATTTCACTTGTGAGAGAGAGCGAGAGAGCGATATTGCATGTGTGTTTTCTTGCATGTTTCTTGAGCTTTTTGCAGGACCTTGCTGAATCACCATCCCCAGCTTCCTGCGCAGGTACGAAACTCGTCGAAACTGTCTCGCAGTCGCCGCCTTCTGTCCATCACGATTGACAGAAATTTTCACTTGTTGGTAAATCTGAGTGCACCACAGTGGACTAGAGACCCTGCACACCACCTTTCCACCAAAATTTTTGAAAATCTGGCAAAATTTCAGTCCATCGCGATTGACAGCTCTGTCCATCGCGACTGACTGCCTGTCCATCGCGACTGACTGAACCTCTGTCCATCACGACTGACTGAATCCCCTGTCCATCGCGATTGATTGCCTGTCCATCGCGATTGACTGAACCTCTGTCCATCGCGACTGACTGAACCTCTGTCCATCGCGACTGACTGAATCCCCTGTCCATCGCGATTGATTGCCTATCCATCGCGATTGACTGAACCTCTGTCCATCGCGACTGATTGAACCTCTGTCCATCGCGACTGACTGAATCCCCTGTCCATCGCGATTGATTGCCTGTCCATCGCGATTGACTGAACCTCTGTCCATCGCGACTGATTGAGTGTCCATCGCGATTGACTGAACCCTCTGTCCATCGCGATTGACTGAACCCTCTGTCCATCGCGATTGATTTCCTGTCCATCGCGATTGACTGAACCTCTGTCCATCACGACTGATTGAGTGTCCATCACGATTGACTGAACCCTCTGTCCATCGCGATTGACTGAACCTCTGTCCATCGCGATTGATTGAGTGTCCATCGCGATTGACTGAACTCCTGTCCATCGCAATTGACAGCCCTGTCCATCACGATTGACAGCCAATTTTAGCCAAATTTTTTTAGGGTTTGTAAATTGAAGAGTTGGGCTAATTTTGGGCACAAACATTTTACTCTAGAGCACATTAGGAAGCTTTAGGAAAACAACTTGGGGAAAACCTGTTGCACAGTGATCCTGTTTGAACCCTGTCTTAACCCTAGAACCCTGAACGGTCACAACTTTTTCATATGAAATCCATTTTTTGAGCTCTAGGGCTTGTTGGAAAGCTTGTGGCATATACTACACGCCCTCAACTGTTTTTTATGAAGATAATGCATTGATTTTCAGATAGGGTATTTTGAAGTTGACCATACCCAGGGGGATCAAAGTCAGGGGTCTTTAGAATTGTTCTCTTAAAAATCACTATGCAAGCTAGTGTGTGTGCTACAGGAATGAAAATCATTGGTTCTGTCATTGGAATTTAAATCTTAAAGCTAACTGTGGAACTCTTACAGATCTATTGAGAGCATCGAAAGGTGTTCGAAGCAAGTGTAAGTGCAAGCTTGGGAACATACTTCCTGGGCACTCAAGGGCAACCAAGCAGGAAACAAAAGGTTGGAAACCTTTAACCCCTCTGTCAATTCATAGTTTAGGCTAAGAACGACGAGAGGTAGGAGTAAGTCAGGGCGACGATAGGCAGTTATCAAGTTGAAGACTACCTAAAAACTCAAGTTCAAGCTAAAAATCTAACCTCTGTACTGTCGATAACATAAAGGAAAAGAACCTAACGTGGAACGATCAACCTGAAAGCACGAAGAACATTCAAGTATTCCTGACGACGTAATATCAGACAAGACCTTAAACACGAGAAATAACTAAAAAGAATCAAGTGACTAATATAAAGTAACCAACAACGAGGTTGTACTCTGGGCAAAGAATTGGACTACTTAGATAGGCATATGAACCTTAGATCAGGACGACATCTAGCAAGGGAGAGACAAAGCCTTAGGTCTTCAGAGGCTAGTGTTAACCACACTGCTAGGTCTTGGGCGCAGCAGTTGAGCCACCACTCGTACTACCCTAGCTCTGAGACCAGTGAGTCAGAGATGTCTCAAGGCATGGACAGACCTACGGGAAGTTCAGGAGTGCCTTACTTGTACAGGGTAGAAGGCCCTTACAAAACACAGCTGGAGTACCTTAGGACCAACCGATTAGGTGCCAGCATCTATGAGGACGGCTTAGGAAGATCTGTGATACAGATTAAGAATCCTGATCAATCCATTGGTCTAGAGCACCGAGCAGTCAAGTTTGAAAACGGTGCATACCTGGACAAAGAAGGAACCATATACGTAGTCACCAGTCACCCAGACAGGACAGATGACTTTGGGAATGTAATCTCAGAGGCGGACTTAGGTGACTTGGAACAAGGAAACATGGGTGCGGACCCTAGAACCCCCCGAGGCAAATCTGTTCTCACTAGGATTATCACGCCTGAGTGGGTTCCCCAAGACAACAAGAGCATAGAGTTGCTCCTCAATCGAGAAACTGACGAAGCCTTTTGGAGGTATAAATCTAATCAGCCAACTGATATAGGAACTATCATGATCTATGAGTTTAAGGATCCGGATAGCCCAGGTAGAGTGACCTACTTAGATCACACTTCGGAAAGGATCTTTGTGGTGACAGAAAATGATAGGCATGCTTACACTTGGAAGGGTGAATTCATTTTCCCCCAACCAAGATTGAATGTATCCTATGGTCACCCTGGTGCTGGAACATCCCAAACTCATGGAACTCAAAGAGACAGAAGTAGAGATAGACCAGAAGTAAGCTTTGCCAACCCAATGGGCAGAGAAAGAACGAGGACGGAGACGAATCGAGTAGAACCTGAGATACTTAGAGCTCACAGGAACCAAAGAAATGTGGATGGATTTCCTCTGCCGAGACCTAGAGAGCACACATGAACTTTGAGACCAACCCAGCTAGTTAAGTCCATGAAGAATTACTTTGATGGCACAGGAGATCCCTATGATCATGTGGCGGAGTTCAAGCAAGTCTTGAGAGCTGAACAAGTGGAGGATCTATTCACGCAGTACAATGCCTTCGGTCTAACCCTTAGGAACACAGCACTTACATGGTTTCAGCCATTGGATGAGCGACAGTTCAGGAGCATAGACCAACTCCTAGAGGCATTTATTATTGAATTCTCTAAGAGTGGCATAAGACACAATACCTCCTCGCTGATTCATAGCTTCAAGCAAACCCCTCAAGAAACCGTGAGACTTGCAGGAAGAAGATTTAGGCAATATCTTGAAAGGTGCCCTGTTTTGGAGCTACCCACACCTGCCAAACAAGTGGCCTTATTCCTTGATGGATTGCTGAGTACGAAATTGAGATCCTATGTGCATCTGAAGGACCCTAGGACTATACAGGAGTGTGTACGCATGTGCATTGACATTGAAGATAACCTAGGGGAAGAACTAGAGCTTTCCAAAATCTACAAAGATTCAGATAGTGCATCTAGTCACTCTTCCACGCAATCCACATCAATTGAGGAACTCGCAGAGAAAGTGGCCCAAAAACTAGGCGTCTCTAGCAAACAAATTCCGAGGTTTACCCCAACGAAGAGGTGCTATACATGCGGTGGTGACCATATGGCAAACGTGTGTCCCATTATGGCTCAGCCCCAAGTAAATCCTAGTAGCCAGTACTGCACCATAGAACGGAGGTACACCAATCACACCGCACAAGATTGCCCCTACAATAAGCAAACAGTTAGGCAAACTTACCCTCAACCCTATCCACCGCAGGGAAGATACCAGAACCAGTACCCTCCACAGCCATATGGCAGGCCACAGCAACCCTATCAGCAACCATACCAAAACCAACAAAGACCTCAGCCTGTGTTAGCACAACAACCCCCAGCTCCAGCCAATGTGATTCCGGTAAAGTATGCTGTTGCAGAAGAAAACCTGAATAGAGCTATAGTCCCGGTAACACCACTGCTTTCTGAAAGTGATCCCAGTGACCATAGCTTTGATTCTACACATGTCGATAGTCCCCAGGCTTACTACATGCAGTCTCCAGAACATGGTGAGTCCTATTACAGCGAAGAGCCAAATGAACCTAGTTGGGAGTCAGATTATACAAACGTCATGTATACAAACCCCAACCCTAGACCCCAACCTAGGCAGGTACGACCACCATTTCCTAGAGGACCATGCTACCGATGTCAGGGAGATCACTTCATTCGTGATTGTCCCTTACCTCCACCTACACAAACTCAGTCCGTGACGATCCAAGGCTTTTGCCAAGACTGTGGAAAAGAGCATCTCTTACGAGATTGCCCTAAGAATCCTAATAATATGCCAAAAATCACGCCTATCAACGTTATTGGGTTAGTGGTAGATTCCACAGGAAGTGTCACTTCCACTGCACCAGTGCAGGTAGTCACTAGAGCTCAGGCATTGCAGCAAAACCAAGAGGCAAGCCAGGAAAAGAGCCCAACAGCTAGTGAAACTGAGAGCATAACCAAGAAAAGGACTAGAGCTTGGAGAGATAGCCGTGAACGTATGAAAAGGCAATGGGCAAAGAAGATGAGTGAACTTGAGGAAAGTCTACGCGAAACCAAGGCTAAAATCATAGAGATCACATCCCAACCGCACTCTCACACAATCCCACCGCTACCATCCCCATCACCCTCCATCCCTCCACCCTCTAATACACCCCACGTAACCCACCCACCACCCCAAGTAGGATCAGTATTAGCTGATCCCACTCCCGAGGACCTAAACATGATGCTTAAAGCATATCAGGCCAGAATCCAAGAAGGGCCAACCATAACCGATCATGAAAAATGCTACCCTAGAGCCGAGCTAGAGCTTGAACGAACTAAAATTTGTGCCAAAATGGTGGAATTGGCTCAGACCAGGTTTGAGGCCAGCCGCCTATTTAACATTTCTAGTTCAGCTAAGACGCAGTTACACTTTGATGGACTGCTAGAAAGAATAGAGAGGCTAATTGCACAATCAGAAAAGGAACCTGTCCCTCAAAGAAACGACAGGGCAAGAGAACGGATAAGCCAGCCTCTTCAGGAAGCCCCTGTGCCTCCTCAAGAAGCTTATCTTCCCCCCCAAAAGGCAGATGAGCCTCCCTTGAAAGCTTACGTACCTCCACAGGTTGCCTACATTCCTTCTCAGGGCGTGTATGAGCCTGCTCGGAAGAGTAATGGAATAAGTAATCCTCCCCAGGAAGCTTGTGCTCCAGCCATCTATGAGAACAAGGAGAGAGTCAACGATAGAATAAGCCCTCCTTCCCAGGTTGCTTATGTGCCTAATTCTACGGAGCCGGACACTTCTTCTTCTATGAATCGGTTTGCACCAGACTTCCTACGAGAGATTCAAGAAGACAAATGGGATAACGAAAGTGAAGTCGCCCCTCCTTTTGAACTTGTGGATGATGCACACGATCAATTCCCACAAGACATCCCATCTATTTACGGGGAACATGAGAGTACTCAGTCTCACGAGAGATTGGACTTTGAGTCTAATTCCATACAAGAGCTACCCCACTTCACAGGCCCATGGGAAGCAAAGTCCACGTGTATGAGAGCACCCACAGTCATGGTAAGGAACGACAACTCAGTCATATCAAGGAACACGGAGGTAGTAAAGAACACCAAGGCGCAGCGCGATCTCACTTTGGAAGAACTGCCTAAGAATAGACCAAGAGCGCGGAAATGTGTAGCCAGTCAAGTGACTGAAGTTGCAGAACCACGTTCCCGAGTAGGATCCCATAGGACAGTGCCAGAAATTCCCTTGGACAAGATAGGAGATATGTGTGAAGGTGAAGAAGGGAACACCTATCTTCCCATCACCTACCAGGAGTACACCACCAAGGCAATTTTGGACTCAGGTGCAGGAGTTGCTATCGCCACCACCTCCCTATGGAAGCGTTGGGGCAAGCCAGCACTCAGACCAACGAGAATGAAATTGCAGATGGCCGATGGTCACATAGAGAGGCCCCTAGGATTGCTAGAAGGCATAACTCTCACCACTTGTGGTGTTGAGTTTGAGCATAGCTTTGCTATATGTGACTTCAGCAAAAATCATGCCTATGAGATGATTTTGGGAAGACCCTTCATGCGACAGTTGCAAGTGGTACAGGATTGGGGAACTAATTCCTTGTACCTGCAACACTTAGGTGTTACGACCAAAGTAAATCTCAAAGATTACTCTCATAGAGATGTACCTCCTATCCAGTGGAATCCCATCCATAGAGCCAAAGACGATACGGAATCTGTGCATTCCATAGGGTCAGCATCCTCATGGATGCATGAAGACACTCACTTATGGATGTGCAAAGTAGCAGTGGAGGAAGAGAAGAGAGAAAAGGCCAGAGAAACAGGTGCAAACGAAACTCATAGACCCATTCAAGACCCAGCCTATGCACCTGTAGTCTTCCCTGACGAGGAATTTGAACCCCATGGCTGGGCAGAAATTTTGGCAACCATGGACGTAGCCATCAATGAAGAACAATGGACCCCTCATTGTGATGAGGATGGCTACGATATTTCAGTCTTCTCCATAGAGCCAATCATGGGAGAGGCAGTTCTAGAAGAATGCGAACCTAGCCCTGATGCATTTGAGGATGCAAGTGACTCCGATCTCGAGTCAATCATTATGGACCCACCATTTGCATCAGATGAAGAATACTTCCATGAAGTAGAATTTCAACCCCAGAGGCATGGAGAGCTTACAAACGATGTAAGATTAGCGACGCATGTAACCCTGAAGGAAGAAGGGAAGAAACGAAAGAAGAGAGAAGTCTCACCAGAAGAGGAAGAATCTTTGTTTGAGGTCCCAGAAAATTTTAAGAAATATGAGATAGACGACAGGAGAGTCATGATAAGAATGCCTAAACGAGAGGCACAAGTAGGAGAGGCCTATGATAACAAAGAAACCACCAAGAAAATAGTAGTGGCCCTAGAAGAAGGAGAGGAGAGATGCACGTACATAGGCCATGACCTAACAGAGGAAGAAGAGCATGCGTTAATTGCCTTGCTAAGAGAATACAGAGATGTATTCGCTTGGAGTTACAAGGACTTGAAAGGTGTTGACCCTGACATATGCTCACACACTATCCCCATGACTTCAAACGCTAAACCCTCTAAGCAAAAGCCTTATACATATAACGATAATTACGCTGCTAAAATCAAAGAAGAGATAGATAGACTGGTCGAAGCTGGATTTATCTATGAAATTGAGCACACTGAGTGGGTATCACCCATCGTAGTGGTGCCCAAGAAGAATGGCAAACTGCGCGTGTGCATTAACTTGAAGAAGGTTAATGCAGCCACTATTCGAGATAACTATCCGCTTCCCATCACAGAACATCTCTTAGAAAGAGTGGCAGGCAAGGAAGTGTACAGCTTCCTTGATGGATTTTCGGGTTACAATCAAGTAGCCATAGCTCCAGAGGATCAGCATAAGACAGCCTTTGCCACAGAATGGGGCATTTTTGCCTTTAGAGTAATGCCATTTGGGCTTACCAATGCACCAGCTACCTTCCAGAGGCTGATGTGCCATGTGTTTAAGGAGTTCCTGAGGAAGAGTTTAGAAGTCTATGTTGATGATCTTTGTGCTCATTCCAATATTAGACAAACCCATATTCCTGAACTCAAACAAATCTTTGACAAATGTAGAGAATATCAAGTCTGCCTGAACCCAGAAAAGTGTGTTTTTATGGTCAGGCAAGGCAAGATTCTAGGACACATAGTGTCAAAGAATGGCATATCTACCGACGAAGAAAAAGTGAGAGCCATAGCAGAGCTACCTAGGCCAAAGAATGTCAAGGAAGTACAAGCTTTCATGGGGCACTGTGGTTATTACCGACGATTTATACACATGTATGCTGTCATTGCAAATCCCATGTACGGACTTCTGACAAACTTTGAGTGGACGGATGAATGTGAGAATTCCTTCCAGGAGCTTAAACAAAGATTGTGTTCAGCACCAATCTTGACCACACCAGATTGGAATAAGCCATTCCATGTTCATGTTGATGCATCCAATTATGCTATTGGATGTGTGCTTGCACAACCTACTGGTGAAGGTAATATGGATCTTCCAATTGCCTATGCCAGTAGACAATTGAATGCGGCTGAACGGAATTACACCACTACAGAGCGAGAAGGATTAGGCATGGTATATGCAGTTAAGAAATTTAGACACTATTTGCTTGCAAATAAGTTTAAATTTTTTACTGATCATCAGGCATTGTTATATCTTGTAAACAAGCCATGCAATACAGGAAGATTAGTAAGATGGTTTCTCTTGCTAATGGAATATGATTTTGAGGTTGTGGTAAGAAAAGGGAGGACCCATTTGAGAGCTGATCATCTTTCTAGGCTCACATCGGGAGAAGCCCCACAAGGAGTATCAGATGACCTTCCTGATGCTTACTTGTTTAATTTGGAAGTGGTGCCGCAGTGGGCTAAGCCATTAGTACCAGTATTGACATACGGGCCTAACCATCCAGTGGTAAACACACGAAATAGAGAGGTTGTAAAAGCCCAAAAGTACCACATCATGGCAGGAAGTATGTACAAGCACACAGATCAAGGGATCTTGGCTTGTTGCGTAGAAGAGGATGAGTACTCTAAATGGTTGCAATTAGCACATGTAGGCGCACTAGAGCAACACCATTCAAAGCAACGAACTTTACAGACCCTAAAGAGACTCGGAGTACATTGGCCAACTATGGACGCTGATGTCCAAAAGTTGTGCAAGGAATGCCCAATCTGTTGCACTAAACCACCTGTGGAACACACTACTCTTTATCAAGTATCCATTGTGCCAGATTGGAGCGAACCTCTAGTATCCTTCCTGAGGACAAACACACTCCCTCCAGACATGACCCTGGCTAGGAAAAGGAGTTTAGAACAAGAAGCCCTGGATTACTCACTCATTGGTGATAATCTATACAAACGCGGTAAAGATGGTTACCTGAGACTGTGTGTCCATGAGAGTGAATATCTTAAGATCTTGGAAATTGCTCACCAAGGTGTAGCAGGAGGACACTTTGGACCAGATCGGGTGATCAAGGCAATACTATTTGCGGGCTTCTGGTGGCCTACCCTTCACATGGATGCACACACCTATGTGAAACGGTGTGATGTCTGTCAGAGGACTCAGTATCCTATACGCAAAGATGAGATGCCACTGAAACCTATGATGGGTGGACGTGCATTCTCTAAGTGGGGAATAGACTTCGTAGGTCCTATTAATCCCCCAGCTAAGGGTTCTCATGCGGAATACATCATTGTGGCAACAGATTATCTCACCAAGTGGGTAGAGGTAAAGGCTACGACAAAGAACGATGCTCAGACAACTGCTAAATTCTTGTTTGAGAATGTGTTCACAAGATATGGGCTACCTATAGAACTAGTAAGTGATAGAGGCACTCACTTCTTGAACGAAGTGATTGAAAACCTACTCCAAGAATTCCTGGTAATACACAAGAAGTCTGCCCCCTATCACCCTCAAGCTAATGGACAAGCTGAGAGCACTAATAAGATTTTATGCAATGTACTGACGAAATTAGTGAACACTAAACGCTCTGATTGGGACAAATAGCTACACCATGTTGTTTGGGCATACCGAGTTGCCTACAAAACGGTACTCCAAGCCACCCCCTTTCAGATGGTATTCGGCCAAAATGCTGTGTTACCCTTGGACTTCTTGATCCCTACATTGAGAGTAGCACAAGAGCACGAATGGACAGGTCATGAGCTCTCCTTTAGGATCTTTGACCTTGAACGATTAGGAGAAACAAGACTGAGAGCAGCTACAGGAATCTATGCAGCTAAGAAGAGGCAGAAGGCATACTTTGATGCCCATGTGAAGGATAAAGGCTTGAAAGCAGGAGATCTAGTCTTGGTCTATACACTGAAACAACACGCGAGGAAGCTAGAAAAGAGAGGCTACGGACCTATGATCATTAATAGGATCTCCACAAGTGGAGCTGTGCAATTAGCCACATTAGAAGGTGATGTTCTCCCTAACTATATTAGCGGATGCAGAGTCAAGTTGTATCAGGAACCCCTCACGGAGGAAATGCTCAGCCGACTCAACACTGCTAAGAAACGCAAAGAGGAAGAAAAGTGAGTTCGAGAAGAAGCTCAAGCAGAAGCTTTAGAACGCATCAGGAGGATGGAGTTACGAAGGCAAGGTAGAGATCAGCCTAGAGCGAATGACTATGCAGATCAAGGATATCCTATGGCCATGTGTGAAGTTGCAGGAACAAGCTCGCATAGGATAATTGATAGACGTCCTTTCATAACCCTAGATATAGGACAAGGAAAGAGTGCAAGGAACGTAAGAGCCTTGATTGACTCAGGTGCAGCCACTAGTGCTGTTAGAGTGTCTTACTGTCAAGAATTACAGTTAACTGTCAATCCTGTGGAAGCATACCTCATAGGATTGGGAGGAGTGGAAACCCCTTGCATGGGCAAGGTGGAACTTCCCCTCTACATTCATGATGAGACAATGACAGTTAAAGTACTAGTGTGTCAAGATGAGGACCTCACGGAACCCCTTGTCTTGGGTCAAGACTGGATCTATGACCAAGCAGTCAACTTGAACCTAAGAAGTGGACTTCTTCAGGTATGGGTCAATCATAGTCGAATTACAGTAGAGTTAGATAATGGAGCACTCAAGGAACTAGGAAAAGCACAGACTCCTGGTCCTTCCAGGAGTACACATGAAGATGACCATGCTATTCTTGTCCAAAACTATGTGTTGCAGAGGAATGATGGTTGCAAACAAGGAGTCAGGGATGCAACGGAACTCCCTTCTTTTCCAAAGGTCAGAAGGAGGCAGCAACCAAAGGTGGATCAAAGGCAAAAGAAGCAGAGTACTACCTATGCCGGAAATCAAAAGTACCTGCGCAGCAAAATATCTCAGCAAGTAAACCAAGTGTGGGTGCGGAAAGGCGAACACCCGGTTGCACTCAAGCCAATCACACGGGCAAAGCCTCTTATTAGTAACCAACAACACGACACCCATAAGAAGTCTTTCAGAAATTCTTCTGCTAACGTGAAATCTATTTGGGTGCCCAAGAAGTCGATGAAGGCTAGCCCACAATCAAGAAAAATTTGGGTGCCTAAGGCTTGCTTGCGGGCGCAAATAGCTACGCCGAAGCCACAACCTATACAGCGTAACCCATTCACTCGCACAACCGGCATCCACTCGCTTTCAACACTCACGAACACACCAAGGCCCATGAGCACGAACAGAATCATTTGTAAATGGGTCCCTAAAAGGCCTCAGGTTCAAGCTGACACACCTATAAAGCTCTCGAGAGTCTCTACGGAACCACGAGCAAAACCCATCCACTGCATTTGGTAGCCCAAGACTTGTAACAAACCCCCGGACCCCGATTGTAAATCCATGACCACCTACTAACCGCTTCACTCTCACATCACATCATTTCGCTTAGCTCTTAGGTCTACCTAACTCCTAACTACACACACTAGCACCGAGCACTTATTAACCCCTAACCACTCCCGAACTTTAAGTTAATGTTGTAACAAGGGACACCATGTCATTTTTGTGTCCATTGCAATGTTAACGTTTATTCATATATTCTCACAGAATCAGCTACGACATTTTTAACATGGCGGAGGCAGCAGGAATTAGCTCGCACACAGAAACAAGCCCGCAAGTGGTGGACTTGGACAGTTTACCCGTTTTGCCTGAGACAATTGAAAGACCAGAAGAATTGCAGGCCGTCAAAATCATACCTATTGCGGACCCTCCGCGTGGCCACACCATGCCCGTGGGAAAGACTTCACATTGGTTTACCGAGGTGGCAGGACCCTTGGGTGAAGGAACGTACCTATGGGAATCAGAGTTGGACTTCAATGGGAAGCAAGGCAGATACCATTTCTTTACAAGAGAATTTGAGAAATTACAAAATGCAGAAGGTCTACGTCCGATATGGGAAAAGGCAGGATTGAGTGCCTATTTCAGTGCCCGACTCCCAAAACCTGACTTCATGCGATGCTACTATCTCATCAACACCTTGACTCCAAACCAGAACCCAAAAGGTGCAAGCTCATTTGTGATTCCATCTCTGACAAAGGGGAATGAGCTCAAGAGGTTCAGGCTATCAAACAATTTGGTGAGAGAGGCTCTAGATATGCGCGGAATGCATATTCCTACAGAAAAGGAAACCCTAGTACCGGATTACATGAAGAATCGAAGTCTCACCAAACTCAAGGACATGGTATCCATGACGCCTAATATTGCAATACACCTTCGCATGTGCATGCAACACTTTGCTTTCCCGGCGCAAGATAGATTCACCATGCCGCCCAAAAAGATTTGGTTTAGCTTATATCTGGCAGAGACACAGAGCCTCACCATCAACCTACCCCACTGGATAATTGATCAGATACACCTAGCTCACAAACGCTGGCAACGGAAACAGGTTTTATATGGTTGCTGTGCTCTGACAAGAATCATTTATAGGTGTTTGGCTTATGACATTCCGATCCAACGGGCCCTAATGTGGAATCGGGTTGAGCAGTTTAGAGGCAGGACATCCACTGGACCCCCTTCTAAGAAGATGAGAGGCACTATCCAAGTCCCATGTGCTCAACCACGTGGAGCCACCCTAACACCAGACATCACCCCTCCACCCCGAAGAGTCCGACCATTCACACTCCGACTTCCAAGACGCAGCACCGATGGTTCCACCTTGATATTCCCTCCCATTCCAACCGATCTTGAATTTCCTAGTGGTGCACCTTTGGAAGAACTCACTAATGAAGATTTCGAGCAATTATTACAAGATGTAGAGTTGGAGGCAGAAGAGGCACAACAAGCGGAAAACGTGCAAACGCAGGCCACAACCTCCCAAGCACCTGTCACACCTGTTGAAGTGGATGTCGAGGATGACGGAGATGAAGAACAGGAGGATGATGAGGAGGATTATGATCAAGAGCACCAAGAGGAGCAACAAGAAGTGCCAGAACTTGTAGGTGCACCAGCATATACAACTCAACTACGAAGGCTATACGACACTATCAAAGCAGTACAAGAAAGGCATCAACTCTCTCTGGTATCAGGTCAAGCTTTGATGCAAGAAATGCTATTAGATGAAGGGGTGGACCAACACTTCATTGACACCCTCAAATTAGTGTCAGACTCTTTAGGAGTTCCGGAGGCTGTCCACACCGCAGTCCGCCAGTCCGTAAGGTACGACAAACGCAGAGTGGACACGTTACCACGAGCAGGTAAGACTATCAGGATACCCGTCACAGAACCAGAAGTACCCATTGAGACCACAGCCACCCCCACAACCACCACTGACCTCTCCACCGAAACCTTCGTTCAGACATCACCCATCTCACCCCAGCATCCTCCATCACCACCTTCTCCACCCCCACCACCACCTCCCACCTTGGAAGAAACGACAGTCATCACCTCTACCTTCACTTATAACCCATCCTCATTCAAATCATTCTCATTTCGAGAACCCACCTCACAAGACACCCTCTTCTCCTTCATCACCAATCCCTTGTACACTTCGTCCCGTCTATCCTCTGAACCCATGACTGGCCATCCCATAATTCCAAGTGTAGTTGGAAACCCAGCACCCACAGAAGGCACCCTGTGTTTCCCGACCTATCCCCCAATACGGGTACCTCCATTCCATGACCCTCACTTCCCATCTGGCCCCTACACCTCTTTCAGCCTGACCGCGCCACCCCAATACCCGTCCGTTGTGGAGCAGTTCACCCGCTCTCCAATGTTTCCGAGGCACATTTCTCCGATGTTCGCAACGACATCAATTTACACGAACACCACACTCACTTCACCTACCATACCCACCTACATGGTAGCCCCTGTACACACCACCTTGTCTGACCCAATGGACATTTCACCAACCACAGCACCTCTCCCCACAATTCCACCATCTTCCCCTCCCTTGCCCCCCACCTCACCACTCACATCATTGGCACACACAACATTCACTACCCCCCTACCCAATCCCACCTCCCCTGCATTTCAAACTTTTCCCCTTGCATCTCATAATGTAAATAGCACGTTCAACACCTTACTTCAGTGTGCACATCAACTGCAACAAGAGTACCATCAATTGGAAGAACGCACTACGGTACTCCAAGCAGAATCTCAACGTCTACAAGCTAGAGTCACCACTCTTGAAGCTGACTACCAGACGCTCCTAGCCGAGCATACCACCCTACAGCAGGCTCACTCCGAACTGGAATCAAAGACATCAACAGTAGATGACCAAGCAGTCAAAGAACTAGAAACAGTGCTTCAAGCGCAAATGATCTCTAACGCTACACTCAGACGCAACATTGGGCTATTAAGGAAGCATATGGCCGCAGCACTAGAAGAGAACAAATGACTTCAACAACAAAACCAAGACAACTTTGAAGCGGCTATGGAAGGAACCGTAGGAGCAACCGTTAGCCCTACCAGATATAGAGCAGTCCCATCGGAAGACATTCGCATCTTACTTGAGGAGCATGCAAATTTCTTGGAGTCATATGAAAAGCTAGAGACTGAATGTGCAGATCTCAAGAAACAGATAGCCAGTGTCCCCACAGCTCAACAGGAGCCGGTAATCTTGCAACACTCTACAGAAGAAATGGAGACCCTCCGGAAACAGGTGGCAGAACTCCAAGCACGCCTCCTCCCATATGAACGGCCACCCTCGCCCATTGAAGAACCAAAACCTGAAACAGTAGTGGAAATCCCCGTCGATGACAGCTATGAAGAGCCATACGAGCCTATGCCGACGCCTGGTGGTCGAACTACGGAAGAAGGACAAGACACGTTAGAAATTCAAGTTCCAGATTGGGTCAAAAGGGTCGAGAAAGTGGGTAAGACACATGATGATCGTATGGCCGTGCAAATGCAATCTCTCACAAATCTGGAAGAAACTGTCCTTCGGTCTTCCTACTTTCAAAATTTATCCCATCAACGGTTAATCACAACATCAGAGTCGCAATACATGCCTTATTTTGTCTTACTACATGATTATAATGCAGAAGTCAAAAGACATACAGGGAAGGAGCCCACATTCGCCACTCAATTTGAGATAGGGGATTTACCGACCGATGCACGTGCTGGCTCGATCTTCCAACCTAATTGGCATGCACGTTTACTCACCGATTACCCAGAGATGATGAGTACTTGGGCAACCATGCCACTATATATCAAGTATAATCCATGCTATTGTCCAGTGGTACGTCGCAGATCCTGGCAAGCATTTGCAATCAAGGTACGCAACAATAAAGAATGCTCGGCTTGGGTTAACTACCCATATTTTGCTCCACCTCGAGGGACCCCAAACGTAGCCTACATGATATCAACAATTCGGCACTCGTCTACACGTCTAAATAATGTACCCGACATAGCAGCGAAAATGTGTATGAAGATATTCGAGCTCATGACCATTGTCTTCAAAACCTTTCGGAATGTCCAAGCTCCATACATCTCTACCCCTGGATTCTCTCAAGGCAACAAGGATTTAGTCTACGACATGAGCCAAACCCCCTCGGTCACTATCATCTTTGCTTGGCATGCACGAATAAAGTACTTGCCTGCATGCTTCAAGCAGACATTTGAGGAAATGTTCTCTACGGGATTCTGGGAATACAATTCCGAAATTTTCATTCCCAGACCCACACATTTGCTACATCTATTCGCAGTAGAACAAGCGATCCATGCAGATCAGTTACGTCTGCCACATCCGGACATTCCAGGACCAATCGATTGGGATCGTATGATGACAGATTTGGCCAGAGGACTACGCATACAAGAACATCAGCTTGCCACTCAGGTTGTGGAATATTACATCCAACACTCCCAGCAACAAGGGTCTGTCAGGGACGACAGACGCGAGAGAGGGGGGGGTGTTGAGCGCAGTATGGGCACCCAAGGACCGACTAGACAAGGAAGCCAGCGGAGAGAGTCAGAACAAAGTGAAGGAGTAAGTAGACAAAGCAGTCGACGCAAATCTGGCAGATAGGCCCTTCAAATTTCTTCCAAATCAACATCTTTTAACAGTGATTCTTATCACTAACAATCATTGTAAATACCATTTCATATTTTTGTAGCTCCATTTTGTGCAAGCCAAGGAGTCCTTGAGCTTGAGGAGCCTTAGAAGTACCTACATATCAATTTTCGTATTTTTTAGACTCCGTTTAAGCCCTCAAATTGGCCCTAGAACCTAATTTTTAACTAGGCCGGACACTAGGTCTGGACAGGGCCAAAACCTAGTCAAAAACTATAAAAAGAGCTAGAGAGCTCATTTTTGAGGGTAGATTGTAATTGAAACGAACTTGTAAGAGCATTTTGAAAGTAATCTAAGAACTCCATTGATTCTCCCTCTTTGTCTTGCCGTGTGTGCGCGTGTGTGTATATGTGTGTGCATGCCGATGTGCTTCTCACTCACGCACTTGTGCCGCCACTTGCTCGAGGTCTTCATACCATCCTCACGTCTTCCTGGATTGACATTAAAGGAGGTGCTACTCATCACTGAGCTACACGCCACTCTTCACTATTAGCTCACTTGCTCACACTTCCAATGACATGGACATCTCGCCGGCCATGGCACCAACACTCACATCCACCACTCCACTACACTCTCACGACCACACATTTTTCAACCATCACCATAGCATCCACAATCCCGACCTTGTTTCCCTTTCCCCTGCATCAACCACTACACAAACTTCATTGTTTAACACACCATTGCTACTATCATTATCCATTGTAGATAACGCATTTCACCAAATTTTTGCTTGCATGCACCAAGTACGTGAGGAATTTGCAGCATTAGGACACAATTACGAGGCTTTGCAGCAAACAATGGCACAACTGCAAGCTAGCCTCAACTCACTAACCATCGAGAATTGCCTCTCTAAATGCACGGCATCAAGAGCTCCAGGAGGCCTACCACTCCATGGAGTTGGAGTTTGAACACAAGACAAAAGTAGCTATTACAGAGGCAGAAGAACATCTATGAGTCCAAGTCATCAGGAATGCAACATTAGCACGAAATATGGGACTTTGTGATAACATTTTGCAGCAACAAAGGAAGAAAATCAATGTTTACAGGAACAAAACAAAGAGAATTTTGAAGAAAATATGGACAACCCCCATGAACCCATTAGTCCAAGTTGATTCAAGGTTGTTCCATCCAAAACAATGCAAATGCTACTAGAAGACCGTGCACATTTACTAGAGGATTACGATAGATTAAACGAGGAATATCAGCTGCTGAAAAGTGATAACACCACCTTATGTCTTCAAGCATCGATGCAGCAACCTATAATTCAAGAATTTATGTTGTCAAAGATAATAGAGGAATTAACTACATAAGGGCATGTGTCTTGGAGCTGCAAGCACAAGTTCCAGATCATTCAGAGGCTCCCAAGCCTGATTCCCCACCTGAAGTCTCGATAGACGAAGAAACCATCCCCATCCTGGTGGAGGCAACTTTCGAAGAAGAATATGAACCCCGACCTACCCCTGGTGGACGCATTACGGAAGACGGCCATGATATGTTTGAATTACCCACCCGAGCATGGATGAAATCCATAGAGGAGCTAGGTACA
Organism: Ceratopteris richardii; assembly: GCA_020310875.1. Taxonomy (NCBI): domain Eukaryota; kingdom Viridiplantae; phylum Streptophyta; class Polypodiopsida; order Polypodiales; family Pteridaceae; genus Ceratopteris; species Ceratopteris richardii. Next base: position 5,675,709 of record CM035421.1, on the reverse strand, counting down.
ACTCATGCAGCGAGGGTAGAAGCCCTATTTTGCACAATTGAGGAAAAGATACTTCAATCACCCTATTTTGCACAATTAGTGCCACGATGATCTCCCATGATCTCTTGCAGACATACATCACCAATACCCTACAACAAGGATCTATAGGGGATGACAGACGCGAGAGGGAGGGGTGTTGGCAGTGCAATCGGTAGTGGTCATAGACATCTGTGTAAAGGAAGTATGTGAAAGAAGAATGCAGTAAGTTTGGGGGGGAGGAATGTTCACTTTTCAAGAAATGTGTTTTATAAAACTTTATTCAAAACTTCAAACAGTGATTTTCATCACTCTTGTAACATATGTACCATAGAATACCCAATTTTGTATCAACCAGCCCCATTTTTTGCAAGCTGAGGAGTCCTCGAGCTTGAGGAGCTTAGGTAAATGCTCACACCAATTTTGGTAATTTTTAAACTTCATTTGGACCTCCAAATGACCCCTAGAACCTAATTTTTAACTATGCCAGACACTAGATTCGAAACTGGTCAAAACTAGTCTAGAAACTATAAAAAGAGCTAGAGAGATCATTTTTGAGGTTGGCTTTTTAGAGATTGTAGCTTGTGTGAGAGCTTGTAAGAGTGTTCTTGAGTAATAGAGCTTATTCTTCACCTTCCATTGCTTCTCTCTTGTCTCTATCATGTGTGTGTGTTAGTGTATGTGTGTGTGTATTTGCATGCTTCTCATCTTCACTATCACTCATCACACTCATTCACGGTCTTCATATCACCCTATCTCTTCCGTGGCTTGACAATTAAGGAGGTGGAACTTCTTGACGTGATGCTTACCCTTGTCTAGAACAAAAACCCATTTTGGTAAAGTTCATATGTTTTACAAAGTTTTACAATACAAAAAAGTATATTTTTGTATTTGAAGAAGACTATAAATGAGTAATTCAAGTGAAAAACATTGGAAGATTCCTCCTTGTAGATGAATCTAGTTTTCGTTATTGAATACTCCTAGAATATTACATTTCCAAGAAGGTATAAGGTGTATGGAAAGTTAAGATCTTACTAAGGTTGAGATTTGTAAAATGGCCAAAGGGAAATAATTAAGCTAAAGAAAACTAGAGAAATCAACCTATTTCACTAAGTACAAGCATGTACATCCAGTTGGACTAAAGGAAAGTGATTTGGGTAGGGATTATGATTCCCCTCCTTTTAGATTAGGAAAGGAAGTAACGCTTATTTGATTATAGAGACAAACCAAAAGAGAGATATTACCATGATTAGAGTATAGATCATGGTGCATGAGGGAATCCTCCACGTATTATACTTCTACACATTTTCAAGGACAAAAATGTTTTAAGGGGGGAAGAATTTTGTATAAATCATGGTTTTAGAAGGCTAAATATGTGGATTCTAAAGGTTAGAATATGATGTATATTAGCCTTGGTTTATCCTTTGATTCATACTTGGAACATGCATGAAACTTTGGTTTAAACCCTTGGTTTGAACCATTAGGGTACTTATTCATATGAGCTCCCCATTGAATGGTTGTGCCCTTAGTCTTGATTTATACTAAGGTGTGGGAACCTTAGACTTGGGAGAAGCTTCTCTATGAGCCTCCTTTGGGTGTAATTGGAAGAAGAACCCTCATTTGATTTAGCATTCATGTGATAGCCTTTTGAAGAATTAGAAGGTATGTGAAGGTCCTTGGGAAAGTGTCCACATGACGGACACTTGGATGAGCCCAAGTACATGCATCCCCTTGTCCTATAGATGTACGTATGCGTGGAGTTGGATGGGTGGATACATGTGCTCTTGTACCATTCGTGGTCTAGACTAGTTGATTTTGTACTCTTGCTAGGTAGTTGATTTGTAGAACATGTTGACTTTCTAATAGTGTTATTCTCCTATCAGCATTTTGTTGGAGTTAGACGTCTGCGAAAGCATGCAAACAGCACAAGGAAGAAGAAGAAGCTTGGAGAACAACACACAATACTCAATGTATTACTAGAGAATGTACAAAGATAAGTAGCCCATTAGGGCAATAGGCATATATACAAGCCAAGGGAAAAAACCTCCTAAAGAGGGGAAAAAGTGCCCCGATGGTCCTAGTGTGTTCACACACATCACTACCTAAATATATCAACAAATCCCCCCTGGGAGTGATGCGGTGAACAAGGAGCTGGGGTCCAAGCTATGTGGAAATCACTCCACAAAAGGAAGTAAGCCCAAAGCTTTGCAGAAAGCTTCAAACTTCTCCCTAAGTAGAGCCTTCGTGAAAAGGTCTGCAATGTTCTCCTGCATGGGCACATATGCCAAGCTAATCTCCCCAGTAGAGAACCTCTCCCTGACATAATGATAATGCACCTCAATGTGCTTAGTGCAAGCATGGAACACAGGGTTCCTCGCAACTGCCAATGCGCTCTGACTGTCCGTGAAGATGGTGGTGGCAGAAGACTAGCCAACACCCAAATCGGCCATAAGGCATCTGAGCCACACACACTCAACAGTAGCTGTGAAAGCTGCCCTATACTTAGCCTCACAACTGGAAGTGGCCACAGTAGGCTGCTTCTTGCTCAACCAAGATATACATGAGCTACCAAGCATGAAGCAAAAGCCACTAGTGGACACACGAGTGTCATAGCAGTCAGCCCAGTCAGAGTTAGAAAAAGCATGCAAATCTAGCGGTAGTGATCCCCCCTTGGGATAAAACAACCCAAATAATCGAGTATCACTCAAGTAGCGAAAGATGCGCTTAACCGCCTTCCAATTCTTGACACCTGGGCAATGCATAAACCTGCTCATCTGTGAGACAACAAACTGACTATCTGGCTGAGTAATGCATAAGTAAATCAAGCATCCAACACCGTGCTAATAGTGAACAGCATTTAATGCATCTCTAGCATCCTGAACACTCAATCGTAAACCTGTCTCCATAGGAGTGGCAATAGGCTTACAGTCTTCCAGGCCGAAATGCTGCAATAATGTGTCAATATATTTCGTTGGACACAAATTGTAGCTCAGTGATGAGTAGCACCTCCTTTAATGTCAATCCGGGAAGACGTGAGGATGGTATGAAGACCTCGAGCAAGTGGAGGCACAAGTGCGTGGGTGAGAAGCACACAAACATGCACACACATACACACACATGCGCACACACGGCAAAACAAAGAGTGAGAAGCAATGGAGTTCTTAGATCACTTTCAAGAAGCTCTTACAAGTTCATTTCAGTTACAATCTAACCCCAAAAATGAGCTCTCTAGCTCTATTTATAGTTTTTGACTAGGTTTTGGCCCTGTCCAGACCTAGTGTCCGGCCTAGTTAAAAATTAGGTTCCAGGGCCAATTTGAGGGCTTAAACGGAGTCTAAAAAATACGAAAATTGATATGTAGGCACTTCTAAGGCTCCTCAAGCTCAAGGACTCCTTGGCTTGCACAAAATGGAGCTACAAAAATACGAAATGGTATTTACAATGGTTTTTAGTGATTAAAATCACTATTTGTGTAGGGATTTTCTCTGTTGGTTTGTCGTACACATCTTTGAGCTCCCTACTTGCTCTTTCTTCTTGTGTGCTCCACTCCTTGATGTCTGAAAAATTTAGATGGCCTACTTGCCAGATCTTCTTTGGCTACTGTGTCTGCTTGTGCTATCTCTTCGTTCCGACCCTCTTTGTCTTGTGGCTCCTTCGGTTCCCTGACTGCTGCCAACACCCCCCCCCCCACTCTCGCGTCTATCACCCCTGACAGACCCTTGTCTCGATGCTCGTTGAACGTAATATTGAACAACGTCAGAGGCGAGGTGATGTTCTTCTAATCTGAGCCCCGGTGCTAGATCTGTTAATAATGCATCCCAATTCACTAGTCCTGGTACGTCCGGATGTGGCACCCGCAGTTGTTCTGAATGGATGGTTCTCTCCACAGCGAATAAGTGGAGGAGATGTGAGGGCCTGGGTACAAATATTTTTGAGTGATATTCCCAAAATCCCGTTATGAACATCTCCTCGAATGTCTGTTTAAAACAAGCTGGGAGGTACTTTATTTTGGCGTGCCAAGCATATATTACCTCTATGGATGGGGTTGTGCTCATGTAGTATACCAGATCTTGATTTCCTGTAAGAAATCCGACACCTGAGAAGTGGGGGTCTTTAATATTCTTGAACGTCCTGAAGGTGATTAGCATTAGTTCAAAGATTTTCATACACATTTGTGCCATCACATCGGGGGTATTCCGTAGTCGAGTGCTCCAGTGTCTAATGGTAGAAATCATGTAATTTACAGTGGGAGGGCCTTGTGGCGGTGCTAGATAAACATAATTTAACCACTTCGCGCAACCCTTGACGTTCTTGACAGCAATGGTAAACTCTGGCCAAGTGCGCTGGCGGAATACTGGAACATAACAAGGATTGTATTTAATAAAAAGGGGCATGTTAGTCCAGGTACGAACCATTTTCGGGTAGGTTTCAAGAAGATGGATTCTCCAGGTTGGTTGATAAATGGAGCCTTTCTTTGCACTTTCTGGGATATCCTCTGGCCCAAATTGTGTGGCAAAAGTTGGAGGTTTGCCACAACTGCGTTGAATCTCTGCATTGTAATCCGCAAGGAGCACACAATATGGCACATATTGATCATCGTTGGTGCGGATCCATCTATGATGAGACATGCTTCGAAAGTATTCAGACTTAATGATGGTGTCTTCTAACTTTGCCATAGATTGGATTTGAATGGCCACTCTATCTTCATGGGTTGTTGCTGTCTTCTCGAGTGTTTGGAGCCATTCAGGTACTTCAACTTCTAATGTGTCCAGTCCTTCTGAGGTCTGTGCACCACCTGGCATTGGCATAGGAACATATGGTTCCTCATATGTTTCATCCACCTCAATGGGTACTAAATCCTCCGGTTCGGGTTCTACAACTGGGGAGGGCTGCCTATCATATTCTAGTAACTTTTTCTGGAGTTCAGCCACCTGCTCTGTCAATGCCTTTACTTCGAGGCCGTTTCTATTACCTTGGTTGGAGCCTCCTTTTCCCTGAGCTGGCTACGTAGCTCATCTCGTTCCCTTTCCAAATCATCATGTGTGTCTAATAAATCCGCATAACTTTCCAAGATGGTTTTCATTGTTTCTGTGGGAACCGCTTTGAACTGTTCTGGATCGATCTCATGGGGGGACCCTTCCATGGTTGCTTCCAGGTTTTCTTCATTTTGTTTCTGCAACCGTTTATTTTCTTCAAGTGCTGTAGCCATATCCTTGCGAAGTAGAGTTAAATTACGCCGGACTCTCAGGTTATCTGTTTGGTACACCTCCAGCAAGGCTTCAAGTTGTTTGACACCGGGTTCTGCTGATGGTTGGGGTGTCTCCAGGAGTGTTTGATGGGCTTGCTCGAGAGTTGTGTAGCGCTGGTTGAGTTCCTCATTTTCTTCTTATAGCGTTGTGAGTCGTCTTTGTAGGTTCTGATGATTCGTTGTCAACTGTTGATGGCGGCCTTCGAGATCCCTGTACTCACGCTGAAGTTGATATACACACTGATGTAATGATAGGAATATACTATTTACATTAAAGGATGCAGGTAAAGATGAAGATGCAGGGGGGATGGGGATGGGGAAGGGAGTTGTGAATGTTGTGGAATCAAGTGGTGAAGTTGGTGGAGGGGGTATGGGAGATTGAGGTTGTGTGGGGGGTGGGGGCGGTACTGTGGCGGGTGATGTTTCCATTGTGTCAAATGTGTGTGTGACTGTAAAGATGGGGACAGTGGGTGGGGTGGAAGTGATATTTGTGAAGAGTGTCGTGAAGGTGGGCATGGAAACTCCTCCAAATTGGATACCGGGAGAGAGAGGAATTCCCATGACAACTGTGGTAGTGGTAGAAAAGGGTGTGGTCGTGCCGGTTGGTGAGGTGAATTGTGTAGCGAGAGGTGAGGTGGGTGGGGAGAGTGGTTCCTCCTGATGTTCTTCTGTTTGCGTGTTGCCTTCCGGTTCTGATACATTGATGTGTATTTGTTTTCGAGATCGCCTAGGGCGGGCAGGCACACGTTTCTCAAATTGATTAATGTATGTCATGGCCTCATGTATGGCCTCATCCAAGCCGACTGCCTCTGCGTGTAGGTTCATGGATTCGATAAACATATCGTCCACACCTTCCTCAGCCAATAGTTGGCTCATGAGCACCTTGCCTGATTCAAGTGACATTTTGTGTTGTTCTTGAACTCGCTTCATGGTTTGGTACAATCTTTTTATTTGTGTCGAATATGTTGGGGCACTTGCTAGCTCTGAGAGTTCATCATATTCTTGATATTGTTCTTCGTCGGCTTCTTCTTCTTCTCCTCCTGCCTCTTGTTCATCTCCTTCAACTTCTACGACGACTGGTTGTGTCGGGGCTGGTGTTGTTGTGGTGGGGTGTGGTTCCTGGGTCTGGTCTGCTTCTGTTTCAAGATTAGATTCATAGATCAGTCTGGCAACTTCTTCATCCGTGAGGTCATTGAGAGTAAATCCCTGTGGAAATTCCAAGTCTGATGGAATGGGGGGAAACACCAAGTTGGGTCCTTCTGTACTTGGTCTGGGAAGACGAATGGTGAATGGCCAAACATGCCTAGTTTGCGGAGGAGTCACCTCAGGTGTGGTAGTGGCTCCCCTTAGTTGAGCACATGGTAATTGGACGCCCCCTCTCATCTTCTTCGATGGAGGACCCGCTGTTGATAGTCGCCTTTGGAATTCTTGGGCCCTGGACCACACTAGTGCTCTTTGAATGGGCACGTCATATGCTAGGCACCTGTAAATTATTCTTGTTAGGGCACAACAACCATGAAGTACATTTTTCTGCTTCTTATTCTAGCCCTGATGGGCTAGGTGTATCTGATCGATGACCCAGTGCGGTATGTTGAGGGTGAGGTTCTCTGTTTCTGCCAAGTATAAGCTGAACCATATTTTCTTAGGGGGCATAGTGAATCGTTCTTGTGCGGGAAAAGCAAAATGTTGCATAACAATTCGTAAGTGGAGAGCAATGGTAGGCGTCATTGCCACCATGTCCTTCAATTTATTGAGATCCTTATGCTTCATCCTACCCGGAACCATTGTTTCTTTCTCGGTGGGAATGTGCATACCTTGCATGTTCAATGCCTCCCGTACCAGGTTGAGGGTTAGTTTGAATCTCTTGAGTTCGTGTCCTGGCAACAATGATGGTAGTACAAAAGTACTATCGCCTCCCTTGACCCTGCTAGGAGTTATGGTACTTATGAAATAGGAGCAGCGTAGAAAATCAGGTTTAGGCAAGTGTGCTCTGAAATATCTATCCAGGCCTGCCTTGGTCCAAACTGATCGCATTACCTCTGCATTCTGATAGTTCTCAAATTCCCGAGCGAAAAAGTGGTAGCATCCCCATTTGCCATTAAATTCAATTTCTGCTTCCCAGAAGTAGGTGCCGTCACCCAATGGCCCTGCTACATCACTGAACCAATGAGCATGTTTCCCCACTTGAGAAGTGTGCCCCTGAGGAGGGTCCTGGATAGGAAGGACATGCACCGCTTGAAGTTCTTGAGGCCTTTCGGTGAGTGGCGGTTCCAGAAGAATAGTTTCAATGTCCACAATCTGTGCGTTGGACCCTGCCTGGGAACTGGTGCCTCCAGCTTCTGCCATCATTATTGCTTGCTAGCTGGTTCTGTCGAGAATATAGAAACATGTGTTAACATTGTAAAGGACAAGTTAGAACCGTTTTTGTCCTCATTACAACATTATCATGAGGTCCGGGAGAGATTAGTAGGTTAATAAGTGCTCGGTGCTTGTGTGTGTAGTTAGGAATTGGTTGGACCTAAGAACTAAGTGGAATGATGTAGTGTGAGAGTGACGTAGTTAGTAGGTGGGCATGGATTTACAATTGGGGTCCGGGGGTTTATTACAAGTTTTAGGTTTCCAAAGGCAGTGGATGGGCTTTGATCTTGATTTTGTGGAGACTCTGAAGAGTTTGATAGGGGTATCTGCTTGAAGATGAGGCTTTTTAGGGACCCATTTACCAATGATTCTACTAGTGCTCATGGAAGAATATGTGTCCGTGCGTGAGGTGTAAGACTGGGCCTCAGATGTTCGAGTGAGTGAAACATGTTGTACCGGTTGCGGCCGTGGTGTAGCTATTTGAGCCCGCAAGGAAGCCTTAGGCACCCAGATTTGTCGTGATTATGGGCTGGCCTTCATTGACTTCTTGGGTACCCAAATAGACTTCACTTTTGCAGAAGAATTAATGAAGGACTTCTTATTAGTGTCGTGTTGTTGATTACTAATAAGAGGTTTTGGGCGTGGGGTTGGCCTGGTCTGAACAGGGAATTCGCCTCTTTGCCTCCATACTTGTTTCCATGGATGAAACAATCTGCTCTGCTCCTTTTTTTGGCATCCAGTATCGGTAGTGTTCTGCTTCTTCTGTATTTGATCTGTCGTTGGTTGTTGCAACCTTCTGGTCTTTGGAAAAGAAGGGAGTTCCGTCCTCTCCCTGGCTCCGTTGTTGAGACAAGCCTCTTTCTGCATCATACAGTGTTGGACAAAAATAGCATTGTCAACTTCAGGTGCGCCCCTAGAAGGACCAGGAGTTTGTGCTTTACCTAGTTCCTTGAGTGCCTCCTTTTCCAATTCAACTGTAATTCGGCTATGGTCTACCCATACCTGAAGAAGTCCACTTCTTAGGTTGAGGTTGACTGCATGATCATAGATCCAGTCCTGACCCAAGACAAGAGGCTCAGTGAGGTCCTCATCTTGACACACTAGTACTTTGACTGTCATCACTTCGTCTTGAATGGAGATGGGAAGATCCACCTCGCCCATGCAAGGTGTTTCCACACCTCCCAATCCTATGAGATATGCTTCTATAGGATTGACAATTAATCTCAATTCTTGACAGTAAGACAACTTAACAGCACTAGTGGCTGCACCTGAGTCAATCAAGGCTCTTACAGTCTTTGCACCTTTTCCTTGTCCTATATCTAAGGTTATAAAAGGACGTCGATCAATTATCCTATGAGAGCTGATACCTGAAACTTCACACATGGCCACATGATATCCTTGGTCTGCATATGCATCTGGCCTAGGTTGCTCTCTACCTTGTCTTCTTAATTTCATTCTCCGTATGCGCTCTAAGGCTTCTGCTTGAGCTTCTTCTTGAATCCGTTTTTCTTCTTCTTTGCGTTTCTTAGCAGTGTTGAGTTGACTTAGCATCTCTTCCGTCAGAGGTTCCTGATATAACTTGACCCTGCACCCACTTATGTAGCTTGGGAGAACGTCGCCTTCTAATGTGGCTAGTTGCACTGCTCCACTTGTTGAGATTCTGTTAATAATCATGGGTCCATAGCCTCTCTTCTCCAGTTTTCTCGCATGTTGCTTCAATGTGTAGACTAAAACTAAGTCGCCTGCCTTCAAACCTTTATCCTTTACGTGGGCATCAAAGTATGCCTTCTGTCGTTTCTTAGCTGCATATATCCCTGCAGCCGCCCTCAGTCTTGTTTCTCCTAATCGTTCAAGGTCGAAAAGTCTAGAGGAGAGTTCATGACCCGTCCATTCATGCTCTTGTGCTACTTTTAGTGTAGGTATTAGGAAGTCCAACGGTAGCACTGCATTTTGGCCGAATACCATCTGAAAGGGGGTGGCTTGGAGTACCGTCTTGTAGGCAACTCGGTATGCCCAAACAGCATGGTGTAGCTGTTTGTCCCAATCAGAGCGTTTATTGTTCACTAATTTTGTCAGTACATTGCATAAGATCTTGTTGGTGCTCTCAGCCTGGCCATTTGCTTGAGGGTGATAGGGGGCAGACTTCTTATGCACTACCAAGAATTCTTGGAGCAGATTTTCAATAACTTCATTCAAGAAGTGAGTGCCTCTATCGCTAACTAGCTCTATAGGTAGCCCGTAGCTTGTGAATACATTCTCAAATAAGAACTTAGCAGTAGTCTGAGCATCGTTCTTTGTTGTGGCTTTTACCTCTACCCACTTTGTGAGATAATCCGTGGCCACAATGATATATTCAGCATGTGAACCCTTGGCTGGGGGATTAATAGGGCCTACAAAGTCTATTCCCCACTTAGAGAATGCACGTCCACCCATCATAGGTTTCAGTGGCATCTCATCCTTGCATATAGGGTACTGAGTTCTCTGACAAACATCACACCGTTTCACATAGGTATGTGCATCCATGTGAAGGGTTGGCCACCAAAAGCCCGCAAATAGTATTGACTTGATCACCCGATCTGGTCCAAAGTGTCCCCCTGCTACACCTTGGTGAATAGTATCCAAGATTTTGAGATATTCACTCTCATGGACACATAGTCTCAGGTAACCATCTTTACCACGCTTGTATAGATTATCACCAATGAGTGAATAATCCTGGGCTTCTTGTTCTAAACTCCTTTGCCTAGCCAGAGTCATGTCTGGAGGGAATGTTCTCGTCCTTAAGAAGGATACTAGAGGTTCACTCCAATCTGGCACTATGGACACTTGATAAAGAGTGGCATGTTCCACAGGTGGTTTAGTGCAGCAGATTGGGCATTCCTTGCACAACTTTTGGACATCAACCTCCATAGTCGGCCAATGCACTCCGAGTCTCCTTAGTGTTTGTAAGGTTCGTTGCTTTGAGTAGTGTTGCTCTAATGCACCTACATGTGCTAAATGCAACCATTTAGTGTACTCGTCCTCTTCTACACAACAAGCCAAGATCCCTTGATCTGTGTGCTTGTACATACTTCCTGCCATGATGTGATACTTTTGGTCTTTTACTACCTCTCTATCCTGCGTGTTTATTACTGGATGGTTAGGTCCGTATGTCAATACTGGCACTAATGGCTTAGCCCACTGAGGTATTACTTCCAAATTAAACAAGTAAGCATCAGGAAGATCATCTGATACTCGTGGGGCTTCTCCAGATGTGAGCCTAGAGAGATGATCTGCTCTCAAATGAGTCCTCCCTTTTCTCACCACAACCTCGAAATCATATTCCATTAGTAAGAGAAACCATCTTACTAATCTTCCTGTATTGCATGGCTTGTTCACGAGATATAACAATGCTTGGTGGTCAGTAAAAAATTTAAACTTGTTTGCAAGCAAATAGTGTCTAAATTTCTTAACTGCATATACCATGCCTAAGCCTTCTCTCTCAGTAGTGGTATAATTTCGTTCAGCTGCATTCAATTGTCTACTAGCATAGGCAATTGGAAGATCCATATTACCTTCACCCGTAGGTTGTGCGAGTACACATCCAATGGCATAATTGGATGCATCCACGTGAACATGGAATGGCTTGTTCCAATCTGGTGTGGTCAAGATTGGTGCTGAGCATAATCTTCGTTTAAGCTCTTGGAAGGAATTCTCACATTCCTCAGTCCACTCAAAGTTAGTCAGAAGTCCGTACATGGGCTTTGCAATGACAGCATACATGTGAATGAACCGGCGGTAGTAACCACAATGTCCCATGAAAGCTTGTACTTCCTTGACATTCCTTGGCCTAGGTAGCTCTGCTATGGCTCTCACTTTCTCTTCATCAGTGGATATGCCATTCTTTGACACTACGTGTCCTAGAATCTTGCCTTGCCTGACCATAAAAACGCACTTTTCTGGGTTCATGCAGACTTGATATTCTCTACATTTGTCAAAGATTTGTCTGAGTTCAAGAATATGGGTTTGTCTAATGTTGGAATGAGCACAAAGATCATCAACATAGACTTCTAAATTCTTCCTCAAGAACTCCTTAAATACATGGCACATCAGCCTTTGGAAGGTAGCTGGTGCATTGGTAAGCCCAAATGGCATTACACGAAAGGCAAATATACCCCACTCTGTGGCAAAAGTTGTCTTATGCTGATCTTCTGGAGCTATGGCTACTTGATTGTAGCCCGAAAATCCATCGAGGAAGCTGTACACTTCCTTGCCTGCTACTCTTTCTAAGAGATGCTCTGTGATAGGAAGCGGATAGTTATCTCGAATTGTGGCTGCATTAACCTTCTTCAAGTTAATGCATACATGTAATTTACCATTCTTTTTGGGCACCACAACAATGGGGGTTACCCATTCAGTGTGCTCAATTTCATAGATAAATCCAGCTTCAACCAGTCTATCTATCTCCTCTTTGATCTTCGCAGCGTAATTATCATTGTATGTATATGGCTTTTGCTTAGAGGGTTTGGCATCTGAGGTCATGGGGATGGTGTGTGAGCATATGTCAGGGTCCACACCTTTCAAGTCCTTGTAACTCCAAGCGAACATGTCTCTGTATTCTCTTAGCAAGGCTATCAATTCTTGCTCTTCTTCTTCCGTCAGGTCATGTCCTATGTAAGTGCATCTCTCTTCTCCCTCTTCCATGGCTACCACAATTTTCTTTGTGGTTTCTTTGTTATCATAGGCCTCTCCTGATTATGCCTCTCGTTTAGGCATTCTGATCATGACTCTCCTGTCATCTATCTCATACTTCTTAAAAATTTTCTGGGACCTCAAACAAAGATTCCTCCTCTTCTTGTGTGACTTCTTTCTTCTTCCTTTTCTTTCCTTCTTCCTTAGCAGTTACATGTGTGGCTAGCCTTACGTCTTTTGTAAGCTCTCCGTGCCTCTGGGGTTGAAATTCTACTTCATAGAAGTATTCTTCATCTGATGCAAAAGGTGGGTCCATAATGATTGACTCTAGATCGGAGTCACTTGCATCCTCAAATGCATCAGGGCTAGGTTCGCACTCTTCTAACACTGCCTCTCCCATGATTGGCTCTATGGAGAAAACTGAAATGTCATAGCCATCCTCATCGCAGTGAGGTGTCCATTGTTCTTCATTGATGGCTACATCCATTGTTGCTAGGATTTCTGCCCAGCCGTGGGGTTCAAATTCTTCGTCCGGAAAGACTACAGGTGCATAGGCTGGGTCTTGAATTGATCTATGTGTTTCTTTTGCACCTACCTCTCTGGCTTTTTCTCTCTTCTCTTCTTCTACTGCTACTTTGCACATCCATAAGTGGGTGTCTTCATGCATCCATGAGGATCCTGACCCTATGGAATGCACCGATTCTGTATCATCTTTGGCTCTATGGATGGAATTCCATTGGATGGGAGGGACATCTCTATGAGAGTAATCTTTGAGATTACTCTCGTAACACCTAAGTGTTGTAGGTACAAGGAGTTGGTTCCCCAATCCTGTACCACTTGCAACTGTCGCATAAAGGGTCTTCCCAAAATCATCTCATAGGCATGATTTTTGCTAAAATCACATATAGCAAATGTGTGCTCGAACTCAACACCACAGGTGGAGAGAGTTATTCCTTCTAACAACCCTAGGGGTCTCTCTATGTGACCATCGGCCATTTGCAATCTCATCCTCGTGGGCCTGAGTGCTGGCCTGCCCCAACGCTTCCATAGGGAAGTGGTAGCAATTGCAACACCTGCGCCTGAGTCTAGAATGGCCTTGGTGGTGTATCCTTGATGGGTGATAGGAAGATATGTGTTTCCCTCTTTGCCCTCACTCATGTCTCCTATCTTGTCCAATGGTATTTCTGGCACTGTTCTCTGGGATCCTACCTGGGAACGAGGTTTTGCTATCTCTGGTACTTGTTTGGCTACATGTTTCCATAGCTCTGGCCTTACTTTGAGTAGCTCTTCTAAGGTGAGGCTGCATTGTACTTTAGTGTTTTTCACTACCTCTGTGTTCCTAGGTATGACTGAGTCCTCATTTCGTACCATGACCGTGGGTGCTCTCATACAAGTAGACTTAGTTTCCCATGGGCATGTGAAGTGGGGTAATTCTTGTAGAGAGTTAGACTCAAAGTCTAATCTTTCTTGAGATTGGGTGCTCTCCTACTCCTCATAAATGGATGGGATGTCTTGTGGGAATTGGTCGTGTGCATCATCCACAAGTTCAATAGGAGGGGGAACGTCATTCTCTTTAGCCCATTTGTCTTCTTGAATCTCGCGTAGAAATTCTGGTGTGAATCGATTCATAGAAGATGATGTGTCTCGCTCCGTAGAGTTAGGCACATAGGCTTCAGGCACATAGGCTTCCTGGGCAAGAATGCTTACTCTTTCACTTGCCTTGTCCTTGTGTTGAGAGACGGGTTCCTTTTCTGATTGTGCAATCAGCTTCTCTATTCTTTCTAACAGTCCATCAAAGTGCAACTGTGTCTTCGCTGAACTAGAGATGTTAAATAGGCGACTGGCCTCAAACATGGTCTGAGCCAACTCCACCATCTTAGCACAAATTTTGGTTCGTTCTAGCTCTAGTTCTGCTCTAGGGTAACACTTTTCATGATCAGTTACGTTTGGCCCTTCTTGGATTCTGGCCTGATATGCTTTAAGCATCATATTAAGGTCCTCGGGAGTGGGATCTGCTAGGACTGATCCTACTCTTGGGGTTGGTGGAATTGTGTGAGGTGGGTTGGAAGGTGGCGGGTCAGATGGAGATGGGAATGGTGGTGGTGGGGTAGTGTGAGAGGGAGTTTGAGATGTGAGTTCAGTTATCCTGGCCTTTGTTTCTCTGAGGCTTTCCTCGAGTTCACTCATCTTTTTTGCCCATTGCCTTTTCATTCTTTCACGACTATCTTTCCAAGCTCTAGTCCTCTTCTTTGTCATGCTCTCCGTTTCACTAACATCTGGGCTCTTATCCTGACCTACCCCTTGGTTTTGCTGCAATGCTTGAGCTCTAGTGACTACCTGTACTGGTGCAGTGGAAGTGACACTTCCTGTGGAATCTACCACTAACCCAATAACGTTAATGGGAGTGATTTTTGGCATATTGCTGGGATTCTTCGGACAATCTCGTAAGAGATGCTCCTTTCCACATTCTTGGCAAAAGCCCTGGATCGTCACTGACTGGGGTTGTGTAGGTGGAGGCACGGGACAATCACGAATGAGATGATCTCCCTGACATCTGTAGCATGGTCCTCTAGGGAATGGGGGTCTTACTTGTCTAGGTTGAGGTCTAGGGTTGGGGTTTGCATACATGACGTTTGTGTAATCTGACTCCCAACTAGGTTCATTTGGCTCTTCACTATAGTAGGACTCACCATGTTCAGGAGACTGCATGTAGTAGGCCTGGGGGTTATCAACATGTGTAGAATCAAAGCTATGGTCACTCGGGTCACTTTCAGAAAGCAATGATGTTACAGGGACTATAGCTCTATTCAGGTTCTCTTCTGCAGTTTCATATTTTACTGGGATCACATTAGTAGGAGCAGGTGGTTGCTGTGCTAGCATTGGCTGGGGTCTCAGTTGGTTTTGGTAGGGTTGGTAGGTTTGTTGAGGTCTCACATACTGCTGAGGTGGGTACTGGTTCTGGTATCTTCCTTGTTGAGGGTATGGTTGTGGGTACGTTTGTCTAACGGTTTGCTTATTGTAGGGACAATCTTGCGCGGTGTGATTGGTGTACCTTCGTTCTATGGTGCAGTATTGGCTACTAGGATTAACTTGGGGTTGAGCCATAATGGGACAGACATTCGCCATATGGTCGCCTCCACAAGTGTAGCACCGCTTAACTGGGGCAAATCTCGGAATTTGTTTGCTAGAGACACCTAGTTTTTGAGCTACCTTCTCTGCAAGTTCCTCAATTGATGTGGATTGCGTGGAAGAGAGCCTAGAGGCACTATCTGAATCTTTGTATATCTTGGAAACCTCTAACTCCTCCCCTAGGTTATCCTCAATGTCAATACACATGCGTACACACTCTTCTATGGTCCTAGGGTCCTTCAAGTACACATATGATCTTAATTTGGTACTTAGCAGTCCGTCCAAGAATAGAGCCACTTGCTTAGCTGGTGTGGGTAGCTCAGGGATGTTGGAGAAACACTCACTAATTGGACATATATTTGAAGGTCAAAGTCTTAGGAAGAAAACCCCATGCCTATGTGAAGGGACAAATTCACAAATGTATTATACTTGTAAAGTTAGTTCACTTTAGTTCTAGAAGTTTTTCAAAAGTCACGGGAATGAGAAAATCTATATAAGTTAGTTAGTATTAACTGACGCGGAGAGAAGAAGAAGGAGGAAGACAATGAGAAAGTGAGAAGAACTCATTTTTGTATGACTGAGTATAGTCGGGCTTCTCTGAGCGAGAAAGCACTTGTAAGCTTCTGAGTTTTTATAGTTATGACAAGAACTAGTTAAAGTTTTGTGTATAAGTCTTCTTCCTCCATCTCCAGTGTTTTTCTGTGAAATGATTTGAAAGGTTGAAGTTTTCCAAGCAAGTCGATGCGTGGCATCGAATCTCACTTGATAAGTCCTTATTTTCATATCTGATTTTTATCTACTGCCAAATCTTCTTGAAAAGATGATGTTGTTGGAGCAACTCGATGCCTGGCATCGAATTCCAGTTGATAAGTCATATTGTGAGTGTGCATGAAATCACCTATAGTTTTGGTGTCCAAAAGATTAATACTTTATGCGGGAAGTCGATGCCTGGCATCGAATCCCTGCTGAAAAGTGGCCAAAAACATCCCAAGTCGATGCCCAGCATCGAATTCTCGTTGCAAGTCGATGCTAGGCATCGAATTCTAATTTTAAACAGGCGCTCTTACTAAAACAGGTAATATTTCCAGTTTTGGAAGGTCATATAGGGTCATCTTGTGAGAGCCATAACTTGAGTTCTAGAGATCCGTTTGATGCATATGATAGCTTGTTGGAAAGCTCTACTCTTCTAGTTTCAGCCTATAAAGTTTCATCAAGAAATAATACTTGAGCTAGGAGAAATTAGAAAAATACTGAAGGTATGTCATTTCAGTGACTAGGAATTTCTGTAGAAGCAAAGTTCTCACTTTAGGCTATCATTTCTCAAAGTTTGGAGTGGCAATGAGTTAATGGTGACCATAGAGGTGTTCTAGTGTCACCTTAATTCATTTCTTGTGGTGTTTCATACATCAACAAGGGACAGGGCATCTCTCCAAGTATTGCCTAAATCTTCTTCCTACAAGTCTCATGGTTTCTTGAGGGGTTTGCTTAAAGCTGTGAATCAATGAGGAGGTATTATGACTTATGCCACTCTTAGAGAATTCAATCATGAAAGCCTCTAGGAGTTTCTCTATGCTCCTAAACTGTCTCTCATTCAATGGTTGGAACCACGTGAGGGTTGTGTTCCTAAGGGTTAGACCAAAGGCATTATATTGTGTGAATAGGTCCTCCACTTGTTCTGCTCTCAAGACTTGCCTAAACTCATCCACATGATCGTATGGATCTCCAGTGCCATCGAAGTAGTTCTTCATGGACTTAACAAGCTGAGTCGGTCTCAGAGTCCTTGTGTGCTCTCTAGGTCGTGGTAGAGGGAACTCATCCACATTTCTTTGATTCCTGGGAGCTCTCAGTACCTCAGGTTCTACTCTGTTTGTTTTCGTCCTCGTTCTTTCTCTGCCCCCTGGGTTGGCAAAGCTTACTTCTGGCCTATCTCTACTTCTGTCTCTTTGAGTTCCATGAGCTTGGGATGTTCCCGTTCCAGGGTGACCATAGGACACATTTGATCTTGGTTGGGGGAAAATAATTTCACCTTTCCAAGTGTAAGCATGCCTATCATTTTCTGTCACCACAAAGATCCTCTCTGAAGCGTGATCTAAGTAGGTCACTCTGCCTGGGCTATCAGGATCCTTAAACTCATAGATCATGATTGTTCCTATATCAATTGGTCGATCAGATTTATACCTCCAAAAGGCTTCGTCAGTTCCTCGGTTCAGAAGCAGATCTATGCTCTTATTATCTTGGGGAATCCACTCTGGTGTGATAATCCTAGTGAGAACAGATTTGCCTCGGGGGGTCCTTGGTTCTTCACCCATGCTTCCCTGCTCTAGGTCACCTAAGTCCGTTCTTGGGATCTCATTCCCAAATTCATCCATCCTATCTGGATGACTGGTGACCACGTATATTGTCCCTTCCTTGTCTAAGTACGCCCCGTTTTCAAACTTGATAGCTGAGCGCTCTAATCCAATGGATTGGTCAGGATTCTTCATCTGTACCACAGATCTTCCTAGGCCGTCCTCATAGATGCTAGCACCCAATCGGTTGGTCCTAAGGTATTCCAACTGCGTTTTGTAAGGGCCTTCTACCCTGTGCAAGTATGGCACTCCTGAACTTCCTGTAGGTCTCTCCATACCTTGAGACATCTCTGATTCACTAGTCTCAGAGCTAGGTTTAAATGATGGCTCAACTGTTGGGCCCAAGACCTCGCAGTATGATTGACACTAGCCTCTGAAGACCTAAGACTTTGTCTATCTCTCCCTAGATGTCGCCCTGATCTAAGGTTCATAAGCCTGATTGAATAACCCAAATTTGCCCAAGTACAACCTCGTTGCAGAGTCCTTTTGTATCAGTTACTTGATTCTTTTTTTTGTGGATTACCGCGTTTATAATCTTGTCTAATATCACGTCGTCAGGTATACTTGAGTGTATTTCTGCACTGTACGTTGATCGTTCCTCGTTAGATTCTTTCCTTTAAGGTTATCGCATCACAAAGAGATTATGTTTAATCTTGAACTTGAGTGCATAGGTAGTCTTCAACTTGATTGATGCCTATCGTCGTCCTGGCCTACTCCTATCACTAGTCGTTCTTAGCCTAAGCTAGGAATTGACAAAGGGAGTTGAGAATATTCTGACCTTTCTTGTTGATCCCTTGCTTTATGATGCTCAAGAACCCGAGTCTCAAGCTTGCAAAGAAACCCTTGCTTTGTATGCTCTCAATTGCTCTCAATGGACCTGTAAAAGTCCCAAAATTAGCTCAAGACTTAAATTCAAATGACAGACAGGTCACTTTCATGCATGTAATTCACAGGCCAAATCCCCTTTTGCCTTTATGGAAAACAATCCCAAGGACCCTTCAGCTTTCCTACCCCGGGGGATGGTCAACTTCAAAATACCCTATCTAATTATCCTGATATTAATTTTCACATAACCAGTGGAAGTTTTGGTTGTACTCCCCACGAGCTTTCCAACAAAACAAGAATCACAGCAAACGGATTTCGTATGAGAAAGTTATGTTCGATCAGGGTTTAGGTGCTAAAACAAGGTTCGAAACAGTTTACTCAGGCAGACAGGAATTCTTGAATTACTTGGGTTGCGGCCTCACAATGTAATGCTAAACCCTTAAAAGTTCCCCAAAAAATTAGACCACTATTTTTTTGCCCTTAAAAATTGGCCAAATTTGCCCTTCTATCGCGTTCGCAAGTTCTGTCAGTCGCGATTGACAGGTCAGTCGCGATTGATGTGTCCATCGCGATTGACAGGTCCGTCGTGGCTGTCAGTCGCGATTGATGTGTCGATCGCGATTGACAGGTCCGTCGTGGCTGTCAGTCGCGATTGATGGGTCAATCGCGATTGACACGTGGCTCGAAAAGTCAATCAGTCGTGGTCAAAGGGTCGTTGACTCTGTTAGTCGCGATTGATGGGTCGATCGCGATTGACAGGTCGGTCGCGAGGGTCTCTCCGTCGTGGTCAAACAATCGTTGACTCTGTCGGTCACGATTGACAGAGCCGTCGTGGGCTGTCAGTCGCGATTGATGGGTCGATCGCGATTGATGACTCGATCGCGATTGACACGTGTCACGCGTATGATCCGTCAGTCGTGGTCAATCGGTCGTTGACTCTATCGGTCGCGATTGACAGAGCCGTCGTGGGCTGTCAGTCGTGATTGACTGGTCGATCGCGATTGACAGGTCTGTCCGTCGTGGTTTGTCGATCGCGATTGACTGAGCGATCGCGATTGACAGAAATCTGATGAATTTCAAAAATCTAAACACAGTTTTGGGAAGCTCTAGGCCTGTGGATCATGGTTTTGCACTTTGTTTGACAAATGGAGCATTTTTCCTGTCAGTCGCGATTGACAGAGACCGGTGACACAGAGATAGTTGCCAAGATTTCCGTACCTGCACGAAGTGCTGGAGAAGATGATGCAGCATGTACCTGCAAGACAGCTCAAGAAACATGCAAAAACAGCACACACAATATTGCTCTCTCGCTCTCTCTCACAAGTGAAATGAGGGGAATCGAAGGAGAAAGGAAATATAGTCAAAAAATTGAAATTTTTGCGGTGATGGAGATGGATGTGGGAGATGGTGATGATGATGATGGTGATGAAGGAAACAAAAGGAAATAGATAAAAGTGAAGAAAATACCTATAACTCCAACGCTTCAACTCTACGTCTTACCATCACACGCTTGTCCTCAAAGCTCGATCCCCGGCAACGGGGCCAAAATTTGGTGTAGCTCAGTGATGAGTAGCACCTCCTTTAATGTCAATCCGGGAAGACGTGAGGATGGTATGAAGACCTCAAGCAAGTGGAGGCACAAGTGCGTGGGTGAGAAGCACACAAACATGCACACACATACACACACACGCGCACGCACGGCAAAACAAAGAGTGAGAAGCAATGGAGTTCTTAGATCACTTTCAAGAAGCTCTTACAAGTTCATTTCAATTACAATCTAACCCCAAAAATGAGCTCTCTAGCTCTATTTATAGTTTTTGACTAAGTTTTGGCCCTGTCCAGACCTAGTGTCCGGCCTAGTTAAAAATTAGGTTCCAGGGCCAATTTGAGGGCTTAAACGGAGTCTAAAAAATACGAAAATTGATATGTAGGCACTTCTAAGGCTCCTCAAGCTCAAGGACTCCTTGGCTTGCACAAAATGGAGCTACAAAAATATGAAATGGTATTTACAATGGTTTTTAGTGATTAAAATCACTATTTGTGTAGGGATTTTCTCTGTTGGTTTGTCGTACACATCTTTGAGCTCCCTACTTGCTCTTTCTTCTTGTGTGCTCCACTCCTTGATGTCTGAAAAATTTAGATGGCCTACTTGCCAAATCTTCTTTGGCTACTGTGTCTGCTTGTGCTATCTCTTCGTTCCGACCCTCTTTGTCTTGTGGCTCCTTCGGTTCCCTGACTGCTGCCAACACAAATCCATTCCACCATCAACCTGCATAAACTGAATGCCCAAATAGTGATGCAAATGCCCCAAATCAGACATCTCAAATGAGGCATGTAAATCAGCCTTAAAATCAGCAATATGCCTCTCATGAGGACCAGTGAGCAGCATGTCATCAACATAAACCACAATGATCAGAAGTACATCATTAGCACGCTTAACATATAAGGTGCTTTCAGTTGGACTGTTCTCAAAACCATGTGCAATCAGATAGGCATGTATCTTTTCATACCAAGCACGTGGTGCTTTCTTTAAGCCATATAATGTCTTCTTTAACCTGCACACTTGGCTATCATGCCCTTTCTGCACAAAGCCATGGGGTTGAAAAACATACACTTCTTCATGCAAGTCGCCATTCAGAAATGTTGTTTTGATATCCAATTGATGTACATTCCAACCATGATGAGGTGCAAGTGCACAGATTCTATGAACAGTAGTCATTCGGCAAGTAGGTGCAAAGTTCTCATCAAAATCAATGCCTCTTTCCTGTGCATAACCCTTTGCAACAAGCCTAGCCTTACACCTGTCAACTATACCATCAGGCTTATGCTTCAGCTTGTATACCCACTTACTCCCAATGGCCTTCTTGCCAGGAGGCAAGTCACATAAAGACCAAGTACCATTCTTCATTATAGCATCATATTCAGATTACATAACAGCCATCCAATTTTCTGAATTTTGTGCTTCATCAAACGAAACAGGCTCGTTCTCATCACAGAGGCTAGATGCAGCCATAACATAGCAATCTGATGCAAAATAGGCACCATGAGAGCCTAAACGAGTATGATATGACAAAGGTGCATCTAATTTGTTGTCACGCAAAGTATGTACTAGTCATTTTGGCATAGTTTTTGCCTGCTCAATATCAGCTCTCTCATCAACAAGTGCATCATGTAAATCTGCATTAGAAATGGAATGATCTGCATCATCACATGAAACCTGCAAAGGCTGAGAAGTTACCTCATTAAGACCATCACTAGATTGTCCACCTGTAAAAAGAGGCAGCAAAGTATCATACATGTCTTTGGAGCATGTCTCCTTAGTGCATGAAAGCAATGGCTAAATAGCATCTTCCACAAAAAAACATCACAGCTAACCACAATGCGTTTAATCTGTGGATGATACAGACGATAGCCTTTACTTTCATAACTGTACCCCAACAAAAATACATTTTACTGCTTTATCATCCAATTTTCTGCGATGTTGTTCAAGCACTAATGCATATGCCAAACAACCAAAAACATGCAGATGCACAATAGATGGCTTGCAATCATGCGAAGCCTCATATGGAGTGATAGACTGCAGCGGTTTAGTGGGACACATGTTCAGTACATATGCTGCACACATGAGAGCCTCAAGCCAAAAACTATGTGGTAAAGCCTAACTCTTAACCATACACCTTGCCATCTCCATGAGTGACCTATTCTTTCGTTCAGCAACTCCATTTTGTTGAGGTGTATACGGCACTATACACTAGTGTTTTATCCCACGTTCATCCATAAATGCATTAAAATCAGAAGACATATATTCCCCCCCTCGATCAGAACGGAGGGTGCCCATTTTACATCCTGACAGATTTTCAGCCAAAACCAAAAACTTTTTGAAGCACATGCACACTTCGGACTTTTCCTTCAATGGATATACCCATGCATTCGTGGAAAAATCATCGATGAAAGTCACGACGTAAAGATAATTTCCAAAAGAAGATGTCTGCATAGGACCGCAGACCTCACTATGCACAAGCTCCAATTTCTGCGTAGCCAGAATTGAACCATCTTTTGGAAAGGAGGAATGCTCATTTTGCCCAAAATACAGCCTTCACAAACATGTTTTCCAAGTGCCTCAACTTTGGGCAAAGAGGACACCATTTCAGATTTCTGCAGGCGTAGCAAACTAGCAAAATTCAGATGACCAAGGCATGCATGCCAAAGCTTTGCATCTGACATAGCATGAGAATCATGTACTGCACATGCCGAATCATTTATAGATCTTTCATAGTCTATGAGCTTATACAGCCCACGACATAAAATGCCAGAAGCAATAATCACGTCGCCATTTGATAGATCATGAACTGTACATCTTTCATCAACAAATTTCACAACCAATCCAATCTTGGCTAATGCAAAAACTGATAACAGATTTTTCTTGATCCCTGGCACAAACAAAGGATCTGACAAGGTGAAAGAACTACCATCAGCAATAGTCAAAATGATCTTACCAACTCCCATAATAGGATTGATATGTGTACATAAAAGAGATTCTATTCTAACTTAATTATTTCAACCTTTAGTTGCATTAGATCAACTCAACCCTATTTTTTAGATCAATATTAGCAAATTTCAAGATATCTTCATCCAGATTTGGAGTCTTACTATATTCAACTGGTCATTGCCCTACTCTTTACAATCACATCCACTTCATCGTTTGTGCATTTTGAAGGTATACATCAACATATTCTCATATTTGAACATCTATGTCAACCTAATATTTTCTAAGCCTCAACTCTATCATTAATAACCTCATATTATAAATGCTCTAGTCCATGTTCATCATGCTTTTGTAATCGATCTTTATATGTATTCACATTTACTCATTAGGTATATTATACAACAATTCTTGTCTTGCATTTCCTTCTCTTGTATTCTTTAGGATTTTAAATGAATCAAATCTAGCTTTTGTTACTATACTAAGAGAAGACGTAAGATCCTTCATGTTTTTCAAAGGAATCGGCTCATTATCTTAAGGAAAATGGAGATTTTAACTTTGGGAGGAGTTTTCTTCCTTAATCAACTCAATATTCTCTATATATTTATCAGTGCATTGTGGAGTTCTACATTAAGTTATTCTCAAATTTAGATATCTACAACAATGTGGATCTTCTTCAACTCTCAACTCATCACTAACTTCATATTGAACTTGTATATGCTCAAATTCATGCTCATTGAGCGTTTCTAACTCTATTAGAAAATATTCACCAATCTTAGCACGTGCCTCACATTGTCTTATAGCTTGTGCTTTCTAAGACCTTGGGTGATGAAAATCCAACATAGAAATTGCACATCTGAATTCTTGCATGGCTTATTGAATATGTCAATGTGAAAATATGGTCAAAAAATGAAAAATGTTCACTTCCAACCAACTTTAAGTCAACTAATAGGTGTGAGTCATTCAATCATGTCATCTTCATCACCTCTTTCTGGTGTAGTTTAAGGATGTGATTGTTGAGGAAATCAGCTTTGTAGTGTATTAACATGCATTAGAAGATATCCAGGCCACAAGATGCATAGTCCAATGTGCTAGGAAACCCTCAACAAGAGCTCAAAGGAATGAAATTCTAGAATTGTTCAGACTCTATGATATCCACATGAATAGTATTCGTAAATCAGCTTTACAGTGTATTAACATGCATTAGAAGATATCCAGGCCATTTCAAGGTCCAAAACACTAGGTTTAATTTTGGGCCATCAAGTTAAAACCAAAATTTAAAGTTTCTAAAATTAGGAGGCTTTACCCTAAAAAAGAAAAAGGAAATTGATTTCTTTACTAAAACAAACAAAATTGCTTTTATGCAAGTCGGACTAAGGTTTGTAGAATCTCTAAATTATGGAGCTAATCACATCATTAAGAACAAATAAGTAGCTGCTTCAACTTGTCATAGAATATGCTTTACATCAGTGTGCCTATGCCTAAAACAAGTTATGTGACAAGATGTCTACATTAGGTTATGCAACCAAATCTTTGCTCACATCAATTAGCATCATCATTCTTACTACATGAATCATTATTACTCAGGTCTATCCTATCTACTCATTTATTGGCAGTATTGCTGATTCACTCCCATAGTTCTAGTGATGTATATCAGTTATGGGACGTATTATGCTACTATTCAAATTTCCCTATTATATGATGCCTACATCACATCAAATAATGTTGTAACAAAAATCCTCTCATTTAATCTTGCGTCAATCCAAAATGATGATGTGAACAGAGCTACTTCAACTTGTTGAATACAAACTCACCTCAATTCTATTATTGATATCAACATATTCCAATTGTGGAGCTGTTCATTCAAATGTGGAGTCTTTCCATATTTGAACAGCTGGTCCTATTCTTTATCGTGCATTTATTTCAATAACACCTGTATTTCTGAAGCCTACACTAATCTATTCGCAAACTTGGATCTGTATCAACGTGGATAGTCTTCTATTGTCAACTCATCATTGAGTTCACATTCAACTTGTATATGCTCAAATTCATGGTTACTGCCTTATGTTGCTTTTCAAGATCTCAGATGATCAAAATACATGATGGAAATTGCGCATCCGAATTCTTGCATATCATTTTATGGAATATCTCAATGTGAAAGTATGGTCAAAATTAAAAAAGGTTCCCCTAAAACTAGATGGTCATATCACATTCATCGGAAATATATTCTAACATTTGAGATCAATGAACTACTACTTCATTCAAGATAACTTTTGTCATGTCCAAGTATTCAGATAGTTCTTGCTAGGCCTTGATTACATTTGGGCATCTTGACTAGACAAGCGCTATGTGTCCTACAATTACATTTCATGGACACTGACAACAGAGAGAACCTGTATGTTCAAGATGCTTTCCAGCCAATGTTCAGAACATCCATCTTTTATTAAGAAATTTCAATCTTGCAATATATTCTTCCTAATAGCTAGAATTAATTGAAAGCACGATGTGAACAGCATAATCCATAAGATCCCCTGAATCCCACAAGGGGTAGACCTAGCACCTACTAGGAATGAACTGAGCCCAAAGGCTCGCTAGGGTAGAGGAACTAGGAAAAGACAGCCCTAAGGCCAAACGGGGAGAATGGTTTGAGCTGAAGTTTATCCTGCCACAACCCTTGCCACTACGGACATTGTCCATCGAGAGCACGTCAAGGCCAATAATGCCCAAGAGGGAGCTACTTTCAACATCTCATCATATCATACTTGAACCCACTTCCCCCCTCTATCAGCTACGCACTTGCTTAGTTCGTTATTCAATGACTATTTCTTTATTTAGCATCATGTATTCAAATAATTTTATCTAATATGCCTTCTTCTCATGTAGCACCTTGCCTAGATCACCTCATAGACAATACTAAAGACACATTTCATAATCACTAACACATGAAATCTACACTTTCAACTATAACTATGCCTTTACTTAACAGTATCCAATACTCAAATAAATTTGTTATGCCTTGTTCTGTAAATTTGTCATGTCAACTGCATTTCATAATCACTTGCACACGACACATTCAAGTAGCCTTACTAGCCTTTGTTCATTAATATAGGTCAGCTACCGTAGCTAAAATCACTACTGCCATCATAAGCATTTTGTTAACAAAAAATAATGGTATTCAACCATGCTTCCACTTAAATATATCCAACTGTGCAAACTAGACCAGATCACCCTTATAAACATACATAGAACACATATCACAATAGCTTTACTCACCTTCGTTTATCATTGCATGTCAGGTGTATCTTAGACCGTCTACTAAGTTCTTTTACTTCAAAGAGAGAGAGAGAGAGAGAGAGAGAGAGAGAGAGAGAGAGAGAGAGCCTGTTTCAAATGCTAAAACTCTCATGGCACTTTAACATTTGATAGAAAATTCGAACATTTGATAGCCACTTCATCAATAACACATTTTACATACTCAAACAGCCATGATATGAGCTGTTTTAGCCTAGATCACCACTACATCCACATTGCCCGACCATAAATAAACATCTCCGTTATCAAAAGTTTTCCTGGGTTTTACCTTCACACCTCCCCATGCACACATACAAAATACTCCATTCATATGATATATTCTACCGTTTGGGCCAACTGTTGGCATGCACATGAACATACATGCATGTCTCCCTGCATTCATTCATGTGTGTGCAGCTGCATCTGCGTATTTGTACATGCATGCACATGTGCCTATCTGTTTATGCATGAGCATGATGTAGTCATACAGCTACACACTCATACACATTCGTCCATTTTTATGTGTGATCTGAAATTGAGTGTAGACAATGGTGTGGGGTATCAGTGGTGGGAATGTATACAGCCAGATATTGGAGAAGTGCATCTTAACAGTGTACGTACCAACATTTTTCATTTGAAAGTGCAGTGGCAGAATCATAGATCTTCAAGTGGTTATGCCATGGTACTGCTTCATATGTTTGATAATAGCTTGAATCATTGACACATTATATCTACGTGTTCAAAAAGTTCTGCTTGCCTCTGCTTACCAGATGTATACAAAAAAAGGGGGAGGGAGGATCACGGGAAGGACACACTAAACATCGTGAAAATTAGCAACAATCTGTTTCCAGCTCTCAAGCATCCCCATTATCATTTCTTTTTGCCACTCTTAGCTGCCCTTTTAGCTTTGCCCTTAGCAAGCTTGATATTGAACTTCTTCTTTTTGGGAGCTGTTGGCCTTGCAGATACATCTCCTGCCCGGAATGGCATTCCTAGTAATGTCAACAGCTTTTGCCCTTCTTTATCTGTCTTTGCTGAGGTCACAATTGCTATGTCCATTCCTCTGGGTTTATCAATGTTATCAAATCTAATCTCAGGAAACACAGCCTGTTCTTTCAGCCCAAGATTGTAGTTCCCCTTCCCATCAAAGCTGTAGGGACTAACACCAAGAAAATCCCGGGTGCGAGGCAGAACCAAGTTTAACAGTCGGTCCAAAAAAGAATACATTATCTGCATCAACAAGACAAGTAACTATACTTTAAAAATATGAACAACAACATAAAACACAAGGATGAAGAAAACTTGCTCAGAAATAATGTACGAGCTTACTCCCTTTCCTAACCATTCCCTTCCCTCCAAGATTATCACCCTTCAGCAGGAGGGATTGACTCATGCCACTATCTCCTCTCAAGTCAAGGTATGTCAGCAAAAAAGAGTTCTCACACCCTTCATATATACTCTAGCATAACCTTATGAAGTTGATTTTCTCCCCTGAAGTCCCACATAACCTTCACAATATATCTTATCCACTGCAACCCATCTCATACACCACTAGGCCAACATAGCTAAATTATCTGGTATACTTGCATGCTTGTGGACATACTTCTATACACTTCTGCATTCATGTGTTCGTGCATTTCCCAGATGCTTGCATACAGTCATGGATCCAACATATGCTTGGATACAGTCATGGATCCAACATACATGGACTGTGTATGCATGCTTGGTTAAATGTGCATCGTGTTGATTACATAATTCCCTTGGAGCAATTATCTCATCACTTCTAAGTGAGCAGTGTCGTAGGCCCAAACAATGATGACAGGTTAACCGTTAATCCAAGATCTTTTGAACACATGACCATAGCACATAACACACCTTGACTTGGTCAAGAGAGATAAATGGTAATATAGAGAGATGAGAAGACAATTATAAAAGTGCAATAGCATATACTTTCTTATTTTCTGAGTCAAGGATGGGGAATGATGATAGGTTGACCGTTAATCCAAGATCTTTCGAACACATGACCTTAGCACATAACACACCTTGACTTGACCAAGAGAGATAAATGATAATATAGAGAGATGAGAAGACAATTATAAAAGTGCAATAGCATATATTTTTTGATTTTTTGAGTCGGGGGTGGCCCCCAGGGAGGCTTACCCGCTCAGAAGGCAAAATCTATCCACAGCTTCATCTTCCAAAAAAGACTTATACCTGACCTTGCAATCAAAGACTCTGGTCAACTGACCCCAAAGGACTAGTGCAGTGAGATATCCAATGCCCCAGACACGACACGGAGAAACAGATGCCTTGGGACCATGCCAAGACTCATATGGAGTGATAGACTACAATGCTTTAGTGGGACACCTGTTAAATACATATGTTGCACACATAACAGCCTCAAGCCAGAAACTATGTGGTAAAGCCTGACTCTTGACCATACACCTCACCAGCTCCATGAGTGACCTGTTCTTCCTTTCTGCAACTCCATTCTCGAGGTGTATATGGCACTATACACTGATGTTCTATCCCACGTTTAGCCAGAAATGCATTAAAATCAAAAGACATATATTCCCCCCCGCGATCACAACGGAGGGTGCCCATTTTGCTAACAGGTTTTCAACCAAAACCAAAAACTGTTTGAAGCACAAACACTTCGGACTTTGATTTCAATGGATATACCCATGCATGCATGGAAAAATCATCCATGAAAGTCACGAAGTAAAGGTAGTTCCCAAAAGAAGGTGTTTACAAAGGAGCACAAACATCACTGTGAACAAGCTGCAATTTCTGCATAGCTCATACTGAACCATCTTTTGGAAAGGAGGAACTCTGCATTTTGCCCAAAATACAACCTTCACAGACATGTTTACCAAGTGCCTCAAGTTTGGGCAGAGAGAACACCATTTCAAATTTCTACAGGCGTAGCAAACTAGCAAAATTCAGATGACCAAAGTGTTCATGCCAAAGCTTTGCATCTGACATAGCCTGAGAATCTTGAAATGCACATGTTGAAACATTCACAGATTTTGCATAATCTATGAGCTTACAGAGCCCATCACATAAAATACTAGAGGCAATAATGACGTCATCATTTGACACATCATGAACTGTATATCTATCATCAACAAATAATAGATTTTTCTTGATCCCTGGAACAAATAAAGCATCCGACAATGTAAAAAACTACCATCAGAAGTAGTCAGAATCATCTTACCAACTCCCATGACAGGATAACAGGAGTTGTTGGCACATGTGACACTATTTCATGTAGAGGCAGGCCCAAGTGAAGTGAAGAAATTGCGCTAAGAGGTAACATGTTTGGTTGCCCCACTATCATAGTACCAAACATCTGAGTCTACTGCAGACATACACTATTCATGAGAAGATGGATCATAACTACAACATACAAGCATCGGTGCGCTAACCATATAAATCGGTCCTTTTTTCAGGTACATTCCATTTGGTGCGTATCGAAAAATGTGATGCCATTATTTTTTTTGCCAAAAAAAATCTGAAGAAAAATCCTCGTTCGTTGGCGGAAGATGCATACGCATTTGAGCATCCATTGCGCATGAGCATTGAGCAGCCCCTTTGTGCTTTCCCCTTCACTCTTCAGTCTTCACCCTCTTGCTCCATAGTGCACACACCAGGACACCTTTGCCCCTTGCTCCCTTGCTCCACACGTGACGCACACTTGCTCCACATCCCCTTGTGGTCCACACACCCTTTTGCTTCAGCTTTCAAGTTTCCACACACCTTGAGGCTTGTGCTCCTTGCTTTCTCCATTATGCCTCGTAGTATTTCTCACCTTTGGGCCCTTCACACTTCAAGCCATGAATTGGTTAATCCTACCGTTTGTGGCTCGGGCACACGGAGGTGGGTGTGCAAGTATTAAAACATTTAGCACAACAACTACACGTCTCATTCGACATGTGTCAGCACTAGGAGGATTTGGCATTTTAGCTTGTCCAAAAGTCCTCGATGACATAGCCTAGGCTGTGCGACATGAGCACAATCTCAACCAAGAGGCGGAGGCTTCTCGTAGGCATGAGTCTGTTGCAGCTTCTATTTTGTGGCTCGGGCACACGGAGTGGGTGTGCAAGTATTATGCAAAAACATTTAGCACAACAACTACACGTCTCATTCGACATGTGTAAGCACTAGGAGGATTTGGCATTTCAGCTTGTCCAAAAGTCCTCGATGACATAGCCTAAGCTGTGCGACATGAGCACAATCTCAACCAAAAGGCGGAGGCTTCTCGTAGGCATGAGTCTACTGCAGCTTCTATTGATATATTAGAAGACTTGGAAGGTGGACTTAGTGTTGAACCTAGTGCTAACTCATTTAGAAACCGTACATCCTCCCAACGAGAAGAGAGTGAAAGCTCTACCCCTCTTGAGTCATCTGAGCCACCAAGCCAGAGACCTAGAAAAGGGAGCCTCCATTCTGCTTATCTAAGTACGTGCTTACAGAAGCAACACCAAAAAGTTGCGGAAATTGAAATTGAGCGTTGCATACTTGAATGCAACCTCTCTATGTTGCTCGCACTGATGCTTGGAAGACGATGGTGAGGACAATAGCCCAAGTTGGACCTACCAATGATGATCGGCATGGGATTCCATATAATCGCCTACGCACATCCATGCTCACTGAAGAGAAAGAGAGGATCGACCTACAATTAGGACCCATTCAAAGCGGGTGGCAGACTATGGTTGCTCCATTCTATCTGATATATGGAGCGATTTTAGACGACTCCACATTATCAATGTAATGGTTTCCTTTCGCTTACGTACTTATTTTTTGAAGGCAGTGCATTGTAGTGTAGTGCTTCAAGTACCCGTATCACAGGGGAATACATTTATGAGCATATAAAATCGGCTATAGAAGAAGTAGGAGTTTCCAATGTGGTACAAATAATGACAGATAATGCCTCTAATTGTAAGAGGATGGGAGAGATGATAGAAGCCGAGTTCCCAAGCATTGTCTGGACCCCTTGCAATGCACATTGTCTTGACCTTTAGTTTGAGGACATAGCCAAACTTTCATGGTTGGCTCCCGTGCTTTCAGATGCCAAACGCATTATCTCTTTTATAAGAAAGAATCACCAAACTTTGAGTATCTTTCACAGTTATAGTGACAAGGAGTTAGTTCGCACACGATTTGGATATAT
Source organism: Ceratopteris richardii (assembly GCA_020310875.1). Lineage (NCBI taxonomy): Eukaryota > Viridiplantae > Streptophyta > Polypodiopsida > Polypodiales > Pteridaceae > Ceratopteris > Ceratopteris richardii. Next base: position 5,644,171 of record CM035421.1, on the reverse strand, counting down.
ATATCATGTCTTCTCCCGCTTACACATGTGCATTGATTCCCACAGGATGATTGTAATAGATAGGAAATGGATAAGTATGGCAAGAG